>VZSR01000393.1:9292342-9352342 GCA_013398615.1 Brachypodius melanocephalos | reverse complement strand
GGAGAGATGATTTACTGCTAAGCTTGGAGCCCTGTGGCTTTCTCTATTTTGATGTAATTATATTGTATTGTTATGTTAACTCTAAATATTAGCTCCATGCCCACGCTGTTCTATTTAAATTAATTCTGTTTGTATTCCGCAGTGTTTTTGAATCACAGTTTTCTTCCTCCATACTGCTTCCACGTTATACTGATTTGTCAACAGTGTAGCTTTTCCTTTTGAACAAGATCCAGGAGTTAGACTTAAGGTTTTACAGTATTACAGTCTAGTCAGATCGAGCATCAGTTTTACTGGGGATTGTTACAGAGCTGGCTGAGGCTGAGTTTGATTCAACCACATTTGCAAATGAGCTTTACAATGCACATATGCAGCCTTAGAAAAGAGGTGTACCAGCAACACCACTGCTTGCATCACATTTATGGGTTTGCTTTTCTTTTTGTTTTCCTTTCAAGTGCTCATTCAAGACATGTGTTTGTTTTCAAGCTGCACTAAACTTGTAATTTCTGAGAAGGGGAGGAAAAATGTGATATTTGCTTAGATTTCAACCATGTTTCTCAGTTGTGGATTTTATACCACATTAACTTTGTCAACTGTGAGAGGCTTAGTTCAGATGTGTGGCAATATGTTGGTTAGGGATAAGCTGTATACTCAGGGAGAATCTCCCTTTTAATTGCACACTGCATTCTTTTTTCCCAACCAAAATTTTCTATAGTTGGCACCAAATTTTATTTTTTTATCTCTCAGCCTTGTCAAGAGAGGACTCAGAATAATAGTCAAATAATGCTTAATTCCCTGATGTGGATGCTTGATGATGTACTTTTTGTCATATTTCTTCTGAGACTGAAGCCTTTCCAGTTGAAATCATTATTATTTTGGCTAAGGGTCAGCAAGGCTAAACAGCTGTTGGTGATCCAATTACAGGGGTTTGCAGAGAATCATTTCAAGTTTGCCTCACCAGTTCAGACCCACTCTAATTGCTGTTGCTATTCAACTAAGCTATTGAAGCAAACCTTTCCAGGGGTCTGTGGGTGATTTCCACATGCATGTCTCCTGGCTAATCCATATCCAGCCAGTCCTAGAAAATCTGTGCAGATTCTTGGAAGCATTGACTTTTGAAAGATGAGGGAAGGACAGAAGTATTTGCCATAACAAGCAAAATGCAGTTGCATATAAACAATGCCTTCTGTTATACGAATTAGCTCCTGTGCTATGAAAAGCAATTACAACAAGGAAACCAAAGTGCTGTCATCAAAGACTTTGTATCAACTGCTCAGTTTTGTTAGTTGAACCTTGCAAACCTTGAAGTAAAACAACTGATGGTGTCTTTCGTATTTTTGAAAACAAGGATTTTCTTTGAAAATAAATAATCGCATGGAGAATTATATTTATTATAAGATCTGAGCAATGCCATGTAGATAAAGTCTCTCCTTTTTTTTTTTTTTTTTCCTCTTAGCACTTGCATTGTTTTGTTTGGGAGCTTGATGTATAAGGAAGAGAGAGATCAGGGAAGGAGAGGGAAGGCAGATAGTGCTTCCCTCATAAAATATACAAGGAGCTGTGCGTACAGAAGTGTCTCTATGAATCTGTTTATGGCTCTTTGTGACTGACTGGCTAAATTACAGTTTCATTGTTCTAAATCCCTGAGGACTTTTCCAGAGATGTTGTAACTAAAGCTGTGCATGTTGTGGAGCTCTTCCTACCTGTGACAATCAGCTGCAAATACAAATAATTTACCTATTTTAGTTAACCTCTCAAGGAGCAATGTAATTACCTTTTAAAAATCGTGGTCGTCATTGGGGAAATAATTTGATGGTTTTGGTTATTTTTGTCAGGCATACACACAGTGGTTTAAAACAGGTCCTGGTTCCAGCAGCACTGGCATGGGCTTTGAACTATGTTGTGTTTAGAAACCAGATGCCAGAAGAAAAGAAGTGTTGAAAATTTTTCCTCTCTTTAATCTGTTCTCTGGAGTACTTGGAGACAGTGATCCCACAGGACAGCTCGGTGGTTTTGTTCCTCCTCCAGAGAAACCCCTCTGCACCCTCACAGCAGCACAAAGAGTTGGGGGTTCCTAGAATGTTTCCAGAAATTGTGGGAATAGCTGGCAACCTGTGTTGGTACTGTTTGATCATGATTTTGGGTCTAATTCTTTCTAACAAAGCAGTGGGAGCCCTGATAATGCTATAGAGGAAACACTCTGAGGTATGTTAAAATTATATAAAGGGCTTTGAGGTTCAGCTGCTTTTTAAGGAGTGTTGGGTCCTGACTTTACTGTGTCCTGTCTGTGCTTGTGCAATTGTACAGACAGGTCTCATCTGAGGAAATAAAACTTGCCTACACTGCAAAAGTGCTGTCTCATGTTTCTCAAGTTGGACACTTATGGGAAATAAATTCTTGGAACAGATTTTTCAGAGCAGAGAAACCAAGTTCTGTCACATCTCTTGCCTTGTGACTGTACAAACCCCCCACATCCATTGCCTCTCTGTGCCAGTGGGACCTTGCAGCCCATCTGCAGCTTCAGAGCCCTCACAGCATCCACTGCTGGCTGGTTTGTATTCCAACAGCGAGTTCCTGCGTACAACAACCTCGTGGAGGGTCTCCTGCCCCATCTCGGTGCCTTCCCCACTGTTAAAACAACAGCAGAGTGGTTATTTTGTTTTGCCTTTGTTGTGCCAGCCGTGGAAAGATGACCTCGTGGTTATTTTGATTTTGTGCCATTTAGGACTATTTATGGGTAAAACTGTGATAAATCTTCAGTGCCATTAATGCTGTGTTGTAACTGATGTCTCTCTCTGAGAGCTTCCTGGGAATGTGAGGAAATGCTATGGGCCTTGTGCACTGCAGGATCAGCATTTGTTTGATGTATTTTTCAAGCATTGTTTGGTTTCAGGCACAATGGTGATGGGGTTTAGGTCTTTAAGATTCAGAATAGCAACAATTGTCTTGAACAGACAGTAGAAATTCACTAATTCATACTAATGACTATAAGAGATTTGTTTTATGATAACACTTCATAATGTGCAAGTAGATGACAGTAGTATATTTTGTGAAAATAATGAAGCCTTCATAATGTGAGACCATTTTACTACTTGCTGGTATTAAATCTTTGCAGAGAAGTAGGAAGAGGTCTATTTTTTGCAGAAAATCATAAAGTTGGATGGTGAAATGTAGTTTATTAGGCAGTGCAAAAAAACCAGTCCTCCCCCATCTGCCTCAGAGCTCTCTATTAAAGCTTTTCTCCTCCTGCAGCAATCTCTAGCTGGCCATTCTTCTGAAGATGAGACAGGGAGCTCTGCCACAAACTAAGGTTTTCTTTTCTAAAAATCTTCACTATCATAACTTGCTTAATGACTTATTTTCCTATAAAGAAAATGCAATGTTAAATGAGTGCAAATGCCTCTCTCTTGAGAAGGTGAGGGCTGAAACAGCAGGTGCTGCAAGGCTGCAGGTGTATTGTGGGGCTGGCAAAGCTCTGCCTCACGCTGAGCAGAGAAGTCCTTGCCATGCCCTGGGCAGACTGGAATGTTCCCTTCCTGGGAAACACCTTTGCTGTGAGGTCAGCTGGAGTGAAATGCTGCTGCTGTCACTGAGCTGCTCCATCCTCCAGTCCTTTACAACATGGGATCTGCATTGTGGAGCAGGACCATCCTAAAAGCTTGCCCAGCATCAAACCGCTCTGTTCTCACCAGCAGAATAAGCAGTGGCTGGGTAGGTGGGAGCAGGAGCACCACCTTGGTCTGTGCCAGCTGAAGTTTTGTCCCTGCAGGGGCCTGGCAGAGGCAGCCCCAGAGGCTCTGGTGCCACTGTGCCAGCCCCTGCCAAAAAGGCATTGCTGGAATTGCAGGCTAGCAGTGAAAACTGGGAGGGCAGAAAGTTGTCATTGACCATAGGGAAATTGAAGCTGAAAATACTTTAAGTATTTTCTTTAATTTGTGCGATTATTCCTACACAATGCTATTTTCTGGTGAACTGGTGCAGTGCTGTGGTACTAATCATGGACTGAGATTTTTTCCTTTCTCCACAGTTGTTCAATCAGATTTTTGTAATATGACCCAGTAGTGCTGTGGTCATCTCTTCAAAATTGACTGTACCCTCCATTTTCTTCCATACATCTTTGAAGATTTTTGGCATCCCTTGTTCATAGGCTGCAAGTTCAGGTCAAGCTTTTGAGTCTCGTAATCACTCAGTTCTGCCGTGGTCCTGTTGCCACTAAAGCCTCCTTTCATGCCTATTTAATGCCTCAGAAGTGCTTTCAAGTGGTCTTTGATAAATCATAGTAAGTGTTATTCCAGTCACTCAATAGCAGTACCTGCTGGAGTCTTTTTTAGCTCCCAAGGCAGCTGTTCCCTCTTGCCTTATTTTACCAGTGACAGTAATTCATTCCACTTGAGCTGACTAGCTTATTTCACATTTATTTGCACATTATGAGCAGTGTCATTCTACTTACCCTTCAGACAGTAAATGGTTTGAAAAATGCAACTGTAACAAATGTTAGGCATGGGGTGGCCAATAGGAAAATGTAACCTTTACATTGGGGGTCCAAATAAAAACATAATGAATAAATAATAATTTAAAATTATCTCAGTCATCGAGTGTATGCAAAAATCAAAGGTGCTGCATAAACTGGCATTATTCCTTTGAGAATACATTTCTCTTTCCCACCATCTAGTTTAGCTTCCCTGGAGTGGAGTTAAATAAAATATTACCCATCAGGTCAGGAAAATAATTAGTCCTGCATTATTGCCTCCTGCCCAAGCAATCAAACTTGACCCATATATATTATGTATGTTTGCACCCTGCACATCTGGGAAACAGGATGTATATAAACAGATGAATTTGGGCTCCATGTTTGCATACCAAGAAAGCTCTCCTACTGCTCTCTACAGAAAAGGCAAGCTGAAAAATTATCAGAGCAAAAGTAAGTAATTTTTGTTTTGGTGTCCTGAAGTAATTTCTTTCAAGTAATCTTTTCCTGGCTGTGGCAAGTAGTTATGAAAATGCCATAACTTAATATGATGGCAAGTTTTCCCCTTGTACATGACAAATTACAGAAGGACAAATAATCATGCTGCTCTCAGCAATTTAGTAACAGGCTTTTTGCTTTTGTAATGAAGATAGACAACAGAACATCAGATAGGAAGGAAGTAAGATAAGGATCTTCCAGAGACTGGAACATCCTTGGTGTGAAAGTAGGATGGTCCTGTGCAGTTCTCGTGAGGATGAAATTTTTTTAACGTCCCAAATCTAGGAGTCAAGGAAAAGAAAAGATTTTTAATTTTCATTCATTAATAGATAAATTTCTAGCACTCTCAGCTTCCAAAACCAACTAAGAAGTCCCACATATTTATTAACTGGACTTTATTAACTAATTTATTAACTAATGATAGCCGTGCTGTGTATTGGCTAGCAGAGCCAGCCTAACTCATGGCTTCCAAATATTGCAGTGGTTGCATCAAACTTCTGAGATCTTCAGAAGTGGGACTAAAAGAGGGAATGGTGAAGGGTCAGGGCAGTCTCTCCTCAGTACTGAGCTCAGGATGCTGAATCATTCCAAGGAAAAGTGACCTGGGCTGTGGGTGACCTGGAGAGATGGGCACTACTGACCAGCTCTGGCAGGGGTTTGCAGCTGAGGGAACACCTGAACTGAAGGAGGGAGGGCAGGTGAGCTAC
Source organism: Brachypodius melanocephalos (assembly GCA_013398615.1). NCBI lineage: Eukaryota > Metazoa > Chordata > Aves > Passeriformes > Pycnonotidae > Brachypodius > Brachypodius melanocephalos. The sequence goes on along the minus strand of VZSR01000393.1, from coordinate 9,346,672 downwards.
GATGGGGTTAAGCAGTGGCCTCAGCCTCAGAAAATTAGGGGTTCATTTCTGCTGAATCTTAGAAAATTTTGTACAATGACTTAGTTTTCCTTCTATTAAAAAAAACCCCAACAAAAAAACGAAACCAAGGAATATTTTTTGTGCAGTGAGTCCCCGAGGGTAAGAGCAACTTTCACACTACATGTCACCCAACCCTGGGCAGCTGAGGGAGGCAAGTGGTCCTTTACAAAAGGGCTTTATTCTGTGTAATCTCACAGGACTTTAACCACATCTGGTGTTTTTAGATGCTGCTGAAATATAGGAAAATTTTAGCACAGCACTTCCATCAGCAGTGACTGAGTGACAGAAATAATGGCTTAGATCCTGCATTCAAGCTGTGCAACATGCAGCTGTCTGGATAAGCAGGAGAGTTTACTATAACCTACACTCAGTGCAGTCATCATCTTTCCATCTCCATGTCAAATGTTTTGTCTATAAAATGTAAGCAAGGGTGAGAATCTTAAACATTTCTGTCCTCTTTTGGCAGAACTGACCATTGACTTACAGCAGCACTGTTGTAAAGTCATCTTTCTTGGGAGAAAGAGCTCTGCCTAGGAGAAAGTATTGAAAGTTTGAAGACAGAAATTGGAAACATCCCTTACCTGAGTCCATATATAACAGAAACACGGAGCTTTGTCTCCAACAAGTACAGCCAAAACAGAAAACACCACTTCTAACTTCCTGTTAGTAAAGATGATGATGTTCATGATAATAACGTGAAGGCAGTTACTGCTGAGAAAGCTGGGAAGACCTGAGAGGTTATCTTTGAAATTTTCATAGCTGATGGAAAGGGTGAAGGTGGTAACCCTAGCAATGCCTGCTTCAAGAACTTTGCTGCTTGCTAGTTATATTGGTATCCTACTGATTAATATCCTGAAATCACAGCTGAAATGCTGGTTTTTGTTTAGACCTCCCAAAAGTCTACCTTCTATCCTGCAGGATTTTGTGAATTATCTCTTCTCTGTTTCCTTGCTTTTGCTGTGTGGTTGTATCCTTCATTTGCCTTGTTCTTCATTGCTGTAAGTTACTTTTTATTTCTAGTTTCAATATGGTTGGCATCTTCAACTGAAAGTTCACATTAGGTTTTTGCTCTTAAAACTGTAGCAATTACCCTTTCAGTCAGGAGATTTTGAGAATCTTTCCTTTGTGGTTGTATAGTAATTAAACAGGGCTGTATCTTTGAATGTTGTAGGATTTATGGACTGTGCATTTTCTGTCCTATACTTTTAAAATGAAAGCATAATTATATATTAATTGGAGACATGCTTTGGAAAAATGTCCGTAATGAAAATTTGCCATGCTTTGCCTTGTTCTAGCCTAGCACAGGAGCTCTGCTGTGGCTCAGTACAGAACAGAAGAACAGCAAACAGGCTGTTCCCAGCTCACCTGCCAGCCTCAAACCTGGCTGCCCTTCCTGGTTTTGCTGCAAATTGCTTGCATGGCTTTGGAATTCTTCACTGTGAGAGTGGTGAGGCCCTGGCACAGGTTGATCAGAAAAGCTGTGGATGCCCCTTCCCTAGAAATGTTGAAGGCCAGGCTGGATGGGGGTCTGAGCAACCTGGTTTAGTGTAAGGTCCATGGCAGGAGGTGGGAATGAGATGAACTTCAGGGTCTCTTTCAACCCTAGCCGTTCCATGATTCTCCTCCACTTTGTGCACGGTGGAAGATTTGCTTGTACATCCTTAGAAAGCAAGATTGTGAAGGCAGATGGTTTTAAAACTGCAATGCCCCTGTTTGCAGCAGGAATTAAGCAGGAAGAGAGGATATTGGATGTAATTGTATTTCCAAGAGTTTAATTCTTAAACACTAGACAAATGGGTAGGGATTTAGCAAAGTGACAGGCTGACTTGTGGTTTGGTTGGCTCAAATCACAGAGGCACTGTTGAAATGCCCATATCCAGGGAGCAGTAGCAATATGAACATGGAGTGTCTCTGCTCTTTTTTTGGGAGTGACAACAGTGAGATGCAGAGGGTAGTGATTGCAAACTCGAGTCTGGTTCCTTGTGTGGCTTCAAGTCTGTGTATGTCAGTGCTTTGTTTGCACCATGTTCTTCTGTCAGACAAATGCTGTCCCTTATGTCGGTCTCTGATGTGGTGGTTATCCTTAGACCACATGTTATGGTGTCAATGTGTATCTTGGGGTGTATACATTAACGTCAGCATGGAATCCAAAAGCTGATGAAACAGAAAGGGTGCACATTTGGAACAATGCATTCTTTTCCAGCCTCAAGAGAGGCCTGACTTTACTTTCATAAATCCTTCGTTGTAGCACGCAAGCTTCTTGGCTGGTACTGAGTGTGCTGTGTTTTGGAGCATATGCATCAATGTGCTCACAAATATATAAACCATTTCATTTGGCTGTTTCCCATGTGGTTTAATTTTTCACAGCTCTGTAAAATTTCATGTGCAAATTCTGTTTTCATAACTTTTATTGTATCTTAAAAGTAGAGTTTTGAATAATTGTTAAGAAAATTTTATCCCAATCTCTTTTAGAGCAAAATCGTTGGTTGATAATGACAGCATAGGGAGCTGTTACATCTCTTGGTTTTGAAAGTGACTTTAGAAACTTTTTTTCTACTAATTGTTTGTATTTTAAAAGCAGAGGGGATGACTGCCACTTCAGGTTTTTTTTTTTTTTTTTGTTTGTCTTCCCTCTGGTTTCCTTTTCCTATCTCTGAAGTGTTTATTCTCATGCAGAAATTACAGTAGCTGTTACAGACCCTGTGAGTCTACTGCAGCTCTCCTAATCCCAGCACTCTTTTCTCTCATCTCACACCTCCCTGTGCAGTTTGTATTCCATTTGTTAATTCAAATTCGACTGACTGTGGGCATCTTTTGAACGCCATAATTGCCAAAATACCAGTGCTTCCCTGTTTAACTTAGTATTATGTCTGTCTCTCGAGCCACTATCTCAGATTTATAGACATCTAGATTTACTCTTCCTCTAACTTTTTTTACCCCTAATGCAGTTCAGCCCTGTTGGTCTCTTGTTTCTCTGAAGCTCAGAGTCAGCAGGCTGACACAATGGCTCAATCTATAGGAAAAAGAGTGACAGATAGAAACACAAAAAAATAATTAACTTCTTGTTTGCTGTTTCCAAATGTAATACCACATTTCAAACAAGACATTGCCATTCCATAGATCACGAAGATTGAGTGCAGATTAAATTGTTGTCTTATTTATCTGTGGCAGGCTTCTGTATGAGCCAAGCTCCAAGCATGGACAAAAAAAAGTCCTTGCATTGAGTGTGGTTAATAGTAAAGACAGAGAAGTAGAGAGATACAGGAGAACAGGAAAATGAGGAGAGAGATAGGCAAAGTTTATGGATGTTAATATAATGAACACGGTAACATTGCTTTTGCAAAGGATTTGGAATATGGTTGGAATGAGAACCTGCCCAGTCTTTCAGCTGAGTCACATCCATGGCCATAGCTCTGGTTCTGTGGTTGTAGGATGTGATTTCAGGCACAGACGTGATGAGGGAAGAAAATGATAAATGAGTAGACAAGTGGGTCTTGAATAGAGAGGTGGATTAAATCCTCTGTGGAATATACATTTGTGTGGTAGAGAGGAGATTCATGAGGATGAGGGGGCTGTCTCTCATCAGTCACCCTCATAGATACACTAATTCCTCTCTGCTTTTACTCCTCTGGATTTTAATACATCCTTACTCTTCACCTACCACTGCACCTATCCCTACTTTGCTTTTATACAAACTCTGATCCCAACACATCTTCATTTTTCAAGGTAATGTTGCTACGAAACATTTCTTTTATTGTAAAATTAGTAAAAGAAAACAGAAAGAATTAAGAAGGAATGCGTTTATTACTTCAATGTACAACGCTCCCAAATGCAAATTTCCATTTTATGTAAAACCAGAGGAGCAAAGAAAATGGTGTGACGGGATCACTGTAGGAATCTAGGTTTTTCCAACACTGTTTTATTGGGATTTTTGAAATTCCCAAGCCTAATTAAAATGTTTTGAAGAATGAAGTGCCATTTTTTCTGTACATACATATGAAGGTGTTTTCTCAATGTGACACAAATACCAAAATATGTGGCTATTATTCTAGTACAGTGTATTTTCCTGTGACCTCCCTTTTGCAGACCTCAACAGAAATTTTAGAATTCAACAGAGATAATTTTTTCTCTTCAAATTAATATTAGATTTTTATGATTTCTATTGAATATAATTAAGTAATGAAAAATGCAGGGGAGTTTCATGCCTGGTTTATTTTGAAATTTCCTCTTTTTTTTCTCCTTTTTTTTTTTTTGTTTTCCAATCTAACTGCTTATATGGCCCTTTGTGATTTCATTATCAGAGTGGTTCAAAGACAATGGTAAAAGATGACAAACAGCAAAAGGAATGTTCAAAATCCAAGTCCCTAAATAGGTTTTCTTGGGAACATCACAAAGAGTCTATTGTGCTGCACATAGAGACAGAAAGGATACGTGCCCGCCCCTACCAGAAAATGCTGCAGACTTTTCTGCAGGTCACTTGCTGGTGCAATAAAAACTCTGAAAATATGTATGGGTGCAAAAAATTTACTTGTAAGATGCTACTGCATTATTTTTCCACTCATAATTCAAATAATTGCCCTAGGTAATGTGTGCATATTGGTGTGATCAGACAGCATTATCTGTGTCCTGTGAAGTGCTTCTGGCCTGAGAGGAAGTGCTCCTGCTGTGCTTGTTGTGGGCTGTGACAGTCACATGTTGAAGCTGTGCTTGAACTGTGTAGTGGATTTTCAAGGTCAATAAAAATATTGGGCTGGAGGAGGAGGAGTGGGAGACCACCGACCTCATTTTTGCTTGTGGTTTCATCTCAGTTCAAAACCTTCCTGATGCATTATCTGGCTGAGGTTTTGGGTAAAAATATATTAATGCTCTCTTATTCAGTGCTGTTCTATTACCTATTCATCAAAAATATTGCTTTTGTGCATTTTTCATTATAAGATTCAACATTACCAATGTTAATAAAGAGAGAACTCCTTTTCTTTTCTCAGAAATGGAATATGTAAAGACATTGCCTCTTTGATGTTTCTAAGCCAATACAATATGTATTTGAATGAGGATAAAAGTCATTCTTTTAACAGAAGATCATCCAAGTCATTTCTGATGAAACTCAAGAGGAGCTTTTTTTTTTTTTTTTTTTTTTTTTTCCTAAGAGATGCTTAGAAAATAAGATTAAAAAAGGAGGGGAATACCACTTTAGAGGTAACAGCTAGTAGAAATAAGTCACATATTTGATAGTATTTCATGCAGGCCCATGGTGACATCAGCCTCTTTCATTGTGATGAACGTTCAGCAGCAGATGCCTTTCCTTCAAAGGGATGAAACCTTGCTGTCACAGGCAGGTATTTCATTTGATGCTGTCCTGAACTGTAAATATACAGCAGGCCAGATTTTGAGTGTCTCCCAGAATTTCCCATGCTGCTAAGGAATCCCACGTCACTGGCTACTTCTCTCCTGTGGGAATTTTTACTGTGAATTTTCCACTGAGAATTAGGCCGTACATAACTCACTGTTCAAGAGCTGCTATAAATTTGGAGCTAATAAATTTTATGAGCCCTGTGAAGCCTTGGGATGGGACTAGAAATCTTCTTGAATGCTGTCCCAGCTCACTACTGTCTGGCCAGCCCTTCCCCTGTGTACAGGCACAGGACAGCTTCGTATCTCCCATTTATGGGTTATCAGCTTCTGTGCTGCTGCAGAGTGATGCACCGAGGGAGTGTCAGGGGATTAGACATTCCTTAATTTACTGTCCCTGAAAATCTGTTTGAAGTTTGATCATTTGGCCAAAATATAAGAATGAACCACAGGGTAGTTAGCAGAAAAGTTTTCTTAGGGCACAACAGACATACTGAACAGGAGAGGCAGCACACACAGAATTATTGTTGTTGTACCAGTATTTGTTCCTGTAAATGGAAATCTTCCCGTGGACAAGGGCAGTGTCCTGACTCATTCCCTTGCTCTGCACTGTTTGAGTAGCTGGATTTCTGCTGTGCAAAACAGGCTTCCTAGGAGCACTGCAACACTATCTGGGTTTGACTTTTAGATGGATTTATATTTTGGGCTGCAGCAGGAGACTTTGAGCTTCTACTGACTGTCAGGGTGCCAGGGGAGACAGCTCTGGGGGCTTCAACACAGTGAAACTTGACTTTGCAGGGTTGATGCCTTGCTTTGTTGCTGTTGGGTTTATTTTTTTTTTTCCTGAAGTTTAAAATGAACTTATGAAAATGGATGTATTGTTGTCAGGAGAATAAAGGTTTCTTTTCTCTCAGTACAGAGATGTTTTCTGAGGTGAGCTTGACATCAGTGGCCAGACATAATATCCCCAGCTCACAGCAAGGGGATGAATGTTTTCTTGGCTCACAAGGCTGTGCTGTGTTGCCTGAACAGACTGAGGCAGCCTCTCAAAAGCCAGACTGTACGACTCACTGAGTGCCGTGCAGACTTCTTCTCGACGTATTATTTTAAAATCTGACCTTTAACAAACTGGAAGCCCCTTTAAGGAGGTTATGTGTCTACAGAATTCTTACTGCCTGTGAAGGGCTATGGCCACTCTGTATCAGTGGCTGAGACAGAGGTTCTTGGGCTCATCAGGTCTGCTTGCAGCAGAAGATGTTTCTGGGTAGAGCTGAAGGAGTGGGTTTAAAACTGAATCAAAACATCCAGTACCCCATTTACTCTGTTTTTTGTGGGTACTTTTTCTATTTTTTAGTCTGCTGGTGTTGCTGAAAGAAAAAAAAAAAAATCCAACAACAACAACAACAAAAAAACCAACCAAACAAACAAACAAAAAAAACCCAACAAAAAAATATCCCCCAGATCTTAAAATGTATTTCAGAGGTTTAGAGAAACAAAAACCCAGACCAGAAATCTCCTGTGAGGGGCAGATGGTACATGGACATAGTGTTGAAATGTTATTCTCTTGTACCCTCCTGCACACACATGCCAATAGAGGGGCTGGCAAAACAACCCAGTCACTGAATGATGCCACTGCAGTTTCTAAGCCTTTTAGACTGACTGGGCAATACTAGACATCGTGCCTCTTTTAAGTACTTAATGGCCCTACTATCAGAGTAAAAACCAAAACCATTTCATTCTCTATAGATAAAAAATATAAACACTGGGTTCAAATGTCTGTAGAAGAGAGATGGGCAATAGATCTGTTTCACTTTTAAAACAACTCCTTGAATTTAGACAATGACAGGGAAGCAGTCACCATTTGGAGAGGTTGAGATGCAAAACTTGATTGTTCTGAATATTTATTAGAAAATGTATTGCTACAGCTCTTATGAGAAACAACCTACTATTCTGCATCTTGCATAAATCAAACATGCCTGCCATTTGCTAAATTATTACATTATAAACCATGTTGTAATTACAAAACTTTAGTTGTTCCATTTATAATCTCCATGGTTTATTGTATTATTTGTTGGACTTGAAAGCTGAGGCTTAGGATTTATGAAGTCCACTAAAATATTATATTCTCTTTCCTTTTCTCCTGATGATCAAATGACTAAATCAATTGCTGGGGCAATGCCAATGGTATTAGGATCAATAAGATTGTGAAATTTATTATACGTTTTTGTTGCTGTATAAAATTAGATTGCAGAGTTTGTGAATGTTTATTCTTCCGAGCACTGGATTTCTGGTTTGTCTGAAACATACATTACAGTAGTTTGGTCTTTGTTTTTTACATGAACATTTCACCTGCAATACTTTAAATATGTCCTCCTTAAAAAAATAATATGTTTGCATTTTTAATAAGTTTAATCCAAATTAATTTTCATAGATATTTGGTTGTTTTGGGCCATGAATTAACTCCACTGAGTGCTTACTTAGGTGTCTTGCTGAATTTGGAAATTTCCATTCCAAGCTAAAGGAAACTTTCTTGATAATTTTTCTTGACTTGTGCATGGTCTTTGGTATCAGAGAATCTCCTGCCCTTCTCCAGTTGGCTGCTTCAGATGGTTTACACAATGTGTACTCAGACCTGTTTTCACAATTTTTTCAGCCAGCTCTCTTGAGCTTTGAGAAAGAGGCATTTAAATTTTATCCTTAACTTTCCCTGAAGGGTCTAAAATCCCATTTTTCTTTGGGTGTAACCCCACTGCAGAGCTGGTGGCCCTTGGGTGTGAGGCTTTTGGTGTAAGGGTTTCAGCCTGCCTGTGATGAGGTCTGCCAGGTAAAAATCTATCAGTTGTCAGCAAGAGAATGGATTTGAACTTCTTACTCTAGAACTTCTTACTCTTCAGCTCTAGACAGGATGGGCCAGTGGCCGTGGCATGTGCTGTGTGCAGACACCCATTTCCTTGGTGCTCTTAGGCAAACCATCCCTGCCATGATCCCAGCTACCAACATCACATTGGAAGTAATGTTTCTTTTCCATTAAAACTGAGCTAATATTCCTTACAAATGTGTTTCAGGACTGCTTAAGACTTGCAAGTTACTCTAATACTTCAATAATATAGAGCAGTTAAGCTTTGCAGAGTTTTGTCTCTTTCATGGGCTTAAAAAAATTGTCCTTTTGTGGTGTTAACCTGAAGCCAAGTGTGTCTGTTTTCGTTTTTGTTAAAATATAATTAAGTCATGGAGGAGGAGAAGCTATATTAAAAAATTTTTATTTGTGTGAAAGTCTTTCCATGAAGCTCTAAAATTCTTACTCTATAGTAACTTTTTTAGCTGCTTGTAGTGTCTTTGCAGTTAACATGCTCAGTTATTACATGAATATAAGTTGGATGGAGAAAAATATGCTACTGCTACTTGCTCTGACAGTAACATAAAGGGACAACACTGAGATATTTTTTTTCTGCTTGGTCTTTCTTGAATGCAATATCTTTATTTTTAAAATGGCATTGAAAACTCTGTCTGAAATATTTATAAAGCACAGATATTGCATAAGGGAAGAACTAAAAAAGGAGTTCCTGGTAGTCAGCTCTTAAAGTAGAGGATGTAATTCTCCATTTATCTTTCAAAAACTAAGCTTTTCAGATGTGATATCTACTAAATCCAACTAGAGCTTCACATTGCTGAAATCTGACTTTTAAATATCTTTATTTGAAAGTACTAGCTTTGCCATTTGTATAAAGGGAACAAGCTATCCAGTAACAGGTAAGAACATGCATGACAAGGGCATTTATCTGGAATGGGGGAAGCAGGGAACCCAAATGCCAGCTCCTTGCACCCCAGAAGAACTCTCAGTTACTTGATACTAGGTTATTATGAAGTATTCCTGTGTTTCTTTTTATTGTTTTATCTAAACCTGCCCAAACACACTCAAAAAGAAGGAAGGACAGACATTGGAGCACCTCTGTATTTCATGCTGAAAAATCACAACTCACTGTTATTCCTTGCTAAGTTAGAAAAATGCTTTTGGTTATTTTTGTGAATTTATTTGTATATAGGTAACTTTAAAAAAAAATATTGCCATCATTCAGGTACCTAATTCCTATTTTCAAAGTACTATCTTTCAGGGCTCCTGGTTGAACTAGGACTACACAAAAAAATTGAAATGTAGTGAACGGTAAGCCAGTACTGGAAGCCAACTTCCACACCAGTGTCTGCTGCAGGTCCTCTGGGAGCTAGTTCATGGTGCATCTTGGATGCTGTTTAGGTCAGATTTCTCCTAAAAATGGATTATTCTGTAAGTTACTTCAAATTCCTGTAGTCTGGGCACCTTGAGGCTTGCAGGTCAACTTGTATTTATTGAGTACAGCTCCATCTTGGAAGTCAATCAGTGGTGTCTCCTCAGTGGATATTGGCTGGGGAGGTGGACCACGAAAGGCTGTCATATCCTGGAGCAGAGACCTGAGCTAATTGGAGTGTGGTTTTGTCATTCCTTTATCCATAGTTACAGGGTGCTGGACTGTATGGTGCAAACATCATTGTAACAGAAAACCAATGTATTACATGATAAAGATTAGTTTATTGATGGAGCCCAGGCTCGTGCAGAGCTGTTGGGATAGCTCTTCCGTGATGTACCAGTAACTATTCTACAATGTAATAATTTAAAACCATTAGCAGCATGTTGTTGTCGTCTTTCATTTTAATTGTCTTATGTCTCCTACTGTATTTTTTTTAGGACTGGCACATATGCCAGACTTTAAAGAGTCTATTGTGGAATGTTTGTCACAAACAACCAGGACTAAAAAGCTTGAGGGCATGAAATAAACATGCATTTGCATTAAAAAATAATTGCCAAAGGGTTTTACTTTGTGTTTTTGTTTTTGTCTTGGAGGAAAAGATGAACTCTTTCTGCATTTGGCTGGTGCAGAAACATCCAGACGTGAGTCTTCAGAAGTGCAGCAGGACTGCTGAGATATTGGGGCAAAAGCAAAAACACCCTGTCCCTCCCTGTGCTGGCCCACCCACCTCTCCTGCTCCATTGGTTTTAACATTCCCTCCAGATTGGAAAGTCAAACATCTTAGAGCAGGAATCCTTTGCTTCAGCTGCCTGACATATGGTACCACATAATCCCTGTTTCATTTTGAAAGTGCCAAAACCCAACAGCCTCGTACAGCAGCCTTGAAATGTAATAGGATGAACACACAATGCCACAACAAAGCTGCTGTGTTGGGTGTGTAAATCTGTCCCTCAGTTAACAAATTCCTCGTAATACTTGTTTTCAAGAAGTCGGTGTTCTGATCATCAATTGGTTTGTTGGATGGGGTTTGTGTGATTTGTTTTTTTCTACTTCTTCTGGAGACAGACCCTTGTTTCTGGCTGTCATGATGTTGTACATGCAGGATTTCTATTTCTAGCCTCCCACTGCTGTTTTGCTGACCTCTTTCTCACTCCGTTGGGAAGCCCAAGTTAACACAAAGATTACAGTAAATTTGTTCTATGGTAAACTTACATCAAGAGAAGAAGCAGGAAGGCACTTCCACAAACCAGTGATGACTGCTTTTCACTACAGTGTGGCTCATATATCACTGGAAATGACAAAGTGGTTTGAAGTGCATGAGAACATCAAAGGCCCCTTGTTTATTCAAGGTCACAGACAGATGGAATCTGGTGTATGGCAAGCCTGTATGAAAGTTATGGTTGTTTGGAAATAGGAATGGATGAAACCAAAATTGGAACAAGACGTAGCCATAAAGGCAGTACATGGCATGATAAAAGACTATTAGCTCAGAACATTTAAAATAAACTGGTTTTATCCCAGTTATGAAGGGTGATATTGGGAAATGTTTGGTTGGTTTTTTCTTCCTCAGAGATGACTAATTTCACTTTTGGTGACTAGAAAGCTTTTCTCTTTTGGTTATTTGTTTTATTTTGCAGCCTTTAAAGGAAGAGTCGCCTTTAACATCCTTCAGCTTCAGTGCTGCCATTCCTTTTCTAAGTTGGCACTGATTATGTATGTAAGATTTTTTGGAAATCCCTATTTCTGACAATCTCACTCTTGAACATTTTCTCAACACTGTCATTATAAGGAAAATGAATGTTTTAATTGAAATATAGTATATTCAGTTTAGCATTTTATTGCCACAGAAATACTCCAGTGGCCTTTTTTTAGCTTTCCTTTTCTTCTCCTAAACTCAAAAATTAAAAATAAAAGTTAGTTTGATTTGTTTTGTGGAACATGCAGACATAAACTCCATTTTCCACCTCACCTTTTATTTCCAAAAGAAAAGCATAGCCAGATTTTCAGAATAATTTTAATCATCTCTTTGTGGTTGAGCAACTTAATGGTTTGGCTTAGGTTTACTCCAGCACAAGTGTCAATAATTATAAAGATTTGTTTTCCCAACATTTACCAGTCTCCCGCTATGGGGAAAACTTTGCTGCAGTCAGTTAATTGTTCATCATAATTCATGCTTTTCTTCTCTTTTTATCCCCCCTCCTTTTTGAAGATGGCTTTAGGTTTTAGTTTCAAATTCTCAAGTGTGCTTCAACACCACCCCACCCACAGAGGAGAAGAGAGGGAAGAGGAGAGAGGAGGCATCTACTAAAATTGACCTGCATGTCTTCACATCCAAATCCAAAAACATGATTAGCATCTGCTACACACAGGAAATAATTTCCTGACCAATTCACAAAGCAAACCTAGAAATCTACCACCAACTCTCATATTTTCTATAGATACAAAGCATGGATCTTGACTTAAATATTCCCAGATAGGTTTATAGATACTGAGTCATGGTCTAAGTCATTCATCCAACAATCTCTCTTCCTGTTTCTGGCTGTGAGTATATTGTCTTTTTAAGTGTTTCCCGATTTGAGCTTTTCTATGTTTAGATGATGCTTCCCATAAACTTGTCAGACTCCTAATTAACCCACTGGACTGCTAGGCATGTCAAACAAATAATATAATTTTTTGGACATGTCACAGATTCCACATTTATTAACAGGGTTTAAAAATTGCTGAACTCAAAAGTCGTTTTGTTAAATACAGAGTTTGGACCTGATTTGCTGGCACACTGTTTTGGGAAAGAGACAAATTCTCAAAACAAATGTTACTAGATTATAAAATTGAGAATTGAGTTTTTTTAAATGAGGCTTGAAAAATCTCAGAGAAATAGTCTTTACCATGATTGTTTTGCAGTCTCTGTCTCTTCCTCTCTATCCTGCTAGCAGGAAAGAAAATGAGAGAAGACAAGGAACAGTTTAAAATAAAGTGTACATTTTCCTCTAGTTCTCCTGTTGAGAATTAGTGGAAAGTACAGAAACAGTAAAATTTGACTGGAGATTTATTTGCCTTGAGATTTCTAGTCACTTTTTGAGAACAGGAGCTTCCTGAATTAATAAACCAGACCAACTTACTTCTGTATGGAAATATGCTTTCTTCAGCGGAATTTCATTTTAGCTATAGAATTCAGAAAGTGAGAATTTTCATTCTTGTAGTGCTTCCCTGAACATGGCAATGTTCTTCCAAAGAGAGAGAATTTGGGGAAAGGAGCAGAGCCCAAGACATGCTCTGGCTCTTGGAGAGTTGAAGTCTTTGAATGATGACTTTACACTTTCCCCACTATGGGCAGACCAGCCTCATCACAGGAACACTCAGGACTTTTTGTGATTTCTGAGTTACTTGCAAACATTCTTACTCTCCAAAATCTATCCTAGTCTCCTCCACTTACAGTTTGTTTCCATGGGTTATAATTCGGGTGTCTTATCAAGTCTTCTCCCAGAAGTGTTCATGCAATTCCTTGACTCTAGAGAATCAGTACTGTTGGCTAGAGCTCGTTAAAGAAGTATGGAGGGTTTAAGTTTAGAGTAGAAGAAAATTGAATATTTCAGTTGGAAGGGACCAATAAGGATCATCTAGTCCAACTGCCTGAGCAATTCAAGGCTGACCAAAAGTCAAGGCATGTTGCTAAGGACATTTTTCCAAATGCCTCTTAAACATGGATAGACTTGGAGCACAAATCTGCTCTCTAGGAGTCCTGTTCCAGTATGTAGGTTGCATGTTCTGTTGGTGTGGCTTCAAAACACGAGTGACTTACAGAAAGAAAGAAAGGTAGCCTAGCTCAGTGCCACTACTCTTGGAGTCTTTAAATGCATTTTATCTGCACACTTGGTTTCCATACATCACAGAAAAAAACAGTTGCAGAGATTCTAGCTCATTAAAAGAATTGTGAAATAGAGTTTGGGGAGTCTAAATGCCTGTAATGAGATGGTAAGGTGATAAAGTGGGTCTAGAAATTATTTTGCAGCATAGTTATTTTAACTTTGACTAATTCAAAGTGAGATGTAACTCAAGTATTGATATCTTTGTTAGCTGTATGTGGTAAATTAGTGCCAATAGAAGAGGGCCAGCATAATCTATTATTCTCTTATGTCCTACCTAAATCTGTAAATTAACATTTAATCACTGTTTTTCACCACTTAATTAGTGGCTAATCACTGGGCAAATCTTGATACTTTACAGACGGTGGATTTCATCCTTATACAATAGATCTCCTTGGATCTAACATATCTTTTAAGTTTTGATTTCAGACTGCAGGAAGCCATCATGTCTCTTTCAAGAAATACAGCTTTTTTTTTTCCAAGTTCAGTGCTTTCTGCTTCTTATATTCTGTGATGGCTGAGCAATTCATTTCCCAAATGTTTATAGAGAATAGCTATGGAAAAGGGGATCATGACTTTTTAAAATACCTGTTTAAAGAAGATGGCTCAATAGTGCTGTGTAATCCAGTGCAGCTTCTCTCTCGTGGCCAGAGCTCCTGGCAGAGTTGCATCAGCTTTAGTTCATCAGAGCAAAAAGATCTTTTTTCTGGTATATTTGACTATATTAATTCCAAATATTTTCTCAATAAGATGTAGCATATTTTAATTGAAACATCCAGATGGAGTATTTTATTTTCACTTATCTTTAGTATTATTTTAGAGCTGTCTAAATTATTAGATTCTTTTTTTAATTTATGGCTGCTATTTAACCATATTGTGAATATGTAGCAGTGATATAATTTTATGATGAAGATACTGGAAAATTCATCTCGTCTGCAGTCTTACATTCTTTAAATTAAACATACCAAACATTAAAAAAGGGTTTTAAAATAGACATTAATTTTATCAGAAGTAGATTCTAATATTAATATCTAGGTTTTCCAAATGATACAGCCCACATATAGGTTGCGATTTTTAAATCCTGAAATATCTTATTTCCCCTTTTGCATTGCAAATTTAGAACAGAAAAATACCAGCTAGATAGATTGTTTTCTTTAGTGTTTTAAGTCACTGCGAAAATTAATCTTTTCAAGTTTTGGTGGTTTTGTTGTATTTAATGTATTTGGGTCAGGAAGGACTCCTCACACAGGATAGAGCTGATTTTTAGTGTGAGGTTTTTCCCCATTTTGTATTTATTCTGCATCTGAAGAGAATTCTCCGTCTAGTAGAAGGAGATTTATATATCCATAGCTACATCTCTGCCTACCTTGAGCCAATTATAACAATATGGCTCTTGTGCAATTTTGCAATTGTATTCAAATGGTAACAGACTCTGATCTGAAAAATATAAGTATACATATGGTGTACATGTGTATTTTTGTGGATGCCTATGCGGAATATAATGTACAAGCAAATTCAGCTGGTGACCCGTGCATCCATGCTTTGCTGTATTCATACACCAGTAGAATTATTTTCTGATACTGTGGTGTCTTTCAGAGGTGAAGAAATGCTTCAGATATAAAATCTTAATGCAGATAGGCTGTGTAACTTACAAATATCCGTGATGTCCCTGTTTCTTCCAATTACTTTTCTATCATTTGTATCCAGTAATAAATAATAGGTGTGTTTGCTGACAGCCCTGTTCCATCAATCTGAGATCCAAAATTCAAGCTAGCTTTCTCACAAGAATTTGCTTTTATTTAATCAGTTAGGAAAAAAAATTATTTAGAACTCTGAGCTAGACTAGAATCCAAATCACTCTTTTATAGCTGCACAGACTTTGCAGAATTAAGATGAGTGGAAAATAATATAAATCTGTTCCTGTTTCAAGCAGCAAAGCTTGAATAGCTCTGAAATGGATTTCTTGCATAAGATAATTATATCTTAATCACAGCTGTGTTTTTCAAAGTCGTGCCAATTTTACAACATTCATCTTTAAACACCTGGACCTGTGCATTGTGATAGTGTTTCTGTGTTGTTTTTTACATATTTGATGAATGCTGTGAGTGTGTCTCTCTGTATTTTTATATATCATTTACACCAGCTGAATTTAATGCTCAAAAGCTGATTAGCAGCCTAAAGGCGTGGGGTTGCCTGTAGTCATCCAAATTACTTTCTATTGAAGTGTTCCATGGATGTCAATGGATTTATATCAGGCTCCATGTGGAATATATGTATATATATCCACAGAGGAGAAGGAAACATTAATGGAGATTTCTGAGGTCTGTCAAACTTAAGCAGTTCCATATCACAAGGACTATATTTCAGCGTGCTATAATGTTGAGGTTTATGTTATGAATTTGGAAAAATAGTTGCAATTATTAATAAACAAAAGGTTTATGCTGTGCTCCTGTCCATGTATTCTGTTTGAGCATCCAGGAAGATGAATCATTCTAGGGGCTGCTAAAAAGAAGCCCTGTTTAAATCCTTCTAAATACCAACTCAGCTTAAGTGAAGAGTGTGGAATGAGGGCCACTGAAATAGCACTTGAAAAACCCCAGCAATATTTACTGTTTTCCTTGTAGTTCAAGTTTGATGTTAAACATATTTAGGAAGAAATAAAAATGGTTTAATGCTGAAACATTAAAAAGCTTTTAAATACCAAAACCTAGATCACATTTCTTTCCAGACTCCTGGTGCTGGTTTCCGCTTCATCTGGGTATTTTCTCATTGGCTTTTCTTTGCTGATCTCCTCTGTTGTTTCTGTTTGGCAATATAGACTAATATGAATTAAAACTAGTACAAATATTAGTTAGCACAGCCACTTTTTCCTTCTAAAGAACACATTTAGCTTCCATAGTTGCAGAGAGGAAATTGGGGTGGAGGTGGTAAAACTGATTTAAAGAACATCCTAAAGGAAGTACAGTGCAGAGATGGAATAAAAATCACTCTATTTCAGTCTGACCTTGCTATTGCAGCTGCAAAAGCTCCATCTATATGTGATACACGTGCTGGAAATTATTTAAAGAATGTAAGTCACCATCTTAATGGTTGGAGACAGTTCTGTAAGAGGTTTGGGTGAAGAAGGGCCATCCACAAGAGTATGTAATTCCTTGTCCAAATCAGGGCAGGAATAGCGACGGTGGGCAGCTTGCACATGGATAGAGTCAGAGCTCCTTTGTCCCCCAGTGCTTCTCAGATAGAATATATAATAAGGAAACTCGTGCAGTTGTTGACCTTTAAATGTATATTATAGTCTTTCATTTCATGGTTTCAAATAGCTATTTTCTTATTATAATTTAATAAATGTTATGCCTACAAACCTGGAAAAATTGGCTTGTTCCATCAATTTCAAAGGAACACAAAGTACACTCTGTACTGTGTTGTAAAAGTTTTATTAAACTTGATACCATTTAAAATAGTCTTTGAGAATTGCTGACACAATGATTCTAGGTTCTTCTTGGCTTATATATAGCCTGAGAAGTGCTTGCAACGAGAAGCTGATTTGCTGAACTGGTAATTGTTACCGTAGCCACACCAGTCTCTGGACATAATGTCTTTTTATGTCTTGGTGCATTAGACTCAAATGAAGGGTAAAGATCATCTCAGGGAACAGTTTGCCTGGGGGGGTGGGATTTCAAGTGAGCAGATAGAAGCATTTAAACTGTTCTGCTGCTGTTGAATGACAGGGATGTTTTGTAGGGAAGCCTGGAGTGGTGCTGGGATGGATGCATTGAAATATAAGGCAAGTCAGGCTCATATCTGTCAGCCAAACCCATCTGTAGAGTAAGATGAATGGACCTTTGGATATCTTCTTGTAGTAATGTGTATGAAAGAAATGCTTAATAGAATTGTGGAGGAGTGAATCCTCGTCTAATGATCTGATTTCAGTTTTCAACATTGGGGTTACAAATGACACCTTACATGGCTAGGGAAGGCTGGTTTTCAGAAATAGGCATCATGCTCTGATAAATATTCATGCCAAAATCAAAGAAATTTGCAATTTTCTGGAGTTGTGACAGTGTCTCTGGCCTAAAAATATGTCTTCTTTTCCATGACTCCCTGTCCTTGCCTTGCTGTGTCCCTTTTTGGTGCTGCAGGAGTCCTGCTGATGCCTGTAAGGGTTAACGTGACTGATGTAAGAAGATAAATACAGGCATTTTTAGGCCTCAATGAATTTTGTTAGTTCTGAGAAGGTATAAGAAGGGAGTAAAATGCTGGTAAGCTCCTTTCTTAGAATTTATCCAGTGGTAAATCAGGGCTGCACAATATCCCTTTTGAACTGAAGGGACATCTAAAAGAGAAGTTTTTCACAAAGCTTCTATACTGATTTCTATGGGTAAAGATACTTGCAGTGGTGGAGAGGAAAATACCCTCAATATTATTTTGTGTAACTTGAACAGCTATTAATTTTTATGGTATTTTCTGTCAGCCTCTCCTAAATAAAGAATAAAACCTTTTACTACTTGCCACAATATAAATATTTTATCTAAAGAGGGCTGTGATGAAAGAAAAGGAGACAGAGATATTCATTGCTGAGGAATTTCTGAAGGATGGAAATTCCATCATAGCTGCATTTGACCAATTCTCTTTTAAGAAAATTGTTTTAAAAGCCTAGTTATAATCAGTGGTTAGACAATATGAAATAAAAATATGCATTAGAAAACCATGCTTATGATTGGCATCAGTTTTAAACCACCATTTTACCTTGGACCTGTGGGACCTTCAGCTCATAATGGAAATGCTTGAGATTTCAAGAGTCCTGCAGTCCATCCAAGCCAAGCAGCATAATTCAATGACTGATTGAATTTTTGGGAAGTAAGGAAGAGGGGAAGATGGCTTTTAACTCTAGTCCTGCCGTACATATCTATGTGTGGTGATACAACACCCAAGAGGACATGGAAAAAAACCCTGAATTAATAAAGCTGCGTGAGGTGAGAAAAGCCTTGTTGCAACAAACCAACAAAAGCACTGTCAAGAGGAAGAGAGAAAAGAAAACCCCAAGAACTCATCTCTACTTTGCTAAAAGAGTGCAGTAGCCAGCCAAATGGTCATGTATGCTGTGCATTCCTTTATTGTTCATTTGTTTTCTTGGTTAGTGTACAACAAAGAACAGAGGTGATGGGCAGAGCAACAAACCCACAATGACAGTATATATTACAAAAATATGGACAGTGCTTACAGGAAAGTGACACAGCAGATTTAAAATGTGTGGTAACGTTAAAAATGTCTCTGTTTATGCTGGTTCCCACACTTTTGGGAGTTCCAGGCATATGCTTTTCCCTTGGCATGTATCTGACAGAGCACTTAGTGCCTACTGAAGGCTAAGTCAAGTATAGCAGCAGGGCTGCACCCTGAGGCCTAAGTGGCAGAGTTCATCATCCATCATCCCCTGACAGATGATTTTCTGACTCTCTACTACATAGGGAGAAACAGTTCACAGAATGCACACCAAATATGTGTACATATATGTGAGGAAGAACTTCCTTCTTCCTTAAAAATATAAAAGAAAACCCTTTTATTCTTATCCTTGACCAAATTGTCATTCTTATTAAAAACATTTTAATCAGCTTACGTAAGGAAAAAGGTCAGGGAAGCAAATTAAACAAAAGTTGTTACAAGGAATCAAAGCTATACAATTTCCTTTAATTGTGTTTCCTTGGAGCATGCAGAATTTGGTAGTTTTGTTTAAAAAGCAAGCACACAGAGAGAAAGAAGTGAAAGTTATAGGTAAATTTAGCCAAACA
This sequence comes from Brachypodius melanocephalos, assembly GCA_013398615.1. Lineage (NCBI taxonomy): Eukaryota > Metazoa > Chordata > Aves > Passeriformes > Pycnonotidae > Brachypodius > Brachypodius melanocephalos. The sequence goes on along the minus strand of VZSR01000393.1, from coordinate 9,327,331 downwards.
AAACTTCCAGCCTTTTTATGGTCAGGAACATTTTTAGGGGTTTTTCTGGGGAGGGTGTTTAGGGTGGGGTGTGTTGTTTGGTTTTTCTGTGCAGCTGTTGAGACTGAGGTATCGTGAGTGAGGTGAGCATATCTGAATATTGTCACTTTCCCTTGTACCTCTGCCACATTGTTCAGGGAAGAGTGGGTTTACAGTGGTAACTGGGCTTAAATGGATTTTCTGGAAAAGCATGAAGGGGTAAGATACCAAATACTTTGAGTGTTTGAATTTATTTATGTGGGAAAAAATAGGAGTGTAGGCAGACTCTTTGTAATCTGCAGGACTTCAGGGTTGTGGCAGGTGGAACATGGACTGGACCTGATGCTTGTCGATGAGAGAAAAGAGACAAGTTTTCAGCTGGAAAACTTTTGTTTCAGTGTCTGGAGTGGTCCAGTCAGAGGTGTGACAATGTTCATCCATAAAAACTTGTGTAGGAAGAATGACCTGATGTTTGAGGGTAATGTGAGGATTCAATGAGCTCTACAAATCTAGTAGACATGTGTGAGCCCTCCTGAATGGGGTGTCACTTCAGAATATTTGTGTGTCTCTGTTTCTAATAGAAGGATATTTTCCTATGTAGTTTTTACCACTTTGCTTTCTTTTGGGCTTCAGGAACGCTTAGCACAAGCTGTATCTGCACTGTGAGAAATTTGCTGTTACTTTTATTGTGGCAAAAAGCTTAAAACTGCTATCAATGTGAAGGCTTCTTACAGTAGGCATCATAAAAATGCTTGGATCTGCCCGTTACTACATCTACATTTTATATTTCTTCACCTCATAGCGCAAAATTACTTTCAAATCTGTTAAGCCTTGTTGAATTTTGATAAATTCTACTTCTGTCTTCTCTCTTATGCCCTCTCTCCAGCTGAGGCTAGGGAGGGTCTTTTTTTTTTTTTTTTTTTTACCTTTCCTACATTACCAAGTACCAGGTAACGTTCACCAAAGGAGAAGCTCCTCATTTGAAGGGATGTTTCCTAACTCTCAGCTAAAGCCAAGTAAATGAAAACAGCAATGCTAACCCGGACTCTGTGCTTTGGCCCCATCCTGGGAGTGTGACATGATAAATACTCTGATGTTTTTGAGCACTGTCAATGGGATCCAGCTGGCTGGTTTTAAATGTGTGGCATTTACAGATGCTTTCCCTTCTCCTTTCAAATCTGCTCAAGTCTGGTGGACTAAACACGTATTAGCAAGGCCAAAATGCACAATACAGACCTCACTGTGTTCCTTGGGTGTGTTTGGTTTTTAATAGCTTTGCATGCATTGAATCCATGTTAAGTATTTCTACTGAGGTTAGAAGGAAGCATGGGGTCTGAATTTGGTTTGAACATGGTATTCCTCTTTGCAGTTCCTTCTTTTTGCCCCTGTGTTTATGGGTGTTGTGGTTGATGTGATCCAAAATATCATCATGGATATGTATGCATGTGGTACCTGGTGTCTGACTCTCTAACACAGTAGAGAATAAGGTGTGTTGAAGACTTGTAGGTGGCCCCAACCTGATCCAAGTCAGCCTGATTTTGAGCATAGATGGGACAAGATGGCTCCAGAGGTCTCTTTTGGCCTAAGTTATTTTAGGATTCTGTGATCCCGTGTTTGGTTTCCTTGTGTACAGCTAGCAAGGGCTCATAAAAGCAGCCTGGTTTGTCCATAAAACACAATGGCCTTGGGGCATGCTGATCCACCCAAGTTACTTCTTGGCAGGAGGAGCCCAACCTCTGGTTCCTGTTTTGCCTGCTTTTATAGCTGTTTCTGCATCTGGTGTGGGGTTTTGCCATGATGCAGACGATTACTCTTCTGGGTAGGTACTCATTGCTGCTGTGGTTGAGTAGCTGGCACAGTAAAACAGATGAGTAAATGCTTTGAAGCAGCTTGATGTGTGTGCTGGCACGTCAGACAGGCATAATAATAATGCAGGTCTTGCTACACTGCCTTGTGGCATGCTTGTTTGTGAGCTCAGGCCATTCTTGGCAGGAGTGATCCTCAGCATTGGGTCATCCAGAGAGAGGAAACAGAGAAAATTCACTGAGCTACGGACAGGACCCACATCAGCATGTTTTGCATGTAGGTGTTCACGTGCTGAGCACACTGACAGAGGGATTTGGACACAGCTGCATAGTGCTCTGGTGTCTGAACCCAGAGAGATGTAAAAGAGAATCCCCCAGACAGTGGTAGAGAGGTTATGGTTCCAAGCAGACCAATGGCCAGTTATTAATCCTCTCTGAGGAGCTTCCTCTGATGCTTTGCACTGACCTTCTGAGGCTTTGGCTGTGATTACAGCTGATCTGAAATGCTTTCTGCACAACTGTAGAAAAAAGCCTTTTTATAAAACAGAAATTTTTGTGCTGGTTTCCAAATTAAAGGCCTCATGTGCAGGCACCAGGCACATGTCCTTTCTCAAATGGAGAAAACTCTGACAGCTAAGGCCCAAAAGATGTGAGGAGCCCTTTCCAGAAAACAGATTGTCAGAAGGAATGTTTTTGGCAGTGGTAGTAAGAAAGGTCTAAAAGAACTTCACTTTGTATTTTGTTTTGCCTTTTTGGGGCTATTAAAAAAAACGAACCACAACTGAAAAAATGTCCCCCAAACAAAACAAACACCGAGAAAACCCCTACCACAAAAACCCATACCCAAAACCAACTTGTCCTAAAAATCTGATGACATTGTATGTTTGTAATGAAGCAGGAAGGTCTTGGTAATTCAGTACCTATCTGTGGCCACTGTGATGTAATTGATCTAATCTCATCTGAAATCTAATTCTTGCAGATTGGTAATTCAAAATGTTTTAGATTAAAGCAGATGTGAATAGAGGGTTTGGTCAAGGAGGATCAAATTCTCCATTGTGATTGTGGATGAGTAATGATTTGACTAATTATTACTATACTTAGGGGAAAACCAGCTGTTCAGTGAATTTAATTTTTTACTCTTTTAACCTCTGTCCTTCCAGTGAAGTTATGTGTTTTCATTCACTACAAAGATGAAAGTATCATTCACTGAACACTCAACCAGTTTGGTTTAATTTTCTTAGCTTTCTGAGAAAAGAGCCAGAAATCAAACCTGGAACCTGTTGCTGCTAATCGAATCATGACAGAAAGGTAAAAACCTCTTTTTATTCCTAGAGTTTGGGCTTTGTTTCTTCTGCTTCTCACTGCGGCTCACAGTTGTATTTCCAAAGCTTTGTGTTTTATCTTCTAGACATGCTTTCCTGGAATTTGTTTATTTATCCATAAGGGCTTTGTGTGAAATTAGAAAGAGTCAACTGGCTTTTGTGCCAAACAGAAGCTGAAGAATGTCATCTATGTGAAAGGCACATATCACCCATATAGTCACTTTCTGCATGAAAGAATTCAGGCTGCAAAAGCGTTGCTGCAAAATGGGAGGTTCACACATATCCTTCTACAGCTTTTCTGGGAGCATTCTGGTAGTTTGGTTCTGGGATTAGTGTCTGGTGACAGGTTTTATACCAGGTGTTCTAACACAGCAAGTTGTAGCAAGATGAGAGAAAATGAACAGGCAATCTGAACTACCAATTTCCTAGCTCTGTCATTTTTTGAGTTGTAATTTTACTCTTTTCTTTATTTTTATCTTTGGCTTATTAGCACAGATATTGCCAAGGACACTCCACATCAGCTATTTATGTTCACAAACCTATTTCTATTTGTTCCAGCAATCTCAGCCAAGAACATCCCAGAACTGACATTTTAAAAAACCTTTTGTTTATGGGAAATTTTACACATTGCATTTTCCAAACACTGAACTGGGGAGTGTTCACTGCAAACATCTGAGAGTACTTTAGCTCTTCTAATTTTCTCATGATGTCTTACTAATATCCAAAGAGGGAACAACTGCTTGTTTTATAAACTACTCTGCCAGGTTTCTTCAAAAGTTGTTACAGTCCCAAATTTTCTAAGCAGGCATATGTGCCTTAAATACAATTTGTTTTTCTCCTTCCTAGTTAAAACTAGTATTTTCGCTTCATGGCATGTTTCAAGACTAGCTTTTTTAATCATATAAGGTCTGTTGTTAGGAGCTTTTAAACAAAACAAAAACTTAATTGCAAGTCTTCTGCAAAGGAGTGAATTTTACCCTACTTCAGCTTGTCTTTAAGTAGATGTAAATTAATCACCAAACTTGGAATTCAACTTTGTCTTTTAGTTCTGGTTAAAATAAATGCTACTGAATTTTAAAAGTTCAAATGTTCATCAAATTGCACACAGCACTGCCCTTGGGATCATACCTAAAGTATTTGTAGGTAAGCAATATTAATATACAATTTGCAAAGCAATAACCCAAGTCCCAAATGAAAAGGAAATTCTGTGAAGCTAAAAGGTAAATAATAAATGCTGATGAGCAGGGACTCTTGAAAATCACAATTGGAAAAAGTGCTAAATCCCAAGGTTTTACTTGTTTTTACTCTTACTTATTAACTCAGTTACAGGGTTTTGCTGTTCTACTGGTGGCCTGGAGGAAAGGTCTCTGTCACTTTCGATAAAAAAGTTTTCAAAATGTTACAAATGTGCTCTGCCCTGTTCTACCAGACTTACTAAAATATGGAGAAATCTTTGGCAAGCAATAGAGGCAACAAAGGAGAGACTGCTGCTGAATTATTGGCAATTGTTGGTAATAAATGATTTGCTAGATGCTGAGAAAAACTGCCAAACTATTCATTTTTCATTCCTTAGTTAGCTCACTGATACTGATTCCTTGAAATGTGTAGGAAAACGGGCAGGCTTTCTGGGGCTTCCATGTTACAGCAAGCCTTGCAAACTTTGTAATGGCTGGCAAGGACTCCAGCCCAGGAAAACACACAAGTTTTGAACATATGAAACTGCCCACAGACTTAAAATTAAGCACAAGTAAAAGCGCTTTCTGGAACTTTGGTTAGAGAACTTGCTTTGATCAATGAATAAATCTATGAGTCTTAGCAGAGACACTCCAATGCATGAATGATGCCAGAGATTTCAATCACAGTGCCTCTGCTGAACTTGTGATTGCTACCTGACCCGCCAAGGAAAAGGTGACATAAGCTGTGTGCTCAGAGAAACCATTGCTCCCATGTTACAATAAAACCAAAAAGCTGGGATATAGAAATGCTAAATGACTGTGACCTATCCTCAGAGCAATACCATGATGGCTGGCTGGAAACCACCCTGAAAAATAGGGAAGCAAAATCTTACAGGGGACTGAGTTCCAAGTCTAAGGCAGCTATCTAGCTGCCTAAGTAATGCAAAACATTCAGGCTGAATAGAGATAATTGCAGTGACATCATTGGAAAGAAAAATTAGTTTATGAAGTGTGTAAAGATACAACAGTAATTAAGGCAAGAGGTCTATAGGCTGGGTAATTGTCTTTAAATGCTGAGTGTTCTGTGTATTTCTTATAGAGGAAATCTAAATGTTCGTGGTAAGGAAAAGGACATGATTTTGGCTCAGGAATGATAGCATCCACCTCCTGAGATGTAAATTTACGTACAGTACAAATTTTTCAAAACTATTTTTTAGTTTTGAAAAGTAGCTTAGATAATGGAATACCCATGTGCAATTTAAATAGTAAAATTTTCATTACTGCATTGCCATTCTTATTCTTCACTACTAACTGGAAATACATATAGACTTTGCACTAAACATATGGTAGCCTCACAGGCTGAATTTGTACTAAGGAGGGAGAGATCTTTCATACTGAAATCATGTCACCATGTGACCTCACAGAATTTTACAAGAGAACCAGAATCTCCTCAGTACCTTCATAAGTTTGTATTATTGAGTTGAGGACTGGATGGGACAGTGATGATTTGGGATTGAGAAGTACACAGCAACCTGTGTCCCTGTTCTACTGCTCCAACAGGGAATGGATGGACTCAGAGGTGGCTTTGACGGAAAGCACAGAATTTGGTGAGATTTGCTTCTTTCAATACAAAAGGTGGAGTTTTGAGAAGGGAGAACTTGCCTTGTGTATGTCTACAAAAACACTGCCCTTGTGCTGATACCTTGAGAGGCTGCCTAGAACAGAGGCTAGACAGTGTTAAAGGGATAAAGTAAGTGTATATTAAAAAGTTCTTCAGAGGATACATCTTAGTCAGTAAAAGAACCTGGCCAAGGCTAAACCAAAAATGGACAATGGGTCACATGTTTTCACACTTTTATAAGTTTTGGTCGATTTACATTGTCCAATTACAGGTTCAGGTTATGCAGTCCCATCCTCCCAGTTTGCTCTCCTCAGTTTGCTGTTTATACTTTTTGGGCCTGAAGTTGTAACGGTGTCCTTGGTTCTCAGACTGGAAAAGGGTTGTTTTGTCCAACTACACTGTGAGGAGAACTTGCTAACACTTTATATAAAGTTGAGAGTTATATACTAAATGCAGCACAGAATCTGGAAAATATGAAAGCTAGAACTTAAGGTATCAGTGTTCTTCTGGGTTGGTGCACTGATTAACAAGTCTTTTTTGTATCTTGAGCTCAGGTTGTTCTGGATATGCTGGGTGTTACTATCTGGTGTCTAAACACAATTTTTCCTGTCTATTCTGCAAATGTTTGTCTGTGGGAATAGTCCCATCAAATAATGGGAATGTCTGTGAACCTTGAGGGAGAAGGCCTATGTTATTAACCCACTCTGTGAGCTGACACTAAAAAAACCCATCTCAGGAGGTGGATGCTATCATTCCTGAGCCAAAATCAGTTGCTTGCAGAGCCACAGCATTGCCTCTGTGCTGGAAAGAATTACCTCGGTATAGCCAAAGTTTTAGTATTTGGCTTGCTAAATACAATAACTTCATTAATAATAAAAAACCAGTTGTTTGAATATAATAGAATAGAATATGAGAAAAAAACCCCAGTATGCACCCACCAGAAATAAAATAATGCCTCTATTGAATAATAAAAGTCTCCTCAAAAATATTTACACCTTATTGGCATCTCCAAATCAAGAAAATAAAACCACTTTTAAGACAGTGAACTAAAATTCTCTTTCCAGCCACAATATATCCTTAGAGAGAAGAACTAACCCTATGTGTAAAGTAGGGAACATGCTACAGGGCTGGCCAAACCAGCCTCCAGTGGATCGTTACTCTGTGGTTATAAAATTATATTGTTCTTTGCATTAGTCTTAAATTACTTGTACATATGTGCATTGTTGTCAGCTTGGAAAGTACAGTTGTGAAACTTTGGTTCCAAGTGCTTATATATTTTGTCATATGAAAAGAACTGAGAGCAGTCCAGTTTTTTCAGCATTTGCATCAAGCCCTGGATGGCTAGGTTAGAAAAAGGCTTTTCTGAGCATTTGTCACAGAGAAGCAGTAAGAAAGTATTTTTAAAACTATTTAACTCTTGATGTTCCATCTGAGTATTGTTTGGGAAGAACCCTTCTGTTTGCTTATAATGAACTGACCTGTATGTTGTTTTTATGGCAGATGTTAAAATTAGGTGGCTAATCAGCCACTGACTTATATAAGCAACTACAGTCTCCTTTCAGCAAATAACTTGAGTATTTAAATTCATGTAAGGATGAGGCAAAGTACATGATCAGTATGAGTTCTTTGAAGGTGGGTGTTCTATCTAGTAAGGAGTTCTCTGTTAATCCAGAATCTGACTGAGCAATGAGCCATATTAATAGTAGGTTCTATTGGAGAGATGGGAGGCCAGACAAAATACAGTGTTGCTGTATATGTTGTGTTTCATCCCATATTTTAAAGATTTAGTACTAGAACTATATGGTCTTGAGCAGAAGTCCCTTGAGAACCAGCCTTATCTTCAAGTTTGTGAACTTAGATAAAAGGTGAAACCAGTCAAAAATAACAGTGATCATAGAATAACAATTAGTGGGAAATAAAAAGATGTGGTGACTAAAAATTTCAAATTTTAATTTGGAATACTAGGCCACCCTCCTAAACTGTTTAGGTGGCAAAAAAGCTCTTGGGTTTTTTGGTTTTTTTAAACATATGCAGCTGATTCTCTAGATTTATAATAGTGGCACACAGTAACATAATTTAATTGACTATGTTAGAAAATATGTACATATAGAAATTAATGATGACTGGAGTGGCTTAGCCAACTCCGCTGTTGTGAGAAATGAGGACTAGATTACACACAATCCAAAACAAAGAGAGAAAACACCTCCAAAAATGTGAATTTCAACCCTTATAAATGACTCAGGCATCAGTGAACAACTATTGCTTCCAGGCTTGTCATGATGAGCCCTATTTCAATTCCAAATAGCAAATAGCTTTGCTTTGTAATCAGTCTTTGGCCAGCACTGTCTTTTCATCTGTGTGCCTGCAGCCCTTGGTGCTCCCAGCCTTCAGGCCTGGCTGAGAGGCGTTTTGTGCACCACATGGTGGGTAATAATGCAGGAGGCCTCTGCCTCTCTAAACTAAACCAAATTCTTTATTAAGAGTGCAAAGGTTCTGCGTCTGTGGATTGTGCTCAAGCCATGTGCATGCAGAGCAGCTTAACTGGTGTCCAAACTCAAGAAAATGAAAATCATGTTCTTTCACTCAAAGTATGGGGAGGGAATGGTGCTGCAGAAACTTTTTAATGAGTATTGGAAAATAATTCACATGCGAGACCAAACAGCTAATAAATAAATTATTTTAAAAAAATTATTCAAGTGTATATATACAGACACACCTATATTTTTATATACACACATATATGTGGTTGTAGGGAACTCCTTCTGGAGGAAGGTATAATTTCTTATATTTAGATTTCTTGCATTTTATTCCTGAGAGTCTTTTTCTGTCACTGTTCGAGACATATTGCTGAGCAAGATCAGTAACTGATCTGGCACTTCCAAGTCATCTGTTTACCTGTGCTGCTCAGAGACTGAGGATTTGAGGGAATGAGAAATGCTGGCTGCTTGGCGTGTGTGTGTGTTCTCCATTGAAGCTAGAAACAGTTTAGCAACTTGACTGTTCTTTGCTTTGTAATTTATTGACATGGGTTCCTACTGTCATGCTGTTCTTTAAAAAGACTTTTTGGTTTAACAAAAATGCTTTGACATTTCAGATTAAGAGAAGTGTTTATCTTGCTTAAAAGTGCTGACATTTTGGCAATTATATTGTCTTTATTAAGACACAGACAAGGGTTTTTAATATCAATTTTATCTACAAAAAATAACTGATTAAAAAAGTAGAATAGTTGGAAATGTAAAGGAAAAACAATGAATTTAGAGATACAGTGTCAGATGGTAAGATTTAGATCATGTTATTCACTCAGGGAACAAAAAGGAATATTTGAAAAAATTTATTAAAAACCTTAAAGCCTCATCATTTTTCTGCTTCTTTTGGCATGTTTGCTAAGGGACAGAGCTGTATGTTAGGAAAGAAAATGATTACAGATTTGAGATTCTATTAAATAATCTCTTGTTTGATTTCAAATTTACTCCAACACCTAGAGTTTCAAACCTGTTATGTAATCATGTGCAAATGCAGGGACAAATCTACCAAGTCTTACTTTCTGGCATTGTTCTCATTTGGAGTTTGGGTGTCAGTGTGCGTATTCACAGTAGTAATTCCTGAGGGTCATAGTACTACTTAAGATTGAATGCTAAAATGCTGAGTTGATAATTTTTTTTTGAGTGTGCTGTTTTCATGCCTAAATGTGGATGTTTTCACATGGAAACAATTGTGTGCAGAAAATTGCTGGAGTAATTTTGGAGGCCGTTTTTAATTTAAAAATTTTGCTGTGCACAGTGCACCCTTGTTTCTGCCCAGAAACATATTTTAAGAGTCAAGTAATATAAATTCTTTTAAAATGGAGGTTTGGAGGGAAATACTGATAGCAATCTTAGCTACTTGATTGACAAGAAACCCAAGATGACCTGGCAATGTGAGCTGGCAACCCAAAAAGCTCATTGATATCCTGGGTTGCATTCCCAGCAGGTTGAGGGAGAGGATTCTGCCCCTCTGCTCTGCTCTGGTGAGACCCCACCTGCAGTGCTGCCTCCAGCTCTGGGGCTCCCAGCACACGAGTGACATGGATTTGCTGGAACCAGTCCTGAGGAGACCACAAAGATGGTCAGAGCACTGGAGCTCTGCTGTGGAGACAGGCTGAGAGAGCTGGGTTGTTCAGCCTGGAGAGGAGAAGGCTCCTGGGTGACCCTTCCAGCAGCCAAAGGGGCTCCAAGAGAGCTGGAGAGGGACTTTTTACAGGGGCATGGAGTGAGGGGGCAAGGGAGAACAGCTCCACACTGACGGAGGGGAGGTCTAGGTTGGATGTTAGGAAGAAATTTGTTACTGTGAGGATGGTGAGGCCTTGGAAAAGTTGCCCAGAAGCTGTGGATGCTCCATCCTAGAAGTATTCAAGGTTGGACAAGGCTCTGCAACCCAGCCTAGCTGAAGGTATCCTGGCCCATGGAAGAGGAGATTCAAATACATGGTCTTAAGGTGCTCCAAACCAAACCATTCTATCTTTCTATAGTAAGTTTAGTAACAGTTCCTCCCATACATTTACTCTGACTTGTTTATTTTGTCTCTTCTCAGCCTGAAACTGGCTTTTTTTTTTTTGATGGTTATTCTTTTTACAATCAACTGTTCACACATTGACAAGGAATTTCTCTGCTGTTTCCTTTTTGTAGCAGGTTTTCATGAGAATTAAAACTCAAATTAGTTACGTTGATGAGGGAACATATGAACTATTTAGCCAAAATTGATGCAGTTACTTTCCAGTTTCAGGACTTTCTTAATTTATTCTTTTTTCTTTCATGTTTAATGCCTTTTTAAAAAATCTAAATGGTGTCTGCAACATTCATCAATTTTTATGCTACTATGTAAATTGCTTCCAAATCTTTTTGTGGTGATTTAGACAATTTGTCTATTAGCAAAATTGTAGTACTAGAATACAATAACTTTCTGCTCCATGCCATAAAGTTTTCAAGTAATAACACTTTTCTCTCAAAGACACTGTGACATCACAGAAAATAATTAAATAAATACTTTACTGGCATTGACTATGGCATTTCAGGAGTTTTTAAGTGAATTTGAGCTCCTAATTAAGCATGGAAAGCAGCTTAATATTTTTAGAGTTATTCAATCTTAAAGTAGAAATTAACTAAGTTATAATAGTGTTCATGATTTTAAATATGTATTTCCTTCTTGGTTGCACAACTCATTCTTAGTGCTTTATTCCTTACTGACTGCATGGTTAACCTTAATGTATGCACAGGCAAATTCAATTTTGCTGTAGTAATTAGAATGCATTTTGAGGGGGAAAAAATGCAGCAGCATAAATAGTAACTTTTGATATTATATATATTATGCATGTATTGCAAATAAGAGATCAAAGATGTAAGTAGGCCCATTAACAGTATTTTTATAATTTTTTAAATATATTTTTTGCATTATTCCTGTAAATTTCTTTAATTGCACTATAGCTATTTTTAAATGGAAGAAGAATCAAAGGACAAAACTGCATTAGGAAGTATAGGTGATGCAGTGTGAAATCAGAAGTGAAGGAAAAGTGAATTGATTTATGTTTTTAGGAAACATAGGCTATGCTCAGAAATCACATAGCCTATAAAATTCGTCACAAGATTTTTCATAAAGCAAGAGATTTAGAATAGAAACAGAATAGAAACAGAATCAGATATTAAGTAAGTCAGTAAAAATAACTCAGAAATAGTCACCATACCGAGGTTGTATATGTATGTTTATTCAAAAGACAATATATTACTGTGAGAACCCAACCAATGCTGCATTACAATTGTGGATTTTTAATTGATGAAAAAGATGTCCATGATCTTGGCTTAGGGATTCTTAGAGGACTGACTTCACAGCAATTTATGAAATACCCATCCAGCCAGAAAGAAGTGTATGTAAAAAGAGATAAGGTTGTGAAATGTTGCCTGGAGTTTAGAAGTCAAGTAAGACTCTGTCTAGCAAAGGCAGTTTCTAACTGGTGAGGTGTATAAAAATATTTTCCTCATCTGCAAGTCTTTCTATAGATGCATAATGCATGGGCTTTTCCACCTCTCTCAGACAGTCAGCAGCAGCCCAGCTTAGAGTCTAGACAGGCAGACACTTACCTGACCTACAGGAGCAATTTCTGATCTGGTGACTGCAAATTTGCTGGAGTACGATCTACAGGCACTGGGAGAATTGCACTCCCAAGGTTCAAGTGAAATGCAGTTGGAGTTTTGGGCAGAAGGAAGGGTGTAAATGTCCTCCTTCCTGTCATAGTTCAGGCAGTGGTAGGAGCATTCCCATTCCAATTGTTCCTGCATGTTTACTGATATACTTGTACAATGACTCTTAAAGGCAACTTACTCTGGTAATAATTACTGCCCTGGTTGAAGACGTTCTTTCTCCCCACCACTTTTCTTCAGGGTTTAGACATAAGTCTCATGCTGGATTCAAAATCAATAGAATGAGTCATTTTATGGTTATTTGTGCCTTAATAAAGCTATGGGTAAAGAACTCATTAAGCGGCACTTACATTTACATGGCCTTGTCTCTCCTTTACCTGGAAGCTCTGTAGGGTAAGATGATTGAAGTCCTTGCAAGATGACTTGTACCCTTCATCCAGTGGTGACTCTTCAGAAAGTAGTCTGTGTAAGAAAAAGACACACTGCATAAAAAGATGTGTGATTAATCAGTACATATTTGTTCATGTCTCTACATTCTCTGCCTTTCTGGGAATATACTAGCAATGAATAATTTTTAACATCAGAGGATGCAATCAATGAGGCTTTTGACTGACTAAGGATTTCAAGGTTTTTCCTATGAAAAAGCCAGTTGACATTCATTAGGGCTTTAAAAAAATTCAATAGAACATTTTTTTACTTGAAAACCAAAAAGTTAAGTTGAAAGATGTTTCATAGAAACATGCCGATGCTGCTGAAATCTTTATTTAAATTAAAAAGTCAAAATGAATTGTCAGCTTTTTAATTTTACTTCAAGAATATTGAATACATCATTCTGTATTTGCTGATGTATATTTAACGCATATACAATATAAAATATACTTTGTATTTTAATATTGTGCAAGTTTTTTTCATTAATTTCACATTCAGAGGAAAGTACATAATTATAGTAAGTTAATTTTTTTTGACACAGGAAATTCTTTCTTTCTATTTAGATACAAGAAAAGGAAGGAAAATGCTGAATATCCCAAAGAATTCAGATTCTAGCTTTTTATAAATTCTATGACTGTGACCGCTGTATGAAAATCTTACTTTTGCACTAAATAAATACCTTAGAGGGTACATCTTAATTTTTATGATAAAGTAACAGAATTGTGTGAATGTTTTTTCCTATTTATTTTGAAACACTAACATCAACACTAACATAGTCCTGGTGTCAACATGAAGCCCTGGTTTTATGGGCTGTATAGTTCTGAGCCAAAAGTGTGAAGAAGCAGGTTTGTTCAGACCCTTGTTGCTTATTCAAAGAGGAAGACTTCCAGTTTCAACTTTTTCAATATCTATCATTTTCCCAGAGTAGACTCTCTAAAAAAGGACTCTCCAAACCATCCCCTTTGATTTAGAAGTTAGGAGTCAGGCAAGCCTCTGTGCAGAGCTGTGCAGAGAACTTCCAAACAGGAAAGAGAGCCTGATATCCTGCTGCTATTGCACATAAGAAATCATTACTCCTATGCTCTCATCTTCTTGCTCCGTTTGTATCTAACACCCACCAATTCTCTCTTTCCATCTCTTCTTTTCTCTCACATCTCCATATGCTTCTCAGTTAAAAAGGCTTCTTGGGTAATCTATGAAATGTGTCCACTGCTCTCTCCTTCAAAGAAATTCCTCAAAACCCAACCATATTTCAATTATAGTGATTCCATACTTCTGTTGCTATGTGCCGTGAGTTATACAGAGAATTGTTTCAGCAAGGATGCAGCAGTGAAAAGGACAGTGCAACCTTAAGATGCACCAGGAGTGGAATTTCAAGAGGAAGTGCTGGTGCTGTTATAGAGGCTGTGGTACAACCTCAGAAATATTGTGTGGTGTTGGTCACCCATGGACAAGAATGTTCTGTAAAGCTGGAACAGATGTAGAGAACGGTCATAAGGATCATTAAGGCAATGGAAAAGCCTGTTTTATGAGAAGAAGAGAAAAAATTTTATGTGTTCTAACATGGCAAAATAAAAGCTGAGGGCTTATACTTTCTGTCCAGGATATAATGATTGGAGAGAGACAGGAAACTACCTAAACTAACTGACAACATAGAAGAAAACAATTGTTCTTGAACAGATTTAATTTTTTTTTTCCACTTCGAGTCCAGCCAGGGCCTTAATGAAAACACAGGGGAAGAAGAAAAGTTCTGTATGCTTTCATGGAAGCTGTGTGAAATGCTGGCAAAACAGAACATGCACCCTAGGACACACTTTCCTAAAATCCTGCAGCATTCTAATTTTTCTCCATTAATAGTATAAGTAATTTACTTTATATGTCACACATCTGCTGTAAAACATTTAGCCTCATGCTCAGACATTCCTTGTCTTCCACATACTTCCTGTGTGATATTAGGTTAGTCACTTTGTCCTTCTGCTTTCCATGTGAACAATCTGTATATTAGTATTCCTTACCTCAAAGGGATGCTGGAAGGATAAATGTAGTAAGGACTGTATTGGCAGAGGCAAGTAAATATTTTATCATAGGCAAGGAATCTCTGCCTTCATACAATTTCTCTGTTTCATGGTATCATTTCCGTCAGAAAGCCTATATAAAACACACAAGAATAATGATGAAATGTTTGGTTAGTTCCCTTGGAGTTATTTGCATATCTACATTTCTCAGGGGTTTTTTATATAGAATGTAAAATTATTCAGAGCTTCTGGGCTCTCCAGTTTAAGACTGACATGGGCACAGTGGTCTGAGTTCAACAAAGAGGTGATTAAATAGTGTTTTTTTTAGGAAGGGTGGCAGAGGTGGTTCAGCCTGGAGAAGAGACAGCTCAAGGGAATGCATTCAAATGTCTAAGGAGTGATAAAGAAGATGGAGATGGGCTCTTGTCAGTGCTGCTCAGTGACAGAACAAGAGGCTGTGGGCACAAATTTAAATGGAAGAATTTCTATTTAAACGAAAGTAAACCCAAACCAAATCACTTTTACCCTAAGACTGGTTGTACAAAGGAGCAGATTCCCTGGGGGTTTGTGCAGTCTCCATCCTTGGACACACTGAAAGCTCAACTGGACCTGGCCCTGGGAACCCTGCTCCAGCTGGCTCTGCTTGAGCAGGCTTTGGACCAGATGTTCTCCAGAGATCTGTTCCCATCTCATCTGTTCTCTCTGATCCTTTTTCTGAAAATGAATGGAAGAAAGGAAAAACTTCCTTTTGTAAAATTTCTGGAGCAAGTGAGTCTTTGTACATTTTATTTTTACTGTTAAAGTAAATGCAGCAGGATGGAAAACTTGGACTTTTGCCATTGACTTCTGTGCAGTCAGGATTTTCGTGTAAAGTGGAGAACCACTGTTGATCTCAAAGCTGCTATTTTCATTCTGGGTCAATTTACTTATTTAAAGGAAGGGCTTCAATCTGTTTACCATAGACGTGTATAATGAAATTTTGGTTTATGCTTTGTAAAGCAAAAACAAAGGTAAATTCTGTAACGGGGATCTGGCATGAAGAAAACAACTTTCAGCCCTCCCATCAATGTTATAAAATAAGTGTAATCCCACTCTGTGAACAGTGGAGGGTTGAAGTTTATGTCTGAGTTTCAAGTGACAACCCAGGCTAAGGCTGCAGACTCTTTCCCAGTCCAGATATCTTCCTGATTAAGTTGCTTCCTAAAATGAAAGCCTTACCATTCTAAAGGAATACTGTAAATACATCTTTTTTATTCTAGTAATGTAATTCTTCCTAAAGTAGTACAAACAAAGAAAACAGAGGCACAGTGGTTCCTTGAGGAAAATTTTACCCTGGCTTCTGAAGGAAATATTCCCGTGCATCTGAGAGGTGAATCAGGCTGAGATGTGCTGGAATAGTTTTACTCCCAGTTTATGATTCTAAAGATGTTTTCTTGTACATCCTGTTAAGGTAAGATGCACTTTTTTTTTTTTTTTTTTTTTTCTGTCTTTTTTTAAATCAGCTGAACTATCTGAAAAAGAAGAACACCAAGATCTGTCCCAAAGGGACTCTTGGACAGAGATTTTTGCTTTGTGATGAGAGACAGAGTCAGAGCTGTCCAAATAATAAAAAACAGATTCCTGAAGTGGGGTTTTTGGAGGGAGACTCAAATTTGATTTATTGCTCATTGTAGGATGTCTTTATCTCTTGTTGTGAGTTTTCATGTGGCCACTGGTATACATCAAAATGTTGTGAAAGTTTAATAAAAGTTTGAATGTGAAGTGCATTTACATTATTTATTGTGCTATTGTACTTCTGTTTAAAATGTAACAATAATGTGCTATCTAGTCAGACAGCTGAATGTATTCAGTAGCTAATCAAATGCCATTAAAGGCAGAATGTGAAAATGTAATATAAAACAATTCTTTCCAGGAATACTTTTAGTCTAATTTTAGTTGATCAGATAATAACTGTAAATTCTGAACACATTTATAGAAATTAAAAGCTGATTGTGAGATGCTTTCAAGAGATGGCAATCAGTTTGGTTTTGATCCCTCAGAAAGTATTATGTAGCTAACTCTTGTTAGCCTGCATTAGTGAGTTACAGCTCTGACAAAATAAAGGGCAAGAAAAAGTCATATGCACTGTCCTTGTCAGCTGCAAGAGCATTTCACTTTCCCTTATTGGCCCTTATAAAATGTCATGGTGCAGTCAAGCCCTAGGAAAAGACAAATGTTTGTAACATAATATTTGGTTGTATGTGGTGTCAAACTGGACAGTAGCTCCAAAATGCTGTGTCATTTGGTCTATATATATATGATACACACTGCTAAGTGCGGAGGCATTTCTCTCTTTAGAACATAGCTTCATAACTTCTGTGGCAACAATCAAAGAGCGTTTCTGTGACCTCATTTGCATTCATGCCCTCAGCAGTGATTTAACTGCCATAGTTAACCAGTCTGAGACACACTCCTGGTGGCACCTCCAGTGCATTCTAAACTTGCAGTAGTAAAAATGATAACACTTCCACCATCAAAACACAGAGCATGAATCCCCTCTCATGAGCATCAGCCTGCTCATGCTGCTGCCATACAGCAGAAAGTTAGCAGCTAAAATATCAAGGTTGCTTCTCAGACCGTGCCAGTACACTGAGTTATGGAAAAGATGGGTAGAGAGATCAATGGAGTTGCAGGTGTGTTACATAATTTGTGAAGGATTTCGTGGGGTGGATGTTTCTTATCGGGGAAAATGTGGTTTCCATCCTCTCTGAGCTTGTAAGGGTCTTTGCAGATGCCCATGCTTTCTTCTGTTTACATGTTTATATTTTTTATATTGGGAAGGAACCACTTAAAAGAACAACAGATCTAATTAAGGAAGTGCATGGAAAATGTGATGGCAAGTGAATGCAAAGTAATGTGCACTGGAAAGGAAAAAATATTTTGTCCATGTCCTTTGCACTCTATTAAATTAACTGTGTCAACTGAGGCAAAGGAATCCTCTGTCACAATAGACACCTCAGTGTCAACTTCTCCTCAATATGAACCTGCAGATAAAAAATTGAAGAACATGGTGAAGTTGCAACTTGAATAGGTGACAACATGGTACTGCCATGGGTAGGCCTGTCTGGATCACCAAGTGCAGTTGCTGATCTCTGGCTCTCAAATTATGATTGAAAAGGACATTGGAAAAGTTTGAGAAATCAAATATTGAAGAAGAATTGTGGCTAGATGGGAAAGGTTAGCCTGTTTCCCTTGGTAAAAAGGGGTGACCACATAACCAGGGTCAGAAGGGCTGCAGCTCTTCCATTTGTGTAGGATCAGGGCTGAAGTCTGTTACTGGGCTCTAAACAGCTCCCACCAACAATGGTTTTAAAGGTCATGCTCTAAAGTTTTGCGTCCCTTGGATTCCCCACTCTTAGATTTAAGAGTCAGCTTTATTATTTTAATTAGTTTACAAGGAAACAATATATGTGACTGCATGGATTTGTCAAACAGGGTTGCTTTTTCCCCCATAAACTTGCTCTTCTGGAATGTTGAATGCACAGAAAAAAAAGTTTATTGGAAATTATTGTATTTGAAAAGGGCATTAGCTATTCCCCAGAAAGAAGAGAAGCGAACACAAGGTCAATTTACAACCTGACCTGAAAACACAAAGTTGATAATCGGCCATCATTGCTTATGGTATCTATCATTTGATTTGTTGAAATACTCAATAAATCCACTATTAGGAGAAAAAGTGCTTACATGCATTTTTTTTCTTTAAAAAAAAGAATTAAACAACAAAATAAAAGATTGATTGACAAGACATCAATAAAGCTTTGAGCACACACTGCTGACCTTTTTTTCTTTGCACTGCAATCTGTGTTTATTAGAATTCAGCTCCTATAAATACATTTCTGTGGATAAAAAAGCAAGCAGCTTCTTAGGAGTTTTGTTCAATAAACTTCTGTGAAAATTCTAAAGACTTAATACATGGCTTTCAATTTAATTCATTCTGTCTTCCCTTCTTAAAAATAGGATATAAGTGAGGATGAAATAGATTTAGCTGGTGAAATCTTTTTTCTAAAGCTGTATTCTTAAAACTCACCCTTCCTTTTTAATGTCTGCTACAGCAGTTCATTCAGAACAGACAGGCTATATATCATCTCACGCCTGGTACTGTAGGCTATTTCTTCTCTTTAAATAAAAACATATTATAAATCTGTGCTGCACTTGAGTGTGGTAAGCACTTAGGTTAGTGACTTCAAAAGTAGAGCTGCAATAAGGCTTTGGCAGGCAGTAAAGAATACTGACCAACTCCTTAGACCTTAGTTTCTATTTGATCTTTCTGAGAAGAAAATCTCCTCAGAGCCATTCAAAACTGTAAAGGTGGCACAGCAGTGATGTCAAGCCTTTTAACTTTATTGCAGGCCTAGTGATATTCCTGTATTAGAGGTTTTGTGTTTAAAGCCCTGCCTCTTGGAACATCATCAGAATCTCATTCATTTTGTGTTGGTGAAGTAAACATGTAGTTGGTGTTACTCTGAGAAAAAGTGAAATGGAAACCCTAGTCTGAAGTGGTCCAAATTTGTAACATAATGATAAAAATGTCTGATGGAGTCTCAGAATTTGCTTTTTCTTGACATGTGTTTAACTGAGTGGAGCTTTCTTCTGTCCTGGTGTCAGATGAGCTGTGTGTTTTTATGGAATTGTTCTCTGATGGTAAAAATGCCAGTGTTATCAGATTTTGTCCCAGAGTTTTCTTCTTCCTTAGTAATTCCTAAAAATTAATTTTTTTCTTCACTGTTTTCTATTCTCTTCTAACACAATGTTGTTGGCTCAAGCATCTTTGCCTTGATTCACGATACTAACCTCTGATTAATTAAGACTATTTTCTCCCCTTCTCTCCCTGTGATGTTTTGGTGTGCTGGTTGTTTTGTTGCCCTTTTTTGCCCCAGAATCTCTCTCTCTCTTTTGTTTGAGGGGCAATTCTTTCACTAAGAGCTGCCTGGTTTAGGGGTTCACAAAGTGCAAAATAGGGAAAAAACAATCTGGTGTTTCTTTTAACACAACCTACAAAGAGCATCTGCATTACACCTGGAGTAGTCTCATGTAGCACCAAAACACACCCAGAGTGCTGAAGCTCAGAGGTACTTGGACAAGTGGGCTCTTGCCCTGTGCTCAAATTGAATTTCAGAGGGCCTTTTTTTCTGTTGGACACTGTGGGGAAGCTGGATTAGCTATTTATATCAATCTAAATATTTTTGAATACTGGTGGTAACTGGTTTTTTTCCCTCTGTTTTGCTCTCATTCAATTAGATGTAAAATTACTAAACTGTCTTTTAAAAGACTTTATAGTTCCTGGATGGAATGGATTGTACATACAGGAAGTATTTTCCTACTTGGTCTCCGCTTGTGTTAAATCTGTCAACACCTGGGACAAAAGCATTGCATATGATTATTTCCTAATTTTGACTATGTTATGACATTACTGGGGGAAGGTTGCACACAAAGCTGGTGATACTACTCCTATAAACAAAAAGGTGAGAAGGAAGAAGACACATAGCACTCTGAAAAGATAATAAAAAGTGGAATTTGCTTTGTCCTCCCCTATATCTATAGGGGGGAAAAGTGTATTATAGATGATTTTATCAAATGCAAAAACTTAATAACATTTCCTAGTAACAGGAAGAAGGTGGTACACCTTTTTAGAAATTCTGTACATTTATAAATCCCATATATTACAAAATCATTCCATTTTCTGTACAATATATGTAAAACACACGCACACTCCACTCAAACTATCTATTAAATATAAGACTTTAAAGAGGCATGCAAGCATTTCTTTCAGATGCAAGAGGACTATATAGAAATTTAATTCTGCTTATTCAATAAAAATTTATTTCAAAAGCTCTGATCATTAAGATTATTATTAATTACTGTGCCAGTCAGCTGTGCTGACAAAAAAAATTCTTTCAGACATAACTGAGCACATTAAAAATATCGGATTAAAGAATTAGCTCTGCCAGTTTTTAAATAGAGCAAAATAAAATCTTAGCACATACAAGGTGATCATTTACCTACTTTCATTGCACATTGTTTGAATAGTTTGTATTATGGATGTGAAATTGCCCTCAAGGAGGTTAGTTAAAGTAATAAAGGCTTCCCTTCGCCTCAGGAGCCACTCCCTTTGTGATGTGACCTTTCTCTGACTTCTGAGCTCAACTCATTATGAAGACAGACAAATGTGTATTTTAAGTCCTGAAAGCTTTTCAGGCATTATAGTTAGTGGTAAGGTTCTTTTTTTTTTTCTTTTTTTCCCCTCATTTTCTAAACTAGTTGCAATTTAGAGTGTGAGGGAGAAGAAATAATCATAGACTTGGTTAGGAAAGACCTCTAAGACCATCAAACATGACAATTAAATCAGCACTGTCCCTAACGTCCACATCTACTCATCTTTTAAATCCCTCCAGATTTGGTCACTCCACCACTTCCCTGGGCAGCCTGTTCCAGTGCTTGCCAATCCTTTTGGTGAATAAATTCTTTGTAATATCCAATCTAAACATCTCCTGCTGCAACTTGAGGCTATTCCCTCTCATCCTGTTGCTTCTTACCTGAGAGAAGAGACTGACCCCCCCACCTGGCTACAACCTCATTTCAGGTAGTTGTAGAGAGTCATAACTCTTTTCTCAAAGCTAAAAGTAAAAACCAGACCCCTTAAAGAGTTTTTTGCACCTTGTTTTGGTTTGAGGTGGGTGAGTGGGTGTTTTTTACATCTAGAATGAGGTTGTCTATGCCGGAATTTCAGTTTCAGAGCAGTATGGGTGGCATGTGGTCACTCTAGTGCTGCTTTAGCTTAAAATCAGACCTGTTTGTCCCACCCCAAGGCTTGTGGCACCACGTGCCCCAATTCCGTGAGACATCCATGCCATTTTGTCCTGTTCTTGTGGCTGGCCTCATTGCAGACAGCAAAAGGCACTCATTCATGTGTGGTATTGCATTAGGACTGTCAATGTATTGGGCCAAATGTCACCTCACCTTAGGCCACTCCTCAGTGTAGTGGTCGCTGTTTTGGCCTGGGGGCTCCAGCAGGGCTGTGTGTGTTTGGGAACAGCGGGTGTTTCCAGACAAGCCCTTGGAATGGAAAATGCAGCTTTCAGCCACGAGTGTGGGAAGGTGCCAAAGTGGCCGCTCCGTCCTCTGGCCCTCACCACCCGCGGCAGTGACGGGGCAGTCGTGACTCCTGTGAATTCAAATGCAACATAGAGCTTGGCTGACAGTCCAGCATGTGTTTCACATCCTCAAAGTACGGCTTTAAAAGAACCCAAATGTGGCTGTTGCAGCAGAGAGCCGAGGCCTTTCCAGCAGCCTGTGCCCCGCTGGTGGCTGATGGGCGGCCGGGAGGGAGGAGGCCCCGGGTTGGAGTGTGCAGCTCCATGAGAGCA
Source organism: Brachypodius melanocephalos (assembly GCA_013398615.1). Lineage (NCBI taxonomy): Eukaryota > Metazoa > Chordata > Aves > Passeriformes > Pycnonotidae > Brachypodius > Brachypodius melanocephalos. Next base: position 9,305,373 of record VZSR01000393.1, on the reverse strand, counting down.
TCCTGCTGGCTGGGTCTCGTCAGTGCCACCCCACAGGGCTTGGGGACGTGGGGAACATCCTTCTCCGAGAGCCAGGAGGGTCAGGGGTGAGCCTTCCTGAAGCGCTGGTGGTGTGCTGAGGGAGTTTCTTCACACGTAAGTGCCCATCGTCTGTACCGGCAGCAAACGTGGTGGGTAGAGAACTTTTATTTTTTTAATGAGGCATAGATTTCTTGTGTTTAATTGAAGGTTTGAGAAGAAAAGCCAAAAAACTCTGAAAGCTGCTGTAAACTAACAGGGCTACACTGCAGAAGGATTATTTGTACCCACATGGTGCTGAGCAGGTCGCTGCCTAAAAACCTTCGGGGCGCTGTCTGTGGAAACCCTCAGATTGCTGAGGTAGGACTGGGAGAAATAAGCAAAAGTGCTGTAAAACAATAACGTAAATGTTGTCATTTCTAGCCTCACATCAGTTTTGCGGTATTTGTTGAATTTTCTGAGTCTGTGTGTTCAGGATCACCAGACAATTTCTGCCAATTTTCCTGGTTGCAGGTGGCTCGGGGGGAACACGGTGAGGGAAGGCTTTGGGGCAGTGCTGGAGAGGCGCATGGTGCTTTGCAGAGGGGCACATGGGCAAGCACAGCACTAGCACTCAGGTCTGCAGGAGATAGATGGGTGCTGAGGTTGATTAAAGTTATTCTCTCAAAGATTCAGTAAAAAAATCACCATTTGTAGAAAAAAAGGTGTTGAAAAACCCTCTTTGCTATGATGTTTGTTAGAAGTGCAGACAAAATTTTCGTCTGAGCAAATGTTTGTAGAGAATTTTATGTGTAGAGGTGTACTTGGTTTGCCTTGCAGAATTTGCCAGGGTGCATTTGGGAGCATTTTGCTCACTCAGCTGTAATCTTAACACGAAGCGTAGAGCTCGGTACACCATTTCCATTTCAAAGATCACTTAATATCATTTCTGCAAATTTTTTAATTTGTTTAATTAAACTTAGCACTCCATTCCACTTCATTAGATCTATTTAATTTTCATGTATCTAAGCAGTTTTTCAAGTACATAATTAAAAGAATAGTTTTATAAAATCAGTACTTTTTTTATTAACATCCTCCAGAACAGGAACTATATTTTCCTGTTGATTAGCACATGATGATAAAAGCATTAGCATAAAGTAATAAGAAGGAAGTAATCTAGTTCTATTTAAAATGTCCATCCTGAAGTTGGCCAGCAGGTATTTTGAAGAAATAAAGATATGTATGCTTTACTGAAACTTTGCAGAAGTGAATGCAACAATAATCTTGGTATTAATTTTTTGCTGGCAGTGGGGAGTGTTCTTCATGAAGAGATGTGGTAGTTGTTTGCAATTGGGAATTCAGCTTTGGGTTTCAGTTCAAGTACCATACAGAGGTGGATTTCATTAAGACAGTTCTTGTAACTGAAGTAGGTGGGATGCAGAAAAGGTGACTTGCAATGGTCAGTCAATAAACTGGAAGCAGAACTAGCAGAGTCCTCATCACTTTTGTCACACTTGCTCAGACAGGAGACAAGGCTGCAGTGCTCCTCACATTGCCTGGTGGATACAGCCTGTGGATGTCTGGAGCAGGAGATAATGTTTTAGAAATTGATGTCTGTGTAGAATGAGGATTAATGCCATTTGCATTTTCTTCTGATAGGCCAGTGGTATGACTGAAGGGAAAAAATTACTCTATACCTTCATCATCGTCTTAGCAAAATAAAAAACTGCTGTGTGGCTATATTATACCGTTTCTGTTTGTAGCTACTTGAAAAATGGGCATCAAATATAGATGGAGAAGGTGAGGAAACGATGTCTTATTCCACAAGAGCCACCTACAACCGCCTTACACTCCATAGCCTGCAGGATTCATATAATGAAAACTAATCTACAGTACAGCAACAAGATGAATCTGTGTAATTTAGTTCCCTGAACTCAAACTAACTTCTGTGTTCTTTGAAGCTGATTTTCAATACATTCTTCTGCTAAACTGTTTTATGCAGCTGGAATTTTGTGTGCCAGGAGACATACAGTACCGAGGAGTGAGTGAATCATTCGCTGGTGTATTTGGAGGCTTTGTTGTGTGCGTGTGTTTATGTATGTTTGTGTGTAAATATTTGAGGGTGTTATTTGAAAGAAAATATGAAAACTGAGAAACATATGTTCCTGATTTAGTTCCCTGAAATGTCAGACAGCTGTCTTCCAGATTCCTTCTGTCCAAAGGCCCTAAAAATTGTGCACCCTGTGCCCCACTGCACTGTGACCACAGTAAATGTCTCAGGGTACCTCACCCTATTTGTGACAGTGTGCACAGTATATGTTGCCATTACACTCTCAAGGCATTTATTAGTTGACTAAAAGTCCATACATCCTCTTCCACAAGAGGAAGATGAATGAGATTTGTGGCATAGCTGAGATCCAGTTGAGCTGAGATGTCATTTTAATCCTGTTCAGCTTCAGAATGAAACCAAAGTAAATGAAACTATTTCAAGTTTGTATCTGCTATAGATAAATGTTAGAAAAAACTTCGTCAATGCACAAACATTACAGTTTAAAAATAATATTTTAAGACTTGAAAAGGTTGTGAAAATTTACATTGTATCTGACAGTTCAGCTCCAACACATATAATTAAGCCAAGGTTTAATTAAATTAGATTACTTTTAATGTCCTTTCCTGTGTCTTCTGTAGAATAAAATTATTAGAATAAAATTAACTGCATATGGCTCAGTCTAAGGACAGGTGAGGTAAATGACAGTCCTTGGGTCTCACATTCATGCTCTGTGAGAGTTTTTCTTGTAAAAGAGAGGAGCAGAACATTTCCATAACACTTGAAAACTAATAGTATTGGTAGCTCTGTTAATAAAACTCTTAACCAAACCTACTCTTTTCTCAGATTTCAGCTTTATGGATGTTGGTAAAAGCTGCTGAGGTTAAAGGATTAGTTATTCACCTGTTTCTTTCTTGATAGACTCTTTAATTTTTATGTATAAGGCCATTGCCATTTTGTGGGGAATGTTTCCAGGCCTCAGAACAGTGCTTGATGTGCTGGTAGCACTCAGCTGGTGGGTTCACCTGGATTTTGGAATATGAGTCTTTTTCCTTGCAGGAGGTGGTGGCAGTGGTATGCAATGATCGTACAACCTGAGCATGTTTATTTGGCAAGAGGAGCAAAGCATGGGAGAAACTGGACAATAAGCAGTTTACAGGTGCATCTGTTTGACATGAAAGCTGATCAGCACATGCTGGAAAACCAAACAGATCTGACTTTTGAGTCAGGTGTATGGGTACGCTCAGCCTGCTGCAAGAGGTGAGACCTGGCTCCTGGCTTGCTCCAACATCAGCCACTGCCGGTCCCTGTTGATCTGCAGAAAAGGGGACAATTGTCGAACCCTCATTTTGGCTTTTTTTTTTTTTTTCTCTAAATATTATAGCTGAACTAAACTGATGCAATAAATATCCCAGTAAGCAGGTTAACGCACCATCTTTATAAGCTACTGCAGAGCCACTCTGGAGCTCTTGCAATCCTATTAAAGAAGCTTGGTCCCTAGTTGCTCTGAAGGGGAGGAGTGTGCTCTTTGAACTACATTCTGAGAAGATCAGTATGTTAAATATTTCAGACTTAAATAGGAATTAGCAACATTGTTCTGTCTGAAAGTGATTAATTTTGAGAGCTCCTCTGGCAATCGCTGTTAAAAGTCTTTGTATTAAATTTGCCATATTGCGGTCTCGTTTTCCATTCCATGTTTGAATGGCAGTTCATTCCACAGGCTCAGTGCAGGGGAATTACGATGGTATTCAATTAGCCAGGTAGCCTCTGAAGATTTGCTAATGTACATATAAAATAGAAATCCACTCTTAAAGCTTCTCTGACCTGCACTTTAATTTTAACCACTAAATAATGGTTATGTAATGTACAAAAGGCAGCCTCTCTGGTGGCATCCCAGGGATGAGTGGTGTCCCTAGTACACCATGAGCACAGTCTGTACTGATGGGGCAGAGACCTGAGAACTGACAAAATGTTAAGCACTGCTTTGCATGAGAAGGTCTCATGTAAAATGGGCTGTGAGGAACTGGTAGATCAAAGGTTGTTTAGAATCATTTTGCAGCAGTGAGTGAAGATTCAAATCCAAATTCCAGTAAATAATATATGCCCAAAGATTATCCCTTGGTTTTCTTCTTAGAATTAGAAAGCATGTTCATGTATATATGTAGTAATGTTAAAGATAGGTATTCCATGTGCACAAGGAAGAGCTCAGCTTTCAGGATGTATGACTTGCACTGTAGATAAAAGGAACTGACAACAAAATAAAAGAACTAAATTAAAACTCCAGGAGAGAATAGAGTATGCAAGACGCCCTTGTTAACAACAGACATCTGCCAATGTGCAGACAAGCTATGAAGGGAGCTTGTTTTATCCTTAGAAGCGTTACGTGGAAAAGACTCCTACCAGTATTAAGTTGTGTACACTCCAAACCAAAGAGCCCCTTGTAACAAATTCTTTATCAGATTTCACATAAAACAATCTCACCAGTTTATTCATAACACAATTTTTTGCTTTTGATCATTTATGTGTTTTGTGGTTGCTTTCGTTCTGGTTTTGATTTTTTTAATGAAAGTTACGTTACTGTTCATCTCTTCTGTGTTTAATATGATTATTATGTGTAACATGTTAACAGAGTGTAAATTTTGCTTGTTTCTAGGACTGGACCTATTTTTATCTTAGGCTGCATAAAACTGAAGCGTTAAACATTGAAGAGCCAGAAAAAAGAAAAGTGTAATCTATAACTAATAGGTATTGCATATTTCAACCAAATTAGGAGAAATTATTCACTAGAAGAGATTCTTATAAATTCCATCATGTGTAAAGCACATACAAAGCAGTTATACAATAGCAGAAATGCCAAATGTGGTCTATCACTTAAACAAAATATTTCTGAGCAAGAGTTTGCTGGTGTTTTAATGATGTTTCTAGTGCTATTTAGGCTTTCGGGGAGATGAAATATTTTACTTTGAGTGATGGAAACTGAGAAGCTGATAGAGTGAACAGATGAACGAGAGCATGCAAAACATACACTGTGAAATTCCATGTTTGACCTGACTGTTGAAATAGAGCTTGGGTTTTGAAAACAAATACTCACAAAAATAACAGAAACCCCAACAAAGGAGTTTTGATGTGTTATAAAGGCCTATATCATTGAAGCCAAGGAATTTTCTCAGTTTTTAAATGCTTGCAGCAAGTTTTTGTAGTCCCTCTCTGAGCTGGCCATCATGCAAAGTACGACACTAAAGGAAAACTTGTAGAGAACATTGTGATGCAGAAAGGAATGGCTTGTGTGTCTGTAAGTAAATAGAGGCCAGTGCTATGCAGGATTTTCATTATTAATTTCTCAGTCACTTTTCAAATGAATATTGTCAGGGCCATTTTTGCAATCTTTAATTTTAGTTGGAATTTAAATATCATCCCACCAAAAACACTGTACACTCCACTTTCAGCTCCATTTTTCCCTGATTCATTCTCCAATTTTTCTATTGAGGCTCTGACCACGTGTCCACATAAAGTAAGTTGAGCAGGTAAAAGCTACAGAAGAAGTCAAACTAATTTTTTTCCAGCCTTCATTTAGCAAAAGGTGCCATTTTCCAAACTTGTTAGGTGATGGCATCTTTCATTTGGTACTGAGAAACTGGGGGAAACCAGTGCTGGACTGTGAAATGTGTGAACAAGTAGTTTATTCTCAGTGAAGGAGCACCCACCTGTAGCAATATTCTGACTTGATTCGAGGAGGTCAGTTTTATACCGGCTAAAACTAACAATAAAATCCCCAAAGATGGTATCTCAGTCATCAGTGTATGAAATAAGAACCAGAGAGGGACAATCACCTTCAGAATGTGGCTTACTGCAACAATTTAAAAATTATACAGGAGCTCATTGCTCATAAGGAGGTGGTTGCAATAAGACAAAACTTCAGCCAGTTTCTCCAGTACTTCAGGGAGAAAGAGACAATTTTTTAGTTACAAAGGGGCTCTAAATCCAGAAAATTGAGGCTGAGCATGTGGGGTCTGTCTTTATTAGATGATCTAATTTCAGCAGGGAATGCATTTCTCAGTTACAGCAGTCAATGCTGTCAATGTTTTAGTGGGAACCACTTAGCCGTTGAAGTAGCAGTGAAAAGTGTCCATATTTTCTGTCTTAGGGTCTTGCATACGTTTTCAAGGTACCATACTGAGAATTAGTTTTCTCTGGGAAGCAACCATGCAGATAAAATTTGTCTTAGAGTGTATTAGCCATGCTTGAGGGTGGTGAGCAAGGGAGAAGTGAAGTGGAGTTGGATCAAGGCATTTTGGCATGAGTGTGGCTGGAGGCAGCCTGCTGCCTCCTGGCTGTGGCAGCATCATGTCCTGCACTCCCTACACCTCCAGAAAATCCCAGAGGCTTCTTCTGCACCTGCAGCTGGAATCTAATACTGGGTGCCTCCTTCCCTTAGCTGAGAAACACTTTGGGAGCTATTGAATTCTTGCTCATTTTGCCTTGCCTGTGCTAAACACTCATGGGGAATGTCATGTTCCTTCTACACTCATTGTGGGGTCAGGACAGGCAAATTTCTGTGTCCCTTTAAAACTTTACCCTCTGAATTATTCCACCAATGCAAAAGAGTCAATGGACTGATCCCAAGCCTGTAAGACAATCTTTGTTTAAAGAAGAAGAGAATTATGTTTCAGCATTTTTGTGACAATTATAGTAATCAAGCTAAATTATCCATAAACCAGAAAAAGGTATCAGTTTTACATTTGAAGGAAAGTTTTTTATTAAAAGATAGTTTTGTTTGGTATTGTATGCCTGGGATATAACCGCGTTAGCCACCCAGAAACCACTGTGGTTGGTTTTTTGTCTATTATTGCTGGGCAAAGTTATTGAGGAAAAATATTAGAATCTGAGGCAATTCCAGAAGATGTTTTCTTGCCCTGACTCGGTAATTCTGCCTTCATAAATTCATGCTGTCTTGTGGATTGTCATCCTGGTTATATATCTCTTTTAACCACAGAAAGATTTTTAAAATGGGGAATAAGTTCATGTTGTAGATCTGGAATTTTGTTTGGATTAGCAGCAAGGTGGAAGGGTGCTTTGCTGTGCCCAGAGCCAGGTCAGCAGAAGGGCAAGAAGCCTGTCCCTGGCTGATTCTGTAGTGCTGCTCCTGTTGAGGACAAGCCTGCATCTCCCAGTTGATGCTGCCTCCCTCCTCAGGTGTTGTCACTTTGTTTTGGGGTGATCCTATGCACGTTCCTCTGCTTTTGTAACCTATAACCTATGCACTGAGCAGAAATTAAACATTGAAAGGTATGCATAATATTGTAAAATTTGTGGGTTTTAAAATTTTTGTTGTTTGTTAGGGTTTTTACTTTTTTGTGAATAGCTAATGAGACTTTCTCCTTATTTGCATATTCCCAAAAGTTAATAATTGTGAATAATTCACCAACTATTTTTCTTAGCAACACTGCATTTTTGGAGATGAGAAGACACAGTGTCTTCAATAACTCTGCTGCCTAAACTTTTGTTAAAAGACATTCAATTATTTGTACACCCATAATGGACAAGAATGTTCTTGAAAACATTCCTTTTGCATAGTTTGAGGAAAGTCAGAGGTTCAAAACTGATCTTGCAAACAGAAAATTTGACTAATTGAACTCATCCAATTTATTTTGCTGAAATTTGCCATTTTGAAATTTGAGTTCTTTGCCTGTGCACATACCAGGCTAGGGCTCCTTTTTCCAAGCATAATTTCAATGGAAGGATTTATTTCAAGAATTACATTGTATTCATGTCACTTACCAAATTAAAAAAAAAAATCATTCTACTAAAATTCAAAAAATAAACCTAAAGCAGTGTTAATTATTTTTGTAACATCTGTCTTCTACACTGAATGAAGGAATGGAGTCTGGAATAATTCCTGCATTGAAAATTAAGACATCTGGGTTCATCCTTGGCTCTACTGTTGTGTTTTGCTTAAGGAAATTGTATCACCTGTCTCAGCTTTAGTCTGTGAGACTAAAGAATGTACAAAAGCATTGTGAGACTATTGTTTCTCATGAGAGCAAGTGCAAAGCAAGTTAAGAGCAATAGTTTTATCTGCTCAATATAGGGCTGTAAGTCATGATAGTCAGTTTATGTATTGTATGTGATTTATATGATGAATCTAGCATTTTTCCATCTTCATGAATCATTCTGATTTCTACAGTTGCATTCATGATTCTGTACATATTTCCAATATAATTAGAGAACAAAGTTCAGCCTGTGGATTATTAATGAATGACTATAAATATAATTTAATAGGTACCTCTTACCCATAACTGGTTGGTTCTTTAGATCACTGTGGCCCTGGTTTCTTGCCTGAGATGTTTTGGTTTCTGAAATTCCTTTCCCCGGGAATTTTCTGTAAGTAGGACAAATGTTTATGTTTCGTACATATGTTGTGCATTCTTTTTCTCAGGAGGGACTTTCTCCTGATGTCCCTCTGGTTTGACCAATGTGATTGAAATGGTTTGCCTTTGTTTCACCAATCAAATTGGTCTGTGTAAAATAGTATAAAAGGGAGACCAATCCCAGAACTAAAAGAGCCAATTTTCAGCTTTCTGATGTTCAGAGTCTGTGTTGTTGTGGTGTGAAACAGTGACAGATCACATGGTGTTTTTTCTGCTCTTAGGTTAGGTTCAAATCCAAGAGAGAAATAATTACTACTTACACAGTGATATGAAGTTAGTGACTCCTTTCAGAGATGGATGCAGCCACCTGAGTACAAGGCATTACAGAACCCTTCAATGGCAACTTTTGCAAGTCTGCTCTTTAGAAATTATTGATTCTTTTGTTATTTGCCATTCTTACACAACAGTTTTATTCTGTAGCACTCTAAGTCTGAAAAGTGCAAACTTTAATTGTTTTGAGCAATGCAAGTTTCTCAGAACTTTACAATGTAGAAAGGCAACCAACAAAGCATGAGGCCAAGTCCTGGAAAGCAGGACACATGAGAGTCAGCTCTGCCACACCTGCTGGCTCTTAGCCTCATTTGGCACTACTGATGCTTTATTTCCAGCACAGGATTTTCTTGCATGCTCTGAGACCATACATGGCAGAGGTAGGTTTCCTTAATCACCTTGAACTATAAAATATCTTGTTCCAGAGGCTGGATCTGGGTTGTGTTTTTGGAGGCTCTGTAGGACTGTTAATAGATTTCAATGGAGGACTTTGCATATTTAACTTGCTCCAGTGTTTTTAGTGGTTTTTTGGGGTTGATTAACTCATTTTGTTTTCATTTGCCTATCTGCAGTTTTTCCCCAAGGAAGTCTTGTGATTAGGTTTACAGGCTCCCTCTCCAGGGAGAGCTTATTGATGCTTTTTCTAGTCTCTGAATAGCATTTTCCATCTGTTTCTGCTTGCCTGCCTCTGGTTGCTCTAGCCCTTGTTTTTGCATTTTTTTGCAATATTTTCTTACTATTTTATATTACTTCTGTACGTTATATATTCACCAGAGATCCCATTTTTGTAATATTTGATCATTTCTTCAGATTTGCGAAATAGCAGTGGTGTCTTACCTCATCTTACCTCACAGGCAAAGCAGACAAAAGCATGAGGGATTTTTCAAGTGGTCCCAGAGAAGTTCCTGAACCCGTGGTTTGACGTGTTAGTCCAGATTCTGTGCCACAACTTCTAACTCTCTGTCCAGCATATCAAAGTTGAGTTGATGTTGTGATGATTTTTAAAACTGCTTCATCTCTTGGGAATACTAATTTTCATAGCCTAGGCTGGTACCAATTCAGGAAAAAAAAAAAAAAAAAAAAAAAAAAAAAAAAAAAAAAAAAAAAAAAAAAAAGGTTATTTTTGCAGCTAAATATCAAAGAAAGTTTGGAAAGGTGCAGAAAAATTGATAAAAATTTCTTTGGTAGAAATTTCTAAGTTAAAAAATGGTAAGATGTATAAATATTATATCGTGCACAGGATGTAGCAACTTGCTGAAGTGTATAGCTGCTCATTGAGGTATATCTAAGCTTCTCTTCCTCACAGCTCTACTGAGGTTGTAAGAATCTGCTATGACTTTAAAGTACAAAAGCCCCAAAGCAGATCCATAATCTCCAGGGCTGTAAATGTTGAGTCCAGCAGCTTTCACTTGCTGCAGAGTTCCCTTCTCCAGGATAAGTGAGAGCAGAAAACTGTGCTCTCTGCCTTCCTGAGCTGCTGTGAAAGGAATGTGCCCTGCCCATGGATTCTGTGTCCTGGCCACTTCACCTGCTCAGCTCCTCTGGTTTACTTGGGGTACTTAGTTTGAACATTTGGTCTTAAAACTGGGAAAGACAAAATGCAGCATGTAGCAGTGTTTAAAGCTGCTCTGGATAAAGTACTTTTACACTAAGTCATTTTTCAAAGGAAAATGATTCTAGTAATGCTCTTCACCAAAAATGTGCTGGTGTGCTTTTCAAGATGCCTTGGAATGCTAGCACAATAAGTTTGCTGTACAAATCTAATTATCTCAGGGGTTTTTTTGGCAATGTTATTTGATTTATTTTTGAAGTTGTTAATGAACTGCATTGGGAAAGAGATTACATGATTTATGTAACATTTATTTTCTTTTATTCTTTGTGATCTGCCTTGTTATAAACCATGAATTGTTTAAGTGCTTTTTTTGCTTTGAACTAGCAGGAGAGTGGCAGCATCTCTTGTTGGATTTGTTCATTTTTTAAAATGAATCTAAAACATGACTTACACACCAGGCTGTACTTTCACACAAAGGACACCTCTGTGGTGATCCTCTCTTTTTGAAAGAGTAAGTGAGGTTCTCTTCCCACCTTTGGCCTCACTAATGAGATCTGCAGGGGGGAGTCAACACTGGTTTTCTCTGATGGCATAATGACAGAGTTTCCTGGAGATTGAGCTATCAACACTGATATAATTTAATTGGGGAAGGAGTTTAGTCCAGCCACAGGCATGCATGCTCAGCTGGAGGAATGCTTTTTTCTAGACTAATGTAGTTTTCTAGTCTCTGAGTAGAAGTTCAGGACGATCTTTCTGCCCAAGTATTATTTAATGTTCCTGAGAGGGAGAGCATTCCCTTGGCTGTTGAAAGCCAGTAAACTTGTAGGCATTTTCTACAGATAAAAAGAAGCTTTTGTGCAAGTTCAGGAAATCCCGACCAAGTGGAGAAATTAAACTACCGAAAAAATAGGTTATATTAATTTTTTTTTATATACCTCTCTAGAAGCAATGGTTAACTTAACAATGTAAGTAAAAGTAGTATGGGACTGTGGTTTATGAAGGTTTAGTGATGTTCTACAGCTGAAAATTCTGGTGTTTTGGAGCAGTTTCTCAGAAGTGAGTGTATTGCTTGGCATGCCAGATTACAAGGCTCTAGAGGAAAACTTCAAGGGAAACTAATCTTGCAGTCGCTTTTTGTTCTTTCAAGCAGTTGACCTTAGTTTTTACAGTGGTTTCAGCTATTAAGCTAGTCTCCTTTTTTGTTATGTTTTAATTGCAAAAATACTCTATATGTTCTGACTCATAAACAGAGCTGAAATTGCTGACTGCACAGACAGCCCTGTCACTGGAATTATCACAATAATATTTTGTAGTCTTTGTGACAACAACTTTTTCAAGGAAAAATAAAATCCTGGTCTCAGCCAGTTAACTACTATATATAGTGAAACATATATAAAAAACATATAAAGCTATACACATTGTGTATATACACATATACAATTTTTTTTATATAGGAGTTAGTATTAAAAGCCAGAATCCTTTTGCTGGTTTTGAGCATCAATTAATAGATAAAAGAAATATTTCCTATCCCCATTTTCACAGTAGAGACATTCTGTCTTCTGCCTATAACTTGTATTTGGGCAAATGTTGATCTTAATGATGAAGGAAAGAGGGATGGTATTTGGATTTTCTTTTCCTCTCACTGAAACAAAGGGAAAGAAAAAGTGATGTTAGTTGAGGAATTAGATCATGTAAAGGGTCAGTAGCTGGGGTTAGCACTTAAAAGTATTCCTTCTCTTAAGAAAAATAAATACAACATGCAGTTAGCATTAAGTAGTGCAATTTTGTACCTCAAATTATTTAGAAAACTAAAATATTTTCCCTATGACTTTGTAATGTAATATCAGCAGTTCTGTCCTGGTTAGCTGAGTTTGAAAAATGACATTGCAAACTTTTCTTTGTTAGTCCCATTTTGGAGGGCAGGTTATAGAGTGTCAAGCCTGTGTCTCCTGTGCAATCTGTATGAGTTTAGAGTACCTCAAAGGTGTGTTAATGTGTAGGACCCAAACTTGTGTTTCCAAAAGCATGAGAAAAGGCAATGCAGAAGGAGTAGGGTGGGAGGCCAGCTGTCTGTTAGGTCGTTTCTATAAATAAATGCTTTGCACTCTGGAGAATGCTGGCCAAAGAGTGAAATTTTTGTATCTGGCTGGCAGGGTATCAATGTGTTGTGACATTTACCTGTTTCCTAGAGGAATGACGTGTTCCTGTGTGACTTTCAGATCAAGCCCAGTTTTAAAAAGCATTGGGTAGCTGTTTCCTGAGGCAGGCACAGGAGTATTTGTTGAATGATGAGGGGCACTTCTCAGCACCCTCACCCTGAGCAGCACAGAGGGATGTGGAGCCAAAGGTCACCCCAAGCGCAGCTTTGAAGCAATTACTGCTGCTGGAGTAACAGAGCTCACAGTCCTCTGTGCTCCAGCACCCAAATCCCACCTTCAGCACTGTGCTTGATAAAATGGTTACAAAGCAGTAATACAAACCACAACACAAATATCTCTACTCTCAAATTATTCCTCACCAGTAAGTTATACTCCCTTGTACCTGTAATGGAAGACTAAATTTTGATTTAGAGTAGTTTGATTTTGATTGAAAACCCATTTGCCCTTTAAGATGTATGAGAGCACAAATTTGGTTGATCAAACAATCTTCAATCCAAAATTCATTTTGGGTTGAATGTGATGATGGATTTCTATATACATTCAGAGTATTCATTTTAATCAATGTTATTCCATGTAGC
>VZSR01000393.1:9220129-9292242 GCA_013398615.1 Brachypodius melanocephalos | reverse complement strand
AACATTATCCTGAATTTAGTTCTTTTTTTTTCATTTGTTTATTTACAGAGAAACCTACCACAGGAGCTGAAGCTTCATGATTTCTGTCAAAAGGTAAGAGCTACTTTGTTCAAAGATACCTGAATGATATTTGTCAGTTCAATATAAATCTGGTTGTAAAAAAAAAGGTAACAATGATACATAAAAACAAAATTTAATGAAAAGAACTCACATTATGAGTGAATTTCATGAATCATGTAAAGGTGTGCATAAAAAATTGAATATGTACACTTTAGATCTCAGATCTGATAAATATTTCATTGGATTAAGAAATGCACTCTTGAAGCTTACCTGTATATAAAACATAAGAATGCATTATGGAGGTAAGGTACTCTGTCAATTAACACACTTGTGTATATGTCTGTCTGTCACTGAAAAAAAAAATCTTTGTAATTATTAGACTTAAAGTGGCTGTATCTGTAAAATTTTTAAAATGGAGGCCTTTGACTGAGTAGAACTAACTGCTGAGGTCACTAACTACTCACATAAAGTGTGATTGAGGAGAAATGTGAATATGGGATCTGCTAATACATGCACTTAAAATATAGCCTTGATGTTCCAAATTGTCATCAGTGGAGTACTCTTTGAGGGGAATTAAGGTTTAATTCTGCTGTCACCAAAATCAGAGCGAAGATTACAAAAGCAGAATTAGTCCAATACCTGATACTTTTGGACAGCTTGCAATCAATCTCCAAATAACACCATGGTTTAGAGCTGCAAGTTTTAGGGAATTCCACTGTCATGAAAATGCTTTCCTGGATCAGCCTGGCACTCAGATAGGGGGGATGAGATTTTTGGGTCATGAAAAGTGCACTGGATTTAGTCCTCTTGAACACCTGCATGTCTTCATCATGTTACCTGTTTCTCTTTCCCTCAGTGCAGCATTTCTGGGAGCTCCCTTGGGCATTAGGGTGCTCTGGATAGGGTTTCCTGTAAAGGTGCTCCTTCTGATAAAGTTTGAAATATTTCTTTTTTCTTCAGCCTCACATTTATAATGCACAGAGGAGTGTTTTGATGGGAAGTATCAATACTATATTGAATGATTCTGTGGCCTGTGTTTGAAAAGCCTGGGTACTAATAATCAGTTTTTCTTCTTTGGATTTTATTGATAGTGAATTAACAGATGGATATCTCTTTCCTGATCTCTGATATGTGACTGTGTGAAAATGCTAGCAATTCAATATAATGACAGGGAACTGAATCTTTAACAAGGTAAAAGAAAATTTAACATCTGAATTCATTAAGTGATAAACTAATGAGTTTTCAGCAGGCAAGGTGAACAGTAATATTTCTTTAGAAGCACTGACAGATAGTAAAGAATGGAAATATGTTTCTGCACTTCAGAAAGACAATGGTTTGGGTTGTTTTTGAAATGGATGTTTCACATGTCTTTCATCTACCTGCTTATGCATCTGAATGATTCTATTCTTTTAGATTCAAGCTATCTTTAGACATTGAGGGGAGGAGGGACAAACATTTTCAGCATTGGAATCATCCTAACTGGTAATATGGGCAACATACAATGCTTTCTCAAGAATAGGTACCAGTTTCTAAGCTAATCTTGCTGCTGTAGGTAGAGTTTTCAACAGTAGAGCTGCATCTGATTGTGGTACTACTGCAAAGTTCTGCCAGTGTCATTTATATGAGAATTTGGCTCTGGTTCTGCAAAGACTTTGTGGCCATGTTTTGCATGAAAAATACATATGTGGTTTTATTCTGATGTGGCTGAGATCAGCAACTGCTTACAGAATCAAAAAGCTATAATTGCATTGTGAGCATTAAGATGTAATGCACACAGCTTCTTATGCATCCTCCATACCAGGGCAACCTTGTCTTGCATATCTGTTACCAGTTCATAATGGAGCAGATGTGTTATTGCATGCTTCTATGCTTTTCCTTGCTGCTGAACAAGGCTGTTTCCTTCCCTCCAGTTGCAAGTAAAAATGCTTTAAAAAAAAAATCCCATTCTATTACCCGCATTGTAACATCCAATAATGTTGAGTGTTCTGAGGTTTGAAGATGAAAGAAACAGGCTGTAAGGTATGGAGTTGGAGGACAATATAAACAAAGTGACCTTTGGTATCATGCTTGCCATATTCTGATGAATAAATTGAGATCATGTTTAACATTCAGATAATACTCCTGGCAGAGCAAAACATTGCCACATTAAATGTTCAGATCAGAAATGTTCAATGCAGATTAAATTAGGTTGGATCTTAGGACAGCAAACTTAAAATGAGTAACATGTGGCAATATTCGATTTAACAAAGAAATGTTTCTTTTCCCTTTTTTTCTTTTTTTTCCCTTTTCTTTTTCCCTCTTTTTTTTTTTTTTAACTGTAAGTTTAAAAGTATAAAGATACACATGCCACAATGCAGCGCCAGGAACGTTAGCTGCTTTTGATCTCCCTCCTCAGATATTAACGTCTCCCCCCTGAACACCCCCCTTGTTTGGCGTCTTAAGAGTTTTCATACCAATAAAGATGCAGAGAACAGCAGTCTTTGCTTCTGTTTCTTCAGCTTGTTTTCTTAGTGTTGCATGATCTGTGCCCCGGAGAGGTCAATTTTAATCAGCCCCCAGGCACTGCTTAATATTTAGGGCCAAATTGTCAAAGAAAGCCTCTGCTGGATTTTGATTAGTGAGCATACGATCGTTTCTTGCACTGTTGAGCCTCCCAAACACATGTATGTTTTTGCCTGCCAAAATCCAGTCCTAAACTCTTTGAAGTGAAGATGTGGCCGTCCATGCTACTGACATGTGCGTTCTTTGTTTGCAAATTGGATAGTTGCACATCTGTCTCTATCTGCCATTGATTACTGCTGTACAGCTGCACCTGTATTTGATTGTGGGAATGAAAGGGTTGGGACTGGAATTTATCTTTGGAAATGCGGTGCCAGTTCTCTGTGAGATCAGTGTGATTCTCAGTCATTCCTGTTTTGCTGTTTTTTGCAGTTTGATCTGCTGGGAAGTATTCTACTCTGTAGAAATCTTTGGTGTACAGGTATTGAGAGTAAAATGTAACTATGTTGCTAGCATTTTAATAAAAGGTTTCTTGGCTGCGTGGGAGCGTTGAGTCCAGGGGGAAGATATATAAATCTAGTCATCCTTGAAAAAGACCATTAGTCATTCTGGCTTAAGCAGTGTTTAAGGGAGCTGGAGCTTCATGCACAAGCCCTTTTAGATGGCTGTGATGATTTCTCAGAATTATAATTCCAGTAGGAATGCCAAGTGTAAGTGTAGAATAATGCCTTTTGCAAGCCACAAATGTTGGTGCTAACAGAGAACTGTGTCCAAAATAGTAGTGATTTACATAAGTATTGCAGAGCAGAAATATCCAGTATTTTGATGCCACTTATACATATATACTTCACTGAGATGAGGGAAATGCTAAAACATATCCCAGTTATTACTTATGCATGTGGTTATATTCTGAAAGAATGAAAATATTTCAGTCGAGATCGGGACTCTATGTCTCTGTTATAGAAGAGAAATTGCTGCCTGCCTGAAGGATTATTTCAGTCAAATATATAGGTTAGAGAAACACAGTCAAAGCTGTCCAAACATGCCTCAAAATTGAAGAAGGGGGTTTTCTGCCTTAGCCAGACTCTGTCAAACCTGCACCATTGTGACCAGCTCAAATGTAGGCTGACGTTTATGTGGTTGGGAAATCAATCCACTACTAATTCTCTATACACAGTTTCCAGAAAACTCACTTAGGAAATACATTAACACCCAGGACATCCCTGACAGAAAAAAAAGAGAGGTTATTTTACATGTGGGCTTTTCAGTGGGAGCAGCAGGACTCCTTTCTTCACAGACCTTTCCTCTGCCTGCCGTGTGCACTGTGGGTTGCAGCCCTGCCCCATGTGCCAGGAGCAGCAGTTGGAACACAGCCTTTGGCTTCAGTGTGAGCAGAGAAAGGCCTGTGATGATTTAAAAAATGGGCAGGTTGGAAGGGAGCAATCAACTAATAAAAGTTCATAACCATGCAATTATGGCATAGTGACTCTGCAAGCTGAAATTCATTGGCCATTTAAGGCTCTCCATGTTGTATATCAACCTCTGAGAATTTCTGCATTTATTTTTAATTGACTTCAGTCTTACCGAAAGTTCAGCTTTTGGCATGTCCAACTATACAGCATAAAACTTCAAAGAGCACACAGTCAGAAACTCCACAGTTGCCCAAGACTTCCTCTATTTATGTTCATGTATATGTGTACAGATTCACTCCTTGTCTGTAGGACACGCATTTTAACTTTCTGAATTCATTCATTTGGAAAACAACGGGTTTGCAAGTAACAATCTGTAACATAACTATCATGAGGGAAAGAAATGCACAGTCATGAACATAACAGCCACAAACTGATCTCACTGTCCCAGCTCATTCTGGACACTCTCAAGGACTGAAAATAATATGTAAAAAATTGTTAGTTTGAGGAAGAAGCATCCTCAATCCTGCCTTAGCCTAACATTAACTTTGTAAAATGAATTTGAAAATTGTATCTTCTGGTTGTCAAAAGAAAGGAATTTAGGAATGGAGAGAAAAAGAACAAGAGCAGGAAAAGGCATTCATCATGGTTACTTCTTTATCCTTCAGTCTTGTAGGAGAGGCTTCAAACTGCTGTACTGCATGCTGCATTTTTAAAAACTTTCTCAAACTACAGAGAGATCTTGAATTATCTTTTAGGCTCGGAGAAACCATTGAGATCTTGACAGGACAGTTTACTCTAAAAACCAGAAAGTGAAACAGAGGAGATCTTCAGAGTGCGTTATTGACCTTTGTTTGGGATAATAATTTTTTTGTCTGTTTTTAGTGCTGCTTATGCTCTGCAACATCCTGTCCTGTGTCTGAGCAGTAGCAGGAGAATCAAAGGAAGCAGCTAATAGGTGCTGGCTTACACAGCTTCATCTGGGCCCCATGCTGTTCAAACTGTGCCTGACTGATGGAATACCAGCAAGTGTGGGAGTACCTGTCATTTGGCTTTACTGTTACATTCCACATTTGTAGAAAGAGAATAGAAAGACTGAAAAATTTCTGTCATGTTGTTGATGTTCAGTACCAAAACACAGCACAGCCACAACAAAACCATACTGGTAATGAATAATGCCTACTGTACAACAGAAGGAAATTGTGTTTATTTTACAGGCCTTAAAGTTATTCTGTCTACTTGGTATGAGACACCCCCAAATTCTCAGTAATTTCTTTTTATTGTCATTTGTGCTGACTCTCAGGTTCTGGCTTTGGTACTAAAGCAAGCAGGCAGCGTTCTTTCACTCAGGCCTTTGGGATATGTACTGTGGAAAACAGTTCTTCTGATACAGAAGGTAATGAAAAGTCTCCCAACACTGAAACAAAAATGTGTTACTAGAAACAATGACAGCTTGTCAGAGTGAAAAGCAGGGTAACTTTCAGAGATGTTTTCAGTGAAAGAGCAAATGCCATGTGAATTGAAATATGTATGATTTGACTTAGTGCTGGAAATATAGCTGGTGACTTGGGTTTTTTGTTTTGCTTCTTTGTTCAGCATTGTAAAGCTGAGTCTGGATAGGCATGGGGATTTTGTAAGAAATTTAAGCAAATGCATGTATTGACTGTAAAATGACCATAGATCAAATTCTGTCACAAAGCCCTTTCCTAAAGTAGAAGTTCTGACCCTGGAGAACCTTTTGAAATTTCACTAGATCAGGATGGATTCTATCAACTCTGAAACTTCAGCCAAGAAATTTACAATTATAGTTTTTAGACTGTAAAAAAGCAACTTTAAAGCCACCAGTTTTTAATGTGTAACCTTAAAGCTCATGGGACAAGAATCTACCTTTGTCCAGTGATCTAGCTGGCTTTGAGCAAGGCCTGAAGCTCTCAAGCCTTTCCAAGCCTCCTTCCAAAGGTCCTGGTGATAAGAGGAAAACATAACTCCTTGTCACCTATTGTCTCAAACATCTCAGTTCCCTCTGGCAGGTTTTCTAATATGAAAACCCTTATATGTGATCACTTTTGGTATAAGGGATTAACCCTTAGAATTTGCCAGCCTGGGTTTTAGTACTTTGCAAGCTTGGTGTAGTCACCAAAAAGGAAGACATTCCCAGATACGTTTTCAAAACCGTGATGAGTCATGAGCTCTTCTCCCACCCTTGCTCTGTTCATCTCCAGGAGAGGTCACAAGGGCCCTCAAAGCCAGATCCCTGACTGTATCTATTTTTCATGAATAAGAGAATGGTGTCCTTGCTGACTGGTCTGACATCCTTCACCACTTCTGCCACTGCAATTGTACATCCTTGAGGAGACAGACAGATTGAGACTCTTTCCAGGAATAGGAAACTCCACCAACATGTTCAGTAGCTGCTAAGCTTTTTAAGATCATGTTATGATTTCATATGTTAAAGAGGAAACTTTAATGTTAGGATGCTCAGTTGATGATTATTTTGGAAAGATATGTTCCAACAGAACAATGAGCTTCATTGCAAATATCAAAAAGTTTCAGTTGTTATAACAGTTTGTCAGGCTTTGAGAGGTTCTTTTTCAGCAATAGTAACATTAAATAAAAATCTGTGGATGGGGCAGATTCTTTCTTTCTCTGAAACTTCCCATGAGTCTTGTCCTGATTTGCTGTCATCATCCTTTTCACAGAACAGGGTAAAAACCCCACAAATGGGCGCCTTTATTATCTCTTATCACATAGTCCAGAACAAACATGGATGTGAAGACCTTGCCATCTTACACCTTCCTCTGTCTAGAGCCCTTCTTCAGCAGATGATGGGTCTGACTCTGCCTTTCCTTTCCATTTTCTTGAGAGGAGCCATCCCCATGCTGGGTCCATTAAAATGGATGCAGGTTGATGTTGCAGCTTTCCTAGATGTTTTGGGAAAGGTGTTTTTCCATTATCCACCAAGTCCTGCAGTAGTTGCTCTTCTCAGATCAGCACTGAAGTTCTATAACAGGTAACCTGCTAAGCCCAGAGCCATTGTAGTAAAGCTGTCAAAATGTACAGCAAATTTGGTCTCTCTACAAGCAGAATTTGAGACCTGTCATCACACCAAAACCTTTGGTTCTTAAAGTCACATTCTATAATGTACAGCTCAATGAACAACATATTAATGTTCTGTTTTCTAAATGTTGTTTTGACATTTAAATGTTCAAAGCCATCTTGAGTTAATTAAATGTAGAAGCTTCTAAGTGAATTGATTGTGCTGACAACTCATCATCTAATTACCCATAATTAGGAGTAAAACAACATTAGCTAATAGAAATAATAAATAATTGTGATAGGGAAGGATATTCAAAAATGCTGTCCAGCAGCATGGCAATTTTTCTCCCAAACAGAATTCATACATGAAAGCACTGAATGTAGTTATATTTAATCACCACACTGTACAGGCAGAGGCATTATTCACTGAATGGTTTAGCTTAATAAGAGCTAGTCTGAAAACAGAAGATACTAAATGGTGTTTTAAGCTGATGAATTCCAGAAGCTGGGCTGTGCTTGTTAGAACAAAATAATAAAGAAAAAACAGATCAACAAGGGGTTTGAAGAGACAGAAAGATATTTTTACATCATCTACTAATCTTGTCAACAACATTAAAAGAGGAGGGGAAAAATCAAAGTAACTAAGAAGTCAGTTTGATTTGTTTTTTAATCAATGTTCTTTGCTAGTTGTTAGCTGGCAGATTTTAAAGGTGGCAATAGCAAGTGTGGGCAAGTTTAAATAGTTCCCTTACCTTTGGGACAGCTGAGGTGATACTGTCTTCAGTCATTTTGCCTGAATGTTTATCATCAGGAGATGTTTTATTTACTCATGGAATTGTTAAATAAAAGACATTTATTTCTTGATGACCTAGAAAATATTGCAGTTAAAACCAAGTTTTCTTTTTATTTTTAAGTCTAGGGAAACCCTTGAATTTCTGTGCTTTCTTCAGATCTGTAGTTAGCCAAGTGTTTGTCTTACCTCAGTCTAATGAGGTATAGACTCTTTGCAGGAATGAATTCCTCACCACAGGCATCACTAGTTGCTGCCAGTCTTTTTATTTGCAGTATTCAATCTGTTTCTAAAAAAATAACCATTTTCCATGTCTTAGGTGAGGTGGAACCAATCCTTCTAATTACATATGTAATATTTAGTGTTCTTTGGACTAATAAAAATATAAACAAGTAATGGGTTATCAAGCAGGTACATTCAGTTATATATCTTCTTTATAATGTGTGCTTAATGGGTATGCATTTACCATAATTACTTACACAAAGAGAATCGGGAATGTAAATACAAATGGAAAAGAGCTCCTTTAATTATGGCTAATTTCCAGTTTGGAGTACCTGTAGAAAACCTGTGAGATTTGTTCAGGAAGATGCACAGACAGAAGTGACAACAATGAAGTTGGCATGAACACAAGGAAATGGGAATGTAAAGGTGTCTATGAGAGGTGTACATCTAACAGGCCTCCTGAGAAAGAGACACAAAGGATCCTGAGGGAAACAACTGGTAAAGGAAAAGAAGAAATAAATAGAAATGTAATCCCTTTCATCTAAAAAACCGATCCTAACAAGGAATCTAAAATTCATGGTCACCTTTGTTGTATTTCCATAATTATTCCAATATTTTTGTTTTTAGAAAAATGAGTGAATTATTGTCATAAAGTGTTCCAGTTGTAAGATTTGAAGACAGCCTTTCATAATTATGCTTCTATTGCCTTTACAACTTCTTATTTTCCAAGATCAATTTTTACTTCAAAAAATGATCCATAGATACTACCATGAATATTTATATTTAGAGAATGAAGCAGAAGCATTTGTAAATCCTTACCCCCTTAATTAATGCCAGTCTTCAAGCTTCTGTTTCCCAATGATTGATAATAAAAAGGTTTCAGTGTGGCATGGTATCCTTTGCAGCATGAATCATACAAGACCATAAAATTGTTAGCTACATCATTATGGCTGAGTGTATTGTACGAAAGGAGCACATACCAGAAAATGAAATGAATGTTTTATGTGTTCTCTCAGCTAGATTCAGGTATTGTGCAAAACGTACCTCTCTGAACAAATCATATCCCTAAATGTTTTTTTTTTTTAAAGTTTGCATAATTAATTTGAGTTCTTTTACTTTTTACTGATTGAACACAATGAATTTAATTTCATATGTCTTTATTTTATGTGCTGACTGGTTGAGAACTTGATTTGGCAGTCACATTAATAGAGGTGTGCCTGCTTTCTTGATTTCAGTAGCATTATTTACACATGTAAGGGTCTATGGGGGGTATTGTTTTGGGGTTTTTGGTGGTTTTTGTTTGTTTGGGTTTTTTGGGGGGGGTGGTTTGTTTGTTTGTTTGGTTTTTTTGTGTTTTTTGTTGTTTTGTTTTGGTTTTGTTTTGGTTTTGGTTATTTTTTTTTCTGTAGCAGGGGAAGGAAGGAACAGCTAGACCCAGAAGCCTCTGGTTACAAAAGCTGCAGTAATACCTTACAGCACTGGTTATTTCATGGCTTCATGCCCACATATTTCTTTAGTGACCAGATCTCTTGGTCAGATGCCCTGCATGATGCTTTATTGTTTTTCCTCTCTGAATGATGAGACCCTATTGCAGCATGGGAAGTGTAGTCCAGGTAGAAAACTCAATTTACAACATAAAAACATACTGAGTGCAGGTAATCCATCATGAATTTTTCCATTAAATGTATCAGTGCCACAGCACCAGGGACAGTCTCAGTACCTTCTGGAGAATTTTCCTTGGAGTCTGATCTTACATTTGGGATCTCTACAACATATGCAGGAGATAAGTGAAAAATCTGACAACTACTGAGAATCCTTTTACCTAGTATTAGTGGGAATCAGCTAAAATTCACATTTTTTAAAATAAATGTATTTTTACAAAGGCATAGCTTTGCTCGTCTCACGTAGCTCTTGCATTACATGCCTGGTTCTCCTCCTCTACATTTTCTTTACTTTAATATTCATGTGAGATCTTTGACCCCGAGAAGCTGAGAATAAGGCTCATGACCTTTTCTAATAAGATGAAAATTTTTCTCTTTGTGCTAGAACTTATGGGGACGTTTTAAAGGGCTTTTGTATCCTTGCAGCATCAGAGAGAGAGAGAGAGATCCAGGCCAGCAGATTTGAGACTTCTTGGCTTAGCCTGCTGTGTTGCCAGTTCTGTAGAGCCAGTCCCTCAACGTTCCAGCCCAAGAAACTTTAAATCTTTGCAGCTTTGAGGGACTGAAGGCTCTCAAGGCACTAGACCTGAATCCTAGAGATAGAGTGAGATGCATCCACCTAAATTATGTAACTCACTAAGAAACCAGTAATCTTGCCTTGGAATCAATTTCGTGCTGTGCATGCTAAGATAAAAATATTTTTGGTATAACACTTCAGTAGCATCCTCTATCAGCTGTCAGTTCCCTTTTAATTTTAAGCCACAACACAAGCTGATGGAAAATATTCCATTTTATTAAAGTTAAAGAAAGTAAAAATCCTCTATCCTTTCTGCCTAGTAATGGTGTATTTTGCAGGAGAACACATTAAAAAAATCTACATGGTTTCTGAACATAGGGAAAACAGGCAACAGCGTCTCAAGTAAAATCAGAAAATTGGTTTACCTGATCTTCTCCATTTGGCCTGTAGTCAAAGTGAGTGCACTGTCAAATATTGCTAAAAATAGTCCCTCTGAGCATATGGAAACAGGTGCTACAGAAATCCCTCAAATCACTCACTTGACCTGTTAATTAAGTTTCATTGTTTACCTATGGGAAATTCTGGGGTTTACTCAGTACTGAGAGTACTCACAGGTTTGGATCCCTCCCCTTCCAAATCACCATGACTTAAACCCTCCTTAATCTTGAAAGGATTGATGAAGAACGAATTGGTGAATTATATTGGAGATTTTATTTTTTGCAGTGTAATCCCATCTGCTATAGCAGAATCCTCTGGATGGAAATTGTTAATTTGCTGTTACTGTAAATGGGTTTTAATAATATCTTGTGTATTATTGTTCTTACTTTTCATTTGGTAGCCAGCAATTTATAGTTAGTACATTAGCAAAACTGTACAATATTAATTCCCTTGTATTTGTTTTGAATTTGCAAGGAGCAGATTAGTACAGAAAGACTGCTTGTCCCTTTAAAACAGAGAGAGAATTTTATTACCATATCATTTTCTTTCTTCCCTGAGTTTTGTTTTGGCAAACAGAGATGCAGGGGAGACAGTGAGCTGTTGGGGTTTTGTGAGGGAAGTCAATCTGCAGATTAATACAGGTTTTATGAATTGCAGCAGAAATAGAGGTGCAGCTAGGCTGGTGCAGACCTGCTGTAGACAGAGGCAGGGGATTGTGAGTATTTTTGCCTGAGCCACCTAATTAATTCTTGACAAGCCTGCTGAATTGTTTGTTGAATTAAAACAAAGAAACTCCCAGAGGAGAAGTTGACTAGAAAACTGTCAGGAAGAAGCACAAACTTTGGATGCACAAGGTCGCCTAAAGAGAGATTTATATACTGAAGAACATGTCGGCTTTTCCAACTATATTAGTCCAATATAATATTTCACATATGTCCTTACACTTTGCTTTGTTTGGCCCTGAACGACTGCAGCAGTGATAAAAAACTCCAAGTATTCATTATTCATTGTTTCAGGAAAGCATTTCAGAGTGGAGGAATTCCCCCTGCAGGCTCCTGGGGAGGTGGGTGCTGTGGTAGCAGGGTGGTAATCTCAACAGGTTGGGGAGAAACTGCTGGGTCTTGAACCATTTTCTGGTTGTCCCTGGCAGTAAAAGGGAAACCTGTTTTTCTAGTGGGGAGAGGGAGGCATAAAAAACCAGGGATATTAAACTAGGCTCTAGGGGGAAAAAATAAGAAAAATCATAAATCTTTTCACCAGAAGCACTATAAAGAATTGCCAGCAAGGTTTTGGGAGCACTGTGTAGGCAGCCATCATATTAGTTGATTTTGCTTCTGGGCTGGAGAGGGAGGAAAATGAGAAGAATTTCCCAGGGCAGCTGACAGGGAGATGCTGAGCTGGTTCCTCTGCAGAGCCATTCAACCTCTCTCAGTTTTACAGCTGAAATGGACAGCGGATTTTCATCTTCACCAGGCTGAAAATGAGAAAGGGGGAAATGGATGAAGTTAGTGTCAGCCCCTCATGTGTCTAACATCCAAGCAAAGCAATCAGGTCGTGCAGCCCTGTGTAAGAATTGCCATACCTGGTCAGACAGGAGATTTGTCTCCCCAGTATCTGTCTCTGAGAGTGGTCTGTCATGAGTGTCATGGGGGACAGGATGAGAACAGAGCAATCCTACAGCAATGTCTCCTTGGGATGCTCATTGTCATAGATGAGTTTGTTTCATGAGTCTCTTAAGCAGTTCCCAATTGAAAAGCCCTGGATGCACTTTTTTCTTTTTCTGAAGCACTCATACTTTTACAATTTGAAGCAGTGGGCACCATCAGCATCCATCCCACTCCATGTTGGCACAGGCACCTGTTACTTAGCCAGGCTTTGCATGGAGGGTGTTTCCACCTCTCACCTGGAAGGGGCTGCAAATTCTACGAGCTCTGTCCCTGGCACGTGGGCTGGAGGAACCACAGATGCTCAGTCCCTACTGAGTCTGGCCTCTGCCTCTTCGTCTACTCCCAATGACAAGCACACTCCCCTGAATAAAACCGATAGGTGACTCTTTCACAAGTAAAATTAAAAGCTTTCTGGGTAGAGAATAGGTGTTTTAATGTAGAAAACATAGAGGTCTAAGAAAAGGGTGATTTTCCTCATAAAAGATGCTTCTGTTTCATATTGGCTCTTCTTCAGCTGCCTATAAACCCATTTGTCAAAAGTCCTTTGGAAATCAGAGGGGAAAAATGCAGGTCCCTGAAAAGGACTGTGTAGGTTCTTCTCAAGAGAGTGTGAATTTCAGCATAGTACCCTCTGCAGCTGTTATTGTTACACCACTACACAACACAGGAATTCAGTGGACACATGGACAATTTCTAATTTTTCTTTTTTTGCAGTGAAATATCACAGTATTGGCCTATGGATAATAACACACAAATTAAACTAACTTTGAATTTGGCAAATTTACAGAAACATCCTTTTTCCTTACTATGGTTCTAGAATGTATTTTCTTTTACCTTGCATGGGTTTAATGTTTAAAGAATAGGGAGACTTTCTTCTGGCAGTCATGCAGAGGTGCCTTTCATTAAGGGATCGATTCACCTTCTACAGGACACAGCCTCAGAGAGGCAAATTGAATTAGGAAGAGGGGAGATTCTAGTTTACAGAAAATAGGACTGAAATTTTAAAATTAAAAGAATTTATTCCCTTGCTAATACATGAACAAAATTCCCATCAACAGCAATGGAAACTTTGTGCATAAAGAAAAAATTAGAGGGGTAAAATGGGCTACAGCAATATTGTTTTCAATGTATTTGCACAGGATTCAGAGTATTCTACAAACAGCTGTTCAAACCTCAGGGTCTTTTTCTGCATATGAAATTACAGAAATTTGCCTTCCCTTCCCTTCCCTTCCCTTCCCTTCCCTTCCCTTCCCTTCCCTTCCCTTCCCTTCCCTTCCCTTCCCTTCCCTTCCCTTCCCTTCCCTTCCCTTCCCTTCCCTTCCCTTCCCTTCCCTTCCCTTCCCTTCCCTTCCCTTCCCGTGAATCTTGCAGGGAGCCCAAGGCTGGGGCCCTGACATCAGCTTGTCACCCCCGTGGATCTGTGGCCAAGCAGGGGCTCTTCCCTCTGCTGTAGGTTGAAATGCACTCCTAACACCAAATAACACCAACTCTCCTTGTGTTTGGTGATGATCCTTGAGACTGAATCTTGGGGTGACATGACTGTGACAACTGCAATTTATTTTTCTCTTTTTAAAAGAAAGGCAGGAGGAGTGAAATTAAATGGCAGTTTCTAACTATCCTGACTCCAATGAAGACTCAACATAGGAGGACAAAAAGATATTCCCCTTAAGATAACTCCTCTAATTTAAGTGCTCTGATTTTTTTTCTCAGTAGTAATATAAAAGCAGAGAGAAAGTTTCCTACTTTTTTTCTTCCCTCTGGGCAATGAGGGGTTCTAATTACACTAAAACCCCCTAGTATTGACTTTATAACAGCTTCCCCCTTCCTACATGGCTGCTGTATATAGAAGGATGAAACATCTCAGATCATTACAATGGGAATAAGCTGTTCTTTGAAGGAGCATCGAAGAATTTCCAACTTTGACAAATATATGGAAGTTTTATGAGAATGACTGTATTTTGTTCATGTTAATTTCTTCTGCTTTTTTCTGTGTTGCCAGCAGAGTGAATACTATTACAGTACTTTCTTAACAGGAACACTCTGTGCCAAAGGTTTTAAAGTGTTTTATTTTAGTGTCACAGATGATTAAATGCTTTAGTGTGACTGACAAGCTTTAGTAAATTCATACAAATTAGATATACTAGCTCATAGTAAAATAGATTTCCTAAACCTGTTTTGTGTGAGAGAAGTAGCAGCTAATGATAGTAAAATACATTAAGATGCTGGCAAATTAAAAAAGCCACTTGCAGCTTAGTGGTAGTGATATGACAGCTCTGTGTAAGGGTGAGGTTGGAGACAACCAATACAACAGAAGCACCCCCAGGGATTGCTGTAATATCATTTTTATTGTTGAGCAAGCTGAGCTGATGTTTCCTCAGGATTACAATAACCTCCAACTTCCTAGTAGGAGTAAGGCCATTGCTCTGCTATCCTCTTGTCACTTTTGAGGGTGCTGGTGCCACTAAAAACACCAACTGTCAGTAAACTTAGTGTTCAGGCTGGTGTAAAAACTGTAAGTGGGCCATAGTAGAACATCTCTTACTGCTTTTTGCTGTAGTAACTCAGGTGAACATGCAAGTACCCACTGAAAATCCAAGGAGGAAAGGTCTGTCAGAGATCCAAATGAAACATTTCTGGTATGATTTTTTGGGAGAGGGGAGAATGGGGAAAAAGACCCCAAAGAATCCCTGCACTACTGACAGGAGCTGTGCACATGCTCCGGGTACTCTGGTAGAAGGTGTTTCATAGCCAATAAGGCTGCATTCGTGTGTTCTGCCTGGTAACACAGGAAATGCAGCTGGCTTCAGGTTTTCTGAGCTCCTACCTGAACTTTTTCAGAAAGGATTTCTGAAATTCACCAGCTTTTGAGGGAAACCAACACAAAGGAAGCCCGAACATAAAAATTTGGGATTTTCTACAGGAAAACCCTTTCCTCCTGGGCTGCAAAGGCAGCCATGCCTGGTGTCTCATTCTGCTGCTGGGACATGCTGTTCAAAAGGAGGAAAGGGGGTGTGTGTCTCAACAGCCTCTGTGTTTTTAACAAAATGCTGTGGCTGCTGTATTTGTCAAGGAGCTGAATTTTGCGGCTGGGTACAATGCAACCTGGAGGAGGTTTAGGGGACATAGACCAACAAGATACCTGAGGTTAACAGATTTTCTTTTTTCTCAAGGAAGGTGTTGTATTAATCACGTCTGTTTCATATCTCTGTTTCCCTTTTTTTTTTTTTTTTTTTTTTTTTTTTTTTTTTTTTTTTTTTTTTTTTTTTTTTTTTTTTTTTGTGAAAAGTGAAATGGAAGCTCCTTGTAGAGGAAAGCTTTTATTGTTTGTGCTGTGTCCAGTCTGAACAGCAATGTCACCTGTAACCACAATTCCTATACCGATAAAAACATATGGGGGATACCTTTCCGGCTTGAGAATTGATAATAATGATATCACTTTGTGTTTCTACATCATTATGGTGTTAGTTGTTTATATTTGCTTTTAAAGATAAGCGATTTTTATTAAAAAGAATACATTTTAAATAGGCTTTGTAAAGTTAACAGAGTCTCTGAATGTTCCTTGAGGGTGAAAGGTAACAGAGTGCATTTTATTATTAAATTATGGTCTAATAAGAAGAACAAAAGATTCTTGAGAAAAGAAGTCTTATTAACAGCATTGCCTTTTTGATCTATGGAAAGATAAGTGTCATCTAGTGGAGGTAATACCCTCCTCTTCTTGTCTTATAAACCTTTGTTCTCTTCTGATGCGTATTAAGCACCAGATGAAAAATTCTGTTTGTCTGTGGTCTAACAATGAAATACCTTGTAGGAAACGAAAAGGTCAAGCTTTCCCTGTCAGTGATTTATTATAAACAGTGCCGCCTCCCTTTATTTCCTGATACTTTGCATTTGGATTAGTGATGATACATCACCAGCTGCTAGATAAAATATGAAGTTGGGAAACTATGGTCAAACATTTCTGCTGAGGAATGACCCTGTAATCAGCTCCCAGCACACACAGGTCTCGCTTGATTTATCAACCTAAACCTGGGATTCTAGAGAGGGATGAATTAGTTTAAAGATATCTAAGGGATAATAGCTAAAGCCAAAAGTGCTGTAGGAAAACCATTTGTCACTGGCCTGCCCTGCCCTCCTTAATTGCAGAAAAATTGAGACTGGATATGTTAGGCACCTGATATAAATCATTGGTCAAGTAACCAGCCGTGTAGCAAGTGGGGGAGTTGCAGGCCTTTTTCTCTTGCTCCTTTTTCACCTGCAGTTCAGACACCAGGAGGATGTTGGTTCAATGAGTTTTTAAGCACATCTGCCTGTGTGCTAAATTCACCTTGGGCCTTCTATATGGCTTCATGCCTTTTGTTGTTCGTTCCTGTTTCCAGTGTGCTATTTTAAATGTTGTGTTCCCTAGTTTTGCATTTGGGAACCATTTGTCCCAGTTTTTTAGCTGAGGGTGTGACAAAAAGGAATGTGGAATTGCCTAACACATGTTGTAAATAATTCCTAATTGCAGAACATACTTGAAAGTTTAATGGTCATGGAAGCTGTATTATAAAACGAATTAAATATCTGTACTCCACACTCATAATCCTCTCCTTCTCCAGTTGTTTAACCATATTTATTTCCCCAATATGTGTATGTTTTTAGCTTTACCAACTTTGCACACAGTGTAGGTAGAGCTTAATGATATTTGATTTCTAACATCATGTCAGTGGTCTGTGAAGTTGAGCACATCCATGTACACAAATTCACGCAACTGTGGAACCTTCTGCTATGAGCATCTTGCCTTCCAGTGCACATCAGGGGACAATTAGAAATTAATTCATTCCATGTAATCTCTTCATTTGAAACAAAGCTGTGAGAGAATAAGAACACATTTTTCTCTCCTTAATATAAGTGTAGTTATGAAATTTTTCAGAGCTTTGGTCCAAAGCATGGATAATGGTATGTCCCCTATGCCAATATTTATCCTTGTTCCACGTAGCCGTGCTTGTGCCTCTTTTTTTTTTCCTATATAATGTAACTTTGCTAAAAATTAGTTTTGCAGGCTAAGACAAAATCCAGTAGTTCTGTTTCTCTGTTTTCTTATTTGTCACTTGGATAACATAGCAGTGAGTGCAGTGCAAAATCCATTGTACTTCTGTAAATGCATCAATGTATTTTGAATACCCTCAGATGAGCAGGAAGGAGGGCATGCACATGTGGAAAAGAATGTGGGATGGGACTGGACCTCTAGAGGTCACAGTGCCTTCTTCTGGGCTCAGTCAACACTTAACATTTACTTTATATGCCCTTGGCTAGAAACTAAAAATATTAAGGGCATCAGAAGCTTAATTTCTACCCTCTTATTATAAGACTGAGACACTTAACTGTCTTATGCTGCAGTTGTTTTCTCTGGTTTTAAATTTCATCATTGCACTGAAAAATTGAATGTGCTTAAGGACATTGTGATTGTGGATCAAAATGTCTTTAGAATTGGGCTTTAGTGAATAAAACATTAAAATATTACTTGCTCAATATAAGTGCAATTTTTCAAGGCAAAGTTATATTAACAGAATTTATTATTAAATTGTGTTGTAATTCTTTTAAGCTAATGCATGAAAATTACCTCAAAATCAGATCAAATCTAGTTAGGAAGGTGATTATCTAAGTCCCTAAATGTCTTTCATCCAGAAGCTCCAAAAGAACAAGATTTTATTCAAACTAGAGACCACAGGCATCATAATTTAACCACAGAGAAACCCAATTTAAGAAAAAAGAGAGAAAAAACGAACAACAAACATTTGTCCACATTAAGTGAATTTTGCCCTTCATTATTAGCATACGTTTTATGGTGTATTGAGCACTTAGTTCCCTGCATGAAGGTGAAGCACTACTGCAAATTGCTACACTGGGAGGAGACTCTTTTAAGATTGAATCATAGGGGCAGTGTGAAATTTTTGGTTGAAAATGCTTGTCAGCATGCTGTAAGGGATAATGGAATTTGATTTCACAGAGCATATTTCATACTCAAGGTGTCCCAAACCACTCTACAGATGAATGAGTTAAATGCTGGAGAAGCAGTGACTGTGTAGGTAAATGTGGCGCCTATTATGTACTTGGCAATAGCTTACACACAGCTGTGGACAATGGAAACAGGTTTTCCCTTTTATTATTGAGGGTCACCCAGGTTAGCCCCTGTTCTTTTTGAAAAGCACTCTGGGATTTCTAATTTCCACCTGGATGATCACCAGAGACAGACAGAAAGGGCCACAGTTTAATGCTTCGCCGAGAGGATGGATGAATGATTGTTGGATGATTAATGGGTGCTCTGTGCTGAACGATGACAGCCTGTTATAATGGAGATAGCTAACGTGTAATTTCGTGCCTGCTGCAGTCTCACAGCCTCAGCATTCCCACAGAGAGGGCACAACATGGGGAAAAGACACAGAAATGATGGCACAGTTCTGGGTTCTGTGCCCCTTCTCACCAGACAGCCGTGCACTGCTAAAGCCACTGCGCTCTGCTCCTGCAGGGCTGCTGGGGAGGTGTCAGAGCCTGCACAGGCTTAAAAATCAGCACAGCACCCATGAGAAATGTTTCACAGGAGTCAAAGATATCTTTTATCCCATATCCAAATCTTTGATCTCTGGCCATATGACTTAGAACATGATTCACCAAAGCCAGGCCTGAGGTTCGCTGATGGTCTGAGGCAGTGGCTCTGCAGGCTGCGGGCTCTGGGAGAAGGGCAGGGAGTGCAGACCAACCACCAACCTTGGTCACCCTGACAATCACCCTCTCACCCTGTTGCATCCTTGAACAAGGCCCTGAGATGATGATCATTAGACAATTGTTGCTATTGCTGGTTGATTTATTGCTACAAAATTGTTATTATGAAAAAAACCCTAAACAACAACTAAGCTCCACAAATTGTTTGCATGATTTGAATTGTTTCCTTTTCTTTCTTGTGCTTAAAAATGTTCTTTCCGTTTGATTGATCCAGAACATGCTCACAGTGAAGTTCTACTGTGCACTTGTTCACAGAAAGATAATCTCATTTTACCCAAAACTGTTTTTTAAGAACCAAAGTCATAATTTCAAATACGTGTACATTACTTCAAAAACTGTGCACTCTGGGAGTCAGGGCAGAGAAATAATTTCAGGTGGCTTTGTGCCTGTGCCATTTTCACAATCATTAACACTAGACCTGGGCACCGTTGCATCACCCAGCAGGTTTAATTTGCTCCGGGTTTGGCATGATCACGTTTCTGGCGAATTAGTCAAAGTATTAGTCAAAGTGCATTCATTACACAGGCCTTTTCCCAGCTCTGTGCTTTTATGGTGGCTGTAGAAGACATGCTGTACCTTGTCTGGCATAAACTCTGAGTGGTGCAGACAGATGACACCTGATCCAGTATGTGCTTTGCTAGTATGAAATTATCCCATCAAAAGATCTGGATCAAATTGGGACTGGCAGAGTGAGGTTATACCAAACCAACACCTCGTATCAGGTGGCTGTAGCAGCTTTTAGCTGGTGCTAGAAGACTTAGAGGCTGCTGTCTTCTGTTGATTAGTCATAGTTTTAGAAACCATTTCTCCATTCTGAAACATTCCAACAGAAAATCCTTTTTTGGGAACTTAGTATTTATTAAAGAACAAGTTGCTTTTATATGTGTTACTTTTTAATGGAAACGTTGTTTTCCCTAATTTGCTGTTTTCCATACAATTTCAAAGTTGCTCAAAAACACAGGAGGTAGTGTTTCTTCTCCATAAGAACCTAAGACGTTAAAAAAAAAAAAAACATAATAATTTTGGTCAGCAAGTATTCTGTGGAAAAAATACTTAGATTTTCCAGTGAAATTAAGTTTCCAGAGTACCTAAATTCCATAAAGCTTTAAATATATTTTTAATACATCTCTTTAATGAAAGAAACTTACAGCTGCTTACAGATATTCTATGAGCAAAACAAATATGCAAATCTGATACTTTTGTTATTTGTTACTAAGTAAAATGTTCACTACCATTCATACAAGTGTAAAATGGAGAAACCTGATGCCCAGATATCAGGAGATGTACTGAAGACATAAAAATAAATCTGTTGCTGTATAGTGCTCACAGTTGGTTCATTATTGGAAAGTTTGTGTTGAAGACAGCATCAAAAAGTTTTTATCTGTACCTACATCTATTTCTAATCTGCTAAGCTTAGGAAATCCATTTGTGTATCTTATCTAAGGGCCTTTTCGACGATAGAAGGTTCATGTGGATTTTATTTGATTTTTAATTTAAAATCATGGATTGTTCAGCTGCATTGATTATTGCTATTTTCAGATGTTAAAATTAGAACACAGCAGAATTGATCCTGCAGTCTTAGTTCATTGAAAGTTTAGCGACTTTTGGGAAGTGGAAATAAAGGAGGACTTGTCTTAGTAGACTGGATCCTGTTGTCATGTATATGCAGAGCCACAGATAATTAAAATATGTTATAAGGCAGAGAATGGACAAAATGTAAGTTGCTGTGATGAAGTGAAGCTTTCATTATTTTTTGAAAGGCTGGATCTCACTATTGATGGATTGCATGCTTTATTACTGTCTTTTGGTGTTTTGCAGTGGTTTACATAATAGATAAGGACTAAAATTGGGTGGGTTTTTTCAGATTGTGTTATTAACTTGAAGAAAATATATTAATGGTTTAAGAGAATATTCTGACTCATTCTATTTTTGTATCTTCTGAGCATTTTTATAGCATCAGGCATATATATTTTTATTTAATTAAAATAATTATTAAGTGCTTTATATATTTAATGATGTAGTTTCAGATCACAACCCTGTAACGAAGTCTCTCAGGTTGTCTGTTGAGAAAAATGGAAGTTTGGGATGAGAAACAAAGACTACTGCAGGCATTAAGACTGCAGCAATAATGTAGGTCAGTAGAATGGAAATTTGCAATCTGCCTGAAGCTCCAGGGTTAATATCCCAAATGTTTCCAGAGCACTGGAAATCATATCAGATCTTTAACATAGCAGCATACTGCCACCTAACATCACACAAAGCATAAATTCAGTTCATCTTCACCACAGATCCCGCCAGGAACTTTTCCCAGTATTTTAGGTTGTCCACCCAAACTATGTAAATACATTTTGTGGGGATCACTGGTTGGAGCTGCTTTTCCAAGGGCTAGTACCAAGCAAACTCTCTGGATAGATGCAATTCTTCTGGGCACAAACATGCTCTAAAGTTGATTAAATTGTCTGAAAACGAGTCTTACATCATCTCACTGCAAAGACCTGCTTCCCCCCCTTGCCACAAAGGTCCAAGCGCCTGGCAAGGACAGGCACTCCATCTGGGATGCAGCGGCTCCTCCCTCCCTGTTGTTACACACAGCGCACTGCCTGCTGGATTAGTTTCTTACATTTCAGTCCTAAGGATGTTTGCTGGTTTAAGGAATCCAGAAAACAGATCTTTGGTGAGAAACCTCATCCTGATGGAAAAGTATCAGGGCCTATTTGTGAAAGCAGCTGACCCAGCTGAGTGTGGGGGAGGAGGAGAGCTGCTGTCAGAGGTATGACCTGAGGAAGCCTTAAGGGACATGAAAAGGGATGAGTGGAAGAATTCACGTCCTCAAGCCTTCCATGACTGAAAACATCTCTTGGGGCTCTCCTGGGGCTCCTTGAGCTGTAGCTAAGGTAAAGAGAAGGTTTGGGTCCAAGTGGACATGACACAGAAAGGCCCTAAGGAGACGTGCTGGGAAGGTGAGGGCTATGAAGGTACCAACAGCACTACCTTCAACCCTTTAGAGGTTGTTTGACAATCTCCCATCTGTGTATTGACATGTCCTGACCCTGTTTACTTGTAGGATCTGCTGGGATCACACAACTAATGTGACAGGCTGCAACACATTTCAGATAGAAATAGATTCACATTTCTACTTCAGTGCTCAGGTCAATGGAGTCACTTCAGAATTACATTTGTGCTCCTGAGAGAAGAATTTGACCAATCACCCACTCTGTCCAACACATTAAGTTAAAAAATAATTTAGCTAGCAGTTGTGAATAACCATTTCCTGCCAATAACCTTAAAACACCCCATTGCCAGGAGATATTCCTGACTCCACTTTCTGAGTTTCACCTTGTAGAGGAATGAGCCAGTAAGTCTTTCCAGGGCTTCATTTTCAGCTCTGGACATACCAGTTTGCTAATGGCAGAGTTAGTCATATGCATGATGGAGAGACTCAAAATAAGCCCTCTGAGACGTGTGTTGTTTATAAAAAAACAAGTTTGAATTAATGGAAGATTCTCAAGCTCTTGGATTTTTGTTTTCTTTTATAAAAGTGGGTTTTAAATATGATCTTTAAAACTTATAAGGAAGTTGAAGGTAGCAGCTATTTTAGTTAAGAAATCACTGTCCTGTGATTTGCAGTCTGCATCATATTAATAAGAAGACATGATGATTAAGGACTAAAATGCAAGCTGCACCCAGCACCATTTTTTGTTGTTAATCATAGTTTTTCTTGAGTTTGGTAACCCCCAACAGTATCAGATAGAGACACTGCCTTCTGGTCAGTGGTGGAAGTCCACACTAAGTATGTCACAATTAGCAAAGAAGCTCTGTATGAGGCTGATTGAAAGGCTTTAAACAGGAATAGTTTTTAAACTGAGTAAATGTCATCATTTTTGTTTTAATGAAAAAGATTAGGGAAACAATTTTCTTTTAAAAGTTTAACTCTCATGTTTATGGAATAGTAGGACCTTTTTTATAAACAGGCAACATATTTGAATTATTTATGTGTCAGCTTTCATGTTGTTTTTTTTTCCTATGAATTTATTGGCATGTCAGCTCGTATGCTGGAAGTCAGACTCTTCTGTGTGTAGTGCAGTGCTCAACACTCAACAAACCCCCCAGCTGGTCTCTCAAATCAGCACTTAAGCTGCAACCCTAGATTCATAGATTCCTACCATTTCTTTGCCAAAACTGAACGGATTTATCAACAGATAAATTATTCTTTATCAACTGATTTTTCCTTTTTAAGGTTGATATGTTCAGGAAAATTTTTTCTTCAGGGGCCCAATCTGGAGTTCTTCAAGACCTGAGTTCATACACCCAAAATGTCCTCTGGCATCTTCAAGCAGTCTATTAGATTTCTCCATATTCTTCTGTACTTACAGATTTCTGGTTTGGGATGTGACTGCTTTTACATGCAGAGCAAACTGCTTGTGGCCAGCCTGTGACAGGACAATCTGGTTAAGCAGGAGATTATGCAAACAGTCTTTGTATGTCTGAGGTCCCTTGGCTGTGCAAAATACAAGGGTCTTCCCCTAGAAGATAAAATGCGCTCTTTACTGCAGAAAAGTAAATATGCATAACATGGAGAGAGCTAAAACTTGTTGATATCTTTGTGAGGCACTTTGGCATTAGGGAATCTTTGACTGAAAATGGAATTAATCACCAGTATGTTTGAGACATCTTCAATGGGTAAATTGCCCCAGATTGTTTTTTTCTTCTAAATCTTCATTTGCCATTTTTCGAGTTATCTGATATTATATAACATTTTTAAACTCTTTTTTTTCCCTTATTTTGCACCTCTTTAACCCTTGACAATCACACACCCTTGTGTAGCATTGCTGTCCTAGAATGCATGCTACAATTTTCTCTTTTATTAAAGCTACAATAAACCATAATAATGCATCATTTTGCCAATCAAATTTGCCACTTATTAAAAATAAAGTGAAGCCAGTTTCTGTTCCTAGACTTTGGGTTTGGGTCTGATCAGTAGATCTGGCAGCTCTGCAAGTGTATAAACAACAAGCTGTGACCTTCAAGTAAACTCCACTCATTATCACTAGGACTAGTGCAATATCTAGAGCAATGATTAAAACTGGTCATTCTAATTGCCACAATTTGTTCACTAAGCCGCTGAAGTGGTATAAAAAAATCTTTTTGGATATTAAACTGTTTGGCAAGCAGCAGAAACTGCAAGCAGGGTATCAAACTATGGAGAAAAACGGCACTGTTAGATATTACTGGCTTGGAAATTTGTCAGCCCGTGGCAATAACTCAGATGTCTTCCTTTATTCCTCACCAGATACAATTACAGTGGTAGGAAACAGTCTTTGACCATCTTCTTCAACTACTTTCGACTATTCTACCTTCCTTTGCTTTATTAGAGAGAATGGAATCTGTGGATTAGTCACTCTTCTTGTCCTTTCTGTGATTGACAACGTGGATAGAATAAAAATGTTGTTTAGGAAGGGAGGCAGTGTCTGTGCTACCCAAGCCATCATTTGATGAAAGAAAAATAGCAGAAAGTCTGCTTGGGACTGGATTTCAGAGATTTGTTGGTTTGCTAACAGGATGTATCATCTTTCACATTATCAGCCTGGATTTGCCCACTCAAATTTATTTGCAGATAAATTCTGAATAAATGATTTATATCAGTCAGGGTAATTTTTTAAAGGGTTACATAGTTTTAATTTAAATATCCCTATGTGGCAGTACTGCATTACTCAAAGTACATTTTGCCACACTACTTATCTGCCCATTTCTATTTTTAATTATAAATTTTCCAGGACTACATTTTCTGTAAACTGTTTATGCCACATTAGAATGGCTGTGAATTACCTATATATACTCTTTATAGAGAATACACTATATTCCTCTTTCACATGCAGCATGAATTGTTTTAATTTTCAATTCCCATCTGGTTCAATGGGAATTAGAACTTTGCAACCAGAATCAAATACACTGTGTTAAATTTGGTCTCAGAAACTCAGGAACAATATTTTTATTCTCTTCTAGTAAACAGTTCCTGCCACCTCTCAGGTGTTAATGTATTTTAAATTTTGTTATAACTATAAATACTTCACACAAATGTTTTAAATGTCTTCATCTTATTATTAATGATTTACAAGCTCATTATTTAAGAGAAAATGTGAAAGAAAGAGGCATTATAAATTGATTTAGGATTATCATGGCTTTTATGTTTAATGGTGAGATTCTGTATGTTACAAAATTTCAGTCACTTGTATAAGGAAACTGTGTTCCTTTGAAGTCTGCTTTCCTGAAGTCAAAGATTATATATTGCTTGTTGATTGAGCATTTAAAACCTAAGCATTGACTGATTCAGCTGTTACAAAAATTAGATAAAGAACTGACCATCACCCACATTGCTTCTGACACCAGTTTTACTTCCCACAGGGCATCTTACTAGGTGTTAGGCAGACTGGTTTCTTTCCTCCCTAAAGTAACTGAAGATTGGAACTCTCCTTTGATGAGCACAGGCAGATTATGTATTATACATTCAAGCTCATGGTTGACCTTTGTAGATGCATAAATGAAAAAAGCAGCTGTTGGAATTGCACTTTCCAGCCCCTTGTGATTCGAAATTGGGATGCCATTTAATACATGCTTATTTAGTGGCAGTGATTTGTTTAGGCCCTTTCCAAACATTAAAGAAGAGAGAATCCTTCCTAGAGGATTTTGCAATCTATGAGAAGAAAAAGAAGGGAAGCAGAGGTTAAGGACCAGGGAAAAGCAATGGAGACAGTCATATATGATTTTCTTTCCCTCTTCAAAACAGCAGTGGGCTTGTGAACAAATTACTGAATGTGTACATGTTAGTATGTGCATATGATAACTTCAAATGCTTCCTGCCGTGTCTTACTCTAGTTCTGAAAGATTCTGATCTCTGCAAAGTTTTCCAAGGCTTTTCTCTCTACATAGACATGTAACCATTCTGTAAATATTGTGATAGGAAATGTCAGTCGTGCTCTACGTGCCCTGCTTGTTAAATCATGAAGGTGTTGGTGAGAGCTAAGCTGGTGGGCACTGTGTGGCTGAGAATGGCAGTGCCACAGGGCAGATCTGCACAGATGTTCTTTCTCCTCGTGTTCCTGAGGCTACAGGACAGTCAGGCCTTCCTGGCATGAGGAGAGCTGCCAGGGTTTGGTACTTTTGTTAGATCAAACACTGTGGGTGGAATTCAGCTGTATCATCAGAGAGGCTCAGAACAGCACAGGCTGAAGTTGTTAGAAAAGGGGAGCTAAAAAAAAACAAGTGAAGAAAATACTACAGAATTTGTTCCCATATATAAAGCACCCATTTAGCCTGCTGTATTATGTAACATGGCTAAACAATCCTGCTTGCTGCCCCAAGCAAGTGTTCCTGGGGACTTGTGGTTTAATCACTGGATTTGCTCATCCTGGAAACAGTGGGATGCTGTCTGACCTTTATTTCCCAAAGACATAGCACAAATATTTATTTAAATGCCATTTTTAGGCTGAAAAATAGGTACCTTGTTATGGTGGAACATGCAAAGTTGGGATTGCTCAGATGTTGCCTTCATAATGTGGATCCATTGAGCAAACAGGGTTGGAGACACTGGTGGTGATGAACAGTCACAGAAGCGTCTGTTGCACCTCTGTATGTAAAATGGGCTCTAATATTTTTTTAGTCTCATGCTGTAACATTCTCAGTGGATCATCTTACTGAAGTGCAAAGGTTGGAAGCCCAGTGAAATTGTTAGACTTTTTCCAAAGGTACGTTACAGAGACTCCTAAGCTATAATAATAGGAATCCAAAAACATGGGAGGGTGACCAATTATACTTAAATCTGGTCAGAGTTTTATTTTATGTGGTTGTACTCTGGCTATTTTTTGACTTGTTTGGATCATACTGGCTAAGTGTTCCTGTCCAGTAATACTCATTTTACCCTAACCAGCTATTTAAACCAAGTATATGCTGGTTTTGCTGTTGAACAGGGGGACAAGTACTTCCATTATGGTTAGTTGTTTTGTGGCTTTTGGTACCCACCCATTTATTTTGGTTTGTCCTAATCTATATTTATCTATGGATGACAAGATGAACTTGAAAAAAGAACAAGTTTAAAGTTGCATACCAGCTCCTAGAATGTAAATCATATTGGGATTTCAGCTCTTCCAAGCTTTCATAAACAGTGCTTGGTGAAAGACTGAATCATATTTTTCTGTGTCTTTAGTTCATCTCAAGCATTTAATTTTTAACAACCGTGGTCAGTTTCCTGATGTGAACACATGACACTGGCCCCAGAGACTCCAGCTTTCTTTAGCTGTCATCATAACAATTTTTCTTTTTAAAGATACACTCACAGCAAAATTAGAACTGGGCTAAAGGCTTTGAAAGTAGTTCAGACCACAGTGGTCCTAAAGCTACGGTCTGCTTGCAATGAGAGTGGAAACTGTGGGCTGAGCCCTGCTCAGCTTGTTTAAAAAAAATAAACTAACATATTAGAGTTAGTTAATGGCATACCACTCTGGGTAGTGGTAAAGGCAAAGGCTGACCACTCTTACACTGTTTAAAGGACTAGATTGTCACCTGTTTATATTAAAACTTACTGGAAAGACATAACAAGAGCTGGGGAAGATCACGCTGTGGGATCCAGTGCTTCACAGGGGAGCTGAAATAGGGCAAGGACTTTATTGTGGAATTCTCCTCCTGCTTGTCCCCTTAGGGGAAAAAAGCTCTAACTCAAACAGGAATTATTTCAGGCAGGACCTGTGGTCTCCGTTGCACAGGGAGGTCAGGCTAGTTTATTACAGTGGTTCCTCCCAGCCCTATATTTAAATATACAAAAGGGAACACAGGAATACATTAAGCGTGTTTGATTTTCAGATCTCTCCATTACCTCTAGGGGCCCCTAGCAAATTCTCATCTGCTCTTTGGTTTTATCATTTTCTGAGACTCTCCTTTAAAACTGTCTCTCCATATTTTCCATTTATTTTATACAGAGCTAGGAGGGAAATGTCATTTTCCCCCTTCACAGGTCAAAGGGCTGTTTGCAAATTGCCTCTCCTCCAGGAAGAAGGGGATAGTGCCACAGTGGTAAGGCACCTTCTTCTCCAGCTTTTCTTTCTTCAATGCATATCCAAAATGAAAATAAAATGGAAATGGGTGGTAGACATTGATTTGGGGGTATTTAGTAGTTAAACTCATTGGGGTTTTTTTTCCATCTGAGTCACAAAAATGTCCACTTATGGACTTTACTGACAACTTAATACAAAATCTCTTGAAACTGATAAAAAAGATGCTCAATGGCTCCAATCTGTGTGACACCTTAAATGGATGCAGAATAGGAGTAACTCATCTTCCAAAAAATCTCACCTAAAACAAACAAACAAAACCCCTAAACTCCACCCCCCCAAAAAAACCCACCCAAAACTCCAAACCCAAGCATGCTAGCTGAATATCAATACAAACAATTTTTGTACTTCCGATATCATTTGATTCAGTGTAATTGTTTAGGATTTGGGTTTTTTTAAGATATCTTATAAATGGATATGAACAGCAATAATTTTTTGTACTGTGATGAACTTGAGACTTTAGAAAATGTCACTGTGAAGAAACTTGAGCATAATACTTCATTATTTCATCTTTATGATTATTTCCTTTGCAAGCTGGAAAAATGAAGGCCTAGAACATATGTGCTAATGAGAAATCTAATGCAGATTTCTCTACTCTTACACTTCTTATTTATTATTCAGATTTCTCAGTCTGATTTCATGCCAATTTAGACTTCCAACTTTCTTTATTTTGTCCACATTGAAAACATTACTCTAAGTGACATGGAGCCAGATTTACCCTCTTGCAATTCCAAAGTGACTTCAGTTAATCACTGGATTTGTTTTGGTGTCTATGTGGGAACAGAGTTTAGCTTGTAATATCCAGTTTTCAGTTTTAGAGCTATCCTAATAGTAACTAATCTACCTCCTCCTGAGGAGGTCAATTTATTTTGAGTGGGTGAAAGGACGTCAGTACAGAGAAGAGCTTTTGCCCAGGATATAAATAGATCTAGCTGGACAGTGTAACAATAGTACTGATTTTCCTTTTGCAAAGTAAAACTAATAAGGGAGGGAGAAGACTGGGTTTCTCCAACGCACTCACTTAGTAATCAAACATCTATATAAAGACATCTCACTTTATTTTAAGTCATGTTCTCATAGAGGTTTTTTTATCTCTTTAGAACGTTTTATTCTACAATTTTGTGCTTGCTGCTTTTTCTTCTCATCTGAGGGTTCCTCCAATGCTGTGAGGTACAGCAAAGAGTTCCTTTCACCATCATTGCACTAGCAGATTTCATTCTCAGTACAATTACTTGGCAGCATGTGGCAACAAATCGTATCTAAAACATTTTGTCTCTGAGTGGGCTTGTCAGAGGCAGTCACTTCTGATCTTGACTTCTGCACTGCGTTTGGCATTTCAAAAAGTTAGTGTTGCATTGAGTTTGGTCTCCTTTTCTAATAGTGCAGCAAAATATTTGCTTGTGATATTCTGTGGGCACTGTTCTTGAAGTGTTATTTCTCAATATGCTAAAATTTGAAAAAACCATTCCGCACCCAGACATTTAAAGTGTTAGTCTTTATTTCTATTTTTTATTTCTATTTGAGTGTGTGTATGAGTGAGTGTGAGTGAGTGTGTGTGAGGCCATTGTCCTTTGAGCCTTTGTAAGACTCTGTGAGCTATATGGGCCCCTGTCAGTGCAGCTCAGGAGGAGCACCTGATGAGTGCTGGCAGTCTCAAAGTCCAAGCCTTGATGGCTCAGGAACAAGGTTTCCATGGCTCAAATAGTCACATATAAATGTGGGCTGCAAGCACACAAGGCAGGCAAGCTACTGGGCATGTAAGATTTCCATTGGAAATATGTTGGTCATGTAAGGATCCTTCCCCATTTTGTTCAAAATTAATGTAGGTACCCTTAGAATGTTTTAGTAGTGATAAATTGATGTTTTCTCCCAGAAACATGTTTCACAGGAAAATTTCTGAGCAGCCATCATTATGATTTATAAAGCCTTCAAACCAGGCTCCTCAGGAGGCTACCTGTGAGTTTATGCCACAGCAGAGACGGATGGGAACACCCGACCTGCTCAGCCCTGGTTACTCCATCTCTCCCCTGTAATGCTGTTCCTGTGTCCTGGACTGCTGACATCCATCAGCCTCTGGGCATGCATTTGAATGAACACCGGTGGAAGCTAGAATGGTCTGAGAGTGTGGGACTGGAACCACGGTGGTTTTCTGGGTTGAGAGTAAGGAAAATGTGGAAGAACAGGCCAAGAAGTTGTAGTTTTAACTATTACTCTGCAAGCCAGGTGGCTTCTTTTTAGTGTGAATTGAGGCAGTTTGATGAGAAGGTTTTGCATGTACATAGACACAGAATTCACAAAGGCACTTAAAATCCTTTTAGTATGGTATAGTTCCTTATAGTGAAAAATATTTCCTTTATCAAAAATGATTGAATGCAACCCCTGAATAAAATTGCCAAGAAGTTCCTTCAGTTTCGGTAGGGACTGGGACATGAAGGATCAGCACTATGGAGCAGATCTGATGAGTAAGCATGCATCCCTTTGCATAGTCTGCTTTCATGTCACAAGACAAAATAAACAGAGATACCACAAATTGCTCAGTCTGTCTCTGTTTAGTTTTGTTGAGGTAATGCTCATTCCAGCCTTCCTAGCCAACTAATTTCCTATTTTTTTTTTTCTTGCCCTTCCCTCTGCTTTTGATCTTCTTCTAGTTAACATCCCGTTCTGATATGGAAAAATGATCCCTCTCCATCGGTGGCCGCCCAGAGCTTGCCATGGTGAGAGCAGCAGAGCTGGTCACCCATGGCTGGTACAGCCTCCTCTGGGAGTAGCTGTTCAGGATGGTTTGAACCCAGCCCACGGGCGGTCACTGAAAAGTGCGGCTGTACATGAGCACAGTGACGAGATGAATATTTTTCTTTGTGGGTGAGCATCACGGGCCGGTTCGTGGCGGTGCCTGGCTGTGCTGGGGGCTGAGCTCAGGCAGCGCTGGGTGTGTGTGGCGGTGCCCCCGGGAGCCCGCTCGGCGCACGGCACAGCGGACAGTGCCATCTGCTGCTCCGCGCCTGGAAACAAACCGCGCCCGCAGCGCTCCGACACGGCCGGGCACCGCTGCCACTCTGCGCTTGCCGCTCCTGCCTCTCTGCGCCGCCTGCGAGGGCTTTCCATCACCGCTGAGGGTGAAGGGAGCGTGTCCCGTGGCTTGGAAGGCTCCAAGGAAGAGCCCCTCAGCAGCTCTTTAGGTGTGGGACAGCGGGTGCTCTGTGTAAAACAGCACCATCATTCACTGGAACATATTACAGGCACATCACTGATGTCCGTGGGAGTTCTTCAACCTGTTTTCCTGCAGGAGTTGACTTACTGGGGTATTCAAAGAGGCTGGGTGACTTTTCAGTGTGTATGTTGGAGGTAAATGCTGGTGGAACGACCAGGAGAGCTTGGAGGAAAATTTTTGTAAATTCAGGATTGAACAGAAAAGAAAATATGCCCTATCATTGCTGATCCCAGAGGTTAAGACTTCAAAGGTTTCTTTAATGGCTGCTATTCATGTATCTGCATTGCAGAACAAGCTACTCTGGTATAAGTTGTACATTCCAAGCTGCATATTCCTCAGCTGTAAAGAGATTCTTGTATTTTTTTATCACACAAGAAAGTTTGATTTCTTTCCTAACCCTTTCCTCGTAGTCCTGCAGCCCACCTTTTGCAATCTCATTCTTAGTCTCTCTAGAATGAAACTGCAGTGCCAGCAGTTCACAGCACCTTGTAAGCTCTTGCCCAGCTTTTCCAAACAGGGAGCTTTTATCTACTTGCCTGCCACTTCAGCAACGACTTTAACTGCTTGAACTGGCTGCTTG
The DNA here is from genome assembly GCA_013398615.1 of Brachypodius melanocephalos. Lineage (NCBI taxonomy): Eukaryota > Metazoa > Chordata > Aves > Passeriformes > Pycnonotidae > Brachypodius > Brachypodius melanocephalos. Next base: position 9,260,289 of record VZSR01000393.1, on the reverse strand, counting down.
ACAAACGCAGCTTAAAAAAAAAAAAAAAAAAAAAAAAAAAAAAGAAGGGAGTGTGGGGTGTTCCACTAGTGAGAGAGGTTTTATTGGTTCTTTCATTAAATGGAAAAAATATTTCGTATACAGAAGTAATATAGAAGTACTGCTATGGGTGGGTTCACATTGCACATCACATTAAATACTTCTCTGGCCACATATGGAATTGCAACATAGAGAGAAGGTGCTTTGTCTCAGTTTGTGTAAACCTAGAAATTAAATGTAGAAAACCTTTGGCTGGACACTCAGTGTCCAAGTATCAAGAAATTTTCCCTTGATAGATAGTTTTTAATTCTTTGTCTTATCCTTTTACTCCTCTTGATAGCCCTAGTCTTTTCTTCTAAATAGGGCACAGCAACATCCTAATTTCCATGGTAAAACCCCATTGTTCCCCTTACTTAAACAATGATTTTCCTAGACCAAGAAAGAGTGAGAGCAGTGCCTGTGTAAATTGCAATAAGTGGTTTTGCACTATAAATCAAGCAATCAGTGAAATTGAGTTCTTGGCTTGAAGAGCCAAAAGGTGGGCTCGTTCTCCTGGAAAGCATTGCTACAGTCTCCAGAGGTGTAAATCTTCATCATATTAAATTGCAATGGAGCCAGTGGGGCATGGGATAAGAGAAGAGAGAGACCTATCATGAAAAAGGGAGCTCTGCCTTTTATGTCCTCCACGGCCTAGTAGGAGAATGTTCTCCTTGCTGAGTACAAGAAACTTTCTTATATCTGCAGCCAAATCTGCTGTCCAATATTGTGTTACTAAGACCATATCCATTTTTCTGTGTGATTTTAGTCTCACAAATATTGAAACTCAGTGTCTTCTCTTTGGAAAAAATGTTGAGGTATTCTGTTACTTGTTCAATATTTTGGGTGAAGGAGCTTGATTTTGGTTTACTTGACAGGAAGGAAATCCAAAGGGTGCATACAGAGATATCAAGCACTAGAGGTCTGTATGAATGACCATAAGTCAAAGGCATCATATAAAGAACACCAAGAAACTGGGCTTTTAATTATGTCTTCATGCATTCAGCAAACCCAACATTTATGCTGTGTTGCTGTATCAGTGCAAAGCTGTTGATATTTAAATGTCTTATTTTCCTAAGCATGAATGCATACAAAAAGCTTTCTAAATCATCACAAAGACTGCAGAAGCATTGTGATGCACACATCTACCTTTTTTCTATTTATTGTCATGTGATTGCACTTTAAAACTGCTCTAATGCAGCAGTCCCCTACCTTCTTTTTATGGATTCTTTAAAGAACATTTCATTGAATGGGTTTGTATTTGGCTCTTTCTGCTATATTTAACATCATGCCTAATATTTAAAAACTAAAATCACACTATTGGGCTGATAATCCTTGAAATGAGAATGAGAATTACCTAGTGCTCAGTTATGAGAATGAGGATTCTACTTATTTTACATGCATTAAAATGCTTTATTTTATTTTTCTCCTCTCTGAAGATTTACCATATTTTGCATGTGTTTGTAAGTGTACACATTTATAAAAAACAGTGGAAAAGCTGCAATACACTATTACAAATGCTGTGACCATTTTCTTTTCTCTTTTGTCCCATAATGCATAGGACTGGCCAGAAAATGATCCTTTGTCCTGAAAGAGTCAAGGTTTTGAAATGTTTATTAGTGTGCAAAATATGAATGGAAGAGCAGGTGCATGCTGTGTGCCTCAATCTCTCCTGTTGGAGTTGTTCCCCTTGGTATAAATAATTGAATGTCCTGGTGGCCATGGGCAGGGAGAGATAGAGCAAGGGAGCAGGATGACAGCATAGCCCAGTGACCAGAGCAGTCATTGGGGCTGCAGGGAAACCCAGGCTCAGCTCCTTCCTCTGAATCATGAGAAGATGCTCCTCTTTCTTGCAGGAATGTCCTAATCACTAGGCTGAGGACTATTTTGGAACTGCTTTCACTCACTTGTATGTGTCTGATAGCTGGGCATCATTTCCAGTCAGAGGGTTATGAGGGCAAACATTTCCGCAAGAGTTATTATTTTTCAGCAGGTAAAAAGAGTTTTGTCATGTTTTTGACCATATCTGGTAATAAATAAGATTTAGAATATTAGCTAGTCACGGTTTCCAATGTACATCAGTGTTAGTCAAGCTCAAGATAAATACAATTAAATAACTTATGGAGGTCTAGAACTATAGAATTTAATTTGAAGAATGGGGTATATCATCTATTTCCTACAGCTGTTTAGTTTCTAAATTTGATATCTTAAAACAGTTGGAGTTGCTATAATTCCAGATAAAATGTCTTTCCACAGGCAAAAGATAATTTTTCATAAGCTTTTAAAAATCTAATAAAGTAGTAATCTACAGTATTTTATTATTTAGAACCCTAGCCTTGGGGATATGATTTGCAAGGATTTCTTTTTTTTTTATATGTCTCAATTCAGGGTGTACATGTGAGCAGCCTGGGTGAATATATCTGTCAGTCTTTTCTATAGGTTTTTTCTTTCTACCAAATGCTGTGTGCATTCAGTCCATAGAAACACTACCACCTCTTTAAGTGGTAATGCTCCCTGCAGAGTTTTTAGCCTGTAGGAGATATGATTGGGGGTGATAGTGTTAAGCACTCCTCCTGTATCTGCTGGCCCACTATGATAACCTTAGGGTTACAATGCATGTCTGACAAATACAATTCCATTGTGACTAGCGCCTTATGGCAATTTAGGAGGCTTATTCATCATTTTACAACAGACTTCTGTCAGGGATTTTGCTTATTTGCCCTTCACTGGTGTACAGTAGTTGTAGGTTTATCTCTAGGAGTCCAGCCCTAATAACCAATAACAAAGTGCTTAAGCTCTAAGCTTGTGAGAAATGGACTTACATTATACTCCAACTGCACCTTAGCTCTCGACTGATAAGACAATGTGTCTTTGAGAGAAGGAAGGATTTGTATGAACTGATCCTTTACAGTGTGGGGTATGCATTGGTAGAAGATACAGGGAAGTACATTGTGTTCTAACCATCCAGATCCCAGCTTTTTACATATAAAATGCATCCTTGCTATCATTAGAAAGGTTTTCTTTAAAATACGAAAGTGAAGAGATATCTTGCCTTGGAAATTGCACTACAGAGTTGTTTGTAATGATGGTGTGGGATTTGGAAGAACTGAGTTACTTTTGATGAAATCCCCAGGATTATGGTTTAAATTACAGAGATTTATTTAAGGAACAACAAAAGTTGGGTTTTTTTATTATTATTCAGATTCCTGCTGGGTTCTGGATATTAATTAGGTAGTGGTTCCAGATGAAATCCAGGAGAGAGGGAAAAAAACGCTACTCACATTTTAATAACCCAGAGAATTTTAAGTGGCTAACCATATTGTTTACTATATATCAGTCTGAAGAATAAAGAATAAAAGCGCATGAATAGGCAGGCACACAGCATGGAAGAATAGCACCATACACCCCAGCTAAAGAGCATTGTATATTCAAGGTTTAGATCTTCCACCCAGCAGATTTAGAACGTGAGGGGGCAACATTTGAGAAGTGTGTACTGAACAAACACAAACATGAGGATTGCCTTTTTTCAGTTTTAAGTGTGAAAACATTAGCTCTCCCTCTATGCCTTTGAAGTCTTCTCTTTCTAGCAAAGCTCTGGCAGGAGGGAGGTCTTTCAATTAGTTTCTCACCCATAATGATTTCTTTGAGAAATTTTAATCAGGTTTTCCATCACAGAGTGCATTTGTTGCTGGTACTTGATCTCTTGGCCAGTTGAAGCTTCTGTGGTCCTTTGTCTCTTGAGCAGTTGGGTCTTTTATAAACTTTCTGGAGTAGTTATTAATCATGGAACTTTTCTACTTTTTTGCGGTGTAAAACTGCGCAGAGAAAAATACCGGTGTAGTGACATGAGGCAATTATCTGCAATGTTACCAAGATAAGAGGTAGTATGTTAGCAGTAATGCCTACAACAGCGTAATTACTTTCTGTTTCCATTATTTTGTAGTAACCACATAATTAGCTCACTGTACCAGAAGCTGTCTGCTTTTTATGGCAACCTGTACTGCTAATCACTAGAAAAGTTTGTGTAAGTGATCTGTAGTCTTTGCACTTGTAGAGTTGCACCAACTAATTTGAAGGGGCAGCTGTGTGCTGGCCCTTCTGCAGAGGTAAGGAGTGAGCAAGAAGAGACTGACAAAGTTGTAGGAGAAAAAGGAGTGAAACCTCACTACAATTTCACAAAAATATTTGGTAAAGTCTCAGCCACTTCATACAGTTTTCTCTGGATTAAAGTATACATGCTCATCCTTAGTCTCTTGAATCTAGTCTACATTAAAGAATTTTACTTGCCTCAGTTAAGTGTTGATTCTCTTAAACAATATAATTTATTCTGAGTCTCTGAACATCAAAGGGGGTGCTTTCTTATAAAAGCAGAACCTCAGGAAGGAAGGGGCTCAGCAGGGCCAAGATTATTCATTATGAAAGAGATGTTCCTCTTTGGGCTGTCTTTTGGGGATGACATATTCTAGAAAGGAATTCCTCTGTGATGCTTGGGAGGTGGGTTACCTGCCTGTTACCGCCCATTGCAGTTCCTGTGTCAGTGGGAGGGCAGCTCAGCATTGCAACAGTGGTCTGGCAGGGCTGGGGCTGCCATCCCCAACATTCCCACTGGGATGGCAGGGCAGGAAGGTCACGCTGGGCCTGGGAGAAGTTCCTGTACGGAGGAAGCAGAGCAGAGCTGGGCTGGGCTCTTGCAGAGCTCTGTGCTCCAAAGTCACACCATTGGAATCCAGTAAAGACAATGCCACTGCATAGCCAAAAAAAAAGAAGAAGAAGAAAAAAAAAAGCGCCACTATTACGCTGAATTATTTCTGCTATTTCTACTTTCAAAATGCTGGCTTTTGGGCATATGAGTGAAATCTATGTACGCAGTACTTTAGACTAGCAGGAAAGAAAAAAATACAAGTGTTGTACACATTTACAAGTAGGACAGGGAATTTTGTGCTCCTGTGTTGCTCCTGTCTCCCCACAACCTCTATTTAAGTACAAAATCACTAAATTTGGAGGATAAAAAACATGCTTTTAATCACCATTTCCTCCTACTTAATTCAAATCCTGTTGTCAGTTAATTATAGATGCTACTTTTTCAGATAATATTGCATAATTCAATGGAAAACAAAAAAGCTCTGTAGAAAGTGGTTATTAAATTCAGCTTTAGATATTTGATATGGTTTTCAAGTACCTCTTTATTTATTTGACAAAAGGAGTCCTCTTGAAATGTGCTCTTTCTTCTTCCCCTCTGTGGCCTTGGAGCTGGTCCCTCTGAGTCCTGCTCCTACATTAATTATTATGGTAAGTAGAATAGATCAGGTGATAACATGAATACTCTTAAAGCACACCACTAAGGCTTTAAGGCAGGCAGCAGTGCTACACGGTTGTAGGCTATACACTGCCTGATTTATTTATGTTTTTAATGCACCAGTAAAAACAAGGCATTCTTTAGCTCCTGTTTGATCCTTCATCCTGGGCCTGTCCTTGCTAACAGCCCCCCCTCACTGCAGCTGCTATTCCTTGTGCTCTGTGAATTGTCCTGTTGTGCCAGAAAAACCAGGACCTCAGAATAAAAGCCCTCTCTGCGCTGCTGGACTGGTAGTGCCAAAAGCCACCTAGGTTTAATTCCACTGAAATCAGTGAAGTTACACAAAGCATTACTTGGGGTCCATGCTAAGCCATTGCGTTGCTCACTGCTTTATAAAGTGTTTAGCATGTGTGTTTTGTCCTCTGGGAGCTGTGTGTGTTTGAGCAGGGGTTCTGTGAGGGCAGGGAAGGGGGAGACCCCCAGCATGAGCTACTCAAGCTTTCTCTTTATTCTCAAGTGCTAGTAGTAAGGCACTCCACCTTCACAAACAGAGGGGACACTGTTGCTGGAACACAAGAAGACAGACTAATTTAATCTTTAAAAGCAAGATCATTAATATTCTGGACACCTTAGGGTGTTCTGAAACTTCAGCAAATCATGATATATACAAGATATGTTCCATTGGCAACATTAAGAAAATTTAACTGGATGTCACAAGTTCAAGTAGTGCAGCAAAAGAAAAATTATTCCAACACTTTCTTATAGGACATTGATTAGAACAGTTTCCTCACAGCTAGAAGGGTCAGATTATAGTTTGTTGGGGATAAAATATCCAAACTATTCCTTCTTGGTTTTGCAGACTAAGATCTCTGTTTTTCTTACTTTTGGAATCACTTTCAGTACTCTAACATAGCAAAATTTGTTGCTAAGTAAATTAAAGGCAAATCATCATTTTTACCCATTTTCCTCTATATTTCAATACAGCTGTAGGACTTCAGATCAGGTTCAGTTCTCACTTCCATCTGTTGGCTTTGATTTGATGGTGTTGAACAGATAAAACCCAACATATTCCCCTGGCCTTGGTTTGGAGAGTATCATCTACCTATGTGGATGCTTTTGTTTGACTTCTTGCCGACTTTCTATATAAAATATTGTGCAAAAGCAAAGCAGAGAAGCTAAACATACTGAAAACTCCATAAAGCGTCTGTCTCGTGTCTGGTAGTTTGGGATGCCAGGCTGCAGTAGGGCTGGGGCAGAGGGGGATTGTTATTCATTAGCTGCAGACCTTTCACTGCCTTTCAGACAAGCTTGTAACTGTGTGGGGATCTTATTCTGCATCCCCCATTGATTTAAAAAAAAAAAAAAATATATATATATATATATATAATTTGGCAGAGAATTGAACAGTGTCAACAAAATCCATAGGTTTTAAAAGGTAAAATATTTACAAAGCATTTGCAGATGGTGACTTGAATACTGCAAATATTTGCTCTACTTGCAAATTGGCTAATTGAACACTCTGCAGAAAATCACATGCAGCTACATAAAAAATGGAAGAGTCCAATAGTTTGAGGTATTTTGTTGCATTTATAAATATGTAAACTTTTTTTGGATAGCAAAAAGGATGAATCAATAAGTGGATGTCCCTTCTCTCATTACAACTGGTTCAGCACCAAATTTGGGAGCACTGGTTCTGGTGGACAATGCCTAGACTGAATGGGCCTCTACATATTCCAGTGCTGAGTTTGCAATAGATATGTTTGTTTTATAGTTACTGGTTCCTCCATAAAGATGTCATCACAGATAATTTAGGAATTTGGGGTGGAAAAGGGATAAAATTTTTTTGAGCCATCTCTAAAATCATTTTGAATGTCTACTGTACAGTTAGTCAGCAAAAGAAGAAATGTCCTTCAAACAATCAGACCTGCCACAAATAAGCCAGTTATCTCCAGTTTATCTTTGTATTAGCTCTGTAAAGCTGAAGTGATGCTGGTCTGGTTTACAATCGTGGAAGAGATGATTTGTTTTCTAGTATGACATTTTAAACCAAGAGAGCCTGTGGATGTTGATAGCTTTTCACTGCTGAGGTACTTCATAAAGACTTATGTGATTATATGGATAGAATGAGTTACACATTTAGAAGAATGTTTCTCTTATATCATCTGATATAGCTCTTCATTTGCCTTATCAATGCATAATGAAGAATAAAAGTACTGTTTCTCACACTTGGAGAAAAATAATCAATAAATATTTTAGCTGCAGACAACCCTTTTTTTTCTGGAAAAGATGTTTTAAAGTTGTATCAATGACTGCCTCTAAAGCATATATCTATAAGTGTTGAAACACCTTGCTTGCAGACTAGTAACTTCCTTCCATAGGGCACAAAGCCAGCACTCAGACCTGCTCACAAAGTGAGATTTGTCTCAATATGTGTTTTTAGGGTGTTGTTTAATTGCAAAGTTAACTCTTATTAAAAGAGAACAATGAGAAAACAGGGCAGTTATCTGGCCTTTCTCCTCAAACAGCAATTATACCACTGCTGATACGCTGAGCTAATCTGCATTTTAATTTGTGTGTTTGAAAAGTACACGTTTGGTTCCGGGATGTTTGTCCGTGTGTTCCCTCACTGTGGCTTGGCACGGCATGCCTGGCACCGTCATGATGCCAATTAATGGAGCCCAAGGTGGTGGCAGCCTCCATGACCTCGGTGACTGCTCCCTGCTCCCTCGGGGGCTGTCTGCCCCACTGGGGAAAGCTCACTGCCTCTGGCAGATGCAAAACAGCAGGGGAAATCGGGGCCAACAACCTCCCACAAACCAGTTTGTAATTCCCCCTAGCTTCTGGGGAACACCCCTTCAGCCTGCCTGGAGATCAGTTCATGGAGGGCACAAACTCTCTCTGTCTCAGGTGGCTTTTCTCAGCAGAAAGGTATGCAAGCCTTCCTCACCAACACTTACAACTCAAGGTCATGTGGCATTCTGCTTACCAAGTAAATGATATCAAATGAGGATCTGTCACAGGCCTTGAAGAACTTTTTGGTAATATCTGAGGTCAGTCAGGGAAGGCAATGTGAATGCTGGGTTCAGTGCTGCTCTGAGTGAAATTGATAGCATTGGCCTCGAGAAAAGCAAGATTTGATTTAGCTCTGAAACAGAAAGCCACCTGAGGAGTGCCCAGTGAATTTTTACTGGGTGTGTCCTAAGAAAAAGGTGGAGTGAAGCAACTGAGTCATTGACTATTTAGGTTGAAAGAGACTTCCAAGATCATTGAGTCCAACCTTTAACTGAACACAATCATGTCAACTGAACCATGGGACTAAGTGCAACATCCATTTGTTAAACAGGAGGGCTTAATCAGACTTTTCCTTTAGGACTTAAAATAGGTAAACTTCTGTGCTAAAGGCAAGATAGCCTAAAAATCGCTGCTTATCTTAGGAGTAATGGGAATGCAAGAAAAGAGCTAAGTGCATAGATTTATATAGCTATGTGTATATTACTGTTGTGTGATACATCCAAAGGTATACGTGTGTACTAGAACAAAGACTTTAGTGTAGAGTAGAAATGAGACAGAAATGTGTTGAGAAATCACAAAATTTCACATGAAGAGCTCTTCTCTAATAGTGAAAACAAAAGAGAAAAAAGGATTAACCCCAAACTTTTCCTAAAAGATGTCTTAAAGAAGATTAGACAAAGCTTTTTCATCATTGGGAATCCTTCTAATATGCAAATGTATTTGGAATAAGTATTGGGTAAAAGAAAAGTAGTTTGATTAATGGAACCTGTTCTTTATAGTTCTGTTGCAATGTGCAAGGCTCTGTGTTGTGCCTCTGTGTGTGTGTGTGTGTGTGTGTGTTTTTCAGCAGTAGCATAAGCATGCTGGCAAAAGCCACTGCCAAGTCTCATTAATTGCAACTCCCGCAGACTTATTCAGCCATAGAACTCTTATTTGTGGTGTAGTTTTACATTAATTTGGGATGTGGTTTTCCTTTAAATTTCAAACTGCATAGAGCAAAGTCTATCCTATTTAAAGAAGGGAAAAAACAGAAGGTGGCTAGATCTTAGGAGAGAAGCAAGATGATTTGCCCCTTAAATTCATTAAGAATGCTATATGGTCTCATTTCTGTTGACAAGTGCAGTCCAAACCCCCCAATAAGTGAGAAATTTCCTATCCAACATAGTATTTCAGCCAAAGCTGTGTAATTGCCCAATATCACAGGCATAAACTGCAGGAGGGCAAAGGAGTTCAGTCGAGACCCCCCAGTGTTTGTGTTTGGTATGAAACACTCCATACAAAAATAATGATTTTGGCTCCTTGAGCCTCCCTCTAGTAGTATGTTCAAAAACTTTACCAGTTGCTGTTGTACTTTGTTCTCCAAGAGTACACTGTAGAAAATGCAGCTTCACTAAACAGTGGCCAAAGGTTAGACATTTGTGGGGAAATAAAGGAATTTTTTATATATATCAAAGATTGGTACAAACACATGAATTTGGTTTGAATAATATTTGGTGTGTGTCCAACAAGACTGAGCTGCCCAACACTTCTAAAACTGTCATAATTCTGCCCGGCTTTAATTTTTGCAAACATTCTCTGAATAACAATGACTGTTTAGGATTTTTGTTGAAAGTCAGTAATGTTACATTTGTACCTTAGAAACAAACAAAAAAACAAACAACAAAAACCTGCATTTCTGTAGATTTTCACCACTAGGTTAATACTATGGACTTTAAATTACTCTTTTAATTAATCTATCCTATTAATTGGAAGGGTTCTCAAATTAAAACCATATCATTTGTGGCCTGTATTTCCTTTTGCACTTTTAAATTGAAACTGTTAACCAATGATGGACGAGTCATAACACGGTCAAGAAAAAGCTTTGCTTTTTATGTTGGCATCACTTGGACATTAGCTAATCTGATGGAGGGAAGTTCTCTGAGTGCACTGGGAGAAAGGTAACAAAAGGTTTCTATGATAGAAAAAAGCATGTATTTATTGATCCTTCTGTCTGTCATAGGTGTATACTGTATATCAAATCAGCAGTCTCCTAGGAATTTCAGTATCCTGGCTGTGGACACCAAAGTGCCTTTAATTAAAATGCTTCTCTGAATATATTTTGTTTCTATAGTTTGCTGTTTATTTTTAAGCTATTAAAATATGGTATATATGGAATCAATGCACATCAAAGTACTTCAAAAGATCCGTTGTTTCTAAAACCAGTGACTTAAATTCTGATTTTATTTTATGTATGAGGAAAGCAAGACAAAGTTCTCTACAGATTTGGGAAGAGAACATAACTCATTCCCCTGAGCTAGCTGCTGAAAACACATACTTCCTAAGAAAAGACCAAAAGCAGAAACAACTCAAATAAGTGGGAGAGAAAGAGAGGACTGAAACTCTGACATGACTTTGAACTTTCAGGCCCTCAAATTGCAGCTCAGACTGTTGTCAAACACAACTGCACAAAGGCAGGTTGGAAAGCCGTGGGGAAGGCTTGGGGTGGCAGTCTGTATTTATCACTCTAAGGTCTGTATTTGAATTTTATATGTGCAGGTCATGTATATTTTATGTCATACATAGATAAATATGACATACATATATATAAGGAATTATTTATATATAAAAATATATATTGCTGAGATTAGGAAACTGTTATCTGAGCTCTGCCGAACAGCCTGTGTTGGCAGATCTGTTTCAAACAGTGGCTGCTCTCTGATGATCCAGCAAGTGTTTATCCCACCTAATGGAAAATGAAGGAGTAACAAGATGATGTATAAAATTTTTCTCAGCCCACGGAGACAGTTGCTGGCCCAGGTTCTGATGCATGTGGATTGGCATCCTATGCATGTGTTTGCCTTGTTAAGAGTTATTTAAAATATTGAGAATGGAAAATAACTCAAAGAATCTTGGGCTGAATTCATTTCAGGAGTAACTTGACTAGAAAAATCTCTTCTAGAGATTAATACCACCTTTATAAACTCAAGAGTAACATACAGGCATATGGTCTCTAATAGACCCATGTGCAATTTCCACTGGAGTTTTTCCAGCTGTGATATGAAATCTTCACATCTTATGAAACATCTCTGGGTGTCCTTTCTTGGGTAGAATCCTCTGTGAATGCAGGATTGGGGTAACAGCCAGTGGGTGAGGAATGCCCAGTGTAAAACTCCTGTCCTGGAATGCAGAAGGGGCTCCAGTGGATTGGCTCATCCTGGCTGCTCTTTGGGTGCAGAGTGTTGGGGCTTCCTCTCCAGGAGGCTTCACCAGTAATGGATTTCCAGAAGGAGAAGATGCTACATTGCCTTTGTTCAAGCTGCAGTGGGCTAGGTGAAGTTTCACTGAAGTCAGCAGATTTTGGTTTGAACCTGTGCGTTTTTGTCTTTCTAGGTAAGAGTTGTTAAAAGAGACAAACATTGAGTTTTTTTAATAGGCTAGTAACTTGCTAAAATAGGGTCATTACCACACAAGAGATCAAGCTCTTTTACCTCTTGATCTTTTTTGATCTTGAAAAAGGTCAGAAGAATAAAGGTCTTACTGGGGATAAAAGTCTTAAGAGAAGTTCTTTAGTGGTAATTTTTTATGTTAGCATCTCTTTTTTTCTCTCCTCCATCTCCACTGAAGCATGGAGGAGAATAGCTTTAGTTAGATTTGGGCTTTTTAATGTGGTCATATACATATACAGCAGACCCGAAAGCTAAATCTTTGTCTTCTGTTGACTATGTATTTCTTCCAAGATCCCAGCTCAAGTGAGTGTGATATCTTTGTGGCTGCAAAACCCTAAGGGGGACCCCTGCATACACTCAAAAACACAATTGCAAAAAGCTCACTCCTTTATACAGCGGATTACTTTTAGATTTACTTCGATGTGATCTGTACAGATTCCCTTCATCTAAGGGGAGGTCTGATTCTCTTAGCTGACTTACGCAGCCACACACCAAGTGAGCCTTATTTTGTGGAAGCCAAATCTCATTAATGGCAATCTGCTGCCCATCTTTTAATTAGCCAGAGAATTGGTGGCACTTCACAACCACAGCAGTGGCAATAAAGTAGCATTGTAATATAAAATAAGATGAGATGTCCAGCAGAATAGAAAGCCCACATTTATCTACATTAGTCTACTGAATGGATTCTCATTTTGTATGAGGTATTATTGTATCCATGTTTATCAGGGCACAAATACACAAAAAGTTACATTTTTAGAATCTGAAATACCTTCACTGTTAGCTGACTTGGATATTTGAAATGACACAGATTTCAAAGTGAGAAATCTTTTTTTCCTATAGTCTGCATTCCTTGGATTTGATGTAAATAATAACTGATCTTTTAATGAAACCACATACCTTATGAAGAGTTAAAAAATTGTTCCCACTATTTAAAGTTTAAAGACATCACTTTTTTTGGCAAAATTTTCAGACTCATACACTGTGATATGCATGGCTTGCTATTAATTAAAAATTTTGTGGCATAATCTTCCTATTTGCATGTTGATTTTATCAGGTGCAGGAAAAATTGTATTATTTAGGTTGTATAATGCCTGATATAAGGACTTCTCTCCCTTTCGGTTTATACAACACTCTGTTCTATAGGGATTCATAAACAATTTGTGCTGCAATCATTTTCCACTTATTTCACTTTGTTTTATAGAATACATTTTATGCTGCAGTTTCAGCATATGTCTTTGTGATTCAGTAAACCTACCTAGTCCAGAATCAATACTTACATTTTCCTTCCCCAGAATAGTAAAGGGCATATAAAATGCATGAGACAAAGTAAGCTCTTTCTAAAGATATAGATTAAAACTGAAACTGCACTTAGAAATGTGAAAAACTGAATGAAGAGTTCTGAGCCTGGGACAGTTGTCTGTGATATGGAGAAAATATTGAAGACTGTCAGAACATATCAGAGCACGGTGATAGCAGAACTAACCAATGCCACTGCTCTGCTGGTCTGCAATTGATTGCTGATAAAGTAATTGTTTCTTTTGTCTACTATTAACTCTAGAAACCTTCTATTGTAGTCGTGCAGGATAAAATGTACTTATAAACAGGAGAAATTAAAGTCAGTGGGAAATAACTGCACACTCCCCTGTTTCTCATGTGTCTTCCATGAACCATAACCTGTGAACATATGTACCATCAAAGGTGTTGAGATCTCTGAGCTCAGCAATAAATCCAGTGCTAATGGATCTGAGCTGGGATGCTGGGACTTATGGTAATTCATGTTACCTCTATCATGGTTCACCTGTGTTTACAGTACAAATCATATACATGCTTTTCCTGAATTTTTGACTAACCCTAAAATACAACAGTGAAGAGAGATCCTGGTTTTGGAAAATTGTAAAGCTAATTTCTAGACTGAAAACATGCACTTCCTTAGAAGGGTTTTAAGGTGCTTTATACAGTGAAACATCTGAGTCTTTCCTGCTTAGCATATATAGTAACTACTCATGAAAAGATAAATATGGCCATCACAATTGGATATTCTGAGTTACAACTCTATAATGGAAATTTTACAACATCCTTTCAAACTTAACTTTGCTTTATACCTAATAAAAAATAAGAAATCAAATTTCAAAGATGTGCATTACAAAATAAGTAAAATATCAGAAGACAAAAACACTTAAGCATTTATGATACAAAACTGGCAGCTGTGGTTCTTCTGGGCTGTTTCACTGCAGTCAGCTTGTAGGAGAATATTATTTTGTTCCTTTTACAGGTATTAAAGAGAAAGTGTGTCTATGTGAAGAAAGTTAGGTCTGAAAGCAGCTGGCTCACAATAGTGGCCTGACCTGGTCATAGAAAGGTGAATTGTAGCAACAGCTAGGGAGGGAGTACTCAGTGATGTGCTGTTGCTTTAAAACATTATTTGGTTGTGTTTTTAAATGTTGTTTTTAGTATGGGCAGGCAATAAATGTTGATTTGTACGAAGAGAAACTTGTTGGAAAGGTAACTAACACTCAGCTCAGCTGTCTCTGGACATGACAGGGATGATGCTCACTTGATGCATGCTGGTGTTATTGAGGTTTTCCTCTGTTCCTCACAGTTAGAGTTGTTCCACGACAAATATCCCAGAACAACAGTCCTCATCTTTAACTGAATGCTGTAGTTTATGATAGCAAAGTCATTGAAAAAATTGCTTTTCTGGCCTGTGACCATGACCAAAATCATTCTTTTCTCAAGTAAAATATGTACATGACCAACTATTAATTTTTCTTGTGTCAAGCTCTTGCAAATATGATTAAAGAAACCAGTACTTTCAAGCAAAGATTAGTTACTCAGGATGATTTCTTTAAATGATCATCATAACATCTTTTTTTTTAAATTTTTTTTTTTTGCAATAAAGTTCAGGCCTAAACAGGCATCTTCTCATTCGATTTGTCAGGTATATGTTGAGCTACAGAGAATGGTATTTTGCAGGAAAACAGTGTATTTCCCCGTGTGCACACTTGTATTCCATGTCCTGCATACTGTGGTGTGATATCGTCTTCCAGAGTTACCTCTGACGGACAGGATTAGGGGAAATCCTTGTTTCTTTGGTGGTTTTCAAACACTATCAGACAATGATGCCAACTAAGAGTGAATTAATGAGATATTGGAGCCTGGCAAGTAGAAAGTGGCTTTAAATAACCCTGATTAGCCTTTCCTCAGTTCCTTAGAGTGCAGGCAAGGCTTGAGCAACAACAAAGACCCCACACTCACACTTTTTATTAGTTTGGTGGAAAAAGAGTGTGCTTTTCAGAGGGTGTTAATTAAAAGATTTAGGTCCATTCACACTGCCCATATCCCTTGTTTCATCTTTCCCTTCTTTTTGTGTAGTTTGTTTGCCATGTGAGAGGTAGAACTGCTGTTATGACAGAAAATGTTGACTTTTAAAGAGTTTGCTCAGATCAAATCTGTGAGAAAAATATAAGCTGTAATTGAGCATATGAGTTTCACTTTTTATGTGATGGCTTCATTAGATATAAATTTTATTTTAAATAATTTTAAATGTCTTTCACTCTTTTCAAAACAATTTTTCACTTCTTTTCTGTCTTTCTTAAGGCGTATGTCCCCCACATCTCTGCAATTGCTACGTTTTGCCTGTTTAGTAAATAAATAAAAATAAAAATCTTCAAACCTCTTAATCATAAAGTGGTGCTTTTATAAACCTTAAGCAGAGTCAAATCACTGCATCAGCATCTTCTTATGTGAAATCCAGAGTGTACAGACTCTGTTGAGCCAAGAAGTTTTTCAGAATCTCAGAAATATCTATAAATGTATTTTAAGTATCTGAAATTCAAGTAAATGATTTAATCACAAAATTATTTGCTGTATTTCAGGACTGGTTGTTTTTTTTTGTTTTTTTGTTTTTTTCAATTGCATGTACTATCTCATACCTTTTTCCCAAATGAGATAGACTGCATTTATTTGTCTGATTCAGCCAAAAAATTTTGCAGTTTACCAAAAATCCATCCAACAAAAATGAAGAAACAGGAGACAATAGAACACTCAAATTATTTTTTGTGATTGTCAGATTCTGAATCTGAATTGTAGTCAATGAAACCAGGGGGAATATGAGTAAATGAAAAATGCATTAGATTTCATGTTAATTTCTGGCTTAAAAAATTGTTTCTTTTAAGGCTATATTTTAGATTTATGTAGGCATCTGTAATTGCAATGTGAAACTCATCATACATGTACAGAACATGACTTTGTGCTGAGAAAAATCATTTGTGCTCTCCTTTAAAATTGTATTATAGAAAAGGGGATGTAAAAATCTACATAAGGGCTTGCTCTTACTTGAGAAGTGCTGGGTGTGAGACTGCTCTGCTGAAGTGAAATGTGTAGTCTTTCTCTAATAGCTTTGAAACATTTTTCATAAAATTGTTTGATCTCCCCTCTCAGTATGTGAAGGTGAGGATACTGGTGGGACATTTGGGAGGAAGAGAGAGAATCTTGTGGGGTTTTTTTTATAAAACAAGCTAATAAGCAGTTAATTATTGCTGCATGCTTTCACTGGCAAACATCTACAGCACACTTTAAAAAAGAAAAAAGGGAAGGGTGATTGCTGCTTGTTAATGGACTCTGCTATTTTACAGCACTGTAGTCGAGCAGCCACCTACAGTTCATCCTTATGTTAATACTAACGTTACCAATTTTAACATTATATGCCTCTTTCCACTGGCCCCTGTTGGAACCAACAGCCTACGGCAAGTGCTGTACTGCCTTTTACTTAATTGCTTCTTAAAGCTAACAGTGAATTACATTAAGTGTAATTTCATTGTCGTTGGATCTTGGTGAGTTTGAGGTGGCACGTTTGCCATGGGAGTTCTTTTTCTCTGGTTCAGTGGCTATATCCGGGTGGGATGCATTTCTCCTGGAGTAATCCAGGAGAATCTTTCCTTTGAAGAGGAACAGATGTAGATTTACATATCTGGAGGTCTCTGGCCTCTGATGAGATTAGTTGGTGTTTTTAAACCCTACTGGAAGGTGCATATTTAATAAATGCCTAAAGCAAGCCTGTGTGAAATGGCTGGGCCCTGGGAGACTTTGAATGAGAGGAGAGGAGGAGATGTCAAGTTGCACATTGTGGTACCATCATAATCACTGATGAAAATAGGCCAACACTTGAAATAACAAATAGATTCAGATTCTGTTGTAAAAGCAGTAAAGAAAAAATGGACAAGGGAACTGCCTCAAAAGCATTTAGGTTTAAATTTCAACTGATCATTTTGTTTCTAATTTCCTAATTGGAAGGACATGAAAATGTAAAGGTTTAAAAGCTGGCAATCCTCCCTACTCCCTGCCAAATAATCTGTGCTTTTTTAACATGCTTATTTGAGGTAACTGCATGCATTGCAATAGAAATTAGTATTTTTGCTTTATTGAAAGAGTATATTTTGAGATGGTGGGGAGGGGCTTGTGGTAAAGCTGGAGATTAAATAAACTTCCACGAGAAAGAATAAGCTTATTTGACAGCAGGTTTCTCTTTTTTTTAAATAGAAAATAAGTGTGAAACAGAAGTTAAAAATTCTACATCAAACACTTCCCTTGGTGTGCTCCTCCTTGCAGTGTAGCTATGGCATGTATGCTACCACGGTAAAACCACAGTTCTCATTGCTGCTGGTTTGGACCCAGATCCTGCAACGATTTTTGACTGTACTCACAGCATTTGACATTGTCCGGGGCTTTGTGAATGCCTTATAATCTCATTTCCCTTCCTTTCCTTTCACCTCCTTTCAGTTTCTTGCAGGATTTTTATTTTCTCTTAGAAGCCAGCACTTGTGTCCCGCTCCGCTGCCTGCGTGTTGCAGCCCGTGTTGCACAGCAGGCTGTGCTGCACCGAGAGCTGCAGTGAGCTGGCAGAGCTGGTACCCAGGCACCTGCATCTCCCCCCACCCTGCCCTGCCACCCCAGCACATCCCTCTGTCCTCTGGATGTGACTGCACCCTGCCACAGCTCTCTCCTCCGCGCCGAGCCCCCTGTCACCTGCAATGCCATCTGCTCCCTCCTGTCATGTATAGATGGCATCCTTTGCTGCTCTGCCACTGTCACCTGCACTTCTTCTTTGACACACCTTTCCACCCGCCTAATAATGCGTCTGAGAGCTGGCTCCTGTCCCACCATCCGGAGATTCCTGCCTGTGCTCTGTCATCTATCGTTCACCTCAATATTGCCACTGAAATGTCAGTGCAGGTTAAATTTTCTGGGGCTCGGGGTGTTTGGTGGTTTCGGGGGGCTTTGCCATCGCTGGATGCCACAGAGGGAAGGGGGGCAGCCGCCCTTGCAGAGGTACTCGCAGGTCTCAGCCAAAGCCTGCGAGCGACACTGCTAATCCTCACGTGAAAGGGCAAAAAGCTAAAAGAATACAAGACTCTGCTGAGATTAACAGAGAAACAAACAGAGCCCCGTGTAACAAAAGAAGGTGCTCAGATCTGTAGATAAGGAGCTTTCCGAGGCCTCTGAGCACGGACCCTGTTTAACTCCCTGCAGAGCACCAAAGGAGCTGCAGGGCTCAGGGACAGAGCGGCAGGAGAGATGAAACAGCAAGAGTTAAGACAAGGAGATTGTTCCCTGCCTGAACTGCATTTTTCAACTTCCAGCTAAATTTTATTGTGTGGTTAGAACCAGTTCCTGTTCCGGACCGAGTTTAATTTCATTCTGGAAATGTGACCATCTACTGTGTAGACCCACTATTATTACTTTCCACATCTAGTGATAATTGCCCAGATGGGCACAAACCATGTTTTATTGTTACTTTTGTTTGGTTAAACTTAGGAGAGGGACTGCTTGCCATCGGGCTCCGAGTAAGGAAGCGCTTTATAGTGCTTGTAAGCAGTATCTTTGCCAGTGATGATGAAAGCAACATAAAATTGGTTTTGGAGGAAATTTACTCTTGGGTTGAAGTTCAGCCCAAGGCATATATATCATTTGTGTCCTTTTAAGCTTTATTTTCGAGGCCTAAGTGAGACTGATGGTGCACTGGTGTAGACTTGGTGCAGTGGAAAATATTGCTCTGGAGACTCAGTCCTTGGCTATTTTTCAGGGAAAACTCCCAATTGTTTTCGATGTGCAAATACCACAAAGGCCCTATTTTGGGTTCTTTCTCATTAGATTGCAAAACTGTTTCAATTATATCCTATGGATTTCACAGTCATGTAACTTCCTGAACACCCACATTGAGGAAAGAAAGGTTTCATGTTTGGATCTCTGTTTTGCTAACATACCAGCAAGCAAAACCCCACAGGACCACATAGGACAGCTACAACATGAGTATTATTCTAAGAAATAGTCAACATTTGTCAGCCCTGACCACATGGTGACATCTGAATTTAGCACACTTTTCCCTGTCCTTAGAATAAAAAGATACCTAGGGAAAGCTTAGTAAATGACTGTTGACCTTGCCTTTCCCTAAACTTTCTAGTTATGGACAGCTTACAAGGCAGAAAAAAACCCCACCAAAAACTATGTGATTAAACTAACTAAAAGACACTGAAAAGCCTCATGTCAACATGGTAGTACTAAATTGTCTGCTAGATAGAAAAACAGCATAAATAAACACAGTAATGAAAAACAGTGGCATAGATAGTACTTGTCAAATGGCCTATGAAGCAATAGGTACTTGGGGTGGGAAAAGTCCCTTATAGTGTCTGGTCTCATCCAAAATTCTTCCAAGAGTGTGCTGAAGTACTGCTTAAGTACTCAAGGAATCTGAAGCATAATTGTATTCAAAATTACATTCATTTTCGAGGTGATTAGACATGCTCCTGTTCTAGAGATGCCACTGTATTACCAGCCCTTGGAGTTTGGATAGAAGTCCTAGTGGGCTTAGTGCAGCTTGCCTTGTATGTTGTTTTTCTTCTCCTCTGTGCAGTCAGAACACATTCCCTCATCAGAATGCCTGTGTGCTGTCCCCGCACGGTGGGCTGCCCACACAGACCCCTGATTCCCTAAGCCTCTGCTCATGAGCCTCTGTCAGTTCAATTCTGACCCAAACAGGCACTTCATGTGACTCTTCTCATCACCATTATAGGTTTTAAATTTTTGCTGTCTTTTCCCACTTTATGTCTGCTTTAAAAACCTAATCTGCCTCCCTGACAATTACTATGGGACAAGGACCAGCTGCCATACAGGAGGTACTTTCCACAAGCCTCTTATTTTTCACAACCTCCCTGCCTTTTGGTTAGCACTGGGGTTTGTTGCTTTTTCAGATAAAATAAATCTTCCAGAACCCATCTGTCTGTGTGCTAAGATAGATTCTTCACTCTCTTTTCAGTTATAGTCCATAATTTTGGGCAGTTATTTTGCTTGTTCAGACTATTTAATCTATTTTCAGGAGTCTAACCTACACAGAGCCCTTTTTCAAGTTCTTTAGTACTTTTTTGGCCCTAATCACAACCAAAGAAGTAAAAGAGCCTGTGTTACAGATAGCCCAAGATCATTCTCCCTCCAGTATCACTAGAAACAAGTTGGTAGACAAGCTGCTCTTCCTTTGCTCCATCGGAATTGCAGTGTTGTTTCCAACTCTCTGTTTCAGGGAGGTATGGTTTTTCCAGATTTTCACTGGCCCTTTTTTATTCCTGCAGCTAGACTGCTCTCTTTTGATAACACTGAAAAGAAAAATAGATACCTGTCACTGGTTTGGGTTTTTTTGTTTTGTTTTTTTTTTTTTTTTTTTTTTTTTTTTCCTGTAGCTTTATTTCTTTAGATAACAAAGAAGTGAATGTTCATAACCATCATTAACTTGCAAAATTTACTTTTTGGAAACTTCTGAATTGCAACATTTAAAACTTTCTCCAAACTTGTCCTGGCCTTGTTTCTCATCTCTGGTATTTCTAGCTCTTGTATTGTATGTAGGCAATAGTGGCTTGTTCTTCATTACTAACACACTCCACGTATCTCCAGAATGATGTGGCTGGGTTAGTTTTGCCACAGCAGCTTCTATTTTTGATATTTCTTGTCTGTCTTGAGTTTTGTTATAAGGCAATGGCTATTGTGTTTAATATTCTCATGTACCCTTACTAGAGAATGCTCTGGTCTCTGTCTCCTGTCCTGATGACATTTCCTTGGGATCTTCCTTAATCAAATCACTGTGAGTTGCTGCAACATAAGGTTTTCCCCTGAACTTTTTTGGTAAGTTTTAAAATTCTTACCTTAAGTTTTTTGAAGTTATATTTTCTATGGTTTTCTTCACATCTCATCTTTTTTCACTTCTAAATTCTGTATTGGTTGTAATTAGGCTCTCCCCAGCTCTGCAGAATTTTTAAACAAAAAAGCCATGTATGTTTGCACTGAACATGACACAGAGCTCAGTTCCTGTGAATTTATCTTGTGCTCTACTTGTGAAATCACCACATGTGTCTGTCTACATTAAGCCTTCTTATCAGTAGCTATTCTCTTAAAATACACATCTAAATGTCCAAAGCATATGCAACATGGTTTTATAGCCTTTTACTCTAAAATCTCTATAATTCTCTTTAAAAATTGTCTGCCAGCCTACCCCTGTGGATTGCTTCCTGCAGCCCAGCTCCCCTTGCCCAGGACCAGGCTGTGCAGGGAGGTCACTTCCAAAGGACTGCCCATGGAGGCAGGTGAACCAATGGCTGTGCTGTGTATTTTGCTGTGTATTTCAGTGAGAAGCTTGTTCTGACAGCTGAAAATCTCATGTACCATATCTTAATGATTCTTTCTCAGTACAGAGCTCTAGAGCAAAATGTAATCTGAATTTCTCTGGAAGGAACAGCCTTAGGTTCCTCCTTCCTCTCTGCTCAGCAGTGAACCTTCTTGGTCTGCTATGTTGCTCAGGACCTGGTTAGCTCCATATTCTTAAGAGTTTGGGAAGAGCAGAGTGATTTTGTGCTTATGTCACCTAAATTTTAACTCCAGTTGTACAGTCTGATTTATTAGTTTCTCTCTTGCAAGTTGGAGGTGGCAAAAGGGGAAAAAGAGGAGTAAAATTTGTGGGTTGAGACAAAGTTTAATGCTCTGAATCTTTTCAAGACTGTGACTAAACCAATGCTTAAGGATCTCCTGGTCTTTATCTGCTCCCTGCCTCACCTGTCTGGGTGGCAGCACTTCCCTCTGCACACAGCTCTGCTGGGGGATGGATGTGCTCTTGCAAGTGCTCTCTGCAAGTGCCATTCCTGCCTGTGGGAATTGCTTCGTGGTGATAGTTCAAAGGATGAACTCTCTCTGAAGATTTACTTTTAAAGCCTATCTGTTAACAAGACATGTTTAGTAAAATGGGTAAAGCAGAAATGTTTGGGTCTATTAATAAGGTCACTGATACTTGAATGAAAATTCACTCAAATGTGAAGCTATAATGAGAGCAATGAATCTTTAAAGTCTTCTAAATAGGTCTTCAGCTCCATTTGCATGCATCTTTATGGAAAATATGAACTTCCATGCAATTACAAGTCACATTATGGAAACTACATCTGAAAAAATGATATGTGAAAAGTGGCACTGGTTGCCATCTTCCACAGCGTCTGCAATTCTAATCCCATCCAGACATCTTGGGTTCATGAAGACTAATTTTGTATTCAGTTATATGAGTAAATGCAACTTAATCATATTTGCATTGAATTCATTCAAACATCCAACAATCCTTGCTCTCGAAAGAAGAGCAGTGCTGATTATTTGCAGGCGTAGATTTAAGAAATCCTTTCTTGAATCAAAGGCAGAGACCCTCGAGTTGGAGATACCCCTGGCAGCACATGGGTAGCCTCTTCTCACATTTCCTGTCTTGTTTTTCCTACATGCAAACAGCTTTGGCTAGAGTGATGTCCAAAAATGAATTACAAGGAAAAAACTCTGGAATTCAAAGTTAAAGTGCAGATTTTATGCAGGATTTTTTTTCCTCTTCTTCCTGGAAACTACCTCTGTAAATTTTAACCTACATATCTGTCCTAGTTTTGGCTGGGATAGAATATTTTCCTCTTAACAGCTGGTACAGGGCTGTGTTTTGAATTTAGTAAGGGAATGATGGTGATAACACAGTGCTATTTAGTAGTTTTTCTGCCTGTGTTTTGTATTTTGGTGTTAGTTTGGTGTGTTTTGTCAGTGAATCTCTCTGGGCTATAGTTCAGATAAAGGACAGCCAATCTTTCATTTAGCCACAAAGCACGGATGATTTCCTGCCATTGCCATCTCCACTTTGGTGTGAGGAGATGTTGAAGCTCTGGTGCCTGTTGGAGTTATACTGTTTCCACGGAAAAAAAGTTGTTAGATTCCAGGTATGAACGAGTTAATGTCAGCATTTGGTTCAGTGTTGTGAAACTATATATTATCTATTGTATTTCCTTGGCCTTAAGTGGATTCTAGCATGGGATGAATTAGGTTGGCTAGATATTTTCTGCTGACTGTGATATCCCTGTTGAGCAGCTTTCCCAGTACGAATATATTTGGCCCTTCTTTTTTTTCCCCACAAGCTATATCCCTGTATAAAAACAGCTTTATCTCTAAAGAGCAAATAACACCCAGTGCTCATAACAGATGCCAAGAAATGTTTCTGTTTTGATTTTTGAAAATAAAAATTCAACTGTGTTCAATAAAATTCAGAAGCCGTTTTCCTCTGTGGAAATTAAAGGAATCCAAGGAAGTCTAGGAAGATAGCGACCTTCCTAATTAAAGCGGTAGCAACTGCAGGAATCCGGTTTTTACAACCACCTCTATCTCACTGTGCTGAGAACAAAGCAGTCCTCCATTAATATTTTATTTTCTCTTTTCTTCCACTATAACAATGCTCTATGTTCTGTGAGAGCCCTGGAAAGACATGCAGAGCTATGTTAATTATGGCTTAAATAATTGACACTCTGATTGTGTTGTACTTTGCGAATTGTATGTGGCGTGTCACTGGTTCTACATATAATTACATCTTTACACTGCCATCATTTTTCCCACTTACATCACAGTATACAGTAGTCTACATGGCAAAATTGTGTGCAGTAACTAATAATGTCTTCACCAAATGACCTTTGTTTTTAAACACGTGGAGTGTGTGTAGCAGTGGAGGTCTGATTGCCATTAGAGCTAACACATGCATCCAGGAAGATCTATTATGAAACACTGAATGTCAGGGGAGTTGGGGGTCTGCAGCAGAAGCACACTCGGGGTCTAAGGAGTAGGTATTAGGAACTTTCCAGTGTGGTCTGATGGTAATTCCTTATTTAACATTGCATCCAGATTTTCAGCTTCTGGGAACTCAGAAATTAATTATTTGTTGTTTTATAGATGTGTGCATTAGCTACTGGCATTATTAAGTACATCCAGCCATAGTACATACAGTACCCTGCAACAACACAAATATGCTTTCAAGACCCATCTTCAGGTGTTGACTGAGTCATTCCGAAAGCTTGAGTTTATGCACATGTTTGGAGAGTGAGTAACCAGATTCTTCTTGGAGTACCTCATTAGTCGACATGACTGCTACACAGTCACTTCCACTTCAGTGTTAGTGCAGCCAGCAGCTAACTTGAAAATTAAAGCTTATCTCTTACAATTCAGCCTTAAGTGAACTAGAAAAACATTTACAGCTTTTTCGAAAACCTGCATCATCAAGGGGTGTTGCAGAGTTCATGCCTTTGTTTGGAAATAGGGTAACTCCCTGCTAACATGAACCCACTTTGGAAATTGTTTCCGTCTGCTTTGCATGTTTGTCCTCCTGCTTCGGAATAACCTTCTGACCAACTGGAATTGATAAGGGAGAGGGATTAGTGTTGGAAAGGCTACAAGCATGTTATCCTCAGGCAACCTGGGAGGTTTGCACCAATGACCTCTTTGGAACAATTGCTCCATCCAACACTTGTCCTTCCCAGGAAAAGTGAAGGTGGAGAGATAGACCACTTCAGGTTTACTGTGGAATAAGGGTGTGTAAAGGAAGGTGCTGGAGGGTAGCACTTATAAATCCACACCTTCTGATGTTGTAATAACTTGTCTAGGGAACCAAACCTTCAATGTTTTTATGATTCCTACCCTAGTAACGATTAACTGAAATGGTAATGTAGAGAAGATCCATAGAAATGGATTTGAGATCAGCAACAACTTTAAGGGTCTTTGACAATGAGTGTTTTTTGTTCAGTTACTGTGAAAAGCTGTAAGATTAACACTGTTGGTATCACATATAAACCTTAAAAAAAAGTAGGGAATTATTGAGTGCTCCTAACACAATAATTTTCTTTTTTTAACAGAAAAAAAAATTTAAAAACATTGGGGTTTGTGTCACGCATAATAAACATGATGATGAAGTCCTGAAATTACTGCAGGATGAAAATATTCATGCTAGAAATAGACATTATTGTTGGGGTTTTTCATGTGTGAGGTTTGGTTTTGTTTCTTTTACGGGGACCGAATATTCATTCCTTCTTTCTTTTTCCAGCCTGGAAGATTATTGAAAATGTAGAAGTACTAGGAATGCAACTATTTGTATGAAGAAACAACATGTTGAATGCTACTGGGCTTAAAAAAAAGTTTTCTATGGCGGAGAATACCGGAAGCAGTCCTGTGGAAGATGGATCTCCTATGATATCAGCCTAGGTATGTGATACATCCTAGAAACCTGGAAAGCTTATGAGTGAGAGAAGTGGAACAATATTCTCAAGAAATGAGGAAAAAAGCCCATTCTCTAGAAATGTCAGCTGGGATTTCTGAGGTATTTAGTGATTGTCTGTGTCTGGCCCAGCTTGGAAAGCCGTCCCAGTTTAGGACATCTCTTGAACATGTGGTTCTACGCTGCTCAAGTGTTACATGAGGCTGAGCATCCCACATATGGACGGGCTTAGGAATGTGAGGAAATGCTTTGTCTGAATTAAGGACCCTGTTTAGAGGCTGCCACGCATTGGCAGAAGTTGAAAAGGTTTGTTTTCAAAATAAGGAATGTAAGTTGTTGCACTGATTTTGTGTGTGTGTTTGTTCTAAAAGTAATGTTGGTCACATGAGAAATTGTAGAATATTAAAAAAGCACAGATACAAAATCCTGTCCTCATTTTTCTATGCTGTGACAGAGTTCAGGAACTTTTATCTGAAAATTCTTTGTGTATGTGTAGATTTACACTTAGGAAAGTAAAAAATGCTTTTGATCAAGATGGACAATTGTGTGCAGGCAGGAGAGACACGATGCTAGATTGAAAATATAAAGGATTTTTTGTGTTCCAGAAGTTTTGTACACATGTTTAAAAATTTTAGAAAAAGAATTTGACAGAGCTTTCTCATATCAAAAATCAATGCAAAACTGAACTGTAAATTGAAAAAAACTATCTTGCTTGCATATCAGCGGTAAGTCTTGTTTTTATTTTATTTTCCTTATTCCTTAGTGTCATTACCAAAACAAGTATTTCAGTACATTAGAAAATGCAATTTGAGTCAATTGATACCTCAATAGGTTCTGGGATATATGTAATTTCCTGTGATGTTGAACAGAGAGAATTGATTTCAAATGAATATTTTTGAATTAAGGTGAAGGGATCAAGTAGGACTGTAACTCTTATGTCTGATGATTGAATTTGACCTGCCATATGAGCAGAGTAGAATCCTGAAGGATATCTGTGACATATAAATGCCATGTCTATATATTAATTTTGTGCCTATAAGGAGAGTTGGGTAGGAAAGTGGTGAATCAGTAACACAGTATTTGTGACACACAGAAAAGCATCTCAGCAGTTTCTCTATGTGTACTCCTGTACTTAAGGATAATAATTCCTGGTTCCCTGATCCATGTACAGGACATGGAAGAAACAAGAAACCCCTCACTCACTGACTACTCACGTACTGGAGACTCCCCATGTGGATTTTGTGGAGCAGATCCTGTGTTTGAGACATAAATGTAAGTCAGTGTAATTCATATTCTGGGCTGGGCTCTGCTGTGCAGTGGAGTTTGAAGGCCACTGCAAAATTTTCTTTCAGATTGATTCAGATGACAAATCCAAAAGGGTACATGATTTTTCTTTTAAATCTGATTTCCCAAGGAAATTATATAATTTTTTGTCTGTATTTTTTGAGGTAATAATTTTTAAACCACTCTTCTGACTACATTTGTCAGAAAAGCAAAGACTGTAATATTATGACTATTTCATGAAAGTAAGTGGCTCAGCAGGTCCTACTAATGCCTTTGATCTGGAGAAGTGACAGTGAAAGAACACCTTTCCTTGGTAAAAGAGTTTTTGCAGACAAAAATGATGGAAATGAGAGATGCTGTGGAAGTCAGGTTGCAAAATAATTCCATAAAGAGCAAAACCCATTTTGTGAAAATTTTGGACTTGGGCAAAAACATAGGTCTGTGAGGGACCTTTCTGTAGGACCATAGAAAGTTATCTGTAGTATTTCATAAATGTTTCTGCATTCAAATTGTTCTTGAAAGTAGTTCAAAGCTGGTAGCCTGGACACATGAACATGTAATTTTCTACCATTAATGTGCATGTTGTAGGTATGTTTGCATTTTTTGTTTATATTGTAGTGTTTGCACATTTTACATATGTCACATAGAAATATTTTATGAACATGTTTTTATATTTGCTGCCCATTTCAAGTCTCTAAATGTATTATAAATATTGTCCATCTGGATACAATATTCTTGGTTTTTAGGGAAACAAATGTTCTTTTCTTCTTTCTACTCTTCTTTCACAGCCTAGATAACACCAGTCATGATTCAGAAAGTATATGAGCAGCAAAGTACTCTCCAGATTATCAGTTGATCACAAATGTTCTTTGATGTGTCTTTAGTACTCAGTATTTTCAGAAGAGACCAATGATATAGTGATACCCCAGGCAGTGGATACTTGAAAGAAGTGTGGTCTTTATTTAGTGCATAATCTTCATTCTGTGAACATCAGGCTTGTATCAAGGATAGGTCTTTGGGCTGCAGAATAAATGTGACTGAATCGTTGCTTTTAAAAGTTTTAGAATGTGTCCATAACCTGATTATGGAGATGATAATTTTATTTATAATCCAGTATTCACTATGAATGTTTCACAACCTATCATGTTGATATGGATTAATACCTAAAAGCAAATGCTCCTTACAAGTATTTCTTTACATTTATAATCAGAGGAACACCAAATTTTCCTGAGTTTAGCTTTCCCCTCTTTTAAAAGGATTAAGTTTTGTTAAATTTCAAATGAGTAACTGATGAGCTCTCATTTGCTAAAGCCTTAAATGGAAAGCCTTCTAGATCAGCTTGGTATCTTTGCAAGTCCTGAAGATGTTTCTCTCTGTTCACTCAGATGTATTTTTTAGCATTTATTGTCAACATGCAAACATTTTCTAGTTATATTTTACTGGAGAAGCAGCCATGAGTCATGTAATTCTACATAGTAATTTTCCTTTTCTATACAGCTGTTGCAAAATTAAGAAGCTGTAAAGTTACAAATGGCTTCATATGAAGCAACACACAGCATGGAATTTCCTGCCAGTGGTTAAAATAATACAATTACTTTTAAACAGATGAAAACAGTTAAGCAGGTCCGTGTTTAAAAAAAAATGAAAAAACCTTTCCTCTGAAAGTATCCCTTTAAAACATTTGTTTGAAAATAACTGAAAAACAATCTTGGCATAGAATGCTTTTACTCTTTTGGGGTTTTGGAATACAACACAGATCAAGAAGAAAAATCACAGTGACAGGTAAGAAACCTGTAAAAGAAAAGCTTTATTTGAGCACAATTCACCAGGCGTACATCTTAGTTTAGTCTTGTCTCCATCTGCAGAGTAAACCAGCCATATGCTTAGAGACATCATTGTCTTTTCTCTTTTTTTTTTTTTAATCCCCTGCACCAAAAAAGAAAAGTCATTAGATTTGACAAGACTGGTACATTTTGTAGTAATTACAAGGGAGCACAAAACAAAACCAGGCCAGTTTCACAATGTCCGTGATTGTCCTAATGCATCAAAGAATGTTTTTTACATTCTATTACGGGGAAACTGATTAATTGGTTCTTTGTAACTCCAAATTGAAATCACAGTGTAACCTGGTTGTGCTCAGCACAGGAAGCCTTTGGGGATGCCAAAGTTTGGACATGAGTCTGGGACATTGAGGAGTCCCAGAACTATTGTGTTCAGTGAGCTGTGAAAAGTCATTCAGAAGAGAAACACTCAGCATCCTTTATTTATCTGCATTGAAATATTTATCTGTGATGTGAGGCATTCATAATAGATTGTCAATCTCTTGTGCCTTGTGATGAATCTAGGTGTCTTGCATTGAATTCTAAGTATTTTCTTCTGTGCATAATTTCATAATTGTCACATTTCCAACCTATGAATATAGCCTGACCTTTGGACCCAAATTATCTATTTTTTTCTTTCTCTAGTAAGGAAATCAAACCTTTAATTTGCTGTTTAAAAAAATCAGAAAAACCAAAACAAACAGAAAAAAACCCCCAAAACCCACAGCTGCCTAAATTATTAATTTTTACACTTAGAGATTAAAACTCAATCAACCTGAAAATTCATGTCTTGCTGCTCTTTCCTGATAATTGAAGAAAATTATTTATGTAGCATAGATTAATATTGTTTCATGTTCTACCTGACATTCCAGATTAAAGTATGACTTTGAAATAGAGGTGGGTTGGGACTGAAATACTTTATGCAACCACTCTAGTACTTGGAAAGCAATGTGTTAGATTCTTAGTGCCGAAACTCACAAAGCAAGGAAATTTTCACTTCAATCTTTTTGTATCCTGGGTGGAACAGAGAGTGAAATGGGCTTGTGAGATGAAACAAATTGGAGAAAGAGAACGAAGTAATGGTAACAATAACAATGTGCATCTTCAGTCCTTAGCACTGACTTTCAGTGAGATGGATGTCCCAGAAGCTGTGGTTTTGGTAGAAAGACAAAAGTCTCTTTTGAAGGTTCATCTAACACCATCGTAGGCTCCTTTGAGCTGTGCACTGATACAGAGTTTTTTCACCGTTCTAGGACAAGCAAACACCCAAATAACATCTAGAGTAACATTAGCATTTCTGGCATAACTCTGGGCCATTTTCTGTAGAGTAGGAAGCTGTGCTGACCCACCAGCTCAAGAAAATTTACTCTGAGTTTTTTGAGTGAGCTTCTCTTTTCTCTTCCTTTCTCTTCCTTTCATCTGTGATTGAAAAGGGGTCTTGGAGACAAGAGAAAAGGCAGCAATTTAAAGGAGGTTGAACAGTGCTAACCCAGAACACAAAGGGTGGAGGTGTATCTGCTCACTGCTGGCATGCAGCCATTGTGGTTATCAGCTTAATAGCATAACTTAACAGGAGGAATTACACTCGTGACCTTCTGCTCCAGCAGCACAAGCTTCTATCACTTGAGCTAAAGGAGAATCTCCATTAGTAGTTGCTCATTGTCACAGGGCACATATCCCTCTCTTGGGCCAACCACTTATAGCGACAAGATATCATAAACACTTGAACAGCTCTGATTTTGTCCAGTAGAGGGAAGTGGAAAGACGCAAACACTGACTCAATATGTTAGAGACAGATATCATCAACCTATTCACCACATCATGCATGATTGGCAAAAGGCGTAGCGATTGCAGAACCTCGCGTTGCTCACCACGGCCAAAATCTCTGCACTGACTGAGGAGCACTTCCACTAGAATTGCTGTGTCTCACACTGTCACTAGTGTTTGAATTACAGAGCTGCCAGAAAAGAGTCATCTGGATCACAAACCAATTTACCTTGTTGATGAAAATAACATGTTGCTGGGTTATGAGCAGCACTCATTAAGTTCAATTTTTCGAATTATGCTCTTCAGGGAAGAAGACTGTTGAAAAATACCTCTAAGAGAGAGCTGGCAATAAGCTACATTTCAAAAACAAGTTCCTTTTTCCTTGGAAATAGGAATGGAATAGTAAATTGGGTACTGCCACAGAACTCCTCCAAAGTGAGAACTCCAAAGCATTTGGATGCTGGATTTCCACTTTAGTGTCAATCAGTATTTCTTGGGTAACATGATAAAAGCAAAATATTTCAGAACTACCTTTCTTCTAGACCCCTATTTACTTGCTTACAGTAGCCCAGTGGCTGTTCCCTGGGGAGAAAGACAGTTACTGAATTTAGAATTGCTCCTTGTCAGCTTTAGCTGTGCAGGTACTACCTACCCAGTAGGAAAAAAACCCAAAAAGAAGCATTTGCCTGTTTTGGAATTGTGCTTGGATTATGGGTTTTTTTTGTTGGTTTTTTTTTTTTGTTTTTGTTTTTGTTGGTTTTTTTTTTTTTTTTTTTTTTTTTTTTTTTTTTTTTTTTTTTTTTTTTTTTTTTTTTTTTTTTTTTTTTTTTTTTTTTTTTTTTTTTTTGGTTTGGTTTTGTTTTTTTTAAATAAGAAGGCCTTAAAGGCAAAGATGTACCACTCTGCAGTGATAATCACACTGCTGTACCATGGAAACGTGGCCAATTCTATCAAGTATTCCTAAGCCTGTGACAGGCAATCATCAGCCCAGTCTTTCTTTGGAACTGCTTGAAGCAGTCCTCTTCTTTTTTAATGCTGAATGATTCTCCACAAGGTCCACCAGCTCCTTTCCTCTCCACTGGATTAGTTGGAGTGTCCAAATTTTAAAGGATGCCAACTGGCTTGCAACCAGCCGTTTATAGAGCAGCTCCTGTTCCAGAGGCATTTTTCCCCCAACAACTTTGGCTGTTTCTCATCCTCATTCCTTTCTGTACAGAACTCTGAAGTCCCTATAGAGGTTTCATAACATCCTGAAGCCTTCATCAAATGGTAAATTGATATTCTGTTAGGCTGTCAAGAAGGATTAGAAGGAAGGATCTATTCTTCTTCTTATTCTCATTCTTTAATGACAAGTTGCATTGCCAGGCTGTCCACTAAATCACATTAGGCAAGGTCTAATTTACTTCTTCATACCAAAATAGAGAGAAACCAGAAACAAAAAAAAAATTCCCACTTAGGACATGTGTTGAGAATTCAGGGAATTCTTGTGCTACTGCAATTCTGTTTTGCAAGTTAGCATTTTATTAGCATGAAAATGTCTATTGTCCTCTGACTGCTTTTCTCTTTGTTTTTGGAAATATATATACACTCATTTTAAGTAATTGTGAAGCTTTAAAACAATCTGCACTGGTGAATTTCACCAAAAAGCATGAAGAATTAATGCCTTGACATATATTTTCGTAGAGAAATTTTCAACTAGTTCTCTGAGAGTCTCACATCCTTTGTCAGGGATCATCCCTTTCATCCTCACAAAAGGAGTTTGGGTTTCGCTGGAAACTGAAGATGCTGTGTTTACCAGCTCTGCTTTCACCATTACACATGTGTAGATCTCCCATTGCAGTCAGCATCAATGTTTGTGGGTGTAAACATTGTAAGACGTATTTACTGAGAAGGAGTCTTTAGAGAGTGAAGAAATGTGTATTGTAATGGTAGAAACCATTCTACATTTAGTGCTGTTGGAGTGTGGACTACTTCCCTGTGTCTAGAGGCATGACTGGCCTCCAACGGAGAAAGGGGGAGATGCCTTGAAAAAGGGGAAAGGAAAAATAGGATATCCACAACCGGCTGGATTCACACCCAAAATGCACCTTCTGTGCCTCTCACTTCCATGTTTGGAGGGCTGGTGAAACATCATGGTTAATGCAGCTCTTTGTATTTTTCCATCCTATTTTTCCTTCTATATGTAGTGACGGGACAGGTGAGGTTAACTGCAGGAATAAGAGTGGGAAATGTACCTGGTGGGCAGTCGAGGCTGCAGTAACCAAACACAGAGCTGGGAGCATTCAAGGAGTGTTAATGGTGTGCTGCATCCTGCAAGACCAGAATGAATGCCACACGTTTCCAAGCATAAGAAATTCTGCATAAATAGGACATTCAATTATTTATGAATAGACTGCAAGTCAGTGATTAATTAGCATTTTAAATATGGTTGATTAACACATTAACCCTATTTTATGAAAACTCTTTTAAAAGATACATATTACATGTGCTTCCATTTGATTTTCACATTTCTGATGTCTTTCATCTGTTAGATTACTGTGTCCTATAAGACTTTCTAGAACGTTTAATTATTTACTTTACAAATGCAGGATGTTATAATGATATTTGTAAAGAAAAAGCTAGGATAATGAATATACAATACAGTATTAGCAGCTTCCCCAACTGTTGACAGGAGGTTAGGGGGGTATGGGTGGAGGAAGAAAGAAAATCAAAACAAGATAATAATGTTGCACTAGATGTATACAAGTGAATATGCAATAAGCATTGGGAATAGCATAGAAAAGCAATAACATAATTTACCATTCTGTATGAAAGAACTAGCTGAGGTGCTTTTGTCTGTATTGAAGGCAATATTTGGAAGCTTCCACTGGAAAGCAGAATATAACCTAGAAATGGTTTGCGTTATCAGTTACAGAAGAAAACATTTACTTGTTTAATAATCAGTTATTTATTTCTATTATTAATTATTCATCTGTCTCTCAGTGATCACTAGCAGACAAGCTGCTACCCTACCAAGGGCTGGGATTTACCTGCCAGACCTAACAATGAAGGGAAGAGAAAGAGGGGAAAGCCCCCCCCGCCCCCCCATCAGTAGCTCAGTTCATTTTAAACTGTTTGTTTCTGTGTAGGCTGATTAAGTTCCAGAGTGGTCTAAGATACCTCATTCCTGTATATTCAGATGGCAATCCACAGACTGTTCTTGTGTAATAAAATGAATTTGTGCTGGGAGTGAAACTGTCAGGAGTGACCTTTTTTCTGGGGTCTTGTCTCATGACATAGAGAATGGAGAAGACATTCAGCCTTCAGAGCACTCACCATCTCAGGAGGGTCCGTGTTTAAAGAACACACCTGCTCCTCTGCAGTAAATAGTCAGTATTCTTACATGAAGGCATACCCTTGAATATTTTGTATAATTGGCTCTGCCCCCCATTTCTGCAAAAGAGTATTGAAATTGGTGGTGGTAGATCTGACTATTTCCCCCCTACATTGTTAAGGACAAAAAACTCTGCAAAGATCAAACTGTGCTTGGAATTTTCCAAAATTAAGGTGTGTGTGAAAAAAGGGGGAAACACAAGAGACTGAAAATTGGTCAACTGGCTCTTCATTCAAAAAATTACTTACTAGCAGGGATATCATCAAAGTACAATGTAAGTTTATGGATCAAAGTCGTTAAAAAAGGCCATAATGGGCAATTCTCACTTATCTCAATCCATGAGTTTATTTGTGTAAGTGAGAAGCATGTTTTCTACAGTATACTTTTATATGTTGCATAGAGAGGCAAGATAACTGCTAATGTCATTGGCCTGCTGTTCAGGTCTTCTCCAGAAATTCTTCCTTTTCAGTAATATTATTTTGTCATAAACACTGTCCCTAATGTTTCACAGTGTTGTATTTCCCATCTGAAAAAATATCCCAGCCAAACAAATGAAAACTACCAGGTATTTAAATTTTTGATTTGCTTATTTCTGCTTGTTGGCCTCAAAGTATAGGTTAAGCGATTTTCTTTTTTGATGATAAGGTAATAAAAAAATGAAAGTAGCCATATTACAATATCTTTTAAAGGTGGGCATTGGAGTATCTGGAGGAGTTGTATGCTTCATTGCATTAAGGCACCATGTGCAAGGGTATGAGATTGCCATGCATAAAGAGGTTTGTGGAGCAAGTTCAGTGAAGTCATTATGATGATATCATTGCTGGTGGCTATTACTCTACATTACTAGTGGCCATTACTGTAATCTAAATGGACATTGGGAGGAGATTATGGTGAAAGGTGCTAATGGCTTGCACATTAGAGGTCCTTAACATGTAAGCACCCAGAATGAAAGTCTATGTACAAAGAGTTAAATAAATTGAGCAGCATCTTCCCCCGGGGAGTCATTAAAGGTATTATGCAAGTTTAAGTACTCTTCTTTATCTGGGCTATTAGACCTTTCAAACTAGGAGGTCTAAAGGAAAGAGCTCCTGAGTAGTGGTTTTCCCAGGTGTAAAATCAAGCCGGTGGGCTGGGGTTGAAGGGTGGTGGGTGAGAGTGGAAGACAATCTATAGTTTAAGCAGGTAAATCTGTCAGATTTCTCAAGTGCTGGAGAAAAAACTACTAAGCGTGTGCAGTTTTCATGTTTGAAGGAAGAAGGCGTGCGTCTTTTAAGGCTTTACTTTGGAATACAACCAAATCATCCACCTCTTCCTCAGCTGGCAGACGTGCATATTACAGGTGTGCTATATTATTGCAATATTTTGTTTCAATGTTTCTTTTTCTAAAATAAAATAGAAAATCTAGTAGAATAGCAACATGTAGAGTGCAAGTATTCTCTCAATGTGACTTATCAGCTGTCACAAAGATTTTCCAAGACTATGAATGTAAAACATTTGGCATTGCCAAAATACTATGGTTTTTACTCGCTGTCTTGAATAAATAATGGAAGACAGGAATAAGTAGAAAAGGGAAATAAATTCTTCCTCTCAGCAGAAGTTCCCTTTGCAGAAATGTATATTTTCTTCCTCCAGTATGCCTCCAGAGCTGATAGTAAAAGGAATTCAGAAACCTCACAGAGCACACAAGGCAGCAACCCAGCTCTACTCTGGGAAGGGTCCCTGGTTGTTACAACAACTCTCTGTAGGTTGCAGTTTATTTTCAGGTCTTTGCATTCATGGCCAAGCAAAATATTTGTAAAACTATAGCATGTCTTACAGGATCTAAACCTAAAGTATACCAAGAGTAAGGGATTTTCTATTTATGAGCCTATCTTGACTTATCTGGTTTGAGGTATGTGGCTGACTCAAATCTATCTATTTGCAGAAAATTTTCTGAGGCTTCATGTTTGTACAAAGCCTTTCTACCAAGAAGAAGATGAATCATTGCTAGAGATAAACCATTATAGCCAAAATAGAAACAAGAGTGCAAGGTAGTAGAGCATAAAACACTAGCTAGGAATAAGAGATTCAGTTCACTGCAAATCTGAATGAGACTTGAGTCACAGTTGAACTTGAATAACTTCAAATACCTCAGATAAATATGCAGGAATTCTGGTCCCGAGTCCTCTGTATTTTGGGGAATGTAGTCAGAGAGTGACCAGCTCCTCTTCCCCAGGGTAGTGTGTTTCCCTCCCAATCTAGGATGAGCCCACCAGTTCGATTACACTAAGCCTTGTGCTGAGCTGAAGGCACTGTGTTATTGAAGTGCACACCTTGGCCCAGAAAGTTTTATCTTACGGTTTAGGTATAAACTTAAATTCTTTAGTGCAATTTTAATTAAGGCATGGATTAGAGAGGAAGAGGACAGTGTAGGAATATTTCCACGGAAGTTTTATTGAGCGCGCACAGCAGCAAAAGAGAAACAATTTGGGTTTTGTCCCACAATGCTTTAGTCGTCAAAGGCTGCAAATCCTCTAATTAATTGGCAGGTAGAAAATAGGCTGTACAGAAGTTAATTCACTGGGGGCTACAATTGCTGTGGCTGTGCCCTCAGTGCCTGTTACGGTCCTGATCCAAAGTCAGTTGAAGCCAATCGATCAGGCCCTAATTGCACACTGATTAGTATCGCTGAGCTTGGCAGCATAGTAAATCTTTAAGAATTAGGAGCCACTGTGTTTTTTGGAGTAGTTCTTTTCACCATTGTGTGTGACTGATAACTTGCAGTGGGATTCAAACACAAATATTGTATTATTGAGAGACAACACTACGTGTAATTGTTGCCAAGATAATAGATGAAATAGCCCAACTTCCTTTGGAAAAGTTTCAAAGGTTGAAAAGTTTCAGACAGGCATTTTTTGCAGGTGTAATGAAAGGATCAGCGTGTATTTCCCACAAGGGCTTTCATTTTTCATTTTTATCCTTAAGAGAAGCCAGTGGCGCTTCCTGAGTATTGTCATTGACTAAGGCACAAAGAAGGAGAAAAAAGAAACAATTGATAAAAAAAAAAAAAGAAAGAAAAAGTGAATCAAAACATGACTTCTTGTTTTCAAGAAGAAGGGCCAACTTTTACTTTATAGTAACAGCTTTGAGATCAGCAGCTGTGGGATTACATGGCAGAGGTTTGTAAAAAAAATCAATAACTGCTGCTGTTTGGAGAGAGGGAAAGAAAGGACAGCTAACTAGACCAGATTGTAACAGTTCTGCAAGCAGTCACAATGCTCACCTTACAACAGCGCAGACCTGCAAATTATTAAATAATAAATCACAAAGTCGAACAGTCTTGGGTGGACAGAATGCGTTTGACTGTAAAGCAGACAGAGGCCTATGAATTATTCACATCTCAAGCAAAGATAAAACAAGCGGAGAAGAAATGAGAAGAATTCTTCCAAACAGGTTCTCCTGTACTGAAATATACCTTTTGATTACTGATACATATTTGGGGATTCAACCGGTCAAAGTCATGCCAGAACTAAGAAGAAGGAGACAACTGCAACCTGGGTTTAGTGCTATGGGAAAATCCTGGCATTAATAAGTAACTTCAGAAGTAATGTTCCTGTGAAATATCATTTTGCAACATTAGTATGTTGGCAATTAAGGGGGAAAAATAGATCTCAGAAAAAAATTGTCATAGAAATGTCAAGATCTCAAGTAATTTTTTTTTAATTTAGTGAGTTAAAACTTTGTAAGAGCTTGTTTTAATCAGAAAAGCAAGCTGGAAGCTGAAGATTTGCTAATGAAAATTGTGGGAATCCTATATTTTGATAATTTTAAGCATCTGACTTAGCTGAAATAGGAAGAAAATAATTAAAGCTGCTCTTCAAATACAAAGACAAGAATAAAAACCAGAATTCTTCACTCTGGATTGTGGGGTTTTATCACTGGTTTATACCATTTTGGTTATTTGAACATAACTAATGTCCATGATTTACAGAGGAAACAATAACAGCCAAACCATTCATTTTCCTTTGAAGTTTTTTTTTTCTGTTTTTTGTTGTGGTTTGTGGATTTTTTATATTTTTCCTAGCAAAATTTCCAGCTTACTGCACTGATACACCCATAGAGCAGAAGAAAATGTATATGGTCAAATCCTACTGACACTGAGGCCAGAGCATAACATTCTTTGACTGTATTGATGGCAAAGAAACATTTAGGGTGGAAAAGATCTCCAAGGTCTATTAAGACCTCTAAGTGCTATTAACCCAGCACTGCCAAGTCCACCACTAAACCCTGTCCCTAAGCTCCACATCTAGACATCTTTTAGATGGTAGTGACACCTTCTTTCTAATTAGTGATGTGGGGTCATGAAGGATGAAAATGCATTGCTGCTGAGTATAATGCTGTCACCTCTCCTTCATTCTGTGCTTCTTGAAAACCAAGTTTGTGAACAAACATACTTGTGGGAACTTCTCCCATGACTGACTTTACATTTCTAAGACAGTGCAATGAAAAGAAAAAAGAGACAAGGACCAAATTCAAGAGAAGGCACAGCCAATCCTGCTGAAGGTCACTGTATGAGTGCATTGGACTCCCCCTGACTGGCCAGAAACTTGCATATTCCAATAACTGGAAGCAAATGTTCTCAGTTTTCCAAGCACCAGCTCTTCTGGTGTCTCTGCCTACGAGAGTTTCTCATAAATGTGTGTCCTGATAAGGAACAGAGGTGTTTTACTGATGTAGCTGCCACAAACTGCAAGTGCAGATGAGAAACAGCACATGCAGTGCCCAAGGATGAGAAATCTGGTTCAGGATATGAAGACAGAGCCTCCCTCCTCACACTTCCTCCAGAGTCAGTTCCCTCATGCCTGCTGTACCCAGCCAATGGTTGGTCTTTTTATCCTTTTATACATAGAATTGTTCAGGTCACTTTTCCCAGTCTCCTGATTTCCTGCTCTCCAGGCAAATTGGTACAGATCTGCCCTTGCCCCAGCAAAGCCTGTGTCCAAACCTTGCTCCTTGTCCTCCAGACCCACAGCTGCCCCAGCTTTTCTCTGCTGTCCCTTCCAAGTATCATCATCTCACTCCCTGCTGCCTTCACTTGTGAACCAAGTGTCCTTTGGTGCCCGTGTGCATTTTCCCTTGAGCCAGATGGTTGCAAAGTCACGAGTTGGTTTTAAGAGGGGAACATCACAGGGGTGCAACAAAAATAGGAAACAAAGTAGGAAAGGTTATAATTCAAAAGAGTTTGGGGAGGGATGCAAATGATCAGTGATATGCAGTAGAGCTTCAAAGGTGCAGACAAGAGGCTTCAACTTGATGAAAACAAATCTAAAACAGCAAATAAAAGCAGCTTAAAAGGTGCATGACTAATACAGCCAGCTGTGAGGGCGTGTTACTCCAGTGCTTTGTGTAGCCTGTAGGAGAGGGATGAGTTGAAGTGAGAAACTTAGTGACCAGAAAAGAGACCAGAAATATTTGGTAATTTCTTTTGGGTGTCTTAAACATTGCAGGACACACCACATCCAGCTGAAGATTGCTGATGCAAATAGGGACAAGAAAAAATTCATTCTGGTATATCAGAGCTAAGCAGATATTTTCCTTGCACCTGCTTACCAGTAGCCATGAAGTTTTGCATCATGTAACAGCTTCTTTATTTGATGTATTAATTGAAATGCGCTTCTAGGTATTGTATTGAAATTTCAATTCCTACGACTTTTGAACAACAATGGCCAATGGAAAACACAGGGTTAACCAGGGGATATGCTGCATATACAAGAGTAATTCAGGTGAATGCTTTGCCCTATATATTTAATTTTCTCAAATATACTCTATATAGTATTAAGATTTTGGCAACAGAAGTTTGTTTCAGTTGCTGGGGGTTTTTTAGTGGTTGTTTTGTTGGTTTTTTTTTTTTAAGACAATAAACTGAAAGAACTTGACCAAAGCTATTTAAAAAGTTTACATCTGGTCTCTTTGCTACATATACACCCCCTTGTTCAAGAGCACTTGCTGCTGTTGTTTCCCTTGTCTCCTGTTTTAATTACTGCCAGTTGATATTTTCTGTGTTTGGTGCATTATGCAGAGAAGGTACCAGCAATGCAAGCCTTGGTTATGCTGAACAGGAACTGTCTGATAAAGAACAGATGAAACTTATTTTAAAATATTTCATTTTATCCTTCAGGAATAAAAGGTGAGCACCTGCATAATGTGCTCTGGTGAGTACTATCAATTAAAGAGTTGTGAAGTAGATACTTGAATATTATTTATAATTCTGTTATATAATGGCTTAGATGGCCTGCACTGGAGAAATTAACATGACAGAGGGATGGAAATCATATTAAAATTTGGACATATTTGAGAGTTGATGAAACTATATTAAAAAAATACCATTCAGAATAAACACTAATGACATGCCTTTTTATTGATGTTTAATTCAGAAAAGAAGTTAATGCCTGTCTTGAAAAGCAAAGAAGGTCTGCTTTATGCTTAATAATTTGCTTAAACTGACTGAATTTCAGACAGAAAATTAATTTGTTCTTAAGAACTAGAGAACTTTCTAGAAGGGAAAAAA
>VZSR01000393.1:9195129-9215129 GCA_013398615.1 Brachypodius melanocephalos | reverse complement strand
CAAGAGAAAAAATTCAGAATCCTTCTTGATGGTTTTCAATCATTAAAAAAAAATCCAAACCACCCAGTGTTTTTAAGAGAATGTAGGATCTACAGAAACTGCTTCTGGGGAAAGCTTCTAGGGTGCTATTTACTTTGTATTTTCTTTCTAGAAATGTTGATATGTGTGAAGCTAACTTCCCAGATTCCTGAGTGGCACTATTTCAGATAGAGGTCAGCTTTTAATATAAAAAATATTTGTAAGATGATTGCATTGAAAGAGCATATGTATACTTTTGAAAAGAAATCAGTGAAAATGGTGCTCAAAATCAAAGACAATTAATAGGATCATTAAGACTGATGGATTTTATGGCAGCCTATAAAGATGAAATATAAGACAAAATTATTGCCTTTTTGAATTTAAAAAAGCTCTAGTGGGTGAAGATGAAGGAAAACTGAAACATCTGCAACTTGTAGGTAAGGTTAACATAATCAACATTTCACCTTCCCAATGAAACAACAAATTATCTTTAGCAGTTTTCATTCTGAGACTCCAAATCTGCCACTTTATGCTCCCTGTTAAATTGTTGTCTTCCCATGAGATTTGAGGGCAGAAGATACAGCCTTTAATGAGAGGTAAAAAATCAGTTGA
Organism: Brachypodius melanocephalos; assembly: GCA_013398615.1. Taxonomy (NCBI): domain Eukaryota; kingdom Metazoa; phylum Chordata; class Aves; order Passeriformes; family Pycnonotidae; genus Brachypodius; species Brachypodius melanocephalos. The sequence continues at coordinate 9,214,499 of VZSR01000393.1, read as the reverse complement.
GATAGATGCACTTAAGGTGAATAAATGAGCTTTTACATTTACTCTCTGCAGGCTTAGTAGCTAGAAATTTCTGTTGAAATAGGAGATGATGTTTCTAAAAACTCTGAGAGTGAAATTCACACTTGGAGGCAGGACAAGGTACATGTGGGATGTGCATCTCTGTTTGTGGATGCTTGGATGCCTGGATTTGTACTTCCATTTCTAGAGAGGTTGAATTGGCCTTGAGAAATTAAATACAGCTCAAATCTCTTCATGTACAGTTCTGTGTTGGGGTGCTGGCACCTGAATCTCATGGGAAGCAAAGATTCTACCTTTTAAAAATAGAAGCAGAATAAAAGTTTGACCTATTTAAAAAGGATTCAATGAAAATACAAACAACAGTCATGTTGTATTAAATATTATTAGAGTGTCAAATGAGGGAATTAAGGAGCTGGGGAGTTTTTCTTCTACCCAACACTGATTTTTTTCCCAGTCATTTTGCAAGGGTGTCACGAGGCAGACGCAGATGGGAAGCAGGCAGGGTTCAGGGGAGATTGAAGGGGAGTGTGACTCGGGGGGGACACTGTTTCTGACCCCTACAGAAGCCAGTTGTGCACAGAGAGGACAACAGCAGCAAAGGGTCCTGCACTGCCCACCTTCCCCAGCACTGTGGTTTTGATCTGTCTGGCCCCTCGTGCCGTGCTCATCATCTCCAGGCGCTTCGTGCCTCAGCCACACAGCAAACCCCATCTGCTCCATTTAATGATTTCTGTTTGATGAATTTTTCTGTATTCATAAAGGGAGATGCTGTCACAGGGGACAGCCTCAAGCACACCCACCCCTACAATCTTTATCAAGCTCCGAGCCATAATCATTCAGGCTCAGCTCCTAATATAGCACAAGCCCTGCAGAACTGGGGGTTCGCTCGCAGCCAGCTCCTGATTCTTTCATAAACTGTAATTCTGATGCTGCAGGTTTAATTAAGTACGTGGCAGTTAATCAGCCACTGAAAACAGGGGCTTCCACTGGGGAATTACCTGAGTGAAAACAGACCAAACATGAAGGGGCTCCCTTGAAACTCTAGTACTTGTGCTTCTATGGTGAAATGGAAAGAAAGTTATCAAATAAAATCTATTTGCTTGTGGCTGTACTGTGACAGCTTTGTTAATCCTAACATATGACAAGGATTATTCAATCAATATAGATTTACCTTGAGAGTTTTGCTGTTTTCAGGCACCTCCAGGAAAATGACAGCCATTAAATATGTACAAAGGCCAGTCCAGGGCCTGTGGCCTCTAGCTTTAAGCTGCTGCCTTTTCTGAGTTATGTCAGGATCAATTTTTTCTAATAGATATCACTTATCCTACATGATAATCAGGCTATCATAGTCCATTGATTACATGACAGCCTGATTTAGGTCTGGTCTAGAAGATAAGAAACACAGGGAAATCTCTTGCCTGTATTGTCAGGGAATTAAATTCCTCTTTTGGAACTTTCCTCTGAAGTTATTTCCTGTGTTCAGAAGCCGAGTGAGTTGTGTTGACCAGTTACCCTTCCTCATACACCACCCTCATTACTTTATGGAATTGCAGGGAAACACAGCTGAGAGCTTGAATTCACCTTTTTTTTTGTCATCTGAATTGTGGAAAGGTAGTCTGAGTCTGTCAGCACTGATTGCTGTTCCAGTATGAGGTGTTGGTTCATTTTGGAGGCTCCACTAGACTTGAGAACCATTGCCTTTACGAAGATCCCTGTTTTGGGATTTGGGTTGGGTGAGCACTAAGTGTGATAAAATAGAAGTGCAAAATGTCATCTTCTTTATGTATGACCCCAAACATCACATTTTGGTTTCTATTAACAAGGTTTTCTTGAGATATCTTGGTGTTTGTGGCACTCTTCTTAGTGTGGTGCTGGGGTTGAGGTTCCTTGTTTTTCAAGTTATCCAAAAAGGCTGAAGGAAGGCATTTGTAGCTGAAATGTCCAGAAAATCATTCTAGTGCTCTTTACTGAATGAGAATTAAGTAGCTGCAGTCGCACTGGTGAAAGCTGAGGAAATGCCCTCCCTTGCTGTGAGGGATCCTGTAAACTCTCACCTAGGTGCTCATGCACCAGCTTTTACTTCCCATAAGGGCTGGAATTAATCTTGTAAATCTTCTTCTGTGAACAGTCTTCTCTCTTTTGGTCTGTGGATCCTACTGTAAGACTTAGAAAAGAGAAAAAAGGGGAGAAAGCAGATCTGCCTGCCTATATTTCGGTATGCTACTGTTAAGGTTTTTAACTTATTGCTCATTCAGATTCCAAGCTAAGATTATGTTAATTTTCAGAGCAAAATAAAAATTGTATACCCAGATGTGGTGTTGGAGTAGCTATGAGATACATGTGCCGTTATTGCTTTTTTGCATACAGTCTGATCTTAGAGTTCCTTTATCTTTCAATCTGTGCTTCTAAGCAAGAGTGTAATAATTCTTAGTCTTTACTGACAATTTTATTATAACTACAGATCAAATATATATGGGAGTTTTGAGGTTTTAAGTCGTTTGTTTTTACCACAAAACAATTTGTAAACATAGCAAAGCTCTAATTTCAAACAAGAGGGTGAGAAACTGATTTTAGTATGTTAAAGAGCTTACTGGTGTTCACTGGGGAACCTCTGGTTTCTCTTTTAAGGCCCAGTAAACTTTGTTTTCTGTAGCTCTTACAGCCTTTTGTTATGTGTTTATTTTGAAATTTATAAAAGATCAAGGTGCTAGAGATCACATCAATGTATAGGAATAGATAAAACTGTGCTACACTGAACTTTACTAATATATAAATAGAAATACTAAAGAAAATGCTAGGGTGTGATCCAACTATCAAACAAATCAAATCTATGTTTCATGTGAGAAAATACAATGAAGTCCAAATATTATGGGGGAAAAAAAGGCATTTTTGTTTCACTAAGGTGTACATGTTAAATAATCAAAGGATTCAACATGACAATATGGTTATAGATAGTTATCTTAAGTGCCTTCTGTGGTGAGGAACCGAAATTAAGAACTTGAACAAAACATGATACATGAAAGTGCAGGTTCTACAAACACTGGGTTGCTTATTAAAACTACTTTGATCCCTCGTTTCTTTGATATCCTAGGTCTTATAAAGAATTCACTTTCAGGGGTAAATATAGGTAGTTCAGAGAGACTTTATGACATACTGTACATACTGCTCTTTCAGAGACACTTTTTAATTACTTAAGAAAAAAATGCAGTGAGAGAAAAATGCTGATAGAGTAACTATCTACTGATGTTAGTTTTTAACTGCTGATTATTTTGGTGTAACCTATTTGAATAATTCTCTTCTCAGAAGCAGGTCAGGTTTGAGAATCTGAACATATCTCCTAACATTCAGATTAGCAGGATGAGACATTGTTTCCCACAGCAGATGGGGTATATGACTGTCCCTAAAAAGATCACATATTTGCTTGCTTCTCAAATATTAGCCAGGCACCTGCTGGAAACGCTGGATTGTTTGCTGCTGTTCACTACCTTGGTTCCCTGAGCAGGACTGCAGGGAATTCTCGGAGAGGAATCAATATTATTAACGTTTATTCTCTTTTTCCAATCACTTTGGGACCCAGTTTTCTAGTCACTGAGGCCTGCATGAGGCTGGAGGTAGTTCCAATGAAAATGCATAATTCTGTTTTCAAATACACTGCTTTGGTTTTTTACCTTTGTTCTTTAAAACTACTGTCAGCAAATCTGGGGCAATGCTATAGCCCCTGCACAGACTCTTGTGTTCTAGAAATGTGGGTTTGGATCTCACTTTTGTGTTGAGGCTTTTCTGCATAATGGGCAGATGCTAAACCTGGTGCTGTGATGTGGAGCTGAGTGGTGGGAAAGATCAAATTCAGGTAACAGACCAAGGTCTCTTTGTAATGGGTAACTGCACTGCAGGCAGTTTTTATTTTATAAACTTCAGTGGGGTAGACTTCTAGCAGCTCAAAAGCTTCAACATACCTTTTTACACCTAGGAATGTGAAAGGATGGCTTTTAATAAACTCCATTTCCCCAGTTTTGAATGCTATGTGGACAAACAGGTATGGGTTGTGTTAGTGTAATGATTATCAGGTAACATAAAATTTGGATTTGAATTGAACCAGTGAAATAGAATCTTAATATGCCTTGAGTATTTAGGGGAAAAGGGCTTTTGTGTCATTTTGGTCAGATGAGCTTGAAAATGAAAATAAAAAAAATATAGGACTTGAAGCTGGATGCTGAAAACACACTGCAGTCAGATCCAATCTTTGATACAAAGTGCAGTCATATTTTGACCTGCATATTTTTGGCTTTAAGGTATGGTTGGGATGCTCACTATTTTGTTGGGTTAAAAGTACCAACCAAATGAAAATCTGGAATCTCTGGAATTTGCTCAAATAAAAATCCTGAATCAGTTTTACTTGATCAGTTCTGTGTCTTTCATGACTTGCCTTTTTTTTTTTTTTTTTTTTTTTTTTTTTTTTTTTTTTTTTTGCAACAAGCAACTGAAAACTAAAAACATAAAGCAACTTCAGATTCCAGACAAAAGCATTTATTAATGATACAAATGTACTCACACTGTCAGGCAGATTGGTACTCTCAGAAAATTGCCACATTACCAGACATGATTCATTTTGAAAATGGGACTGTTGCACTGCTGATTTTTTCCCCCCTTTAATATAGATACCTTATTAAACTAGCATTTTTCTACAAGATTTTCCCATTATGATTTTTTTTTTAAATTTAAAAAGTTTAATCAACAGATGAAAAACACAGTTTGGAAGGATGTTCATGTTTCCAAAACCCAAACAGATCCCTCAGTGCATGTTCATTTGTGATTTCTTTACAAGGCAGAGCTCTGGTTCCTTTGCTCTAAATTCCATTTTCCAGCTTCGAGCTGACAAGGCTGGCAGCAGCAAAACCTGTGACACCCAAATGAGCAGCTCCAATTCACCAATTACACCCAGGGGCATTTGGTGAAAGTGCAAATCTCCACACAACATGTGCCAAGGCAAGGATATTTGATGGGTGTCCCTATCAAATATCAGAGCCCTCAGCATCTTTGTGAAATGCCTTCACGTGCAAGAGCATCTCTGCAGAGTCCTCCCTGCAGATAATCCTAAACCTTAACCCACCCTTGAAAATAAAGTATAATTCCCCTTATTTCTTGTGTCTCCTTGTGCTTTTATTCACTACCTCATGCTGCCTTTAATTAATTAATTACCTGTCCAATAAACTGTTTTATTTAATTGACCTATTAATCTAAAAGGTAACTATGACTCAGCTTAGTACTATTTTGAAATCTGTGGGAACATATTTGTCAAAGTTTTAGGAATCTGCAAAGCACTTCTGTGATCAACCCACGTTATCTAATGCATTTCTATGATAATTTAAATTTCCGATTTCCAAACTCAAGGTGTTTAAAACTAATTAAAGAATATCCTTTTGGAGATTATTTATAGATTTTTATTAGCATTGTGTATTCTTTATGTTATAGTTCTTGGAATGCTACTATTAAACAGGTGTCTGTGTTCCCTCCTTAAATCTTCTGATGTTTTTGTGGATTGCGGATGATGGACAGCTAGAAAAAAATGAGAGACTTAAACCAAGAAAAAGATTAATTTTTTTTATTTTTAAATTATAAACTCTACTTTCCATCTTCAATGTCTCATTGTGATCAAGAATTTAACATCTCCCTTTGAAAGACTTTTATATTAATAAACCATTTCAGACATGTTTAACCACCTTACATATAATAGAATTCCTTCAGACAGACAAGATATAAAAATTTTCCTTGAGTTGTTATATCACTGTTAGACTATGCAAGCTCCACATTAATTGAGACTCGAAAAAACATAATTTGTCATTTCCAGGTGGAGGGGAACCAAAACAACCTCTGTGTAAATGCAGTCCTGTTCGGGGTAGTCTTTGGAGTGTGCTTCACTCTTTTTTCCCCCTCTTTTATTTGACTTAGATCAGACATTCAAGCACTGTCTGTAACTAATATTGTTTCCTGGCCTAAACAGATAATTGCCCTTCTGGATGTATAAAAGATGTCTCATGGAGCAAAGTGAAATATCATTAATAAAGGAGAATGATTTACTCACGAATTCTTCAAGAAGTAAGATTAATAAGCCATCCCCCGGTGTTAGATATAATCTTCAGATCTCTCTTCACTGCATGACTTATTTTTGCAACAACTGCACTATTCAATCATTAATCATTACACTTGGTGAGCAGTTTATCTGTGCTAATGTGCATGCTATACACAATCAACAACTCTCTCTTACACTTGAAGAACGAGGAGGAGGAAAATAGGCACTACAGTGCGATGAGAATGAAATAAAATGAGGCTGCCATATGATACATACATTTTCATTCCAGATATAGCAACTTCAGTTAGAAGGTATCTCTTTCCTAATGAAAGCAATATTGCATTTCAGTGTGGAGTAAAGCTTGTAAGGGAGAAATCGTGTGTGGGCCTTAAAAATACATCTGTTGTCTTACCTATTCTTGTGAGAGTAAAGGAGCCACAGCTTTGGCTCTTACCTGTGTGCCAAGAAGGTAACCTGCATCCCCCAGAGCAGCTCAGCTGTGCTAGCACTGAACTCCATGTGGGCTAATTTATGTTGAATTTAAACCTATTTTTATATGGTACAAGCCTGAGCATAGAACACTCCAGAGATGAACTGAGGAAGGGATGAGAACTGCTTTGTTTAGCAGTTGTTGGATGATTTTTGGAGCCTGCATGAACCCTGTGGGTGTTGGCAGTGTGTGTAAGGGGGGTGCATAGCAGGTCCCCCTTTGGTTTTATTAGTAAAAATGATATGGCAGTAAAGTAAGCATTTTACATACCAAAGAGTTTTGTCATAAGTAATAGAGCTGAACTCCATTAGCAGTGACAGAATAGTGCAAACCACACAGTCCAGTTTGCAGTTTGTCTTCCAGCGAATTCGCCTCACTTTTGCTTCATCTTTACAAAACTGATTTGCCAGACAGCCAATGAAATAGGTAGTAAAACTGTCATCAAAGAGAAGACTCAAAAGTTCAGATTTAATATTTCTGATCTACCTGGACCTATAATTATAATAAAATACTAAAGATTATTAGTTTCATACAATCTGACAGGAATGTGAAATTAATCTCTTATTTTTAAATCCAATTAGTTTTCATATACAAATATCCACCACTACTCGAGATTCACAGATCAGTTTAATTTATTTCTTCTAAGTATGAGCAATAAGGATTTCTATTATACTTCTGTTTTTCTTATTGTGGACGCTGACAGCAACCTGACAATGCAGTTACAGCTGTGTAGCTGGATCAAGTGCTCATGATTAGGAGGTCACTGTGTTCTCTGGCAAAAAAAGCAGTGGAGGGAGAATGGAGCAGGGAAACCCCAGCCCAGTCTCTAGAGTAAGTTGGCCACTCTCCAGGTCATCCTGCACCTGCAATGAGTGGACAGAAGTGTGGGATGAGATGAGGTGAATCCTATGTGGGCAAGGCCAAGGAATGGAAAAAAATTGTGGAAGAAATGTCAAGTTTAGTTTGGCTCTTCTCTGCCCCTGCGTAAGGTTTTTGGTGAGCGAAAGAGCTCAAGACTTCTGTAATGGAAAAAGATGGTCTGAGGGAAAGTGAAAACACATGGTTTAAAGTGATTGTTAGCATTTTAGAGAGATAGCATAAAATAGGGGGACAATTAAACATAGGAAATAGCTGTTGCATTTCCACATCACATTATCTTGAAGTAATTGAAAATGTTCCATTGATCTTGGTTTTTTTCCAGTGGAGAACTTATTCAAAAACACTTTATTGAAGCCAATATCTATGTATCAGGAATCTTTCCTAATGACTGAATATTGCTTATAACTGGAAAGGAAATTTCATAATATTTGTTGCCTGAAATGCCAGACTCACCTCTCATGAAGAATCTCCAAGTGCTTCATAAATATCCATTAATACAGTAGTAGAGTAGCATTCTCATTGTGGAGTTAAAGCACGAGGCACGGTGTGTAATTCTGAACTGGCTCTGGGGAAAACCCTCTGGTGCATGCTAAGGTCCCACAGATGAGAGAGTTCAAGCTATTTTTTATCCACTGGCTTTTGGTGAGAGCATTCCCAGCCTCTCATGGGTTTGGAGGGCTGCTGGGTCACCGGCATGTCCTTCAGAGCCAGCTCGCTTTCTGCACGTGAGCGGTGCTTTGTGCTGTGTCAGAAGGGCTCTCTGAGCCAAAAACCTCTGCAAAACCACTGTTCCCTTCTGGCCTCAGCTCCTGCTGCAGGCACAGGGCAGGAATCAAAGTTTAAGTTTCTGATGTATCTTGTGTGGCTGCAGTTTTGAGCTGGGAAACACCTACCTATTTCAGGCATTATGATTTCTCCTGCTGTCTAATTAAATGAGAGCGTATGCTGTCTTTCCTTGATTTCATATTTTGAGAGGTTTTTCTTGCTGGCTAAATGCCTTAGGAAAGTTTAATTGAGCGTGCTTAATTATTCTGGAAAGACCTAACTCATTCCTGGCGATCTACCTGGCCTCAATAGCAAGGTACTGAGCAAAGTGAAAAATGCTCACAGCATCTCCATTTTCACTAGGAGCCGTGGCTGCTTCTCCCTTCCAGTGGATGTGATTGTCATATAATTGTCATGGTACGTGTTTGTCCAGCTTCTACCAACACCCACCCAAAAAGTGTGATAATTAAATGTGCACTGCAGCTATTGAATGACTTCCCAGTTACTCAGGAACGTGCCCTAGTTTGGATCAAGGGCTGCATTCAGATCTGTCAGGTTTATGGCAGGTTCCCACAGCAGTACCAAATCCCTGTTTGTGAATGAGAGAATCCTAGTTTGTTTCGTATTTACAAACCACACTGTCATTACCACTGATGCAGTATCAGCTATGATAATTATCACTGTGCCTTCAGCTTCAACAGAGCAGACATTTGTCTGATCCATGTGGAGGGTTGCCAAGTTGGCTTGTGGTACACTTGCTGAAATTAGATGGCTTTTTTCAGCTTGGATTGCACCAACACCCACTCATGTTAACTGTGAAGGAATTAGTGTGGTTAAAATGACATTTCTTATGTTGTCTTATGAAATTTGAGTTCTGAATTATGAATTACAGTAATATGACTTCTGTTCCATTTAGTGACTTGGTGGAATGTAGCGTTAAGATATTTTGACCTTTTTTGGCAATTGTAACTTGGAGAAGGTGGTAGCTGTAGATAAAATTAGAGGATACTCTCATGTTAACAAAATTAAGGTTGCAAAGTTTGGTTTTACAAAGTAAACTTTTGCTCTTCCAAGCTGCCTGGTGGTCTGCTCTAGTTTGTGTTTTTTTCCAATACACTACCTAAAAATCCTTTCCCTTAATTTACCTTGAGAAAACCTTATTTAAGGAGATTTTTTTTTTCCTGTGGATTAATCTTTATTCATTTGGAGAAAATAGAATCTATCTGATATTCAGAAAAGCACTTTTCTCTAACAAGATTAGTTCATGTCCACATGTGGCAAAAGTAAGGGTTTTTGAGTCTTTAGCACTGTGCTCTTTTCTTCCAACTGAAGATTCATGGGTGTTTTTACCAGTGGCTTTCATGGGAGGAAGATTAAGCCAATGCTTCTGAAAATCCCAACTGGGGCATTTTTCCATGTAATAGTCCAGGACTGAGCCACATGGAGAAATCAAGGGGTCTGTTTCTTCTGTATAATTGAGAATATCTCTCAGGAGCCAGAGAGGCAGAGGGGAGAAAAAAAATGAACCCTGGGTGTGTGAAATCTTGAGAAATAAGTTTGTTGGTCAATAATTCTGGAAAGATGGCTTTATTTTTCTCAGTCTAGTCAGAATATAGATGTTAGGAGTTGTCTTTCCCAGTCCAGTCACTGGAGGATGTCTTACAGCTCCCTGCTACTGAGCGTTGAGTCTCAGATAGAATAAATGCACACACTGGCTTGACCTCATGAGTTTCCTTTATGGTTCATTTTCATCACTGTCCTTTATGCTGGTCTCTGTGGGATCCTGGAGCCGACCCAGACTAAGCAGCAGAGGAAGGGCAGGGTGTCCCTTGTGGGGCTGTTACTGCTGCAGCTGAGCAAAGCCCCTTAATGATTCCAGTAGATTTGCCTGAGCTTTACGGTGGGAGAAAAATTCACCCTGCAAATAAAGAGCGATGGCCAGTGCAGCTCACAGGGATACATGGAGCAACTTAATTACAGTCAGCACAAATTCAAGCAGTATCTGTAGGTAACATATGTGACTTCAGAGCCAGAGGCTCAGAAAAGTGGGTTTTATATTTTGGTGGACTATAAACTTGCAGATGATAGCAGGCATTAATCTAGTTAACACTAAAAGCAAGTTCATCAGTTATCCCATGGAAAATACAGTTGTGTCCTATAGTTAACATCAATCACTGGAACGGATCAATGTTTTTCAATAAGAAAATGAACAAAGATATCATTTCTTGCCAAAAGGATATTTCTACTGGAAATGGCGGTTACTGGCAACCTTTTTGTTTTCATTGAAAACTCCAAGACTGAAAATACTTGATTTCCATCCTGTCAGTTAAAACACAAAAACTTCTATAAAAATACTTTAGTGAAAGCATTGTTCTCATAAATCTTTTTTATGAGAACTGAAAACATTTCCTGCTCAACTTAGTGGTTTTTAAATTTAGAATTTTTACCTATACTTTGCCCCTCAGTAGGTTGTGCCCTGCTGTCACTGAAGCACTGTGACACTGGTGGCTGTTCCAGGACATGCCATGTCGATGGTGCCAGATTGTCAACACGAATGTTTGGAGAGTGCAGGAGCACAAATTCAGATTCTGTTGTGTGAAACTTCCGTGGGTTAACTTCACTGTTGTTTCTCTGAATTCATGGAGTGTAACGGGCCATGAATCAGTAATTTTCATTCACAAAAGGACTTGTTGTATATATTCAGGTCCTCCTAACAGTGCTGTAAGCAGCATTGCCTATTAAGCTTTCTAAACTATTTAAACTAGGTCAGAGTGAGGGAAAACTGTACCAACATTATGATTAAAAGGCACCAGTATAACGATCCTGGATAGCATTGTTTTCTTTGTTCCCATGAGTCACTGCCTAACAATATGGTTATTTTAGCTCTGTGACTTCTTCAAAAAGAAGAGCTTTGCCCACATCTTTAAAAAAAAATTATCAGCTCTCTCTTACCCCTTTCCTACTAGATTATATGCTGTTGCTGGTTTGCTAGAAAATAATTGTGCACATTTTAATTTTAGTCTGTCTCTTTTGCCCCTTATTTGAATTACTAATGTCCCTTCCGTTTCCTTGTAAGGGTCTGTGTGTTGGCTGGTGAGGACTGCATCCTTACCAAATACAAAATAGTAGCTCCCTGAAATGCTGCCAGGAAAATGTTTGCCAGGTTAATTTTTTTTTCATTGGGTTGATTTTTGCACCTCTTTTTTCTGGTGGAGGAAGGGAGCAAATGAAGCGACCAAGATTTTATGTTTGGCCCTAATCAGTTTTACTAACAATGAAAGAGTCCCTATCGCATGAATATTAAATTTTGATGAAGCTTTTTTTTTTTTTTTTTTTTTTTTTTTTTTTGAGGCTGTAGATTTAAGACAGCTTGGTAACCAGAACTCCTCTGCTCTGTGTCAGCTCTGTGTGAGACACTGAATATTATAATTTCTATATTTGCTGCTCAGATGTCATTTAATATTAATATGCAAAATACTCATTCCCTTTAAAAATAATGTTCTTATTGTATGATTTATTTGATGTGGAACTCAGAGTTTTGTCTTTTCTCACATAAAATAAAGCACCTTTCAGAGGGAGATGATCTGTTTCTTCCCATACGTGTGGCACAAAATGTCAACATTCTTCCTGTCACTCGCAGACTCAGTGAGCGGTGAAGCAAACACCAGGCTCTGCTTGTGTTAAGAGCGGTGGGGAACTATTGAGTTTTTGTTTTCAGAAATGTGCACCAGGAATCTGAAATGTTCAAGGACTTGCAGGCATTGCAAAAATGTCTTATTCGTCCTCCTGAGGCTCCTGAGTTCTTAAACTTTGATCTGTAATTTTTGCCCCTCAAATTTGGATTTTGTGATGATAGTCCTTGGACTTGCAAATAAATACAGGGTCAGACTGCTGGCATTATTTCTGCATTCAGCTCATCATTTCTCACATAGTGCCTCTAGACAGAACTTGGTTTTTATGTGCTTCAAATCTCTGGATCTAATCCTATAAACACTTACATACTACAATGATAAATTTTAACCATCTACATAATCCACAATGGATTTGATGAAGCTGCTTACATGAACACTGGAATGTATATGTGAATGGCAACATTACATATTACCCTGCTCTACTAGTGCAAAAATCTCATCCCCCTCATGAAGAAACAAGTTCTTGTCCAAAAACACACATGCAATTTAAGCTTCCCTGGGAATTGATTTAATTTAGGGCACTGCTTTTCCTGTGGGATCTAACAAAAGCACACTGAAATCTGCAGGGGGACTGGTAGGAGTGAGTAACTGTGGACTAACACTGAGTATTTAGGAAAAGTGGGTTTATGGAGGAATTTGAAGGATAAGATTGTAACAAAACACAAAGGCACTGTCAATTATAAGAATTTGGATCTAGTAAAATTGTGTTAATCATCCCTGTTAGAAGAGCACTGGGGCTCAGAGGATTGAGCAACTTCCCAAAATCTGGAGTTATTGGAACAGTTCTGCCTGTCTTTCAAATCTAGAATTTGTTATCTGTTAATAATAGTATTAACTATATATCATGTTCATGTTCATTTTGGAGGTTTTCCATGTTCTTCTTGAAGTTTGGAAACCAGAACTGGACAGCTTTTCCTAATAATTCCTATCAGTGTTATTCATAGGCCCATTATTTCAAATGCACTTTCATCCTTTATTTTTGGCCTATCATCCTTGGTGCCTCTTATGGGATTTGAACCAGATGCAGTTGACCATGCCAGGAAGACTTGCAGTATTTGACTCTGTAACAATTAATGTTCGTATTCATAAAACCCACTTTGAGATTTGCAGGTTATTTACCTGAAATTTTGGGCATTTTCCCTAATGTTGATGAATCAGCTCCTCCAAAGTGAGCTCAGGGCTTAATCAGTAGTGTGAGTGCAAGCTATCTGGGTTATTGTCTAAGGTCCAGTATGTCACATCAAGTCCCTGTCAAAGTCTCAGCCAGGTAAAACAGTTTCTGTTTTGTTTTTTTTTACTGTAATTTGCCCTATTTGTGAGGCTTCATGAGAAGGCTGTGAGCTACTTAAGTTACATTCTGAAGGAGAAGATAGAAGCAAGTCAATAAATAGAAGTAAAATTGGCAAGCAAAATGAGCAATGTGATAGAGCTGTCATGGGGAGCTCATGTTTCTCAGAAAGGTAGAAAATCTGAGTTAGGAGGTAAGGAGAAATAAATGGAAAGAAGTAGAGAGGGACCAAACTGGAAGGGAAGAAGGAGAAAAAGAGAAGCATCAAAGGAAGCCTGAAGTGGCAAAGATGAAGAGTCGTTGTACACTTGACACTGCTGTCTACAAGTGTCTGTCTGAATCCAGCATAGAAGTGATTAATTTAAACAGCAAAGTGTTGTGGCTGGGCAGGTCCTGCTGAAGGAGCAGACTTAGTCTAGCACAGATACAGGAAGACAAGCAGGGTGTTTTACCCTTTCTTCCTGTCCCATCTCTGATTGAGGCTGCTCATTGTGGCACATATTCCCACTGCATGTAGTCATTTTGCATAGCTGGGTAACCATCCTATGTTTAAAACAGGTTTGTGTCCGGTCCTGTTAGCTCATAATAACTATGAGCCTCTTCCTAGACCCAAAATACTATCTCCACCTATTACTGTACCAGCTGCTTTGGCACCATGCCCAGGAGCTGCTCTTCATCCCACATGGGGAAAGGCAGGGAAGGGACAATATTGATGGGAGCAGCACAAGGTAGAGTCCAAAGAAAGGCAATGAAGCCAGTGAAGGGTTTAGATCCACAAGTCTTTTGAGGAGCACCTGAGGTTGTTTAACCTGGAGAAAAGGAAGCTCAGGGTGATTTTCTTGCTCTCTAGAACTACCTGAAAGCAGCTTGTAGCAGGTGGGTGTCGGTCTCTCCTCCCAGGTAACAAGTGACAGGATAAGAGAAAAATGGCCTCAAGTTGTGCCAAAGGAAGTTTGGGTTGGAGATGAGGACAAAATGTTGTCCAACACTGGAACAGGCTGCCCAGGGAAGTGGTGGAGTCACCATCTAAGGAGGGATTTAAAACACATGTAGGTGTGACATGGGGACATGAATTAGTGGTGGGTTTGGCAATGCTGGCTGTGCTGGGCCTTTTCCAAGCGAGATATAAGGAATGTCCTCTGACTTCCTGAAGGTCCTTGCTATGGCTGACATGCCTTTTTAAATAATTATAATGTGAAAAAAATGTGTTAGTTCCTTTGATTACAAAAGCAATTAGGGTGAAAGGGAACATGATTCTCTGTATGTGTAGCTGGGGAGGAGGGAGCTCAGGAAGACAAACATCCAGCCCTTGAGAGGAAATGTGTAGCAAATACAAAAATTGAACCCAAGTCCTAAGTGTTCTGTTGCTGCTTTAGCCACAAGAATCCTGTCATTTTACAGATAGACTCTTAACACATAGTGATAGATGTTTATTTTAAATTCCAGTGAATCTGTCGCTGAGAGACCTCATTGTCCTTGGCAAATATTTAGGGATCCTAAATAGTTTCCGGCCTAAGGGAGACTCAGTTCTGTAAATTCAATATTCTAATCATGTATTCTTGATTTTTTTTTCTTCACATCAGAAGTCTTACAAATACATGACTGTGTGAAGTCTTTTAGATTTGTGTGTCTGATCCTGGTAGCTGACTGCACTAGTTAGGAGTGCATGACTGCACTCCAAAAGTGCAGACAAAATCATCTCAACCCCTTTCTCTGATCCTACAAGGAAAGCTACTAATTTTGTAACATTGTTCAGTTTCCTCCAAATGAAATCCGTGAGATAAGGATCTGTACAAGCAAATGACTCTCCCCCTGCTATATGGTGTTATAAGTCAAAAGTAATTAAAAATCACACTTCCTTGCATTTAGCAAGTCTTATCAAACTGTAGTATGACAGAAAAGTCTGGAGTTTGGATCTGAGCTTGCCTGAATAAATGGGATAAGTCTGCTCTTCCTAGAGAGAGCAGTGTTCTGTTCATGTTCCAGTTAAAGCTGAGCTATTACCCTCCTCTACTTTATGTTGAGGAGTCTGCTCTTGGAATAGGGAGTCCACTTGCACCCCATTTTCTGTCCCCTCGTCCCATTCCTGTTCAGAAGTGATGTGGAGGAATTGTAGAGGACTGTGATGATGGTTCAGAGCCTGAATATTCGACCTGCAAGGAAGAACTGAGGAAGTTGTTTAGTTCTAGGAAAGAGGCTATAGGGTATCCAATGGAAACTAGCAGAGACCTAAAGAGTGGTTACAAGGATAACAGAGACTGTGTCTTCTCAGTGCTGGCACAAACCATACAAGGGGTAACTGTTGAAAACAGCAGAAAATTGAAGGTTCTGGTTGGAAATTAGGAAACAAATTCCTCCAGGAGGGTTGTACCGGAGGGGGGAAATCTGTGGCCAACTTGGTTGAGTGGGAGGTTGGACTTGAAACCTCCAGAGGTCTCCTCCACCCAAAATTGCTTTGATTCTGTTACAGAGCATGAATATTCAGTTCATTGACTGTTTTTTCTAATTTATATTCTGAGGTTTAGCATGATTTTTCTCAAGGCTAGATTCCACTGCTTTTGTGTTAAGAAGTAATTTTAATCCCTCGTAATCAATAGGACTATTTTTGGCACAAAGTTCTGGGTTGCAAAATCCACAGATATCTGTATTGCAAATCCTAAAGGGAATTGATTTCTTTCTTTCTTTCTTTCTTTCTTTCTTTCTTTCTTTCTTTCTTTCTTTCTTTCTATCTATTTTTTTTGTCTTTTTGTAAAACACTGGACTTACTTAATGAATAAGTAATGAATGTAACAAATAAGAAAATTACTGAAGTTGAAGAAGCTTGATGAAACTGGATTACACATCATCTTTTAAAATGCATATACTGCTTGCTTTTCTTTGAACACATGGTATGTGTCTCTGAGAAAGTGATGTTTGCGTGTATGCGATTTATCTTCTCTTAACCCATTCTTGTGACCTTTTACTTAAGTAACCTGATTGAAATCTCACTTTGTTTACTTTAATTGACATTGGAAGAAAATGTATTTTTTCAGAAGCCAGGAGGATCAATATGAGTTTGCACTCTGCTAATTTTCCTTCCTGGACTTGTCTTGAAAACTGTAAGAACGTGATGGAAAACATTGAGTCTCTGTTGTTGCTCTACATTTGTTGTGTTAGTGGGTTAACCCAAAACATTTCAAACTGAACTGCAAAATGATAGTGCAGCCATTAGAGATGAAAGCAGCGCTTTAAAATACTTCACTCTTTATTGAAGAGAAGTATACACTCCTCCTTTTGTGCTTGATGCAGAATTAGAAGTTTGGACTGTGCTTATTACTTTAGACATTTTAGGCTGTCCAATAAAGTCATTGATCTAATTAAACCAGAGGGTAAATTACAGCTTTCAGCACCTAGACCTCCCAATATATAAGGTGGTGTTAAGTGCACCTTCAAAAGCAGAAATAAATAAGTTAATAGCAAATCTAAAGGGGTCGGTTCTATCATGGTTTATTTAGACAGTAGAAATTATGGCCAGAAAGAGCACCGTGTCCTTAAAAGTAACAAGCTCCATCTTTTTCCTAAAAGGATAACATTTGGCTAAATAGTGTGGTCTGACATTAAGTTTCATTAGGTGTAAATGACATTGCAGAGCCTCAGGCTTTAAAGTGGCTTGAAGGGGTACAGGAAGGGTATTTTTCTTTCACCTGTCACCACTCATTTTCCTGAGCTACTGGCCAGTAGCCTGGCACTTTCAGCTAATGGGAATTAAATAATACAGCTGTAATACAAATGTTTGTTGTTGCTTGATCTTATGTGGCAGTCATTAAGGTTTAAATAAAAATCTGGAAAGAGAGCCACATAATGGTTAAGGACCCTCAGCTAACTTTGGATTTTTATGGCCTTCTCATTATAGCTATTATACACTAACACAACCACTAATGAAAGGCTTGGAAAGTTTGCGTGGGATGAGGCTCATTTCGGGCAGGGGGAGGAAGTGACCGTCTGCTCGGAAACAGCCGCGAGTGCCAGCCCCGCACAGCCCCCGCCTGCGTGTCTGCTCCCTTTTCTAAATTAATTTACAGCCAGATTCGTCTCGGCTTTGTGCTGGGCTGCTGAAGAGGCCACCCTTGTTCCCAGTGGCTGCCCTCGGGGACTCATCCCTCTGTTTGCACATATCCCAGCCCTCCAGGGCACTCACCTCTCTCCCAGGGCAGGGCTGGCTGCCACTAATGCCAAAGGCTTGTAGAGCCCCTGCTTAAACCCTTAGTAACAAGAGGTGCTGGTTTTTATGGTAATGTGCTCTCGATTACATCATTGATATAATTTCTGTGTTAATTTTCAATGTTTCTTTCCTGAAAAAAAAAAAAATCAGTCTCATACCTTTTGATTCTCATAGTTCAATTTATTTGCTCGTTTTATGAAAATTGTACATCCTAGAGATAACAATTTCTGCTACTCCTGGTGAGAAATTTTCTGTGCTCCTCGTAAGAAAGCAATTTCAGTTCTAGCAAGACATTGTACAACTTGCTTCTGACTGTAGTGGTAGTAAAATAAATCTCAAAAGTAAGGGGGAGTGATTTTTAACACCTCTTTCTGGGCACCTTTCTTTTTTTGCACCCCAGGATGCTCTCTGAGGCTTACACTGCTGCCTTCCACAGGCCTGCTAGGAGCCACACTGCTTCTTTGTGCCTCCATCTTCCCATCTGTCAGAGAGGCATTGCAATGCCTACCTCCCCAGTTAAGTACTTTGAAGATTATTGATGTTGCAGCAAAGCTTTTATATGAGCATTTGATTCTAATATTTCTTCCTTCCACAGTATGTTTTATTCAGGCCAAACTCTTACCTACTCTCCTCACAGCTAATGGAGCAGAGAATCTTTTTTATCGTGGCTGTTCCCTATTGCGGACTGAGAGGTCTGTTTTGATATGTCAGCACAAGGAACTTTTCTTTTTATAATTACAGATTTTGTCAACCATTTTGACTACTAATTGAGCTGCAGTATGGATTACTGCCTTATTAGTAACACGAGCAGTTCTCCAAAACACACAGCCTGAGGCAGAGACTCATTATGGAAGACTTCAGGCCAGTTTATTTAGCAAAGCTGTAAAGAACTGGAAATAAGACCTTATACTGGGAAGTGCTGAGTAACCTTAGGTGTAGGCATAAAGCCCTGTTTACCTCAGGGACACGCCCTGTCCATAGGTGTTTTACTGTCCATGTAGCTGTCCATGTTAGGAGATGCTCCACTAGCTGGTGTCAAACCAACAAGGCAGCCCCAGGGTCAGCCAGCATGTTTAGGAAAAGGCCTGTGAGGTATTTCTCCTAAAACCTGCCTGTTGAGGAAGACACTCTCCTCAAGAGGAAAGAAAAAAGTGGTCAGTGACATAATTTGAATGCAAAATTAAAGACTACTGCTGAACATTAAAATATTTCTTCTAGTTCTCCAGGGATTTTGCATGGAATTCACTGTGCTCAGTGTGAATGGCAGAGGGACTATATTTATACTTGGTAAATTGGCTGGATGGGCTCCTGGGGTTTGAATTGTTTAACACAGAAATCTCTTGATTTGAGGATATTTTGTACCATCCAGTGGCGAGATCCACCCACAACCCCTCAAGGGATGTATACAAAAGGATATGTCTAATTTTGCATCATGAGTAGCTGGAGAAGAATACAGGCCAGGTGTTCAAGCTGCATGATTTAAACAGCAATAAAAAAATATGACATATAAATGAAAATTATCAGAATGAAAATCTTTTCTTAGAAGCATACAGAATTGGACTCTGTTTTGATTGGTACTTCCTTCCTCCCTTCCTGGAGTAATTCTGTTCAGGTCACTGAAACTTTTTTGAATTATCTTGATTTTAGTAAACATTTTCAGAGGAAAGAAAATTGGACAACACTTCCACCCTTCCAAATGAAATATTATTATTTCTTCAGAATTACTTAATTCAATGATATTTTTCTCATTTTCATTTTAACATTATTGGTACCTAAAATGTTATTAAAGATTACTGTGTTTTAAAACTGTAAGCAGTAATCTATTACATATATAATTAAGGCAGCAGATGAAATATTTTGCTGTGTCTAAAATATTTGTATATTTACTGCAAATGCTTAACATTTATTCAAATAGAAGTAGAAACTTTTGATTCTGCTCTGCAAATAGAACTGGCATAACAGACACA
>VZSR01000393.1:9090763-9194930 GCA_013398615.1 Brachypodius melanocephalos | reverse complement strand
GCACCACAGCATAGCTATATTTCAGACTTTCTAGGCACCAGGAGGAAGAGCATGTACCTTTAAATGTCTTACTATGAATTTAGCCAAAAATGAATCTTATTTTTGTATATTTATTTAAGTACCTGGGCAGGATTTTTTTTTCATGAAAACGTTGCCTGTAACTAAGGCAAAACCAAACATTAATCCACTTTGTTGTTTGTGTACTTTAAATGAAAATGTTGCATTGGTATAAAATCACTCTTGAAGTATGTTTTATCTTGTTTCCAAGCAGAAATACTTCAAAACCTCATTTTCATCCACTAAAGTAAACGTTCTCAAAATTAAGGACCTTTAAATGTGAATGGGAGCAGGTAAAAGAACAAACCCTATTGAAAGAACTAATGAGAAAATAACTCAAGAGCAGTCTCGTTCTCTCAGACTTATCATTTGCTGTGAAAGTCAGCTGAGTTTTGAATGTCTGAAAATGCAAGTGCCAGAGGGCTGTGGGCTGAGAGGAGGATTCAGAGGGGTCAGCTTCAGTTGCTTCAAGGGAGACAGAGATTCAAGGCAGCTTTTTGCAAACTCAAACCCAACAAGACTGTCCCATAGCTAGCTCCTGAGCAGAGGCAAAAGCGTCACTAATGGTGGTATGAAAATTAGGTCCGACCTGTTCATCTTTGGAACAGTGACCAAAGGAAATAAAGAAGGGGAAGGAGCGTGGAGTGGATTTACAGCCTGTGTTCTGTCTTCAGACAGAAACTTCAGACAGAAAAAAGAGACTTTTTTGCTTCTTTGCCTTCATTACTCTCACTATTGACTTTTGATTCACAGTTTTATGGTCATGTTGTTGTTTCTCCTTCCTATAAGGATTGCCAGACTATCCAGAGTGGTATCTTGTTTTCAGCCTTGTACAACAGTCAATCCCCAGGAAGAGGCTAAGGATGTAGGACACAGACACAGCAGTGCTTCTCCTAACATGTTCTGTGGGTTTCAGATAATAGTGGTTAGTGATCATCCGCTGATGGACCCTTATCCTTCATGGATTTTTCTAATCCTACTTGGAACCTGTTAACACTCCTGGCCTCTACAATACCCTCAGGCAACAAGTCTTGCATGTTAATGTATATGGGGCAGTGTTTGAACTGTGAAGAGGCATGTGAAGTAGGTCCAGTCTAGCTTTGGGAGAGTGATGGCATGATCCGTCTTCGTAACTGCAGGACTGGAGCCTAATAAAAGAAATGAGGCATACTTTGAATTGCAACCCTGAGCAAATAATGAAGTGTAACACTAAGAAATCCCAAGCTGGAAATATATGGAGTCTCAGAGGGCACACATTTTCTAATGTGGACTTTTTATGCATCAAGACAGTTCAATTCCAAGTGGGAAATTTTTTGTGGTTAGTGTTGGTCTTCACAGGGGGAAACTCTGCAATACAGGTAGGGAATACTGCATGTTTTTAGCTTCCATATTTGCCAACATGCTGGCATCAGATACAGTAAATATTGTGGGGTGCTTGGCTGCTCTTGTAGGGAGATGATGATTTGTAGAGGAACAAACAGCCATTTTTAACTCCTGCAGCTTTCTTTTCAAATTTACTATTTCATGTGCCATTCGTGACTTCCTCAAATTATCCCAGGGAAGTGGGAAAAAGAAGCCTTGTTTCATTCTCTGTCTAGGGTTATGGATATTTCTCTTTCTTGATGCTGTTTGATCATCAGCTGAGGTACAGAAAGTGAGGGAGATTTTTGTTTTTGTTTCACAACAAAGTGAAAACAAAGTCTGGTGACACCCAACTCTGTTATATAGGGAGTCTTGTTCCTTATTTGATTATAGAAGAGGTTCAGATTTCTGTTTATAGGTTTTTCATTTAGTCTCTCATTCCTCTCTATGAACCTGTACAGGGATTATAACTCCTATGTCTGAGCACCCAGAGTGGTTGGGAACATATCAGTGCTGTTCCAAGGAAAAGCTCTGAATTAGGATTTCAGCACTGGTACTTGAGTAGAGGCTCTGTGTGCCTATACAGGTACCATGCAGATATATGTGTAGACAGAGAAAATTTGGGTTTCCCAAGCAAAGGGAAATCCAACTGAGACAGAGGGATTTAAATCCTGCCCAAGAGGGATTTATCCCCTCTCTCTCTATGCTCCCATCTACAGCCAAGAACGTGGCAGGGCAGTGGTTGCAAGCCTTCCACAGCACGTACAGAGCCTTGTGCAGGTGCCACTGCCAGCTCTGAATTGAGTGTTGCAGTGACCAGAAGTAACAGGTTCACATTAAAAGTTGAGAAATGCAAACACACTGAGCCTCTACGTCTGTCATGTTGACATGAAGCTGCTTTTAGCAATGCTGAGCAGGAAGAGGATGGGTTTTTGGCCCCTAGCAGTGACTAAAATGTGAGCTGCTTTTGTCCCTTGGTCGTTTTAGCTGTGGAGAACCTAATTTTAGCACAGTGGACGTTATATATACATATAAACACACACACGTATG
The DNA here is from genome assembly GCA_013398615.1 of Brachypodius melanocephalos. Lineage (NCBI taxonomy): Eukaryota > Metazoa > Chordata > Aves > Passeriformes > Pycnonotidae > Brachypodius > Brachypodius melanocephalos. Next base: position 9,192,461 of record VZSR01000393.1, on the reverse strand, counting down.
TATATACACACATTCAAGCTAAAATTTTAAATCATTGAAAAACCACAGAGTCTTGAATTAGAAGAGAGGTCAGGGGAAAGTTCATGAACCCCAGCTGGTGCAACAAACGCGAGCAGCAGCTGATTCACCTCTCCTGTGTTCTGTCAGTGTGGTGTGGCTCAGCAGGACCTTCAGCATAACCACAATCACAGGCTTCTCGTATGGAGCTGCATCTCACACATATCCTTGGTGTAGTGTCTAGGGCCAGGCATCCTAACCCTGGCAGAGGTGGCATGTTTTACTCAAAAGAGTACTTTGCAATTTAAAGTATTTTAAATTGTGGCTTATTAGCAGCAGTTCCTTCCTGAGTTCTGTGTAATGCAGCTGCATTTGGTGCCGTCCCTGTGGCACAGCTAGAGGCACGTGGCTTGGCCCAGCCTGTAGGATGCCAAAGCAACTTTTTAATGGGATAAATAAGGGAGCTGTGATTTTCTACATCTGTGAGTGCATAAATATTTCTTAAAGTTTGGCTCAGATGACTACTCACCAACTAGAAGATACACAACTGAGCATATTTATGATTCTATATTTTGTTTTACCTAGAGACAGAATCTAGTTGTGATTTTTTTTAATATGAATAATTCTGAGGTTATTTTTATCTCGTGGAATTAAATAGACTATGGCCTTTTAATTTAATTTTTTAAATGGCAGGGGCTGCCATAATTCCTTCACTATACAGATGCTGCTTTCATCTTTGCCTTTGGATGCCTCTGGTTTGGTGTTTTATATGATGTGCTAGTGGAGAGACAGTAACAAGACCAGAGCAGAGTCAGAGAACAGGCTGAGATTGGAGCACGTTTGGGAGAAACGTTGGTAATCTTGGTCAGCTTTGAGAACAGAAGAGGTTTAAGCTGAATTCACAATTTCAAATCCCACGTTAAATGTCTGCATTTGTTGCCAGCGTGTATGTCGTAAATTTGTTTTTTCTTCTGGAGACTTGCAGAACTCCTTTAACCTGGCCCTGGTAAGATTAATGTGGTATCCTTTCAAATACCTTGAACAAAACAAATGCCAATTTTCTGTTGCCTATTTTTAGGCTTCCAGCTGGGCCTAAGAATTGAGAAGTTATTAAAGAAAGCCAAGATCTGAGCAAACGTGCCTGTTATAAATTGTAATATAAACCACTTATAAGTATAGGTTTTATCATCCTAGAGTTATTTCTTAATTTAAATGTTTCATGTGCATATCTTGGAGATGGGGATGTATTTGGGTGAGGAACGTGATTATAAAAGTTATTTCTTTGTATGCCAGACTGTGATTATTCCAGATTGTAAAAATAAAAGTATTACACATCTGCGAAATACCTGACAAACTTCTTTGACAAACCAGATGTTAGGCCATCTAATACTTATTTTAAAGATACAAATACCAATGAAAAAATACACGCAAACTTCTTCTGTTGCGATGATAATGTTATTGCTGTAACGTTAATTTGTTTTGCTTCTCATGTCTCCTGCAGCAAGGGCAGTGTGAGTATTTGAATCTGGTTCCCATTTATTTTGCTTGGAATATGTAGGACTGTCTTGAATACCTTCCATCATTATTTGGACAGTACATGTGCAACAGCTCTCCTAATGTAGGGCACACTGTAGGTATATAGTGTAATTAACTGCAAAGCTATTTGGGAGCAGCTGTTCCCTATTGTTGTTGCTTAATGTTGTGCAGCACAACAAAGCCTTAAGGCAGCACTTGTTAGTATTTATGGAAACCCATTAGCCAGTCTGTGAATGAGCCTGCAAAAGAAGAGGAAATTCTGATAATAATAAGCAGTGGTTCTTGTTAAAGCAGGAGAACTCCAGCCATCCCTATCAGTGCTGGTAAAGGCTCTTGTCCCTTTGATTTGTACAACAGACCAGATCCAAACCCCTTCTGTGAATCAGCAATTGAAAATTCAAACGAGTGAAGTCCTTTCCAAAGCAATGCTTTGCTCTTCCCATCCCACTGCATTTTTTAAAGGAAATCAGAAACCTTTTCTATTGCAATCTAGTTTTGGTGCCAGGATGTACATAGGAAATACTATTTCCTGCCTGTGCTGGCAAGTTCAGTTATTAAACCACTTCCTCCAAGAGCCAAACTTCTTTGAAGAAGAAATAAAGTTCAAAGCCTTTTTAAGAGACCATTTGTTCTTCTTATGTGCCTAACCTGAATGTTACATTGTGTGGCATTTAAATGAAAGGGCCTTAATCTCTTGAAGATGGACTGGCTGTTGCTCTAGGTCACCAGTTCGGGAGAAGCAGACGTGGGTTACAACTGCATTTTTAGGAAGCTGCTGACTGAAATGGAAGGATTTTATTGCACTGAGCAGCTGCAGAGCCATGGAACAGCTTCTTGCAGGACAGCAGTGGCTCTGGACTGCTGGCAGAGACAAGGAGCCTTGTGCTCTCCTGTTTGTTTATTTGGACATTAGGCAGCTCAGAGTGCATATGTAAGGCAGATACCTCAGGCTACTTTATTCTTTCTAGCAAAGTCACCTCAGTGCTACTGGAATTCCAGGTTTAGGTTTTAACTGGATGTGTCAAGATGAAAGGTACCCATCCTGTTAGGAGTAAAAATGATGCTGTGTGTCTGGTGGTCAGTCAAACTCAAGGAGGAGAACTCAGACAGTAATCATCAATCAGTCTAAGGACAAGAAATTATTCAGATGCAAAAATAATTTCAGAAATCATTTGCTGTCACTGCTTGTGCTCCAGCTTTCCTTAAACAGTACAATTAGTTGGGGAAAAAGCCTCCAGTAAAATGTTCTACACTCTGAATTGGATAAAAAAAAATAAGGGAGGTTTGCCAAGTGTTGAAGGCATTTTCTAACCTTGGAGCATGACAGCAGTAAGGTACATTTGTGAGGAACAGCAGCAGTGAAATGTTTATTATTGTGTGCCTCCATCCTTTTGGTGAGTATTATTCTGTGAGGACGGGGCTGCTTTTCATCTGATCTGTGCTGCCAAGGCGGATAAGAGAGGTTTATGTGATGTCAGATCTGAAACCAAGGAACCTGTAGACAGGTTCTGAGTGGTGATGCCTCTGGCAACTGGTTTCAAGGCAGAGCTTATGTAGAGTGCCTGAGGTTTTAATAAGCGTATAGATGTCTGAGCAGCACATAAAGAGCATGGGAGGTGACAGGCTGACCCAGTCACTTTCATTAATTGGGATCAAGTTACCTTTTTACATCTGGGCACTGCACTGAACTGGAGATTTAGGAAGTGAACAATGAGTTGTCATTGTCTCTGTGCACCGGGTTCTTGGTGACTGGTAAACTGGGACATGGAAAGTATGTTCACAGTAATAGGGGATGTTCATGGCTGAGAGAGCACCACACTGCATAAATCATGCCTGCAAAAGTGCAAGCATAAATCATTGAGGTCTTTGTATCCTGGGGTTGTCAAAGGCTACTGTTCACATGTGAGCTCTACACACACTGAATCAAAACTCTGTCATAGTTCTCAATGGGTTTTGTTTTATGCTGGTCAGAGTTAGGGCTGTATCTTCAGGTGGCTTGATCAAATACTCCATGAGTGAACGAGAAGTACATAGGTGTGCACAGAATTATTGACTCAATTGTAAGGATATTCAGTTCATTTCATTAGTATTAAAAAATAAAGAAAAAACAAAGATGAAATAGCACAAAGTCTATCTCCTGGCTGCTTAATCCTGAGAAGTCAAATTACGACCAAAAAGAATTATTTGTCTTTTTGATTTAAGGTAAAAATGTGAAAATTTTCCTTATTTTACTTCCAGAACTTAAGACCTGAAACACATGAAGGACTGACTAAATATACTTAAAAAATATGAATCTGTCCTCAGTATGGAAAATTTTCTTGCCGTGTTCTGACATTACAATTCTAGAACTGAAGATGGGCTGACTGATTCAAGAAGTGAAACCCAGGTTTCTTATTTTAAACTCTGAAAAGTTTACATTTTGGAAAAGCTTAGTTATTTCACTCTAGTACAAAATCAAATTGCAGATCCCTGCAAAAATATTTTCAGAAGTGTTGTTTTTTGGACAGCTTTCCATAATATTCTTAATTATGTTTTTATTAAGATTAAATTGATTTTAATCTATTTTTTGGCTTTTTGACTCTTTGGGATATATTTTGGTCATTTTTGATGCTTTTGCAAAAGTGCAAGGCTGGAAGCCTAAATGAAAACAGAGTTTCTCCTCTGGTCTCGAACATGTGAGGAGTTGGGAGCTAAATAAAAGCATTCAGTGTTGTAAGGGTTGAAACAAAATTTTGACAATTGGAAACACTGGGTCTAGTACAAGTCTTCCATCTTACTTACAGAGTGGAATCGATGATCACTGGCAGAACAGGACTTTTTCTTGTTAACATGAACTTGGTCATGCAAAGCTGAACCCAGGCAGGGCAACAGACGGAGGTCCGGGTGTGCATGAAATTTGCTTTTGGGGGTGATACAGTTCTTGACAGAAGAGTCTGCAAAGTTTGGTCAATTCAACCTAGAACATATTAGCACTGTTTCTGTTAAATACATAATGAGGTATCATTAATGGCTATATATGTATTAGGTGGGTGTGTACATTCTCCCATGCACAAATTGTGGGTCAGACAGTGAGCAGCCCAATGTCAGCACTCTGTGTAGCATGAGGAAGAAATCTGCTTTCTACCCCATTTGTCCTTGGCAGCAGTCTCTAGTACCTGTGCTGCCCTTCTGGGAGTGCTCAGGGTGTGGGAATCCTCTGACTCTGGGGCACTGAGGAGCCCTGGCTGCTGATTCTCTGCCTGACAGCTCAGTCCCTGTTCTGCAGTGCTCCCCAAGAATATTTGCTTCATCTGCTGTCTTCTCTATCAGCTGATTGGAAAGGCCTGTTCATTCCCTTTGCAGTGGGAATTTGAATCTTGCCAGGTTGGTGAGTGCTGGCTGGTGATGATCTGGCTGTTCATCAAGGCCAGCCTCATTCAGAATTCCTGGGTTAAGTATATCACTGCTATATTATCTGACTCCTGAACAATATGTCAAACCTCCTCATCAGATACAACTGGCATCTTCCCATGAAATGCTTTTTTGAAATGATAGATCAGATTAAAAGCATGATTTTTTTTTTATTATAAGAGAGGGTTTGGGGGAAGTTTTCATCTGGCATGCTTGTTTTCAGGCATTTCATTCTAAAATGTTCATATCTACTCATTTAAGTTAATCCAATATGAGTTAAAACTAATGAAATTCAGATTGCATTAAATTCCACTGCTGTATTTTAAAGTTCAATATAAGTATATTTTTTTTCTGTTACTAGTTAATATTTTTTTTTATTGCTGCAGATCTTGGAGGCTCTGCTTGGGAATGGGAGGCCTTTGTGAAGTAGCACTGAACAGACACAGGAAAAGCTGTCCTTGTCCTAGTGACTTTCTGAAATTTGCACAACCCTGCATCTGAGCACAGATCTCTGTCCCATGTCTCAATACTGTACTCCAAAAAGAAAGAAATTACCAACCCACACTCCTTGGGAATCTCAGACCTGTTTCAGACAAGAATGGCTCTGTCATCTCTACTATTCTGGGTTTTTTTTGTTTGTTTGTTTTGGGGTTTTTTTTAAGAGAATAAATCTTGTACTTCAGCAACAGAAAGAACTTCCTGTAAAAGATGGTTTCTTTCATCACTTTTATTTTGTACTGATTGAACAAAGATGTTTCATGTTTAACTTCATCTAGTGCTTGCAGCAACCTCCTGAGAGTTGGTCCAGTCACCATCTTACCAAAACCTGTGCAAGGAATCTAAAGGGGTCAACAAGCCACTATTTTTAGTGCAGGGTATAGGGAAAGGCTGCAGGATGCATGGATTTGACTGGTGATTCTAGTGCCACTTAATGGAACTAAAATGGTCAGTGGTTTTGGGTACTCTCATTTTGTCAGTCTGTGATCCTTTTTTCCCAGACCACAGTTTCACTGCACTGGTCACAGAAAAAAAAAATTACTTATAGACTGTATGAAATCTGTATTAACACTATTAAAGCTGCCACAGGAAAATGCCAGGCAATTACTTTGGGAGCTCCTAGAATAAAACATATCTTGAACTCATGGCTGGGGGGAATTATGGGGCTTTTGTTTGGTTTTTTTTTATCTAGATCCTGCACTAACTTTTTCCATCTGAAAGTGTATGACACTAACCTGTCTGACCAACATAGTCTCAGGAAGGCAAATTTAAGAGCAGATTAAATCTAATATGCAGTATCTTGTCTATTAGCTGTTGTCAATTTTTAGTTCCCTTGCTCAGTGTACTAAATTTGTTCTGACTGCTTTTGTTCATATATACATAACAAAAGGTGTCTCACAGTACAATCTTGTTAGAATGTGAAAAAAAAATTAAGAAGAAAACACGTTGAACATTAAAGTGACAATCCTATTCCAACTATCAGGGTTGGTGATTTGCACCGTCTGTGCTACGTTTTGTAGCACAAGGAAATGAAGAGAAGCAAACAAGGGCTAGTACTTACAATTACATGAGCAAAAACCCATAAATAGAAATCAACAGACTGGAGATTCTTTTACTTCATTTGCATAGCCTAAAAAATATTACCTATCACTGGGAAATAAAAAAAAGGCACGAAGTTTTAAGCAGAGCTGTTTGCTGGAACAGTACAAATCTTCCTTTGGCAGGCATTGATCTATTTTTTGACATATCAGCTATACAGTGTATTAGCTGTATATATTAGCTAGGAGAGTATGAGTTCTCGGAGGAACAGATGGTTATTCCCAGCCTGGACAGCATTTTTTAAGCATTAAGAAATCTATATAACTGTTCAAGTGAATTACTTGGGGTTTGCTACTGCAGTTTTAAAGCACAGTGTAGGCTTAAACAGTCCCTACCAGCAGCCCAGCAGCCCCCCAACAGTAGGAAGTTTCCTTTCTTACGCCCTCTTCATTTGCCATGCACTTTAAAAATGACAGTTGTCGTCCCTATGAAGATTAGAAGATCCATGTTGGGGATGTCACATGCTTTGATGGTAGTATTGCCCCAGGCGTTTGTCATCCAACCTACAGGGATAACAATGTGTAATGGTGGTGCTTTTTTCAGAACACTGTAAGTATACAGATATTATTAAATTTTACAATTACCACGGGGAATGAATCAAAGCCTCCAATAAGCAAATGAACTGTATATTATCGTCCTGCCTTTATAATTTTTGTTCAGTTCCATCTGATTGCATTTCTGTTATCACTTAGTTGTTTCTCTGCATGTAGTTTTATCTAATTTCTCTTTATTTCAGTCACTTGCAGGGGAGATAAATGGATTACTTCAGACTAATTGCTACTTATTTAGAAACCATCAACCTTCTGTAAGAGTTTCAAATCAGTGGTTTAAGCTAGCTTTTACTATCTGTGGTATTTATCTTGAAGCCTTTTATCACTGAAGAGTCTGTTAATAAGTTGTTTTTATAAAGCTACTTTCAATTTTCCTTTGCCTGGTCTGCCAAAAATTTTTACAGATTATGATAGTTAAGTAGATAATGAGATATTTACTTCTTTTAATATGCATATGGATTGAAATACCACTGATAGACCTAGCAGCTGCGTGGATTTGATTGTAAAGTGTCTGACAGAGAGAGAACTAGAATAAAAATAAATATTGCATTATCTTGATTTTCCATCCTCATGTGATGGAGGAAGTGGCTGCATTATTTATCTAATTGAAGGAATGTTACGAGTATATTTAATTAAATGAAGAGTACTTAGTAATGCTGGGAGTGTAAACAAAGGATAAATGACAAAATGAGCTAACATCAGCTAAGATGGTTTAATTTACAAGCGTTGTACCCTTTCTGATAATTATTGCAGAATGTGTTTGTACATTGCAATCAATGTATCCAATCTATATTCAACAACACACAAGTTTCTTATTCCCATTAGCAAGCTTTCTTCTTTTCCCAATGCAATTGCATGGCAGGTTCATGGAGCCTAATTCTCACATATCCATTTGCACAGATTTTCAGGGGGATTCATCTATTCTTCCCTCAGTGTGGAGGTAAAATCCAGCTTCCCATTGCCGATATATAAAAAAATTTTGAACTTGTCATGGTTTTAAACCATACTCCAATCCCAAGGCATTGAATGACTCCTGGGTGGGAAGTGGGATTGTCATAGGCTACCTGAAATGAATTTTCAGCAACACAAAGTGCCTAATTTGGTTTTCTCACTCATTTGAATTGATGATCACAGCAATGGATCCAACATGGTAACCTCAGATGAACACAGTCTCAGTTATTGTTGGTGTCAGAGGAAAAAGCACAGCACAGAAGGTAAAAAATTTACAGGTCATTTGCTCTCTGAGGGAGTAGTTGACATTTCACAGTTAAAACATAGTTTTCCAGGGATGAAAGCCTTTATTTCTTTAAGGTTTCCAAATAAGTGGACAGAACATAAGGATTCTGCAGGATCTGGGATGTGAATTCGGATGAAAAGCATGTTCCTTGTGAAAAAGTCTTTATCTTTGCAACCAGCTACCTCAAAAGACTCAGTGAAAGCCCTAAGACATAATTAGATCATGGAGTTTGATCCCTGCCAAATTCATAATTTAAGTCAACGCTTAAGTCACATCTCTAACAACAACAACAACATAAAGGAACTGCCATTAGTGCATGGAAGTGATGCTTTCATGTGCTAATACCTCGATCACTCCAATTTTCAGTTAAAATCTGGACTCAAAAAGTCCCAACTAAATCCTCCATCTCAATGAATTCTCTCAGTGGTGGCTTTTCCTTAGCTGTTTCCATTTCTTAAAGATTTTTTTAAAATCCATTACTACGTATTTTGCAGTCTATTAAGTGTTTTCATGCTAAAGTAAAGTTTAGAAAAAGTGTGTTTTGCCTAAGGTTAAGTAACTCTTTGTTCAGAACCTGCTTCAGTAGATCAAGCTTCCCAGCATATCCATTCTTCCTAGGCACTCCCCATCTTTTACAAATACAGCAAAATAAACATGAAGGAATACCATCAAGAAAAAGATATGCTGCTTGTGTAAGTAATTATGTCCCTTGTTAGTTCACTATAAAGTAATTTTCTTTTTTTTTCCCCACTCTTTACATTTCTTACATTTCTAGCCCTGGAAGGTATTTTTACTTAATTTTGTTTAGAAATTTGAATAGCAAGAGAAAGTGAGGGATGATTACAGACTTTATTTAAGGTTTTGATTTTGGTTTCTCTCTGTTCTTATATCAAAGATAAAATGGAAGTGGTGGTGTCATGTTCAGGTAATGAGATTTTATATTAAAAAGAATAAATTAAGCTCATAAAGCCAATGGCAGGAGGGACATGAGGAACCATTTCTAGCTCACAAAAAGGACTTTATACATTAATGCAGTGAGCATCAAGAGTTATTAGGAGTTGAAATTCAAAGCTCAAAGGATGTCAAGTGCTTCAAAAGCAAAGGCTTATTTTGTATTGTTTATATTTAGAAGTGATATGGAGCTCCCTTGAAATATTTTACCCATGATGTCAAAAATCAAAAGCATTAGGGGAAAAAGAAGAACTTGGGACATTTTCCTTGCAAACAAGAGTTTTGTCTGTGACACACCAGAGGATTCCTCTGAGGTACAGATTTGTACACAGCGCTGCTTACCAAAAAAATACAAACATCCTCTCAGCTTAGCTGTGTGTTGTTGCTTGCCTAGAAAATTCATAGTATACAGAAAGGTTTTACTGTAACATTCACAACTTCTTTTTTTTTTTTTTTTTTTTTTTTTTTTTTTTTTTTTTTTTTTTTTAGCAAACCCGCAAATCCTGGAGTATCGGTATGTGGTCATTTTTTAAATAGATATTTTTTTGAAAAGCTGTGTGACATTTTTCTTTAATGGCTGATTTTTTTTTAATGTCAGCTACATTTTTAAAGCATGAGGCCTGGTTGTAACTAGCCTCGGCACTGCTACTGTACATCAGACTGTACTATTTGATCATTAATTTATCACAGTTCTAGCAGTTTGTTTGACAGGTGATAGTGCTTTCATCTAATGGCTACACAGCAAGTGTGTGGTGCACTAAAGAGTGGATGCTACTGATAGAGTTAGAAATCAGCAGACAACAGCCACTTTGCAGAGCTTTATCGATTTACCAGAATCATTTAAAGATATGAAACAACTGGAATAATGAATGCCAATTCAGCTCACTGTAGGGTTTTTCTTATTTAGTTTGGAGTATATTAATATAATGTTGTTGCTAGTAGTGTTTTTGTTACAGCTATTTGCAGTGATAAAATAAGTGCAGAAATCAAGGTGCAAGTTTGAATATTTGTGCTAGAAATACGGTCTCTGTGTTCAATGCAGCTTAGGAAATAGAGGCTTGGCAGAAATATGAGACATACTGGAGTATTGTAAATACTGAACCTCTAAATAAAGCCTTTCTTACACTTATCTGCTGAAAATGTTCTCTGAATTAGGTGTACAAATATGAATATTACATGGATGGGAGGAGCAAAACAAGACACCTTCTGCAAGCCCAGATGGCTGCATTTCTGCTTCTTTGTCAAAGGCCTGTCTCACACTTGTTCTTGGTTTGGGTAAGCTGGCAGGGAAGGTGTGTTAGCATGAATCCAGTACCCTCTTTTACTGCAGCAGAACCTGATACCCCATTCCAGCAAGAAACAGTAACCTGTAAAATGTTAACAGCCCCTCAAACTCAAAGACTCTCAAATCCTGAAGCTACAGTAGATCTTACTCGAAATTATATCAGAGGTAGAAAGGGTGCTTTGAATTTTAAAGTAACTGCCAGCAGACTTCTGCCCCTTATGTTGGCAAGTCATCTTAGGCTAAAGCACAGATGAGTCATGGAAGTTAATTAATTTTCTGAGGTGCTGGTTGCTCATATGTCCCACAGAAACCAATAGGGAAACTCCCACGCATTGTAGTGGGAGCTGGAAACTGGCCATGCTGTGTTGTGGGACATCCAGAAGTGGTGTTGCTTTTTGTAGTGGAGACAGTGGGAGTTGCTTACCAACATGAAGGAACCCAAAATGATACCAAATGAAATTTTATTTTCCTCCTCCTTGGTGTTTGTTACAAAAATCACAAGTAAATAATAAACACAAAAGTTCGACAAACATTTTCAGTATTTATCTTAAGCACATGTGCTGCCTCATCTCCTTTTAATTGCAAGTCACAGGAACATTGACGTCTGGGGGGTGGCCATGTACCTAGTCCTGAGTGAAATGATGCCTATTAATATCAAGTTATGACCAGCCCAGGTTTGGGCTCTAGGTTTGTAGTAGCTCATCAATGACAATGAGTCTCTGTAAGCCTTGCTGCAGAGGGACCCCATTCCTTGGCTTCCCATGTCAGGAAGTCATCACCACTGAAGCTGAGCATGATGATCCCTCTAGTTCTTCTCAGGAAGAGGTGCCTACTTCTTTTCAGGAAGAGCTACTGGCACTGCCAGGCCAGTGCTGCAAAGACAGCAGGCAGAATGATGGCAGAGGCTGATATGACACAGAGCCTGAGATCAGCCTTTTGCTCAAGCTACAAAAATTTACACTGGTTCTGGAGTAGGCTGGAGTATGGGGTTCTCAGGGTATAGAGAAATGTGTCTGAATCAGTAGAGCTGGTACAGGGTGGATCATGAACAATTTTGCTGTAGACTTTTAAGTTCCTGTGATGTCAATCTGCCACATTTCCAACATATTAAATCTTGTTTGGTTTGTTTGAAAGAAAGTTCTCTAGTTACTTCTAAGTAAAACCTAGTTAAATGTAATTGATATTAAAGTGAATGTGACATCATCTGCTCTGCCGAGGAATTAAACTATTTGAGTAAAAGTTAAAAAAAAAAAAAAGGCAAAGAAAAAAGAGCTGTTCTTTCATCTTGCCTTGTTTCCCTCCATGACGGCCTGTTAGTTAAGAGTTACTCAAAGTCCTGTATAAGCTGCAAATCGTGTTCTGCCTTTCCATTTATCTTCCTGCCTACAGAACCACAAGATAAAAATACCCTGGACGAGCAATTCCCTTCATCTTCTTGCTGCAACTTGCCAATTCCCAGTCCAGCTCCTCCTCCTTCCCCTGAGTGCCAGTTCGAGGGGCAATCTTTGCATTTTTGGCTATCATGTTTTCAGGAGGTAGGATGGGTTTCCCCACAGCCAGCCTGGTTATAAATAGTTATTTGCCTGAGTTGCATCCTTGGCTGGTGGTCTGAAAGGGCGACTGCCATGTGATGGAGCCATATCTTGTCTTATCTCCTCTCAGAAGTGCTGCCTCTGGTTCTGCAAGGTCTTTCCTGGAAGATCCTGCTCATATGATTTCAGCATTAATTCCAGATGCATTTTCACTGTGATGGCAGTGGAAGTGCTAAGTGAATTTTTCCATTTGCAGCTGAAGAAGGAGGTTGGGCTCAAGAGAGCAGATTCTCCTCTCCATTGCTGCTGAAAAACAGGAATAATTCAGCTGGAATGAGTGAGGTTCTTCCAGCGATAGCCTTATACCACAGAGATCAAAGTCTGCCCTTCTTCCCTCAAATTCTAAGCTATACTTCAATGAATATGCAAACTGCATTTTTACCTTCTCTTTTCCTGCTCCTAATTCCCACCGTTGAAGTCCTGGCTTGAGCCACAATTAATATCCCCCTTCCCTCCAACACAAATCTTGCTTCCCTCCTGCTCTTCCCACATGAAAATCCCAGGCACAGTTTGTGTTTTCAGTGTGATTAATATGTACATCCACAACCCAAATCCTGAAGCTTCATCCTGGGGCTGCCCATTCCCACTCTCGCCACCCCTCTCAGGGTTTTTGGCAGGTGGAGGGGGTGGCCTACGTGAATGCAAATGCACGGCGGTGGGCAAGCTTGGCTTGGGCCAGCTTGTTTGTTTGTTGCTGCTGTTCCTGCTGGCCTTGCTCATTAGAGCCCAAATCTCTGAAAAACATCTAGCATGATTCATGTAAACACCAAAGACAAGCAGGATCAGGCTCGCTGAGGGGAGGAATAAAAAGCGGAGGGGAACAAACGCTTGGCGGGGGTCGGCTGCCCGCCACGGCCCGGCGAGGACGCGGAGCGAGAGGTATGCCAAGCAGCTCTTTGTCTCACATGCACATTAGGAAAAGTAACATTGCTCCTCACCATCTGTCTCTCTCCATGAACCTCTGCCTCGTTCCCATGTAATAAGAAGATTCATAGAAGTACCAGCTGTGACCTTACAGGGAGGCCTGAGAAACTTTGCCTTTTTTACCAGCACTGGGAGAGTGAGATTTGGCACCGACGAGCACAGTTGTGTGTAATTTTTTTTGTTGTTGCTCTGTCGCCATCTCTTCCCCCAGCAGTCGTGCAGTGTTCATAGAAAGATGAAAGCCCCCATGGCTGTACAGGAGAGGTTGCCAGCTGCCAAACATGGGTTTCAGTGGGCTATTTTTTTATACTGCTCTCCTTTGTTCACAAGGTGAGGAGGCCATCAGATGCAACGAGTTCCTACTCCCTGCTTGCTGACATGGGTCAAGAGGACCAAAGTAGCAGTGACTAAGGTGAAACAAATTATATCTTTATTTATTAACCTGACACAAGACATAGAGAAAGGCTGCCAGCCTTGGGGCTCCCTTACAGACACAGAGATATATTCCCCTGTGGGTTAAATAGAAGCTGTGTCCCTGATGCCACATCCACAGGATGTTTGGCAGCTGAGGTTGCTGGCAGCTGAGCCCACGAGTGTGCCTGTGACTGCTGTAGGTGCCTGTGCAGCTCTGTTGCAGGTAAATTTATAGTCAGCTTTTCCACAGAGCACCATTCAAGTCCTTCTGTTTCACACATTTGCAGCAGAGCAAACTCAAAATTCCCCAACCCATAAATTTGTGTTGACATCTGTGTGAATGACTCACTTTTAATTCAGAATCATGCTGAAAAATTAGGGTGAAAAGGTTTCAAAGCAAGAAAAATTTGCTTGTTTGGTTAATCAGAATCTTGAGTAAGTAATATATATGAATTCAGCTAAATGATGTAATTTAAAATAAAAACTCAAATAAAGCGCTTCATCTTCAAACCTGGTTTTCATACAGTGAAAAGAAATTTCAAATTGAAATGTTTCATTTTTTAATATCAAAAGAAGTATTTTTACTTTTGCATTAAAAACAACCAAGTGAAAATATCATCCACCTGGCTATCAAAGAATATTGCAAGAGATATAAATCTTCATTTTTACTGTTTAAAAAGTGTGAAATAACAAGATTTCCATACTAAAATTTTAAGGCAACTAAAATTCCATGGATTTTTTTTCTAGATAAAATAAAGGCAAGCTTTCTAAAATAAAAGAATTAGACAAAAGCAACTTGAAATTTCCCTCTTGAGCATCTACATTTCCTGGGAAACTGATTGCAACTGTATAAAACCAGTTTGTCCAAACTTCACTGTTGTCAGCGTTGAGATATTTCAAAAGCAAGTACCCTTAAAATTATTCAAAAATTTAGAGCGAAAAGTTTATTGTCTCCCTCCCTTGCAATTGTCATGCAGGAGGAACTTGGTTTTTCACTGGGACTGTAGGAGTGTATGTTACCGAGACACTTGAAAATTGCACCCAATATCACCAAGAGCAGCAGATGGATCTGTCAGCTGTTTTGCTGAAAATGGTGAATATCTTCCCTGGAACATTCATAAGTTGCCTGAGGCAAAATTTCACAGTGGAAACAGTGAGATTTCTCTTTACATAACATTCCTAGTACTCACGAAAGTCGAGGTCCCCCCACCCGTCAGCCCCAAATAGCCATGAAGCAGATGATGATGAATAGGCACAGCTGGGCTCTGAGAGGGGCATTTTGGAAGCCCTCAGCCATAGCCTGACCACAGGCCATCAGAGCTGCAGCACGCAGCAAGGGAGCAGTGCCTCCAGAACTTACTTTTGTCGTGCATTTTCACATTTAGGTGGAGACTGGAGTAGGCTCTGGTGGTGACTTTGTGCCTCTCTCCTTCCACGGGGTCCTGGCAGTAGAGCGAGCAGAGTCTTCCTCACGTGGTCACCTCAAGAGCCCTACGGTGTCTAAGTCATGAATTGAAGGCGTGCCAAGTCATGTGTCATTACATATTTACTGCCTTTGATTGATGATTTCCACATCTAAGAGGAGAGCTGATCACAGCCATGGAGCTGTGGGGGAATCTGCTGAGCATGTGAGCGTATGCAGGTCCCCAGGTAGAGCAACTCTGGGCCTCAGAGAAAGGGGCCACTCTTGGCATTGCACATTGGCAGAGTGCAATTCACCTTGGCACATTTCCTATCCATTGGGAGAGTTCCAATTGTCTTACTGCAAATCTTTGTGAGCCTGATCCAGGGCCTTTTTTGTCAGGCTTTGTTTCAGACAGTATGAGTAAGAGCTGATCATGTTGGTGTTCACCAGAATAAAACAGTTCCCCTGAATTAGTTCCTATGTTTTAATGTTTGCTTATAGATAGAGTGCAAACCTGGCTCTGCAATATTCCACTGGAAACAAAGATTGCAGGCCCAGAGCACCCTGTATTTAAAAAAGGGTTATCTATGCTTTCACGTCAATTTGTTATTAAGGCAAGGTGTGAAATTAAATGCAGTAGCTGTCTCTGAATGCTCTGAATAAGAATATCTTTTGTTCGAAAGGATGTTAAGTGGACAGATGTCAAGTGAGATTTGGCCAGGTAGCAATACTGTAATAAAAGGATCTTAAGAACTGTCTTAATTATAATATTTTTTAAGTTTATTCTTTATGTTTTTTAAATGCATTACAATGTCTGTATCTAGAAATAATGTTTGAATCCCTCTTAACTTTCACTAAATTAAATACTTACTGCAAAAAGGAAATCAGAGCTGTTTCTGAGAGAGAGGTTTGTTATGGGCCTCGTAAGTGTTTGAGGTTGTTTGGAAATTTGCATAAAAGCCGTATAGGATTCCAGATACTTCTGTGGGTCTTACACAATTTTGATAATTCCTTTTCTGATGGCCTTGGAAATTATTGTTTATGCGCTTGCATATTGCTATTGTAGGTAAAAAAGGAGAAACTATCATGTGTGCACTTAGACCAAAGGGGATTTCCATACAGTTTCCAAGGTTCAGCTCCAACTTTTGTTAAATCTTATCCTTGGAAGCCTGAAATATTCAGTAGCTTTGTAATCAGAAGCATTTGTACACTAGATCTTAACCTTATCTATCCATTGAGCAAAAGTTATTTTAAACAAAATCCTAGACCCTAAATGGAAGATTTAAGATATTTGGCATCAACTGTGTGAGATACAGACTCTGGGTCAAGTTTTGAACTCAAATTAATAGGGTAATGACTTGTGTGATTAGTCTTAATGGGACCAGACTCCTTCCTAATTGGAGAGCTGTTGAGCAAGTGCTTGCATGTGAAGGGACTGCAGTCTGGTTGCTGGTAAGTCAGCCACGTCTTTTGAGCAGAAAGAATGAAAGCTCTTGACACAGGCTGCCATGAATTCCAGTTTATTTGAAATCTGATTGGAAAGTTTCTAATGTGACTCAGTCCACACAACCAAAACAACAGCAATTTCTGGTGAAATTCTTCCTAACAGGCTTGGCTGTTTGCACTGTCTGACATCTGCTGTGGGATTGGGCTTTCTTAGGTGACTAAATGTTGAGAGGGCCCAGAGTGGGTGAGAACGTCTACCAGGAAAAGCTGTGAGCAACAGCTTAAGCTGAGTAAAATAATGAGGGTTTGGGCGTCTGTGAAAGCATAAAAAGTTCTAGGGCTTTCCTCTAGTGTCTTGTTTTCTCTAGCAGGCTCTGCAAACAAAATGGGTAGCATTTTATGTTCAAAGCAGAGATCTAATTGCATCTCCCAACCACTGGGCTACAGCATACTTATGAGTTCTGTCTTCTGCAACCCAGTGTACCCCTCTCATTTACTCGTGTGTGAAGCACAGTGGTGCAGCCACCACATCCCTCTGCTCTGCTGTGTTTGTAGTAGGGCCTCAGATGCACATGCCAAACTTGCTTGTAGCATGGGCATAATAAAGCAGAGGGAAAAACTCTAAACAAATTATTTGGAGCCTGATTTCAGCTCCATCTACACTAACCCAACCATGAATCATGAAAACGTTTGTTCCTTTGGGAACCTGTCCTTGTTGCATGCACACCAAATGCAGGCAGAAACAAAGGAATTAGAGAATGAAGGAAAATAAGACCAAAGGTCCTTGTTTTCCTATTTATTGCTAGGCTTTCTTTCAGAAAAGAAAAGAAACCCTAATCCAAAGAGATAAATCTGAAGAAGTTTATCCTGATTCAGATAATAAATGCAGAGCATAATTGTGCAAAATAGCAAAGGGAATCCAGTTCCTGCCACTGGATGCTTAGGATATCATCTACTGAGCCCATCTCACAGTCTTCCAGGCTCTGAACCCATCTTAGGACTCAGACAGTCACTGATGATACAGCTGCAAGTTTGATTCAGTTTGATCTTTGCTTGCTGCTTTGTTGTGTAGTGTTGGACAGTCTAAGTCTTCCCAGGTAGCTGAGGAGGAATCTACAATTTCAGGTTTTGGGTTTGTTTTTTTTTTTTTTTCAAAGGGGTTGCATTCCTTTTTTTCTGTAGTGAGAGGGATGGTGATAACCTGGGAATGGTCCTACTGACATCGAGACCAGCAACAATAACATCCTGACTGTGGCAGAACAAGCTACTTAATTAAATTTTTCTACCATCCTATCTTCCTACTGCATATTCAAAATCAAGTACTCAGATTTGTTACTCCCACCTGCCAATATGAGCAGTCTTAAGTTAGGTTGGAGTCCCATGCCACCAGCTGGGAGTGTGGTACCTGTGCATCCTCAGGGTTTGTTCTCTGCAGACATGGTCATGTTCCTTGCCAGCAGCTTTGTCTCTGGGCTATTCACAAGAAGGATGCACAAACTCATGCAAATGGGTGGCAATATGAAGGTAAACCCATGTTTTTGAGATTTATATTCGTTTTGTCATAGTTTTGGTAAAAAAACATGCCATGAAAAATAGGCAAACGGTTGTACCATTGAGAATTTTATGTTAAATTAGGAATCCAGATACCAAATGGGATCCAAGGGAAGAGATTTATTGTTGTGCTCATTCAGGATAATAGCCAGACTATGTAAAATCTGAGAAGAAAAGAAATTCAGTAGCAGTGGTGAGCAAGAAAAGAGTATTTTGTTAGTTGGAGAAGGGAAAAAAATCTGATACTAAATTGAGAAAAAAAAACAGTGTGTGGAAATCAAATGCATCCAGGACAGTTAAAGGAGACATAAAGGTAGTTATTAGACAGAATGATATGGGGAGAAATGCAAAAAACATGAAAGCTATAGCTTTTAGTTTTCACTTTTGAGAGGTTATAACTTCAAAAGAAACCCACTGAAAAAAATTAAAATGCCTCTCCCCCGTGCTGAAGTGATTTGGCCCTAGGTGCCCTTGTTCTTTCCATAATTTTGTCCTCTGGAGGGTTCAAGTCCTCCTAAAGCTCACTCCAGGCAGCCACTCAAGCTCATTCACCTCAATAATTAGCGAGAAGCCTGCGGTGCACTGAAATGTTATAAGGAGCCTATCAAGGAGCTCATCGCCAGCCAAACAGATTCCTGCCTTGGCAGCATTCCTCTTCCTGGCTTGTGAGATAAAAGGAGGATAGGTAAAGGTAACCATTTCAAAGCAAGCAATTTGGGTCTTAAAGTATTTGGCGGAATTATTCAAGAATAGTTCATTCATGTGGAGGTAGTGTCTGTGTATTGCTGATCTGGACAATGAAAGCTAAAGTCTGACACTGGTCAGGCAGGTAAAAACTGGCTGTGGGCTTCCTCAGCTTACATACCTGGGAATTCTGAGCTTGACACAGTGGAGTGTGTGGGGAGCAGGATCAGGAGATCCCAGGCTTTCTGGAGTCAGCTCTAGTTGTTTTAAGTTGGACTAAACTCCCCAATGCCATCAGAAGATCACAGCATGTACTTCAGGAGTGCTGGTGTGACTCTGGGCTCTCACTCTGTTCAGGCTCAGCAGCTCCTTCCTTCCCAGCTGCCCAGCCTGTGCCACAGGCTGGCCTCCCAGTCAGCTCAGACCTCTCCCCCACCACAGCAGAAACCAAATGATGGCAGTGGGCCACCAGTCAGCTGGTGGATGATATATTAAATATTGTCTGTTCTTTCAATACAAAATTAATGTTCAGACATCCAAGTTTTCAGAATGGCTGAGATGTTGGGTAGTGAGATGCCAGGAACCTTCCAGCTCTCAGCTGTGCTGCAGTCATGCTGAGCCAGGGATTTTGGCAGAAGTCTGCTGCTGTGTCTGAACAAACCCAGTGTGTGTTGGGTGACAGCAGCTCCTTCTGGCTGGTTATTCAGGGCCAATAACATGAAGCTGTTTACAGGGGCTGAACACTTTCAAAACCAGCTCCTACTTAGGGCATGGCTAATGACCCCTCATCCTGAGCAGGCTGTGAGTGCCAGCAGGGACTGACCACATTTCTGAAGCCCACAGGGCACAGCATGGAAATCTCTGCTGAGCATTCGTGTAAGGACTAAATGCAAACATTTATGGAGGCTTAGTAGGTCCTGTTCCTGAGCATCTGATTCTCTGTTTAAGACCTGTATGCCGAGTTGTCATGTGTAAGGGCTTCAATGGCTTATTGAAGAGAAGGTGCTGAGGAAAGGTTGCTAGTAAAGTTTCTTTCTCCAAGTTGAGAAGGAAAGGTACAGGAGCTAGGCTTTCAGTGGGGTTGGTTGCTAAGGCTTTGGCAAGTGCAGGCAAGCTGAGATTGTGTTATCATTTCACACAGTGTGGTAAATGTTTTTGACTTAAATTGTAGAGATCATTATCTGCAAGCTGAAAGTACTTGTTGATATACCCTCACTGAATGGACACGTCTGCATTGAAGTACAAAACTCTCCTGGAACGTATTATCTCCAAATTTGAAGGTGAATAAAAAAGGTGAATAACCTATTGGGTTAGCTGTAGTTTGGAAACCATGATACATGTAGTTTATGGGAAATAAAAAGTGAGTTCTCTTTGTGTGTAGTGACCTTGGGTAATTAAGAAATTCAGTATGATTCATATTGTTATGAAGAATTTCTCAGTTTTTTGAGGAAATCGGATATGGACATCTGCCATCCAGTAAAGGAACAGGAAAGGATATCTACCCATAAGTAGTGTTAATAAGTTTTAATACCCATTGGTATTTCAGAAAGTCTGTTTGACAGAACTTGCAGAAGTCCAGTGCAGGCAGTTTTCTGAGGTGTCTGTGAAGCTGGGTCATGCACCACATTGGTACTGAACTAGCATGAGCAAGCTTGTGCTCAGCACAAGGCAGCAGGTGCAGAAATGTGAACCAAGGTGCCATTCCCCCCTCCATGTAGCAAAGGGACTTCTGCGGTGGACTGGAGGAAAAACCTGAGCTCCATCTTCAGTGTCAGTTTGAATCCTATCTTTGTTTCCTGCCATTTTGCTGTTGGATTCCATAGCATGCTGTGTGATTTCACTGGGCTCGTGAAATGTACATACTCCAACTTAAAAATCTGCATGTTCCCATCTGTACCCTGAGGATATTTCAAAAGGGGGGAATCAAAAACTGGGGAAGAAAGGTTTCATGAATTTTGCAAACTTTTTCCTTTAAGTGCTTTTTTTACACTTGAGTGATGCTTCCGAATTACTTACACCATCCACTATAATTTAATGCGTTACACAATAAAGACTATCTGCTGTTCTTTGTGTATTTCAATACCAATGCTTTCCTTATCTATTTTTCCCAGCTTGCCATTTCGTGCAGTAGAGGTTCTGTCATGTGATATTACTCTGCACAGAGGGAAGTTGGAGAGCCCTGCATGCTGCTTTACTCCACTGGTAAGCAGTCAGACGATTTGCTTTGGTCATAAATGCAGTTTTACCACGTGCATCTCTCCTCTGTCTTCCATGTTGAACACGGCATTTCAGCAACTGAAAATTCAGTGGTTGTCAGCTGAATCAGAATTCGGATTAATAGCTAGTGTATTTGTTTGGAATATTTTCAGCACCAATATTTATTTGTAGGCATTTCAAACTACACTTGCTTGTAAATGCCGGTGTGCAATTTTTGTTAACATCAGGGAGGACACAGTTTGCATGCTGAGTGAAGGGTAGATTGTATTTCCTGTCTTCTAGATTTTATTGTCTTCACACAAGCTTGGTGTAGTATTTTTTACACTCTCAGAGACCTTTGCAAAATTAGGAACTGTTGCTGCATAAATATTCATGTTTTATACTGCTGTGTATGTATTATCAAAACACCCAAACTCTTGTATTACAGACCATACCTGCATACATCAGTTACCTAATTCCTGCCCCTGTGGCTCTGTACTAGTTTTTCTACTCTTTTAAAATACTTTGCAAGGGGAAAGTAAAGTAAGGAATATCTCAGGGTAGACTCAGGCTACAGAGTCGAGTCATTGTTAAGAGATTAAGAGATTTATTTTGATTTGTCCTTTATCTTTGCCTTCACTTGGCAGTTCATTCCATCTTCACATAGTTAACTAAAACAGCTTTCTATCTGTATTTGGAAAGGAGTATAGGCACACATTTTTTTTAAGTGGCATAAGTAATATAAGAAAAATCAATTTCTTATGTCCCTGCAATATTTGAGCAATTAAATTTTCCTTCCACCCTCTCACTCTGTATTTTTCCAGTGTCTTTAACTTCAGGTATAAGTTTGGGCCCCTTTCCAGGAGCTGGACTTCTCAGTAATGGGTGTGATTTGTCTCATGTGGGAATCCTGAATAAAATTACCAATAACATATTTACATTCAATTAAATGTTCTAACATACACACCATTTAGCCACTCAGTAGGGAAATGCTCTCTGCCACATTCAAGGCGTGGTAATCAATACATGCTCACTGGTAACGTGTCTGAAAATATCAAAACATTATAAGGAGCTAGGTGATGTAGGTGACTTTGTCTTAGTAAATTTTAGTCTGAGAACTTGGCTTAGCCCTAATGAATTCCCACCCCTGCTGTTCAAAGGCAAAGTGTTGAGTGCTTTAGTTGGTTCTGACTCAGCATCAAAAATCATGAAGTGGCCCTTTCTTGGGAGAGAAGCAATCTGGATGCAATCAGAAAATGAGCAGGACACGATGTCCCATTGAGAAAAAAAAGTTACATTGAGAGGAAAAGAATCACAATCAAGTCCAGGGTTCAACTAACTGGGTGTCTTCACCTCTTGAAATGTCATACACTGACACAGGCAGGGTAACACTGTAAAAAAACAAGCAACTCAAACAGCCTATTCACAGAAGAGAAGTTTCAGATCTGTGCATGCCTATCGAGGAGATGTGAAAGGTGACCTGTGATTCTGGCAAATTGTTTTGTGCAGGAAAACACTGAGCTTTGGCTGTGGAAAAGTTGTGAGGGCCAGGGAAGCCCAGTTTTCTGGGCCTGCAGAAGCAGCCCCTTCACTCTGCAGAGGGGCAGGCAGGTGGGAAAATAGGGACAGTCTCATCTGTGTGTGCTTACAGTCAACATGCTGAAGGCAGCATGGAGCAGTAGGCAACTGAGAGAGGTGAGAGCAGCATCTGCCCAGAGTCTTTAACCAGTCTGACCCATTAATGCTGCACGTGCAACCCTTTTGGCCAGTGCTGAGAGGTAAAGGAAGGTGAAGATTTTTTTTGTGAGTTTCCTTTAGATTTGAAGGTCAGGCTGCACTTGCATTTGAACATTGGATATATTTAAGTTGAAACATGGGTATAGGCCATATGAAACAACAGATAGACACTGCCCAGTCTCTCTCATGTGAATAACTTGACTAATGCCCACTTCTTTCCCTAATAAATTAGACTCCTGCCTCCCAGTGATCAGGTAAGGAGTGAATATAAAATTGCTTTTATGGCTAGAGTAAAATGACTAAGATGACAAATGTGGGTGAAGATCTGTCAGAGCTGACAAAGGAGAAGGAACCAACCATCCTCATTTCCTCAGATGTGAATACTGAAGTCAGACAAATGTATAATGCATCCAGCTCTTTCTAATGTGTATGTGCATCCTTCATGCTGGGACTACACTCCAGGATTTTGAAGTTTGGCCTGTAGCCACTGTATTTCCGATTGTTTAACACTTGCTAAAGAGGAGCTCAGCAGCACCAGGATGAATTAGAATTTTTGCCCTGGGAAAGAAACAGAGAAAACAAAAACATAACCAGATCAGTAGAAAGCTTTTTGCAATAAGTATTATTTTATTAAGGAAAGATCTAAAAATATCAAATATGGGTATCTGTTTCTGTACAAATTGAAGTGTGACCTGAGAAACAGTGCAGTTTTGTAAAAGTTTGTTAAAGTAGGTGTGTGTAGGAGCGACTTGAAACAAATTAAGGGATGGAAAAATAAGCCTGTGGAGAAACCAAAAACAGCAAAAAGGTTTAAGCACTCTGTATGACAAATACTACTACTGCAGAATGAAGCAGACTTTGCTGATATCTTTGGTGTTTTAGAATATGTTCAATTATAAAATCTCTAAGAAAATATATAATTTCTCATCTGCCCTCCCTTTGCTTTCCTCTTTTCGTTCCCTACAACTGAGTGATACTTTCTTTGGGGGAAGAGCCTGGATTTAGACACATTAATTGAGGGTTACATAGTTGGCTCCACTTGCCATTTCAGGAGGCTGCATTTACATCCCACCTGGCAGTGTTGTTTACAAGCAGTTTTGCAACCTTTCCATTCTGCTCCCTTATTTTTGTTAGGCATAGTGTAATGATGCCATATGACATTTTGAGTCTGAATTGATATTCCCTGTGGTATCTCCTCAGGCTTTTTATGCTCTGGGTGTTTGCATTGCCTATTCAGACACCCACATACACTGTGGTTATTTTCATTTGTGACTGAATGCAAGCTGCACGCCGGATGTCACAGGAATATGTTTAGAGCTTCCATTGATCTCTTAACTACAAATAATCATTAGAGCTGCAAAACAAATAGTGGATCAAAACTGTGGGAGCGTGGCCCAGAAGATGCTGCTCACTTTTCCTTCTGAAATGCATGATATGTAGGCTGAAGGTGTAATACGTTAATGGCTTAAAGGATTTTAGCAAGAAATCAAGATGGGATACCATTAGGCAAGAAATGACTGGGAAAAATTAGCTTCATGTCTTTGGTTCTTTAAAAGAAAAGAATAAGAAAAAGGTATAGGCAGCCATGAGAAGTTGGTTGGCTTGTGGGAGTCCTCAGTGCTCTCTAAATCCCCTGCTGCAGCTTTGACTAGACACAGGGGGTTGTTTTTCAATGCTGTTGCTTTGCAGCAATTGCACAGTTGGCCTGTTCCACTCCAGAGATGGCTGCATCCCCTGTAAAGTGTTTCAGGAATTTACAGATGTGTCCCGTGTTCTGTGGGAATTACATGTAAAACTTGTTCTTGGGCAATTGTGTAATTGCAGGTACTGGTGAGCAAGGCATGGTTTGGAAGCAGAGAAGTAAATGAGATATCGAGGTGAGTTAATTATTTTCTGGGAGAAACATGGGCTTGGGATGAGAGTTATTTGAATTTTTTCATCAAAATTATATTAGATTGCAGCATCCAGGTTGCAACATCCTGCGTCCCTGCACTACTTGGCCTTACTTAGAAGAAAGGAAATTTTGCAAGATCTTATAGAATATGAATGCTATTTTTATGGGAAGAAAGGTGATCCAGTGATCCCTGAATATTCTGGTTCACCTCTTTTCCTTGCACAGCTTCCCTGGATGTAATCCTGGGCAAGTCACAGGGGGCATGTCTGTGCCCACAGTGGGGATGGAGCTGTCTCTTGCACTGCTCCTCAGCATGTAGTCAAGCCCTGCTGAGAGTCTGATTTCATAAAGAGCCCAAGCTGTACCCAGCCAGGCTCGTGTCTGTGAGCATGAGCTGTCACAGCTGCATGTTGCCATGGAGGATTAGGTTAGGTCAGTGTCAGCTTGAGGAGTCTGCCCTTGTGCTGCTTCAAACAATCCACTCTGTCCTTAATGTCTCTCTGCTTTGGTCTTCCCTCTGCAAAAATAATAAATTTCACTTTTTCCAGGAGGTCTGGATAAATGCATTGACAGTTTATGGTGCAGGTAGACACTGCAGTACTGGGGAATTATTTATATATCTAAGGGCTTTAGATGTAGGTGATTCCTCCCTGAAACTTGTCCTTACAGAGCCAGGAATGCCTTTAGGTCCTTCCTAGCAGAAGATCTGGTGTTCCTTAGAAACTGGTGGTTTAAATAATTGTTCACAATGATTCCTGTCCAGAAGAAATACCTGGGACAGAGCAGCCTCATCTGGCAGCAGTGTGCAGGGGAGCACACCGTCCCTGGCCCTGCCAGCTCTGTGCTGCTGGCCAAGCCCTTCCTAATGGTGACAGTGCTGTATCAGTAGCACTGCTCTGTCTTTGAAAAGTGGGGGAAATGTTGATTCTGGAGTTCATTCCATCATATCATAATTGGTTTGAGATAATCATTGAATGTGCACGAGAGCAGCCTTTTGTTCCCCCCCTGCAAATGAACTGTGGTTGATGTCATGTTATTTTGGTTCTGTTTTCTGCTTAACATTCCCCTGTAAGTGTAGCTCCTCTGAGGCTTGAAGTGAGACAAAACTGAACCAAAGTGACTTTGTTTTCTCTGTGTGAAAGGATGGACACTGAGTGATAATGACATATTTTGCATGTGAGCAGCAGGTGCGAGACCAAGTGTCTACTGCGGATTAAAGTAAATACGGTTTTTTTTCTATATTTAACTGATATGTGACAAAGAAACAATGTTTAAATGTCACTTTCCATGGGTTTTTTATGTGTCTGTAATTATACATTCTAATGTGCCAAGTAGCTACTCACTGAAGTTCAAATTTACATAGTAAAGTTGTGCATAACAAGGCAAACAAGATACAGTCTAGCATTCATCTCCATGCATCTGGGCTGCCTCCACCCAGCAGTTACACTACCAACAAATGAATGTTTTCTGCTTTCTTGAGTTCACATAAATAGCTGCAAATTCCTATAATTAACTATGATAAGTCACTCCCCACTATTAAAACAAAGACGTGTTTGTTTATCGGTCGTACTTGCATCCACCACTCTCAACATTACGGTGTCGACTGATGTTTTTTCACTGTGTTAAACAAAGCAGAAATATTCCTGTTGGGCAATGCCAGAGTCCCAGAAGCAGCCTCAAAAGCACAAGCACTGGGCTGTCGCCTGCTGAATGCTCCATTTCTCTGCTGAAGGCTGTTTCTTTTCCTTGCCCCCTCCTGCTCCAAAGACAGGAGTGTTTAGGTGGGGAGTGGATTTGGAGAGTGAAGCACGGCTTGGAAACAAGAAAGTAAAGGCAACTGAGAGATTGAGTTAGTCCTTACGAGGTCTGAAAGTAAAGGAGGTCCTAAGAATGTCTGATTTTCCATGTATAAGGTCCACATTTAGCCATAGGTTGTTTGTAGCAAAGCTGCTCCAAATTTTCCTGCTTGAAATTTTTTTTTTTTTTTTGAGGTTTTTTGGGTTTTTGAGGCTCAGGACATCAAATCTTGCCCCAGAAAGTCAGTTTTCCTCCCAATTCTATTTTTGCTTTTTGAGCCTACTCTCAGGGCTCAGTGGAAAGTCTGCCTCACTTAATTCTTATATACATAAGAATATCTGCTGCATTTTGGGGCTGTGCTCAGGTTGCCTCTACTATGAAAAGATTTCTTTTTTCACAGCTGCTTTCAATGTCTCAGAAGCAATACATTGTAAGAGATGCTGACCACAGGATTAAATTAGGCACCCAAATTACAACTTCCATGAGACACTAAAAAGGCAGAGGTAAGAGAGCGGGGAATATAACAGCGACAGTTTTGTTTTGTCTAAATTTTCCATGAAGAAGTATTTCATAACTTACGTCAAATTGGAAAGCTGGTCATATATCTCTCTCTGGATGGAAACAAGATCATCTGTAGGCCACAGATTACACAGGAGAGGATGTGCAGTAGTGGCAGGATGCTGGTAGTCAGAAACTGAGGTCATTCTGTGCTCTGGCACCTTCTTCTTCCCAGCATGTAGGCCTGTAAGTTGCATTATGAATACAGTAAAAGATTTGCTCTCTAAAGACAACAGCTGTAACTCAGAACTTTTTATCTGCTGGCTGGAAGAGGTTAATAGTTGACCATCTGAGACAGGAAGGCTACTCAGAAAATGTCCTGTGAAATTTCAAGCCACTGATGGTTTAGTGGTTGCTAATCATGAAAAAGTATGGAAAATTTTTCCTTTTAGCTGGTTTCTTTGGATAGTAAAAATAAGTCCTTCCCTTCCTACTTTAAAGCAGACTATATGTAGCTGCTTCCTTTCTTATGGATTTTGTTATACATAATTACCATGCATGAACAGCACGGCACATGGATTATACAGCAAATTCTGTTTTAGCAATGCAAACTCCCAGTGACACTGTGGGCTCTAACAGCTGGGAAGATGTGATTACAGACTTTCATGTTAATATTGGGTGCCTTAAAGACTGCTGAAGCTTGTTCCCAGGTCAGCAGAGCTAGCACAGGCTAGCTAATGCTTCACTAAAACAAAGAAATTGTGTAGAGGATTTTCTGTGAAAAACAGAGAAAAAGAAACCCATCAAGTTTATTATAATGCTGAAAGAGTTAATTCTTAAATCTTCACCCTAAACAAGGTGCAAGTCACTCCTAGATTCCCAGACTGTCCTTATTGCTTGGCCTCTTGTGAAAAGTTATTAGTATCATGTTTACAGTGATGTTTACATGCTCCAGAACCAGTTCTGGCCTGGTATTTATTGAGTATTGTGTATAACATGTGGCAAGAGATATAACGTTGTAATATTTAGAATAAAGACAAAAGGGTAATTCCTCATTTTACATTGAGAAACTGAGGCACAGTTGGATGTGGTGACTTGCCCCAGAAATGCTCCATCCACCAGGGATTGCTGCTCCTCATGCTGGGAGGGTGTCTGGGGTCCAACTGCTTGTTGCTGAGCTTGTACATCCTGTAATGGGCAGAACTGGTGTGTGGAGCTCAGCCTCCAGCTGATTATTTTGTTTTTGAATAGAGTTTATCTTCCTGAAATAAATGCAGTCTCCTCTCACTCTTCTCCAAGAAACGTATTGGTAGATCAATGGAATTTTTCAGCTCGAAACCTCTGTCTTTAGATAAAAGCAGTCAAAGGAGTTGTTTAGAATTTTTGCTTTTTTATTTTAAGTCCTGGTTTCATATTCTTTCCAGGAGCAAGGATAGAAACACAACAGTTTGGGAACATGAGCTTTTTTCTCCTCCCAGCCCTAGGTTTGCCCTGGGACCAGCCTGTTTTGCATGAGCTCAGTACAGCTGTAAAAGGAAGAACTAAGAAAAAGGCCAACAAACAATAAACTGTAGCAAAAACCCACTTAAAATCTTACAACTCAGAATACCACAGAGCCTCATTTGTCTGTAATCGTGCTCCATTTAATGAAAACTCTTCTGTCCAATTCTCCTTGTATTTTTATTAATCTTTGTGATTTTCCCTAATGATCTTGTTATAAAGACATCACATCACATGGCACAAGGACAATGCACATAAAAAGTTAAGAATGCATTTAACTAGCAGCCATTGATTAGTGTTCTTGATGAGCTTAAATACTACCTGGGAAAGGCTTTCTATCAAATGCAATTGGCTGCAAATGCATTAAGCTTAATGAAAGTCAAGATTTGGGTATATATGAATATTTTTCCTGAGAGGAGGTGCCCTTGCCATGAGAATACGAGCACTTGCTATCCAGCCTCCTGCCCCAGTGGGAAGGGGTGGCAAATGGCAATGTGTGTGACCCCCCCAGAGCTCAGCCCCAATTCCCACTCCACTTAGTTTGCCATAAATCAGGAAAAATACCACTGGTGTCAGTGAAATTAAACAGATCCTGATAGTTCTTGTGATCTGCTGATGCAGAGGAGATGAAAGATAGCTGTTGGTGAAGTCTGGGAAAATGTCAATCTGAGGGATCCAGCAGGAGATTTTGGGAAGGGAGGGCAGCCTGGTATTCTGTGGAATACACAGAGAGCACTGCGTGCTGAGAGAAGGATTCTGTCCTTCCCATGACCACTGTGTTGTGACAGTGAGATAAGCTCCATCCTGCTAAGAGTGCCTAGGAAATGTTAGTGCAGAGCAGGAACGTGCTGCAAACCCAGAGATTGGCCTGCCATGAGCAGGTACCAAGTGCACAGAGCCAACCCCTACTTGCAGTTTAGCCACAGGAGCCTGTTTCTTCCCTGTCTTTAGAGACACAATTCTAGAAAGACTCCAGGAGCTGCAACCTGTGAATCCACTGTCACCTCTTCCTGGACTGTAATGATGTTTTTGGCTTCCAAATTTGTTCTTTTCTGCTCTCCAGACTAATTTAATTTACGGTAGTTTGAATTCTGGTTACCACGTGTATTTTGTTTGGCACAATTTTTTCCAAAACCTTTCCATAAAACTAAAAATATAACACACTGAATAAACCACTCCATTACCCAAAGAAAAGAACTTATTACTGAAACTCAGGAAAGTATATTGAAAGGTATTAATTTTAACTTCAGCTTCTGTCATAAAATTCTGAAAAACAAAAAAATCTGGAACATGCAATTAAAATAATTGTAGGTGTGTGGATGCCTGCCTCCAAGCAAAGAATCTAATAATACATTAAACCCCTTATTTTTGATTCTAGCAAAATATACAATTATAGCCATACAAGCTGCCATTGCATCACTTCTTGGCTTCATGGAGGAAACTTCACCTACTGCTATTTCTACTGCATGCCAAGATATTATTACAATTCTTAGTTACATTAACAGGGCAATGTGCTCTCCAGTACACTGAACTGAAAATGACACACACTTTCCTAGTAAGACGGAATTTACTAATGATTTATCTTGCCCTAGAGAGTTCTGGTTAGCATTCCAGTGATAATTGACCATGCTTTATTTAACTCTTTCAGAAGTGCATCTTTATTTCCAGCAGTGCCTTGATACTAGAAGGCACTGAAATGCTAGTTCAGACAATAAATTTGCAAATGAATGACTCACACTATATTCATCATTTTCAAGTTTATAAGAAAAAAGAGAAGTCTCAGGATATGATTAATTAGCTCATTAAAGTAACAGAGAATGTTCAGATCTAGATTAGTGAGCAATTGTCATCTGAGTTTTCTTGATACCACCTTTGTTATACAGCAAGCTTACAATTAGCGAGCTTTTCAAATTAGTGCTCTTCCAGAAGGATGCTAGCAGGCATCTTTCACACCATACCTCTTCCAGTGTAAACTGTTACCACTGCCTACACCAGAAGAGGAAGGGTTTCTTCATATTCCTACAGATGCAGTGTCAATGAACAGTCTTGTACTATTCCCATCCATGGAAGGTTCTTCTGCCATTGCACCAAGATCCTGTTTCCCCTAAAGCCTTTTAGATTGCATCAGACATTGGCATTCACTACAGAGATGGGGCAATGTGCATCCCCTGCTTTTACCTAAAGGATGGTAGGAAGATGAAATAGAAAACAGAGCATTTACTTGTGGCACCAAAAAACCTTTCTTGCTGAATTATTTTTTGGGTATGACAGTTCTCAGTGTTGTTCTTTCTCTGATCTTCCTTTTTACAAGAACTGCATAGCCATTTCTGAATATTTAAGTGACCTACAGACAATGCCACAAATGAAGCTGCACCCTCAGGGCCTCCACCTATAATTCTGCCATCTCAAGTGGACATGTGTAGGGCTCAGAACACCCCTAAGAGACTTTTTTTGTTGCCTTATTCTGGACAGAAGGAATACGTATAAGGCTTGATCTGTAAACCTACAGTGAGTTGTGCACAGCTTCACTTCTAGTCATCTGTGTGGGGGTTGTAACTCTGAAAACTCTTCCCCTGGACTTGGGACCGAGGCATGCACCACAGCCCAGCAGAATGCTCAGGCCAGGTCCCAGTACCTGGCATCCAGGAGTGCCCATCCCTGGGGTGCAGCTCCTGTCCTCTGCCCCAACAACTG
Organism: Brachypodius melanocephalos; assembly: GCA_013398615.1. Lineage (NCBI taxonomy): Eukaryota > Metazoa > Chordata > Aves > Passeriformes > Pycnonotidae > Brachypodius > Brachypodius melanocephalos. Next base: position 9,161,586 of record VZSR01000393.1, on the reverse strand, counting down.
TCCCCATCTTTCCTCAAAATACTTTGGTATCTCCTGCTTCTGGCATGCAACAAATCACACCCACATCCTTCTTTGACTTGTCCCATTGTCACTGTTTCTTGCTTGGTTTTGGAAATGCTGACTTCTGAATTTGTTAGATTAGTGATTCCTTTAGAGATGGCCCTGGTAAAGGGTGAGGTTTCTGCCACAATTGCCTCTGTTTTGTATGCTGTCCGATTCAAACATGAGTGTGATTTTATTCCTGCTGTGCCCTCCCACACCTGGAGCCACATCTGGATGAATTTGAAACAGCTGCACTAAAAACTTAGAGCACTTTACTCTTTATATGACTGTGCTGGTCCCAGGCCCTTAAACACTGTAGCAGCATAGATCTTGGCTCCCAACAGAAGGATTTGACATATGACTTTTTTTGAATGTGGACTATTTATACATAGGACACTTTTTTGAAAGGTCTTACATAATCTCATTCTTTGGAGACTGTGGAGCATTGACCCTGCTTGAGTGAAATCTAAAAATTGCAGATGTCTCAGCCAAGTTATTTTCTGCTCAGTGCTGTTGACATACAGAACTGTGAAGTGTTGATTTGCCAGAGAGGAGCAAGAGGTGGATGACACCTGGAAGACACCTGTGATTATCCCATGGCTCTGCTGTTGCCCTAAGGAACATGATTCCACTTCCCTCAGCAATGCCCTTCTTCATCATACCGTGCTTACTTGGCTAATCCCAGAAGTGGCAGACATAAATACCTGTAATTAACACTGACAGTTAATGCTTGTGATGTGACAAATGATTCCTCCTGCCTCCCTCTTGAAGCAATCCAGTAATTATCTTGATCCCTATTTTGTGTAATCGCAGTATGTGCCACTCATTTTCCCTCCTAACCAACAGCAACCTTCAGCTGTGGTAATGCACTCAGGGTTGCATCCATGCTCAGATCAGCCAGCTGCCAACATACAACTCCTGTGTGGTAGCACTGTGGTGCTGGTATTTAAAACATAAAGCTGTGGTCTGAGAGATGGGACAAAGCAAGGGCAGAGCCTCCATGCAGGTTTGCTGCTGTCCTTAGCAGAGACAGCAATGTGACATTACTGGCCCAAGGAAATGCCATGTGGGGTCTGTAGCCCACTGGGCTGCTACTTCCCATTCATCCCCACCACAATTTCCTGACTCATTGCCATCACTGTGCCCAAATGCAGCCTCTATCATCAAACTGGTGCTGCTTGATAGTGGCCCTTGTTTGAAGAGGAGGGAGCAGGAACAACAGACACTGGCTCTGCCACTGAACCTGACATATCTTGCAGCTACACCCAAAGGTCTGCCTCTCTCATCCTCACCTTAACTTTCATGAGGAGGCAGGTCAGGCAGTGAAGGGTTAATGTGGAAAAGTAAAGAGCAGCTTTGCTCCCAGGAGCTGCTCAGAGGTGACAGGGTGGCTTGCTGCACTTCCTTCAAATATTGGCAAGATGGACTTTTTAAATGCAGGTTATGTAATGTGTTTGGGGACTATTTAAAGTAAATGTTATTGACAGCCATTACATCTGGTAGTATTAGTAAGTATTTAGGGAATTTTTTAAAGGTGAAGTATTGACAGGAAAGGCTGTAACAGCTACTTCTGGGCCATTACAATTTATCTTCTAAATCAGTCTGGGTTTATGGTTCACTGACATGTTTCACCCTATTACCTACTAAAGGGTGGTTAATGACAATGTGTGGCTACACATGATACTAGAGCATGTGTGACACAGCACGTCTGGGATGCAAAGGTCTTGCAGGGAAATGCTCCTCTGAGGGAAGCTCTTCACAGCAGGTCTTTGCAGGGCTGTGCCTTAATAGCTACATAATAGAATAGAAAGTTGAAATTCATCTCTCACAGTGATGTCTTAACTTGAAAATGGGTCAATTTATGATGAATCTTGTGTTTAGGACAACCCTGGGCATTACAAACTTCCATAGAGCACATGGAGGTGTGAGCTGCAGTGGCTGAGTGTCCTGGCCATCCTGCCTGGGGGGGAAGCACAGGCTGGCACTGCCTGTTGCTGTGAGATGCAGAGGTTTCTCTCAAGGGCAGTGCTTTCAATTCAGCCCTAGATAAGTCATGAATAGAGGTCACTTGTGGGTTATTTGAGTGTGTGGGTAAAAGCAGGTGGCTACAAACAGTGAAGTCCCAAATAACATTCACCTCGACAGGAGTCCTTATGCACACCCTTGGTGGAAATGTTTTTGGAAGGAAGAGAAAATAAGGACACAGCACTGCCCAAAATAACTTTGGTCTGTAAATAATCTAAGCTTTGTGTCTTGATCCTTGCTGGGCATATTCTGCTCACCAATACTATTCTGAGATATTTTATTATTTTGCATTTTTTGTTATCAAAATTAAAAGCAATTAATATACACCTGAATTAATTTATTTCCTGCCGAAAAGTATTTTCTTCTTCTTTATCCATATAGTTGTTTTGAACTGGGATTTCCTTCTCTCTTCCTATTTCCAAACATCTCCAGAAGCAAAACAGATGTGGATTCACTTGCCCATGGAGAAGCCCCACCTTTCCAACAGGAACACCATAGACTTTTCCACACATACAGTGGTTGGCCCAGGTGTTTACAACAGTGAGGTTTTGCCATGAAAACAACATTTCATTCCCAAGGTACAGATGAGCCTTGCCATTTCTTTTAACCTCTAATCACCAATTCTAGAGTCTTTTTCTGGAGGCTGGCAGCAGAAAGGCCAGTTTATGTCTAGTCCAGTCTCTTGTTCTTTCGGCATTGAGCAACTTTTTCACAGCCATCTTTTAAATTGCCAGACACCTCCCCTTAACCCTGCTCTTGCCCTCCATTCCTGTAGCTTGGTGGGGTTGTTTTTCACTGAGAGCCAGCCTGCTGTTGGGATGCAGGGCTGCTTTGGGCAGCCAGACAGTTTTCTCCTACTTCTGTTTGCCCTCGGTTTTCCACAGCGCAGCGAGAGCCGTGCCTCAGTTAACATTTACACTGCAGTCAGCATCCTGTGCCCTGGTCTATTTTCTGCAGACATGTAAATAGAAGCCTTTTGTAAACTTCGTTTAATGATAGTGCTGTATTATGGGTTGTCTAAGACAGTGTCAAGGGATCCTGTTTTCTTTTAACTTCACCGTTTGGGTAAGGTATAATCTACAGTACATCAACACAACACATCTCTCTATTGAGTGTTGAGGTGAGATACAAAGCTTTCAAAGCAGGCAGATTCTTTTACTGTTTCTTGGTTTCCTCAAGCACTTTGTACATGAAAGATTGTTTCCTTATCTCTTGGAAAAGCTTTTGGATGAAATTAACCCCAGTGTAAAGGGTCAGCCTAACAGCCTCTATACTACTTAAGTCCTCCTTAGACCTTATTCTCGGAGCTTAAATTGGATTTGTATGGTGCACAAGGTGCATTTTCCCCCTGTGACTAGGTAAAAATGGAAGATAAAATAATTTATACTTAGCAATGATTTCAATTCTTGGCTGGATTTATTTTACATGGCTTTGTGCTGGGGGGATTCTTAAGAAACAAGTTACTAACTGCATACAGCTTTGAGAAGCTCTCCAGCAAGCCTGGGGAAACTGGGCCTGCCTGAAGAGGAACTGGTCAGGTCATCCCTGCTGCTGCTGCTGCTGTGCTTGGTGCCACGGAAGCACTTGTGTTATCACAGGTGCTGATAGCAAACAGGGAGCAGTGGGAAGAGGACGTGCCACTGAAGGCACTGATCCCATGCAGCTTGTCTAGGAGAGTGCAGCCTTCACCCCTCACTTGGCCTCCTGGGGAGTGACACACCCTGGGGCAGTTGGCAAAATCCTCAGTTTCTGACAAAATTCAGGGAAGCAATTGCAGCTGCTCCCTGAACACTTCTCAAAGAGGAATATTCGTGGCTTCTCACATTCCCTTTTCCCTTTCAGCCCCTGCTATTGAATTATACCCCTTGGATGTCCAGCTAGGAGAAATTTAGAAGAAATCTTTTGGGAACTATATCAATCTGCAATAAGTGTTCTTGATGCTGCAGGAATAGTCTCAAACTATAGTCTGTTATTTTCCTTCTTGAGAAGTCTAGGTAGGGCTATTCACTGTTTGATATCAGGGAAAAAGAAATCCAAAATGCTTCCCTAATGTGAGTCTGTGGACATCACTGGTTACACACAGGTGTACATGGGAGAATCGTGCCCCAAATGAGCACCATAATGAGGCATTTCTCCATCTCTTTGTCCACCCAGTGCTACAGCCAGCTGGGGCAGGTTGCCTGACAGCTGCCTATGCTGTCTGCACATTTCAGCTAAGAATATGGTCCTTCTGTTACCAATTAGCTCAGCCAGGCACTGGTCAAGTCAGGCACTTGTCTAAATTCAGGTTGTCATTTTGGACATTTATAAATGGAAACAAAGCTGTGTTTCTCCGTCACGCATCTAAATAAGTTCAAAACCAATGCTAAGTCCATTTTAAGCATTGGGTCCACCCAGTAATCTTATTTCCCTTTTTGGCAAATTATCTTTCTATTATAATGTGTGACCGCAGAAGCGTCAATGACAGTAAATCACTTTCTCTCCCACCTTAGGATCTGTGAAGCTAACCTGGCTTGACCATCTAGTTCAGGAAGTTCTTTTGAGTGTACTCTTATAGTAGAGGTTGGATGAGGAATTATTCCATTATAAGCAGTGTGAGTTATGTCTCCATATATCTGAGCTTAGTTCAAGTGTGAGCTATGGAATTAGGGGTCTCATCTCTGAAAGAATCCATGGGCATCCTCAAATCATGATGCAATGGGCCTTTTCAAATCATCTGTCTCAGTGTGGTGAAGAATTTGTAAGACCAATACTAATTTTTTGGCACTGGCAAATCCTTTTCCAAGGATTGAGAGTCCAAGGCTGAATGCTTTATAAGTCCCAGATAAAATCATAGAGATAAGCAGCTAGCACATCTGGGAAGGTACTCAACTCTTTGATGGATCATGGATCTGTTTCTTGGAATATCCTTCTGATTGTATCTAGAGTCTTTTGAGTTTCCTGCACTCAAAGTAGTACAAAAGCTCAGCTCATAGGAGCAAGCAGGAAAGGTTTGCAGAAGCAGCCTCTGGCACTGGTAAAATACCAGTTCAGGTTAGTGAATTTTGATTTTCTTTCTTTAATTCAGGTATTTGGGTGTCGTTTCTGTCTCATCCACTCAGCTCATGAATGACACATTAGGGGTCTCTTTCCAGTAAATCACAGCAGCAGCTGCAATATCTACAAGCCCGCTCAGATACTGGTGGGAACCAAGCCATGGAGGAGTGGAGATCCACACTGACTAATTTGCTGGGAGTGAGCCCCACCCTCAGCTGGAATCCCTGTTAATGTAATAATCATCCAGAACTGGGAGTGTTAATGCAAAAAAAAAAAAAAAAACCAGCCCTGGGAGAACAAGCGCTACAGGAGGAGGTGAAAGATGTGGGCAGATAAAAAAATAGAGTGCCAAATTCTTGGCTAGAGTAAATAAATAAAGCTCTTTTGAAGCTACTGGCGAGACACCAGGTAACCTGACCCAAAATTTGTACAGGTGGGTGAGCCCTTGCAGGACAAACTTCCATATGTTTGTCATTACTTTTAGATATCCCACAGCTGCTCAAGTCCTGCTCTTCCAGAACCTTCCTCCTCTGTTGTAAAGGGAGTAAAGTGCAGAGGTGTTCTTCTCTGAGGTAGTGGTGTTGGTTGGGTGAGGAAGGTCCCCTCTCGTTTTCCTTGCAGGTTTTTCTAAGCCAGGCCAGGGCAGTGGCACACAGCAAAGGCCCTGGAGGGCAAAGGAGCTGGCTGGGCTGGGCAGGGGCAGTCAGGGCACTCAGCTCCTTGCCAGCAGCTGTGCAGGCAGCAGGAGCCCCTGCACAAGGAAGGGTGTTGGAAAGTTGGCCTGGCATGCAAAGAGATGACTTTCAGTGCATCCCTCCACCTTGCAGCAGTCCTTAAATCCCCTAAGAAGGCTGTCCTCCAGTAATAGAAAGGAAAACAAGTGAACCACAAATCAATGCAAGATTTGACTTGGCTTTGGAAGCTATTTCTCTGAAAATGTTCAAGGCTCTTATGAGTAATGCTGTGTTTAGCTTACTGCTAATGTAACAGCTGAAGAAAAATGCATTTTGCTCTCTAACATGCTTATTAGTCAATGGAAACTGTAATCACAAACAGTACAACTCAATTTAACCACTGTATTAAATATTAAACCTGAAACTGTCATTACCAATTCTTTTCAATAGGGCATAATGGTTTGAGGGTTAAGTAACATGGACTAGGAGCCAATGGATCAGTCTAATCAAATGAAAGCATTCCTAATGGGATACTGCTCTATGGGAAGGTGCAGTGATGCTGAACCTTGGTTTCTAACACTGGGATGATTTGACGTCAAGCATTTTCCTGCTTTTTTGTTCATTCATGGCTAATTTTAATGCTGTTGGTGAGGAAAGTGATTCGGGGAGGCAGAGAGACCAAAAGCCCACAGACTTCTGGATTCACTATGTGTATCTTCTGACAGAGCTGAAGGCCAGCACATCACCCCTTTCACTCTGCAAAATGCTTGAGCAAGATCAGAATTTTTCTACCTAAGGAGACATAATCAGATTGAAATAAATGCTGTGATGCCTGTACTTAAAAGGCTGAATGCCTTCTTTGAAGGTTGTAGATAAAAAGATGCTATAAATAGTTAGATGTGCCCCTTTACAACAATTTAGATTGATAAATATTTGTGAAAAGAAACTTTTATGTTTAATAAAATCCTACCCAGATTAAAATAATCCAGTGCTGATGGTCAGACACAGCAGGCTGCATTTTTATGGCCAGGTTAGCAATCTGCTAGGGAAGGTTTTCAAGTGTTCTGTGTAAATAAAAACATTTAGTGTCCAACTCCACCCATGGCAGCAGGAGGCCATGCAGAGTCCTGCATTCTGCTGCAAAGCCTATGGCTCTGGACCTGCTCCTGTGTCCTCCAAAAGATCTTTGGAATGACCTGAAGTTCTCTTCCAATTCAGATGGAAATTAGCTTACATCTTGGGCCTGCCCTGGCTTTGTCCATAGGCTGATGGGCCTTGGACACGTGGGTGCCTTGGTGATTCCCTAAGAGTTGCCAGGGGGTGGGCAGAGAGAGCCCTGCAGGGCTGGCTGGAGCAAGCAGAGCCTGCTGGTGATTGTCTGGAGCTCTGCATGCAGCAGATGTCTGTGAAACACATTAGATTCTCATCTGCCTCTTCTAGTGAAACCAGGTTTTGTCAGAAGATTCCTGACCAGGGCCAGCTTTATTGTTCTCATGGTTCAGCTGAGGTCAGTAATGTATGTAATCTGTACCAGGGTGTGGATGCATCTGGCAAGTAATGGCAATACCCCAGCCTGTGAAGACTTCCCTCTGAATGACAGTGCTATAATTAAATCTCCAAATTCAGGACTCTGAGCCAGAACCGAAGTTTGGGAACTTCATAGAGGTAGGGGCCAGCTGTGGAGCTCATCTGGGGATGTGGATTGCAATTTCCCAAAGCCCTGGGGCAGTTTGGTTCTGCGGGAAGATGCTCAGGATCTGTATAAAGAGATTGAGCAAAGATAGCGCGTTCTCTTTCACAGCACTAGTCTGAGTAAACAGGTTTGCAATAATCAGCTGTTGACAGATGGCAGCAAAACACCTGTGAGTGACTAAACTTTTCAGCCTCTTAGTCAGAGCTCCAGGAAGACTTGGTGCTGATTCTCAGAAATGAGAAACATACCTTCTAATATGTTCTCTATCTCTCGGAACTTTCTTCTTTAGCCACAATAAAATGCCTATGGATGAAGCTCATGGAAGTTCATCAAACTCATTTGGCACTGGTTTATGCCTACTTTTAAAATATGTCAGATGTAACACTAATCCTGGTGCAACCGCACTATAATTAGTGTTTGGCTCACCCCACTTTAGTAAATGCACCTGACTCAGCTATTTCACAGTTAGATATCATTATGCTTTGAAGCTGTATTTACCATCTGCAGCTGAAATATTTGCCTAAAAGTATCCCATAGACAATAAGGCATGGGCCCCATTGTGTTGCTTGTGCTTTGTTTTTTATGTAATGACCCAGATGCAAACCCAAAAGACGACCATTTGCTTACAAGTGTTAGAGCCTCACACATTGTGGGACATGTTTCTTGACTTTCTGAAGGGGTGGTTTCACAGGACAACAAAGAGCAGTTCTTAATTGGACCCTTTGATAAATTACAGGCTCCATTACAGAGCCATTTTAAAATCAGAGTAGTGGGAAGGTTTTTCTCAATCGCATGAGAACAAGATGAAGGTAGGGTAGACAAAATAACCACGATATGCTTCACAAAGGCATCTGTGTCAAAGCTTGGCTGACCTCCAGACTAGACCCTCTGGGCTAGTGCTGGGTGTCAAGCGGAGATGCAAAGCTCAGACTTGTACTTTTGGTGGTGCACACGAACCCCAGCATAAAGGGGTCTTCAGGTTTGCTCCCCAAAGGACATCACAGGGCTTCACACCTGGTCTCTCCTACAGGCTGCCAGAAACCACTGCACAATCAGCAGGGTGTCATCAGCCTTCAAGAGTTCATCCCCAGGATTACACCATTTGCTTAAAATTCTGTCTTGTGGATTCCAATGGTGAGAGAAGTATCTCAATTTTCATGCAGAAAGAGAAGTTTTCATTCTTATGGTTATGGAGAAGAGCCTGAAAAAGGAACTTTAAAGGCTCAGCCCCCCAGAAGGCATTTAGGTGTGATTTATGTGTGTGACTCCTGTTTTATGGTTTTTCAATGCTGAGGCTTAGCAACACAACCAGCTTTGTTTCATGAGGTAAAGCAGAGCTGGAGCTCTGCAGATGATGGAAAGTCCCTGGTAACACCGATACAGCTGGTTTCTGCCCTGTCTCCCTGCTGCAGCTGTTTGCAGAAGGGCTCTTATCTGGGGCACAGCCTCGGGCATGCCCCAGTCCAGCCTGGGGCTGGAGTGCCTGTGGGCAGTGTGGTGTCTGTGCATAAAACCCCGTTGGAAGTGGGGATAGAAGCATCCCAGGGGATGCACCCAGAGCCTGGCTCTGGCAGAGGCGAGGGGGGGCCACGGGCAGCCCCTGCCTCCAGCCCTGGTGGTTTGCACACAGCAGCTCGGGGTGCCTGTGCTTGTGCTGCCTGCACACCACATCGCCTGGGCCTGGAGAACGTGCTGCTCACATGTGGATGACTGTATGGAGAAAGGAATAAAATCGTGCTTTTCCTACAGAGGTCAGGTGTTCTGACTGGACGTCGCTTATCCCCTGATCTGTGGGTCTGGGCTGCAGGCTGGGTAAATGGTTTGCTCACTGGCAGAGTCCTCTGCAGATGTGTCCACTCAGCAGCTGGAGTTTACAACATAATATGACCCTTGTGCATAGATCTCTGGTCTGAGTGGAGCTGAATTTCATTCATTGCGTGCACAGAGGTGATGAACACGTGATTTTTAGGCCTAATTTAACCCCTCAGCATTTAATTTTGTTCTGTTGCATGTCCTTGACACATCTGGAGGGTAATCTCTAGATCAGCTTTTCCTTTGTTATGATTTCAAGAGCTTGAAGAACCCGCTCACATGTTCCTACTGCGAGCTGATTTTTTGTCTGTGATTTTTTTTCCTGCCCCTCTCTCAGCACTTCTGTGTATTTATTTGCATCAAGATGCAGGTACAGTTCACATGAAACCAGTTTTGAGCAGTCCATCTTTTCTACCCTCGGTGCTCAACTTCATTCCTAATCCACATTCAGGTCTATATGTCTGCTTCAGGGACATGGCACAACTTGAGCAGTAAACCTGGCCCTACAGCGTTAAAATGTGCTTTAAATTATATAACTAGACACTTTGTTCTTGAAAATAAGGCTGTGATTACAATGCTTAAAATAAGCTTAGTTAAGAGTATATTCAAATATATATAGGGTTCGATTTTTTGTGTAGAATTACTAAGCCAAATTGCAACATCTTTATAGTCATATCGATGACTCAAGGGAATTATAAGTTTAATATCTACTTTCATGTGGCAAAAAAGGAGAGATCAATTTATTTGAATTGGTACATTTGCTTTATTTCAAACTTTAAATTCATCCCTTTTCAGGAAAGTCTATAGTAGCATTTTACTAGGCTTTTTCTTTTAAACCACCAGGGAGACCATCTCTTCCTAATTCACTAAAACAAGAATTCTTTTTTATTATTATTTATTTCAATACCAACAATCGCTATTAAATCTGTGAAAGGAGCTTCTGTGTTATTAAACTTCTTAATAAAAATGTAGCTCCCTCTTCTGCTGACCCAGATAATTAGTTGTTGATTTTTCAAGGAATAGGATTTACAAATATGTGTTCAGAACTGCAGCTGATTTCTTTTTATTTTTCTCTTGGTGCATGGATTTGTGAATATCTGACCAAAACTCCTTATGTGTTTCAGCACTCAGAGCTAACAGCATTAACTGGAGTATTTCATAAAAATGAAGGGTTTGCATTTTCTAAGCATACAAATGTTATGTTCCAAAATAAAAACATGCTCTAATTATGATGCTGCAATAAATGCATGGCATTATTAAGTTATCATTTATGTCTAAATTATGTTCATTCTGCTAGACAGGGAGAGTGTAGCCAGTTCTTTTCTCAGGCTTGAGTGCAACAGTCCAAGCATCTTTCAAAGGTGTTAATACATCCTGCAGTGGATCCATCTCTTTGGAGATGGCCCTTCTCTTTAAATTGCTCTGTCTTATCAGAGTCATTAGTGAGTTTAGAGTAAGCAATCAAAAGCCACTCTGCAGCAAAGTCCCTAAGCTTCCTTTATTACATTTTATTTTAAATTGTTCAAGATACCAAAAAAGCAGGGGGGAAAGAGGACACACAGCCTCCTTCTATTACCAGCAATAAATAGTCTTGGCTGTAAACGTCATATTTCAGGTAAATTTTCATGCTTTCACTGGTTCAGAATCTGTCATTTTTACAAGCCCTGTTATAAAATGAGCATATTCAGAGCTGCATGCAGCCTCTGAAGAAATCACTGTAATAAATGAGCTTTGCATTCACAAGATGAGTTCCCACATGTGTGAAAATGTTAATATTCCCGTGACTGAATTCAATGACATAATGAATCTACAGTGGAAAATCAGTCTGCATCAAGCAAAGACAGGCATAGCTATGCTGGGCTGTTCTTGGCACACAGGACATTTTGTATCTCAAGTTAAGAAAGGCAAATAATTGCAGTTGAAAGGCAATGTGTGCTAGCTGGGCATAGAGGGCTAGATCCTGAGGTTATTTTATTCTACTTGTTGCTACATCTGATTAAAAAATTGTTGCTTGACAGTAAACAAAATGAGAAATCTACTTGAAAAGGACTCTCAGATCTAGGATTGATATCCTTTTAACCTTGAGTCACATCAGGTGTGTTTATAAGATCTTTTGTAACCAGATGTGAACAAACTCCGTCCATTCTTGTTGCCTTCGGGACTGAAATCAGCTGGAAGAGAAAGACAATGCACTGGCAGTGTGATCTCATGTCTGTGCTTACATTGGAACTATTACTCCATGGAGCAGACAGAGAATTGTTGCTTTCACATGTTTCAGGTGAAAGTGAATCCCTAATGCAGGTGATTAGAAAATTGAGTGAGTCTGTCTGATTTTCTGGTACTGAAAGTTGCAAGTCTAACACGTGTGTCGGACACCACGTTAGAAATAATTGGTTTGTGCAATTAGAAGCAACAGAGAAGTTGTGAAGCTGATAGCAGTGAATCTAGAGTGCTGTTCCATTTGAGAGTTTGATCAGTTAGCTATAAATTCACAACAGACTTATTGCCTCTTATGTATAGGACTTGCCAAACTGATTCAAAAGCTGAATGACACCAACTTTATATGAGTGCAATTGTACTTCTTTCATGGAAGGGCTAGAGAAGGAGGAGAAGATCTAAAATAAGACAGGTTTGTCATCAACAGACACATTTTCTTCTAATCCAAGATAGTAAGGAAGGGAATTACCATATGCTGAATTTAGGAAAGCAAAAGATACACAACCCAATGCAACTTTTTACGGGATGAAATCTCCTGCTGCTCTAGAGAATGTCTCCAGGATCAGTTTGGGAGATTTAGTTCTGTTCAGTTTGGGGCCCCACAACTCCTTAAGTTCAGGAGAATTGGACTGATCGAAATTTACAGGAAAAGAAATCTAAGAGCTTGATACAATTCCTGCAAGTATATCCACTTTGTTGTATATAATGCCTGAGAAAAGTAACCCCACAAAACATAATGTATGCTGAAAGAATGCTTTAATTGTTTGTGAGTCAAGTAGTTCAGTGCTTTGGTATATAATTTTGTTGTTGGTCCTTTAAGTCCAACAAGTATGTGTGTTTTGAAGTTCTGAATGTGTGTTGCAGGAGCATGTTCCTTAGCTTTCAAGGTTTTGCTGGTACTTCTCAGGAATTGGTTGATGAACTTTCTTACAGAATTAATCACATACTTTCTTATAGGTCACCAATCAGCTTCAAATCTGGGTTTTGTAATATGCACTAGTCATACTACTCCTTGATGTAAAGCAGTAAGTAGGCTGGTTTTTTGTGGTAGAGGAGAAGAAAACTAATATATTGTCAGTATTGTCAGTATATATCTTTTGGTACCTTGATTGTCAGGAGGAATGTTTTGGACCTGTTGTGGCTGTCAGGTGGGAGACATGTCATGTGTTGACATGCAGCAGTCATAGATGAGATCTAGAGTTCCTGATTCTTGGCTTATTTTTGTTGCCCCTTTCTCTAAGCTGCCAATTATTCTGGGAAAGAATACTTTTCCCTGCATCTCTCAAGTGGGGGGTGAGCTAGGGGCACCCAGTGGGGGTGATGGCTGGGCAGCATTCAGAGCAGTGGTCTCAAATGCTGAGCACCTGAACAGAGATACACCAACCCTTCTTGATGTGTTGATGCAATGCATTCGTGTTTCACATGACCTACTTAAAAAAAGAAAAAAAAAAAAATGCAGCCACCCTGAGCCATAAAAATGTCAGAATCTAATTGTGAAGGGGGCTGAACAAGCTATCATAAGATAAAAGCAAATGAAAAGATGTCTCACAAATTCTTGAAACCCTCTGTGCAAACAAGATCTGGAGCCTGAGCCAAGTTGTCTCTGAAGCAGTGCTGCATGTCAAGGGGACACGGAAACCCATTGGCTTCCTGCTGCTTCCACCTGCTCTCAGGGGCATGGACATTTGTTGAGGTAAATCAGGACCTGGATAAGCCAGGACAGGTAAACCTGCAGCTGAGGTATTGTGCCAGCATATGAGAAAAGATCCTGGAGTTTCTTATAAAAGATGGCACGGGATTATATTTAACTGCAACAGCACAATGCTTTGAAGTGCAAATATGAACAGCATATTACACTCAACGATCTGAACGTTCCTATCACATTGGCCACAGTGATCCTCTTTGTGACATCTCACAAGGGGATGAAATAGGAGAGGAAAACTTCAGAGGGTAAAAAACTGAAGCGTGTTCAGGAAGAAATATGGGCTCAAGACAAAGCAGCAATGGTAAAGAGAGCTCTAATTGTGTTCAGGTAACTATTAGGTTAAAATAAACACACCATCTACTGGCACACAACTTAGGTGCAGCTTGTTCATAGCTGCATAGAACTGGTCAAGCTGCTGGTCTGCCCAAGACCTTCCATTTGCACCTTGTAACAGCTGGTGTGTGTTAGTTGCTACAGCTGAGATCGCTTAAAAGTGTACTTGTTTGGGTTTTTTTTCCTGAATGTTCTGGTTTTATCATTCTACCTTTCCTGTTTGGTTTGCTCTCAATGACTCTGCCATAAACCAGAACTATTAATTTTGTTCTGGTTTTGCAGCCATTCTCAAATGAGCTGCTTTACTGCAGCTTCTCCTGTCTTAGATGTCAGTCCAGCGTGGAGCTCAACAGAGGGTGAAGTGCTCTGTGTGTCCACAACATCCATCTGCAGGAGGAGATGCAGTTTCTTGCTGCAGGATTTCCCAAGACAGTCTGTGAAATGAGTGTCACATTTTCTGCCTCTTTAATGGGCCCAGTTCACCCAGGTGCACTGACCACTCACAGCCCTTCAGAGGCACCTGCCCTCTATTTTGCATCCTCCATTTCACTGAGTGGAACCACAGTTGATTTCAAGGATGGCAGGATCAGACCCTTAAAGCAGTTTTGATTCACGTGTAATCTGACAATCAAAAAAAAAAAAAAAATCTTGTTGATATTATTCCAGCATCATTTAAGCAGGTAAATAACTTTAGAAGGATGGTAATTAGGTGCTGAGAATGGGTATGAGATGGAGTAAGTTGAAAATTGGTTGGGTGACAGAGAGAAGGAAATTGTGAAAAATGAAAAATGTGTATGGTTGTATTTCAGACACATGTTTTTAACCCCTTTGTAAGGGAAGGTTTTTCTCAGAGAAAAGTTGTAAACAGTCCAGAAAAGCTCTGTGCTGTTATGAGTGCTACAAATGACCTTCAGCTTAAAATGACCTTTAGCACTGTCCATGTCCCACACAGTGAGGTGTGGAGAGCACAGAGCCCATCTCATGAAATGCATGGCCCGCATTTATCTGGTTTTTCTGAGACATAAACATACCAGGCCAGTCAGAGGCAAGCCTGGAGTCAAGGCCTGGTTCACATTGCAGCTCTAGAATTGTTCAGCATTGCCAGCTGTGGTGATCTTAATGGAAATCTGTGAAGACTTGGTGGTTTTCTTAATACTTTTATTTCTGAAAATAGGTAAAAAATGTGATAGACTCTCCATTTATAGAATAAACTTCTTATATTTCGTGTTTGCAGAGAGAGATTTCTTTATGTGTTTTCTGGCAGGCATCATCATCATTCATTATCTAATACAGGCCTTGAAATATTGAAAGGATTCATGTTCATGAACGTATTCAAAGTGGGTCTGGACTCACCACTCTCAGAGCGATTGCCATCTGATGCGCATGCTGCGTTTTTGTTCAAAACAGAAATAGCCTGATGAAATTTCTTGCTAAAAGGAAAGTTATTTCACATGTACATTAGTTATTTTTCATTGCCTCAAGGGGAACCACAAATCTGTGTTGTTTCTAATTAATTGCTGGGTTATGTAAAGAGTGCTCCATGTAGTGAAGGGGAGTGGGATGCTTGACACAGCAGTCAGGTTCCTTCCCTTACCCTGCTGAGTTTTCCCCATTTTTCTCCCTATCTCAAGCAGCTATTCTTGTCCCACTGAGCCCTGGTTGCAGTAGATGGTTATATTTCTTTAGAGTGTAGATGTTTGTAAACAGATGCTGATTTCCACAACACGAGCCCTTCAAGACCTAATTGGAGGATGAGCTTGGAGACTTCTCCTGGAATAATGAGAGACCTACTGGTGGTGGCATACAGCTGTTTATCCTCCCACAATCTGTTTTTGCCTTTAGAATTTCTTTTTTTGGTAAGACCCATACTCAAGCTGTGTGCTTCCATTCCTGCCTCCATTCAGCATCGAGTACCACTTATGCCTGGGAAAAGTAAAAATCAATTGTGAGTCTGTGCACTACAAGCAATGGCCCCTCTTTTAAAGCCCCTTCTGCAGGGGCAGAGGTGACATCTCCAGGTGGAAGAACACAGCTTCTTGTTGTGCACTGGCCATCCAGCTGAGCATGTCCAAAACATTCTGGTCTCCATGTCATGACTTTAACTCGTGTTTATCCTGGCTGTCAAAGGTAAGAGTAAGTGCAGAATGAAGCCCTGGGTCTGCCAAATTATGGAAACGTGTGTAGTGTGTTATGCTGGAGGAGGTCAGGTCAGTGAAAATAGTCAGAGCAAGCATGGCAGCAACAGGAGGGAGAGGGGTCAAGAAAATGGTTTTCAAGGGTATCCCAGGTGAACTCACACCCTCACTTGCTCAGCTAATGCATTGAAAGGGCTCATCCTGTTCAAACTGCAGGGAGGCAAATGTGCATGCCTCTGTGGGAGAGGGTGACGGCAGTGGGAGTTGATCAGAGCTGGGTCAGATCCTTAAGATTAAGGGTGCTTGTTTTTTCATGGCCCCAGCCCTCCTTGCACTCCTGGAGAAGAACTACAGGAGATGTTTGGGTTGTCTTTTGCTTCTGTTTGTCACTGTTTGCAAAAGGGTTCTGGTGTGACTGGATTTCTAGGTACTCCCATGATACCAATAATATTAACTTTAACTGGTCTTAAACCTCTGGTCAATTACTGGCCCTGTTGTCTTTATGTTTAAATATCTAAGCCCCTCTCAAATGTTTATGGACTCACTGTTGCCTTTGTCTTGTGTGTGTGATAGCTACTTCATATACTTTGGGCAAACATGAAAAATTGTTTTAGATATTATGTGGAAATCCATATGTTGTCTGTAACCCTGCTTTGCTTTTCATGCAGAAAGAGCAGAAGAAACAGCATGTACTTATTAAAGCCATATTTCTTCAGATAGCTTAACCTCTGTTTTATAAATTGTATTTAACATCAGTATCGTATTCTGTCTTAATCTACTGTTGCATTTTAAAGTCTGTTCCCATGTCAGTCTGGAGTGGTCCATGCAAATCAGTCCAATGGAGAGAAAACAGGATAGTATTATGTAGTGTCTCTTTAGTGTTATATCCAATTTTATGCTTTGTTGAGAGCAGAAGTCACACTATAACAATCCCTCAAAGGCTTGAAGCTAAGGGAACATTAATCAACAGCAAGAATAAGTGACTAACTATAATGTCCATGTTGGAGGAAAAGAGTTTGTATCTGGTTGCATACACTCCATCTGATGCCTGGGACTTTTATCAACTAAGGCTGAGGGGGAATCTTTAAAAAGAAATATTTGAGTAAGAATGATTTATCATGTGACTGAGATGAGTCCACTGGGAAAGGTGACTGGCCAAGTCCACGTTGACTAAGTAGATCAAGAAGGAGTGCCACAGATATGTCTCAGTTTTAAATGCCTGTTGGTTGGTCTCATTAATCTGCTAAATTACCCAGCTCAAATTGCTTATGTGTAAGTGTTACATCAAGGTACACTATTTTGTATTAGCTGCCATATAAAAAGGAAACAGCCACCGAAGGTAGGAGAGAGCGAGGGTGAGTTATTGGCTGTTAAATAATCCAGCAACAAAGTACTTACTCATGGGGAACAAAAATTGCCAAGAAATATTCACAAGGGTATCTGATAATGTCTAATTTGTTCCCAGAATCACACATCATTGTTTCTGCATACTCCAGAGAGGCAAAAACAGCACAGGAGAGAAACAAATATACACAGAGACACACAAATAATTAACAGCCACGGGATCATAGAGTCCAGTATTAGATCTAGAATACAGTGAAGACACAGCATAAGAAATGTTTATTACGGGTAAAGTTGAAAAAATTTGACATTAGGGCTGGCTGATTGCAGTTACGAATAACAATTCTTAAATCATCCATGGCAAACTCTTCCTACAAAGGAAATGAATTGTTGCAACACAATACATCCTTGTTCTATCGATATGATTATCTAGTTATCCATAACATGTTGTAATTTGTTTTGATTTTTAAGTGTTCTTTAGCTGCAAAGCCTTAATGAGGCTTCTCTAAATTGATTAGGAACTGCGAGATACAGCATGGTTCACAGATTATTTCAGAGAGCTGTCAACATCCTGTGACTTTCATTTCATTGGATTTAATGATCGTTGGAAAAGGTGTGCATTACAGCCAGATACAATCACATTTGTCAGCATGATCCTTTTAAGTGCAATTCAATTAAAGTGTTATTCTCTAATTTTATTATTGCTCAAGCTGAGTGCTAATGCTAGCTACCAATAAAACTACAGGTAGATAATGGTATACAATTTAATTTAACTAATTGGAGTTTAGTGATCTAACATGCTTTTCATATCTTAATTCTTTGAATAATCTTTGATTTTAGCATCTGGTACAATTCTTTTAATGGAAAAGGGCAACTGAAAACATCAGTTACATTTGAGATTAAATTATCTAGTAACATCTGCCTTTAACAGTGTATCAGTATGCATGTGAATTTTCCTCTATTACCTGCCACTTGCATCCATTTTCCATTGTCAGCGTGCTTGACCTTGAAATTAATTTATCTAACTGTGCTTACATTCCTTATTAAGTTAACTGCAGACTTGGAGTGCCAGAAACATTCTCACCAAGGGGAAGCTGGCTAGATGACAAATTAAAGGGTCAGGAGCAGAGATAAACCAGTCCTTCAACTAGACAAAGCCTATACGTTTTCCTGATTGTGAAGAGTTACAGATAAATAAAGCACGGATGCTTGAGCACATAAATACACTGGGAAAAGATTATTTTATTTGCTTGTAAACTCCTTATTTCTGCCTGTCTATACTAGTGTTTTAGTTGTATTGTAGTCTTGTATTTACTTTATTTTGGGACACAGATATTAAGCTTTGTAAACTAGGGGAGGCTAAATTATCATCACTGCAAATTTATAAAAGGAAATTCTATGATTGCAGTGCCTCAAGCCTCAGCCAGTTGAGACATTTTACTGTGAACTGAATGAACTTAAAATATTCTTCAAGAATGAGAACTGAGCTCCAGGCTGGTGGTGCTGCCCCATTTGTCCTACAAGACTGGCTGTAATCCCCTGATGTGACTGTAATGTTTTGCATTAGGTGAACTTTTCTGTATTTTTCTATAAAGAAAATGCAAGACATTTAGGCCACATGCCCCTGTGCAACACGATGGCTTTGTTTTGGACTCTGCTTTCCCTTTCCCACAGTGCCCTGATGCTAGTGCAGAAAAAAGGTCTCCCTATGTTCTCCCTTTCTGACAGTGACTAAGCCATTAAGCCACTCTTTGTCCTAGAGTCACTGTAAGTGATTGCAGTGGCAGAACGTCCACAGAACACTGAATTTCTCTGACTACCTCGCTCAGGTACTTGCAGCAAACCCAATAAACAAATCCATGTCTATCTTTAAAGGGTTTGTGACATCTCTGTGACAAAGCAAAGTGCTATCGTTCTCAAGATATAGATGGCAGTAAAGGTACAAGGGAGCACAGGGAGTTGCCTAAGGCTGTGCACAAAACCTGAGTGCAGGTTGTGCTGTAACAACAGAAGAGTAATGGCACAGGAAAGTAACCCAATAACCCAGGTCTCCTCCTAATGGCCCCATCACCAGGCTTCTCCTGCAGCAGTGTCAGCTGTATCCAAAAAGTGAATTCTCCTTTTTCTGCTCCAGTGTGTATGGATTCATGTTCTTCCCTTAAAGAAGCTTTTAAAAAGAAATCAAAAGTACCTATAAGGCCCATTTCTTCATGCTGTGGACTTTTTTTACCAAATGAAAACAGATTCCACTTAAAAAAATAGCATCATCTCTTTCTTCTCCATGTTCTTCTGCTGTGTTATTTCCAGAAAGAATGAGCACAGAGACCTTTTCCATATGCCCTTACTCAACTGTGTCCTCAGTTTCTAGCTACACTTGGTTATGGAACACTTTCAAAAATACATAATCCAATATCTAACATCAGTCATTTGCCTAAAAGCATAGTTGATTAGATAGTTGGGAAATCACAAAGTGTCCTTCTTCCTGGTGTGAGTCATTGTCTCACTTGACATGATCTTTCACACTGTAGATGAATTGAGTCCAGATTTCAACAGCTGGCTTCTACTTCTAAAAAAAAAAAAAAAAAGGCACAATATGTAAGAAAAATAGCATTGATGTTGGAGGCTGGATAAAAGGTTCACTCTGCATGCACATATTGGCTTCTGTTTGGTTTATATCTGGGAGCAGGAATACTGGCTGCCATTGGGACTTGACATTGGGATAAACATGAGAAAACTCTTGCATGTAACTGAGGCTGCTGATTTTTGATGCTGAAAATTCACTGACTGTTGTCAAATATGTTGTGTTTAAAGAGTCTTGACAAGAGATTCATTTTGTTCCTGTATCTTGCAAAGTCATGACACTGTTGATATGACATCACTGCTAACATGTATATAATTACTGCCCTAAGTATCATAATGCACTATTTGGATTTTCCTCCTTTTCCTGCTATGATTGTAGAATATACTTTGATTTCCCAAGACAAGAGAAATTGTCCATTCTGTCATTTTTACATTGTGGCTACTGTATGTGGTGTTAGTTATTTGATTGAATATAAACATTTTTAAACTATGCACAGTTACTGGCAAAATTTTCCTAACTAGCTTTGCAGAGATCATTTGGTGATGCTGAGCTTAGCAGGTACTATCCCTCAACTATACTCTTAAAAATAAAATGAATCAAGGCATATGTTTCCTTAAGAAGGCCAAGCTGCATTCTATATTTTTAGGATTTTAATGAAAACAAATTCAAATAGAAGGGTTGATGGGCCTTTACTAGCTGTGAACTTTGCCTAGCAGCTAAGAGCCATGCTGGGCTCTCTCTGGGATGTGCTTTTCTGGGTGGAAGTAAAGATCCCACTGATCAGATCCACTTCTTCTTCATCCAGCACCAATCTTGTCCATGGACAGACGTTTTTAAAATGAAATGAACCATTTAATTACCCCAGTGCTGGATGCTTTAGTGTTTTCTACAAAACCTAAAGAGAAATATATGCCATTAAAATGATACATTTTCTTCCTGTTTTCTTTGACTGTAAGGATTGCAGAAGGATCGTGCAGAAAAACTTGAACTTTCAGTTAAGAAACTGATAATTTTGCTTTTTGCCATACTCAGGATTTCTGTTCAGGCCACTTGAATTGTGGGTAATGCTAAAATATTTCAACAGATAATAATATAGACATATATATAATTACAACCATAACTGATTTTTTGAATTCAGATGTATCTTACTGAAATATTTTTCTTTATTTTATGTAACAGTTCAGGTTCATGCTCAGAGAAACTCTTGAGAAGCAAGAAGATACAAGTTCTGTAAACTAAACAATGATACATTCATTCTCACTCAAAAAGCTCCATTTAGATTTCTCCACCAGGGATAAATAAGGGAAATCTATTTAGATCTAAGTACTTTGTCGTGATGCAGTGAAGTGTAGTCTGTACACCAGACCTACCAAACTGTTAAATGATGCCATGGGTGCAGTGCTAGTGGAATTTCAGATGAGGTTTTATTTCATGTACATTAGTTTTTTGTTTCTCCTGTATTTTTCAGAAATGTTTTCTTGCTTCTATCAATTGCAAGAGTACATAAAACATTAATGATGAAGCAGTAAAAGAAATGATCTCCAAATATTACTGCAGATCCCTTGATAGATTTCTGTGCACTCTGCAACCTTTGTCTGAGCTAATTAAATAACTGGCAGAATAATTCTGGGGATGCTTACAGATAGCACTGTTGTGATGCTATTTGCAGAATGGATTTTTTTTTCCTTAAACCTCCTTGTCTAGGAAGCAACCCCAAAGCCATTTAACCAGGGAAATACCAGGCCTAAAACTGTGTACAATGATTATTAACAGGGTAACGAGAATTGAAATGGGTGTGAAGGCAAAAAATAATCAAGAACATAGCAAGCCATCATTAAAGCTGAGCATAAATGAATGGAAGTGAAATGAAATGTTTGGTGGGTTCTGGAACATCTGTTTTTATAAATCATCATTAATATGATAAAGGCAGTCTATTTTTCCATTCAATGGGTTATGTATATTGTCTTGTACAACTTGTGGTTGGGGAAGTTTCTGTTTTCCATCTAAGTCTTAAATATGCTATTCAACAGCTTTACTCCTAGTGCCTGACTAAACTCTGCAGTCTGAAAAACATGTGTTTTCAGAACCCAGTACTTTTTGTTTCTAATCTGTCTAGTTTGTCTTACATTAGCACAGAAAGGTCCCAAATGGATTTGGTACTTTGTTGAAGTGAGCTCCAGTGCAGAGTAAAAGCATCTTTGCTCTGAAAAGTGTAACCTTAAAGGAAGAAAAAAATTAATTTAATAGTGCTAAAAAACAGAGGAAACTGAAGCACTAACTGGCAAAATGACTGCCCACTATTTCACTGTCAGCCAAACATCTGCTGAGCAGAAAATAAGATCCAGAATTCTTGCTGCTCAGTGCATCCTGTGTACCATCCTGTGTTCTCCAACAAAATGGAGCTTTGCTGCCTTTGCTGCCCTATCATGAAAAAAAATACCATTACACATAGACTTATTTGAGTCTTGTCACCATTTAAATGCTCCAAGAATGGGTAGAATATCTAGATATTCCTGAGGCAGAGGTTTAGCTGATGTGAAATGTAAATGTGTTTCCAGCTACAGTCTGATAGCACATCCACAACTTTGACAGAGCATTTTCCAGCCCCTGATAGCATTTTAGCTATGTAAAGAAGTAAATACCAAATGCTTGAAGCAATTAATTAGCAGGAATATGCAATCTGTAAGGGCACTGCAACAGCCACGTTAGAGACAGAAGGTCAAAGTCCCCTCTAATTGTCCGGATGATCCTGGGAAAGGTGCTTACTCTCTCAGATTGCTTAGCTGAGAGCAAAGGCCAGGCAATCTGGGGTGAGAAAAGTGATCTCAGTCCTTTGTGTGCTGTCCTTCTGCCCCGGGTTGCTGTCCTGTTGTTAAGAGCAGCATCCTGGCTCCTTGCAAGGATGCAGGCACTGATCTCAGCTATCAGCAGCTCGGAGCCAGGAGGACCTGGAGGGGTTTGCAGATGAAAGCCACCGTGCTGAACTGCATTCAGGAGCAAAGGGCCCCGTGCTGGGCTCAGATGTGCCCTGCTTAGCGTATCTTGTAGCTCTGCTCACTGCAAACTGCTTCCTCTGGGAGGCAGGAATTGGTGTTTGCTGTAGGGTGGGAGCAGACCCGTGTCACCCGCACTGGTGGGAGCAGAAGAGGCGTTTTTGGGCAACATGAGAGTAGGCAGGCTGTCTCAGCTCTGGACTCGCTCTCTCTGGGTCCTGACAGTCCCCAAGGCTTGAGCTGCCTCAGGTGACGCTGTTATTCCACTGGGCTGTGTTCACACAGCTCTACAGAGCATGAAGGACCCAACTTTGTGTGCATGCTCTCTCTCTAGAGAAGGAACTTGGCCAGGATACCCCTTGTGTTCCTCTGTGCACACAGGCTGAAGCCAGACAGCAATTGGCTTATTACAGTGAGCATTCATTCTTTGTATTAACTACTAGTAGAATTAAGTGAGCAATTTATTTCTTTCTTGGAATACATTAGGATGCTCTTGAAGTAGAGCCCTTATATACTAATGTAGGACTTTGTGTAGGCTGTCATTTCAAGGAATTTTTCCACTATGATCAGTGTTTATTTTAATGCTGAGCTTTTACCACAGCAGCAGGGTAAGAGGATGCAAACACTTTCTTGTATGAAGGGATTTGCTGCAGCTGAGACACCGAAGTTTTCCTGCAGCCAATACAACTTCTGTCCTGCCCTGGTGCTTGACATGGTCTTGCAAAGCGTCCCAGAAGCACAGACCTCTCCCTCTGAAATGGAGTAATTCCTGGAATACTTTAAAGTGGTTTCTGGAGCTATTCAGAGTGATGCAGGTGTACTTTAGGACACTTGTGAGCCTGCTTATCTCTGAATTGTGGTGTTGTATATATTTTTGTTTCTATTTTTAATCCCTGTGCGGGTTTGCAGAGAAGTTTTTCATAATGTCAATGTCTACTGCAATACAAATTGCATGAACCATTAAGCAGAGCCAGTATTCCTTTTGAAAGCTGTGTCAAGTCTGGGTAAAATGTGAAATTATGAGCAGTAGTGACCAGAAAAGAGCTGCACCCTTGATACCGTTTCCATTTGATTTGGTCCCCTCAGCTTTTTAATTTACTGCTTAGATTAGGATATTCCAAATAACCTCTGAAGAGTGGCAGGTTCCCTCCTCTCCCCTGATGCTGAGGCAGCTGGGAGCCAGCCCTGGGCAGAGTTTGGAGCAGTCTCAGGGCTGTTGTAGCTGGTGCTATCAGGGAAGGATCCAGAGGGGTTGCTTTTTTGGTCTTAGGTTGCCAGAACATCGGAAGCCTGTGTGTGTGTGCCCTGACATCCCCTGCTGCCGTGGGCTGGGGAGGCTCACTGCCTGCACAGGCTTTAGTGCGTGGCAGAGCAGGATTTCCAGGTCCCCCACTAGCAACATCCTGGAGCCCCTCTCTGTGCTGACTCAACCCTGCCTCCTCCCAGGTGGGTTCTCTCTGAAGTCCCTCTGCCACATCGCTGAACACTAAGTAGTTTGAAGCGAGTTGTCGCCTTTCTTTCTTTCTTCTCCAGGTCATTAGCATAAAATTCAAATAGGTTAAAATATTATTCGTCTCTAACACTGCGAGGGGACAGAGGCCTGGCTAGCCCAGGTAATCATAGCAGAATTCAAAGCCCACGGTTGTGCTTTTGAGCAGCAATAGGTTACTCATTATTGCAGCTTTGAACAGCTTCCCTGTGGGTTGTGTGCGCCTCTGCCACCAGCACTACTGGCACCGATCAATTAGTGTCACAAGCAGTTTTAGAAAGGGCCAAGCAGGGAACGTGTGTGGAGCTATTCTCCCACCTGCTGTTCTTACTGGTGAAGCTGGAGGGATCTGGCCTGCCAGCATGGTATCTCTTTGGGAGCTAATTAGTTTGCAAGATTACAGAAAGCAGGATATATGAGCTGCCTGATCAATCTCCTCTACAGCCCTGTAAAGGGAATAGGTAAATGTCATTTTCATAACACCGGCATAAAAACTGAGGTGTAGAGGCCAGATGTGCTCCCTGCCACAGTTCACAGCCACCAGATCCAGGAGCATGGAGATTGGAGCAGATTCCTCTGTGGGAATATCTGGGGTGGGGAAAGCTGCTCCTTTTGGAGGGAATCCTGAGGAAGCACAAGTGGCAGGTGACTGCAGTGAGCTCAGGAGCAGAGTCTGTACATGATGGGCTTTGAGCCCACCAGAGCCAGCGCTGTCCAGAGGGGTCCATCAGGAATCCCCTGAGCTCTGTCCCTACTCTGGTGCTCTGGCTGCAGTCAGACTATGCCCCTCACTTTCCCAAATGCTTCTCTCCCATTCTGCTTTCCACAGCCTGTGATGTTTGACTGCTGCAGGGGAGCTCGCTGTGCTTTGTGCAGCCCCTCTCGCCAGTTGGGAGGCAGGGGGTTCGTGCTCCTGCCTCATTACTCAGGTCAGTGGAAATAATGACAAGGTTTTTCTTACATGTGCATTCAGAAAAGTCTGCAGTTAAGATTCTATCAAAAATGAAAAACAGTGTGGAGCAAAATAATTATTTTTGTAAGGCTTTTTGGATTTTACCGATGATGAGGGGAACAGCGGGAGTTCGCAAAGGGAATATATTTTATTGATGCCAAGGAATTATTGCATCAGTATGAGAACTTCAGGGCCATGTAAATGTTCGGGACAGTGAAACATTGCATTATTATGGAAAAAAAAAATGCCTTTGAATAAAAGAGAAAAAAAATATCGAAGTGTTGTAAGAAAGTTATTCCTGTAACTACATGGATGATTTGGAAACATTCTGTTGCTGAGGTGGGTTGTGGACAATTCTTCTTGTCCTTCCTCTCATGTCATTCAAAAATAGGTCTGGGATAGCTCTCAAAAAAAAAAGAAATTTTTCACTTGCATTTAAAAACTCCAGCAAGAGTCAGTGACTATTGAAGAATGAGTGATTAAAGATGAGATTTACTTGAAGTTGTTTGGAATTTGGGGTGTTCTAAAATATTCCAAAGTTTTTTGTTTTAAAGAAGAAAAAAGAATTCTTTCTTTTCCTTTGCCAGTGTCTCATTTCAATGTTCCAGTCTAATAAGCAAAAGCCAAATTTTGTTTCCTGATGGATCAAAGAGAGAATGCCCAGAGCAAGCCTGTGTGAAGTACACAAACCCAGTGCCTTGCTTTGCAACCAGCAGCACAAATGCTTCCCTCGAGGGCGGCATTGGACAATGCAGGGCCTCCAGCACAGGAACCAGAAGGTTCCTGTCTGCACAGGGAATTCCTTACCCAGGTACCTGTGTAGTAGCTGCTGTGCTGTGCAGGTACCAGGGCTGCTGCAAGAGCAGTGAGAGCCATCTCTGAGCTACCTTTCACATCCCCAGCTGCCCTCTGCAGGTGCACTTCCCTTTTTTCTCTTTCTCTCTCAGCATTTGAAATGCACATCTTGTTCATTTAAATTTGCTGCTCATCTCTGGAAATGCAAGCTGGGGTCTCTCTGGGGGAGAATTGGACAGTTATAAGTTTAGTTCCATTTTTCCCTCTTTCTTAAAGCCTTTTTCTCCATGCTGGTAAGATGATGCCAGTTATAAATATGTTTTCTGTTTTGGCTTTAACACCATCTCAATGCTGGCCAAAACCTTGTTAGGCTAAAGTCTAATTGAAGCTGCAACTATTCTCACATAACTTGCTTAATTAGAGGACCATTGTATACTCTACCACCAAACATATTTTTGGGAGATGAAAATTGCTAGAACAAATTCTGCTGGAATAGTTACAGTAGCAGAGCCTTTTCAACACCAGCCCCAGCCTTGCCAGGACCTTGCAGCTGAGCAGCTGCTGAAGAAATCCAGTACCCCCAGGAATAGGCCCTTCAGAGTACAGTCATTCATTGCCTCTCAGCTGAGCATAGCTTTTGAGTCTGAACCTTGGAACCTGCTAAGAAGTGAAGTGAAAAAGCTCCTGGAAGCCCTTTGGAAGTGAAGTTGAAGAGAAAGTGTTTTACAGCCTCTCCTGCCCAAGCTCAGTTCTGTCCTTGCATTCATCTTTTAAAGAGATCCCATGCTTCCACATTTACATGCCTGCCTTCCCCCCTTCGACAATGCATGGCTCCTTGACCTACTATTCTTAACCTTAACTGACAAAAAGATTGTAGTATAAATAGGACATTTATAACCAGCATTGGAAATCTCTTCTGTTGTGTGATTATCTACAAAGTGTTATTACCCCCTTTTTGCACAGGAAAATACGGCTAGATTCTCATTGATCCACCTTGAATCAATGCTTTTAAAAATCTTAGACACATTTTACTTAAGAGCAAAAGCATGCATTTTATGTTTTGACATGGTATTATTGATTGGAAAGGAGAGAGCAGTGCTCTCCACCTGACTGTCTCCTCAGTTTCCTAGTCTGGCAGTGTCTGGTAGCACAACATCCTTAATGGCTCTGCTCCTGTTTTCTCTGCTTGTTGCCTCTCCTCTTTATCCTCCCAGTCCTCAGCACGGTGCCTTTCTCAGTTTTTTAAAGTAATCAATATTGTGCTCAAGCCTCCCGCTGCTTGCTGTCACTCATATTTGGCACAGCCATAAATTATGGATGGGTCTTTCTCAGCCTATATAAAATTTCTATTGCATTTGTCAATTGCTAATCAATAGTTCACTTTTCTTATCCTCAAAGACACACGCATGTTCTGAAGTTTTAATGCAAGCAGACCTCCCCCCTTACATGTAGATGAGAAGAGCAGTGAGACTTCAGCTGGTAAGTGAGAAGATGCAGAGGTACAAATCTAGACCTGGTGGTCTATCTGAGAAGACATTAATATAAATCTTCTATCTTCAGGGCTTTTCTTTCTGCATTTCACTATGGAGCTACATGTTTCACAGACATATTAGGTGGTGTTTTAGCGTGGCTTTGCTTACCTGTGACCCTTTCAACCTCCACTGCACAAGATGCTCACAGTGGTAGACTGTTTGAACTTCCAGAGCTAATGGCATCTGACATTTAAGTCAACCTTAAAGAAATCTCAGCAAACCCAGTCACTTAAACTAATATGTCAGTGTCTCTTTAAGGAGGCATATCGACAGTCTTTATAAAATGTCATGTTATGTTGATGTCCCAATCAAGTGCACGACTCTCCCTCCCCCTGCCCAAGTTTTCACAGGCTTTGAAACTGGGTTGTAAACCAAAAAAAAAGAGAACAAATAATTCCTTTTTATAAAAAGTGCATTCTTAAAAAGTTGGATTGCTGACTATCTAAAATAAGTGAGCAACCCCTGTAGCATCGACTTCTGCTGCAACATCTTTAATACATACACAAGTGCTGTTAGCTGAGGCAAGGAGAAAATACCAGTGGAGTGAGACTGCTTGAAACCATATTTTGCTTTAGGCAAAACAGTGTGCTAAAAGAGCTGAAAACAAGAAAAGCTGCCTACTGCTATCCCTGCAACATTAAACATCAAAACTTCAGCCATTTGCTAGTGAAGGTTGGCCGCTTGAATAAACGCTTGAGATTTGAGAAGCTACTGGTCACAATGGGGAGAAGAGAGAAGAGAAGAGAGAGCTTATTCCTTCAAAAACCTGACACCTCACTGCAGAAGAGCAGTTGCTGCCTAAGTAAATCCTCAATTAGGGCTGTTGGCTGCAGGTCCTGCAGTGGTGCTCGATGGAGGGATTTGCTGGAGCACTCTCCATTTACAGCTCCGTGTGCTGCTGCAGTCTCTGATTCGGAGTCCAGCAGGGTCCAACCTTCAGGCCATGCTGCAAAGGTATCCGCTTTGGAACAGATGGTGCCACTTTTATTCACACTGAGTAGTGTTTTCCTCCTTAAGAGGGCTGACATCTCAGCTGAATCACACTAAAGTAGGTCCAGCTGTCTGGCTTTTCTAAGCTACACTGATGGGAGAGCATGTTTTCAAAAAGGCATCATTCTCCAAAATGCAGAGTGCTCAGTGGCACTTGGGGAGATGCACACTGGGGAGATGTGAGGCAAGTGCCATGCAGCAAGGAGAAACCAAAATGACAAAAGCTTGTCCAAAGGGGTCTGCTGCTCATCTGGACTACAGCAAATGAATTTTTTTATCATAAGGGAGTATAGTGGTAGATGACAGATTTGTAATATAAGAGGTAAAGAGATTGTATTAATTAATGGAATAAGAAATTGTTTCATAGAAAGTAGATTCCCTTGCATGGGTTAAACCTCTTTCTCTGAGAAAGCTGAAGGTTTTGGGGTGATTAAGCAGAGGAGTTCGAATGACTGGATGGTGAATTCAGAACATGGAAATCTAGAGATGGAGATCTGGATCATGGATGTCAAGAGGTGGAAATTATAGAGATCTCAGCCTAAATCATGGAGACCTAAACAAACTCCACTGGTCTTGGCAATTCCAGGTGCACAGAGGAATGACCAAAAGTATTATCCAGAATACCACCTTTCAGCCAGCCCAGAAGTCTCACCTGCCTGAATGCAACAGGAGCCCCTTCCCTGGGAACGCCTGTTTCAGAGCCAAGAGAATAAATGTGGGAGGACTGATAGCCAGAAGGGGTACAGAGACTTGTCCAGTGCCATAAGGCATCAGAGATGCAGACTTGGGTGGCAGAATCACCTCTGCTGCCTTTCTTCTGAAGCTTCTGCCTATTAGCAGAGCTCTATTAAGTGCTTAATAAATTAATTTGGGAAGGACTCAGTGTCCCATGCCCTGTGCTGATTAGCAGCATCGCTTCCAGATGATCTGCCTGTTGCTGGGTGCAGAAGCCCTGTGCCTGTGCCTCTTATTGTAGTTCTGGCAGGGTTTTATCCAGTCACTTCTATTACAATATATTAGATTTCTGGACTGAACTTAAATGGAAAAAAGAGAAAACATGGGGAAATATAAATTCAGAGTGTAAGTGAAACTTCTTTGCAATGAGAGAAATGGTTTGTGCATGTACCTCACAGCAAACACTCAGGTATGATCTGTGCTCTTTGGCTTCAGTAGCTTCTCCTCTGCCAAAGGCTGAGCTATGTGACAAGTCAGACAATTTGGGAAGAGTGCAGGCTTTCAGTACAGAGTCATAGCAAAACACTGCAGTAAAGGAGCCCTATGGACTTACCAGGCTTACCTAAGAATCCAGAAATGCTTTTAAGTTTTATAACTTTTAACTAATTTTCTGATTCTAGAGAACTACTTACTTTGGCATGTGTGATGCTGAACTGTAAGGGACATCAGACAGTAGCTCTTTCTTTTTTGTGTTCTTTCTTTCTTGTCTCTGGCAAATGGGGACAGATTAGCTGAGGTTGAGTGACGAGGTCACTGCCCTCAGCTATCTGCAGTGTCCCCACTGCATGGTCAACTGAGCCGTTTGTGAATTAGCTGCTGAGCCACTGATTCCTACAGCACGGAGGTTTAAAGTGGACTGAAATTGTTTATGGTTAACCTGCACATTAGTTCAGAAGCTGAACCACAATGCAGAAATGGTTTGAATGCTGCTGTATCAAGAGTGAGACAGACAGTATGGGACAGTAATGCCTCCTTACCTATCAAGCAGAGCTGGTGCTAGGCGTCTTTATTTGTGAAGTCTGAGGCAATGATTAAGGCTCTTGTTACAATTTGTATTTGTCTCTACACAACCTGTATTATCTCCCTTTCCTGAGAGCGGAAGCCATTTGATTCACTGCTTTTCCCTCGTGCCAGAAAAGTTTGTGTGTGAGTACAGGACCCACTGAAGTCAGCAGAGAAACTGAGATTGAGAGATTTGACTGTGCAGAGAAAGTTGCAAGATGAATTAAATTTTTTTTCTGCTTTGAATTTCCAAGGGGATATTTTTCCTAGTTCTATTGGAGCATAGATCATCCCACTTTGTTAATACCAAAGGGACACTTCTTTGCTAATACCACTCCTATATAATTATTTTTGAAGACTCTTGGACAGAAGGAAGGCATACTTTCCTTGGGTGCACTGGTCAGCTCAGTGTCTGCCCACAGCCAATACGCTGTTTTGACAGACATACCAACCAATTTCCATGTATCTTTCAGCCTTTATTGTTTCTGTTTGTAGGGCACCATTTTATACTTGGAAGTGGGGGAAGAAGGATGAGTTTATCCATTGCAGACCTTGCATATTTTGCTTTTCTAGAGTTAGTGCTTTGCCCTATTATTGAGTGCTTTCACTTTGGAGCAGATGGTTAGGAAAGTTAACAGAGGAAGAGCAACTGTTCTTGCTGAGACCCTAAGAACTTGTTTGGACTCTCTTTTCCCATGTCTGTGCTGGCCAGGCCATGCTATCACAGGGCTGCAAAGGGCTCAGTGCCCAGCAGCACAATTCCCTGGAAAACCAGGCTGCTGGTCATTGTATGGTGTGAAACCTTTTCTTCAGTGGAAATCTCCCATGGTCTCTCCAAACTCTGGCGAGCCAACAACCAGGATGAGAAGTGCTTCTCATTTCCTACAGGCTCTAGTTCTCATGGCCCAATGGGAGCTGCTCATCCCTTTGGGAAAGAATGGAAAACAGGAGGCCAGGCGCCCTGCTGGCGCCCGCTGCCAAAATCTGCAGAGGGGCTGGGGTTGTAGGACTGTAAATCATCTGAAGCAAGAGAGCTATGTTAGTTAATCCCAGATGAGGATCAGATCACCTGCCTTGCAGCCCAGACCATTTCCCCAGGACCACTGCACTGGCTCAGATCCTGTTGGCTCTAATTCTACCCTTTGTTCTATTTTTGTACAGTAGGTTTTTTAATTAGTAATTCTGCTGAATTTATAACACGTTGTGACTGCGCGTCCCCTGAGCATAAATAGAGCACAGAGAAGAAAGGGGGCAGTGATTTAATGCCAGATCATCGTGGGCCCAATTCATAAAAATGTTATACTTTTTATGCAGGAGAAGGAGCATCCGTGTAGCATATTTGGAATTCATTGAATCTTCTTTCTTATGCATAAAAGTTGCCAACTGCTCATTACTCACTGAAGGGATTCATAACTCAAAAGAGGGCAGAAGCAGAAGAAAAATGAGCATGCCCTACTTAATGTGTAAAATTCAAATATTAAAAAAGAAAGAAAATCTGGCAGAGATACAGTGTAAGTAAATCATCTCTTTAAAAAAGAAACCTCTAATAATTACCTAAGTACAAGATTCATGGCTGATAACTAGTCAGAGCAAAGATATTCTCAGAACCTTGCTTTAGCTTTTAAACAACACTCGTGATTATTTTTGTTTTAAACAATGGCAAGCCTGTTTTCCTAGCAAACTGTATAGTTCAAACAAAACTTTAATACATTTATTGGGGGAGCCACATGCAGGAAATAGATTATTAGGGGAGAAGATGTTCTTCCATTTACGGTGATCCTAGAGCAGAGAATACAGTGAAAACACATTAAGAAGCACTTCACATTTTTCCTTTGCTGTAACCCAACCCAGACTTGTGCCCAGAAGAGACAGCCTCCTTTGATCATTGCAGATCCATATTGACATGTCCCATGCCATCCTTCACTCTCTAATCTCTCAGCACTGTGCACATTGAACACATTGCTGTACACACACTCATTACCGTTCCGAACAAGAAACCACATATGCTGTACCAGAAACCACAACTAGACAAAAGTCATTGGTCAAAGATCATTTACATTCCTTTTTAGTTGCTTCTCCCTCCAGAGAAGCTCTGATTTATCAGGAGATTTGTGCTGTAGTTTTTTCCCGGCACAGTGCTTCTTTACACTTGAGTGGGGACGGGAGAGGTGAGGGCTTTACTTTGCTGCTGCTTTTTCTTTTCAGTTCCCTGACTTCCCAGCTCTCTCTTTCACATCGAGTGTGAGAAACTTCATTCTGCTGTCTCTTCTCATCTGTCTTGGTGCCTCTTTTGGAAGAGGAAGAAGGTGGAGGGAGAGAGGTGGCACACGTGTTGTAACTCCAAGTACAAAGCCCTTGCAGCAGACAGAGGTGCAGCTGTGCCCTAGGCAGTGCAGAGCTGCTGTGTGCTGAGAGCCAAGGCAGCACCAGCTCAGTGCAGTACCTCCACAGTGGGGTGAGGTTCAGGGGTCAGAACACTTGGATGGGGAACAGTGTTGATTTCACATGGTGAGTGTGAAAAGAAAGGATGTTGCTCTAAAAGCTGCATCAGGCAATGGCCTACCAGCCCAGCCTGGTGCTGTTGCAATGCAGGTTTCAGCTGGAGAGCAGCAACATTTTTGCAGCCACAGCACTGCTCTGGTGTGCACTGGGCAGCCCCTGGGTCTGTGTTTGTGGTGGCTCATGGGGCACCAGGTCCCTTTTCACCCATCTCCCAGGAGTGTGAGAGAGTGTGCTCATCTTCTTGGCATCTCCTATTTACTGACAGCACCTGAAGCTACATCTGTGTTTGCAGAGACCTCAGCTACGTCTGTGTTTGCAGAGGCCTCAGCCCTCCCCAAAATACATCAGGAATTCTAGTGAAAGTGGCAGGCAGAGAAATAGCCAAACATTTTTTGACTTTCAAGGCTGATAGGCATCCCATAGCAAACTGTAGAAATCATTGCCATCAGTTTCAGTGGGAGCATAATAGAGTCTTTTATGAGGTCAGCTATAAGGACATGGATTTGACACCAGAAGCAATTCCTGATGTGCTTGTTATGTGCCTTTGGAGGAACCCTGCCTTGCTTTCACAGCCAGCAGTATACCAAATCCAACAGCTTATTCTGGAGCTCTCTTTGATTTTTTACTAATTGGCAAAATTCACAGACAGGTATAAATATTAGAGATGGGGTCTAAGGTGTGTCTCTGTACTCATTTCATACTGGAGACCTTAAGAGAGCTGCAGACAACTCTACCCACACCTGTAATGTTTAAGGGGTTGATGGTTTCGGATGGCAGGAGTCACTGAACTCCCAATGGGTTGTTAGGTGATGCATTTTGAAAGCATGTAGCAATCAGGTGCCATACCTCATCCTAAATCTGGCATGGACCATTTCTTCCTCCAAGACAGCCTTTCCCCTGCACTTCCAAATGGATAGAACACTTCCCTGCCCTGCCATTGCCAGAGAGCATATACAGCTTCTGCAACTAGTCAAGAGCTGCTGAGTATCATCACAAAAATGACCACATCTGAATGGACCCCCAAGCAATTCCTGTCCACATAAAGTTCATTTAAAAAAATGCCTGAGATAGATAGCAGATGTGTGAACATGAGATGCTTCATTATTTTATTGGACATCTGATTTGTATCTCACTTGCACAACCTTTTCACTGGATTGACCTTATTGCCCTCATTGAAGTTTACTAATAATTTATACAGATCAGAATCAGTCCATATAATTATATATCATAATTATCAGCTGCTATAAATTGGGGTTGGTCCACTGAAGTCTAATTACACCACCTAAGGAGCTGAGTCATTTGTTATGACTCTGTTATACAATAGAATGAAGCTAATTATGCTGTATGTCTATGTGTGCATCTCGGTGTGTATTTTCCGCCTCTCTTTATCCTCTTTCATTCCCCATTGATTCTCCAGTGTTTCCAATTACATTAGTTATTTTGTTCCCTGTGGAAATAGTTTCCAAGAGACACTTTTAGGAGCCTGGAATTAACTGACGGTCGGGAAGCTCAGTTTTGTGGCCTTGTGTTTGCTCTGATCTAGAGGTGTCAAATTGCCGACATTTTTGCAAATGTAACATTTCAACATGTTTCAGAGTCAAATGTATAGCTGTGTATATGCTTGCTGTTGTCATTGTAACATCCCAAGCAGAGAGTATTTCACCTTCTATTGGAATATGAGCCTTTGATGAGAAATGCAAGGAAGTGACATTTTTGTTAGTGCTGTTGCAATGGTGAGAATAGGAAATCTTTGATAACACTTTTTTTGGTAAGGCAGGGGAGAAGTGACTAAGTGACTATTGCCTGGGTTCCTCCCAGCACTCTCTGAATCTGAAGTGATCCTTCATGTACATGGGGCTGTTCAGGGGTGGGCAGTGCTGTTCAGGGCTGGGCAGTGCTGTTCAGGGCTGGGCAGTGCTGTTGAGGTGGGCAGTGCTGTTGAGGTGGGCAGTGCTGTTCAGGGCTGGGCAGCGCTGTTCACAGGTCCCCAGTCCCTTCACTGATCTGAACATGTTCCAGGCAGCTCTGAGCCACGCTCTGCTATGTGATCCAAACAAACTTGTCTGATGACTGGTAGCAAGTTTCAACTGTTACTGAATCAGTTGGGGAAAGCTTCCAGAGATGATGTTGGGTACATGAGATGGAAATTTCCAGATAAAGAGAGCATGCAATGGGTATATCCAATGCTAGCAAGAGTTTCAGGAAACAGCTGACATACAACTCATTCAAATTTTCAGAGGCCGGGAAATGTAAGCAGAATGCGTTTAGATGTATTAAATATAACAAACATTTTTCTTTTGTTCAAGTGTGCTGCAACAAGAGTGCTGTCTTATTTTACCTCGTTCTGCATTTTAGTGCCTGCAGTAATTTTATTCACTGATTTGTTCTGTATTAATTGCAGTGGTGTGGCTTGCTGAGTAACAGGTACCTGACCATGCCAGCCCTGCTGTTGCTGCAGGATAGTGCTGACCTAACAGGTTAGCAGGGATCACTCAGCTGCTGTGTGCTCGTGGGGTGAGACAGAGACGTTTCCACAGCGCAGGTCCCTGCACGCCGCAGGTCACGCAAAGGGAGGGGCAACGTAACTGTAGATGGCACAGCCTTGGTGGAACATCTTGATGCAGTGGGTGCAAAAACAATATTAAAAAGTAATCTCACATTCAATGGAGTTCTGCACGGAATGCTGTGTTTTTACTGAGCAAATTGTCCGTTGTGGTCACCTTCTGCATCCTCCCAATCAAGGCAAATGTCACACAACCTCTATTACAGCATGGACACATAAGGGTCAGGAACACAAACAAACTTAAATCAAACTTACTGTGTTGTAACACCTGCAGGACAGAAGAATGCTCACTCTTAACTGTTGCTCACACCTTGACCTGCCAACAGGACAAAAGAACAAAATGCCTTGGCTCATGCCATAGTTGTTGCTTATTGATTTCCATAAGTGCCGTGGGAAGACAAAAACCTCAAACTCTTCCAAAGAAAAGTTAGCTTTTTACTTTTTTCATCTGTGCAACACCTTTCTAGTAAATCACCTTTCTGCTTAGGATCAGAGCATTTCTGTTTCCTTGCTGCTTCTGTGACTTACTGTGTTCAAGCTCTGGTTTAGTGAGGTGCAATTGTGGTCTTAAAAAGTGAGACCTTCTGTCAGACACTTCTATTTAGGTGATGATAAACAGATTAAAGTCAAACCTACAAAGGAAAGTAGACTAGCAACTAAACCATCAACAATCACCTACTGCAGATTTTGTTAAATCCCCTGGGTTTTAACCAGGTGGAACCCAGTCCCTTGAAGAAAGCTGATGAAGTTGTGATTTTATGGGTGCAGCAATGGCAAGGTTCTGCCCTCTGTGCAAAATGTTTACAGTCTCTGGGTCTTCTCTAGTTTCATCTGCTTATACTAATTGTGTGAATTTATTAGTCACTTGTAATTTCTTCATTGATTTTTAAACTGTTAAACTGTTCCCTGGCTCGTGATCTTGGCAACCTGTTTCTGTTGGTTAAACAAGCTTGCTTGTCAAGCAGGTTTTCCCAATGTCACAGTTCCAGTATTAACTCTCTTTATTGAGTAATGCTACTTTTTATCCAGGATGAGATCAGACTTTGTAACAAGTGGATCAAAGCCATCCAGTTTAGATCCAAAACCGGAGCTGAATCCAAGTGTTTTTGAAATTCGAAGATGTTTAAGTTGAGTTCTGGCTTGACCCTGCCATGAGGAAAAGTTCATGCAGTAAAGTTCAGAGTTAGATTTGTATTATCTCGTTAATTAAAGGCGTTTAGTCACACATTTTGGCACTGGGTCCATCTTTTATAACCAGTTGTCAAATGTGATGAGCTCCTAAATGGTCCAATAAAGAGGTTTAACGCCTGCTGAGAGGGTCAGCACAAGATTTCCCCAGAAATGCTCTGTTGTATTTAAACAATATAACTTGTGCTGGCAGCTGGAGAAACCTGGTCAGTTAAAAGACAGAAACTTAAGAAGCAGCAAAGGGCCAAACTATTTTTTTGGGGGGCACTTTGATTCATATTAAATGTTACACATTTCTGAACACTCTACTTGGATTTCTACCCAAATACCAAAGGGCTGTTACAGACATATCCATAACAAAGGCAGAATTACTGAAACTTCATGTGAGAAATGCTGTTCTTAACTGTTCTTAACATATCCTTCAGCTGAGCTTTGCAAATGAACTACTGCTAATTTGTTCAGATATGGCCCAAATGTTCATATTGATTTTGTGGGCTGTTCACCCAAACATCTCAACTGTGGCAAAAGTTTGACCCGTCACCCCCGCGACACCTAGACCAAGATGTTATGGTGTGCAGTGATGCTGATAATACTGCGTTTCCCAGGAGCTTTTAAAGCTACAGTGACGAAGACACGTCATGATACATGAGCTTCAAATCCAAAAATTTATGTTACACCAGTATTTCAAAATAAATTCCTCAGAATGCTTTTTAACTCAGAATCTTATATTTCAGTTGTAAGCCAAGAATTGTACCATTATAAGTTGTTAGTTTCTTTTATTTTGTTTTTTTTTTCCTATTCAATAATGAGAGTAGCTGTTTTTCTAAATAAACACACTTTTGCACCAGCAAATATTTAATATATTTCAGCCAAAAAGAAACAAAGAGTAATAACTGTGTAACTTGGACTATCTTGGAAAGAGCCATGAGTTGTGCAATTGTGGCTTTGTAGTTTATATAATCTGGGAAACCTGATATAAACCTTTCAAGCATTCTGAAGTTAGTGCTATGCCAGAGTTTAAATGAACTTTGTTCCTGTTCTCCATGCTCAGTTGCTGATGAAAAAGGAAACATCAATAGTCTCTTCATGAAGTATTTTTAAAATATTTATCTAACATGAAATTTTTTGAATTAAAATGCTTCTGCAAACTAGTAATGTCCTTGTTTCTTTCTGTCTGCAAATCACATTAAAAGCAGCTATATACATCATTCCTCCTCTAATACAGAATTGTAGGGATCTGTGATCCTTTATGGGTGTTGAGAAAGCCCTCACCACTATATATGGGCCCATACTACATTAACCTCATGAACTCATCACTACTTCTTTATAATTTCTTTATTATGAAGGGGTTTGTACTGAAAACTTTGACAATGTTGACTTAAATGAAATGGGAACTAGGAAATAAATATGGCTTGCTATATAGTGCAGCCAGTGTTTTTAGAGACTTCTAGATTTCCCATCAACATATCTGGTTATTATAGTTTGACTTTTATTTTTGAAGGGACATGAAAATGAGAATCAATGCCATGTATTTACCAAGTATTTGATTTTTAGCCTTAAACGAAAAAGGAATTCTCTTGCATGTGCATTTGGTTACCTCTAGAATGTATCTTGTCTGTGTCACTTAAACTTTTTTCTCATCTGTAATTCGATCCAGTGACACTTATCTATTGTAGAGAGATATCATGAAGATCCATTTCATGTTGTAAAGATGTTCCATCAAAAGGTAATTTCCAGGGCTCGATACCATCAATACCTCCTATTGATTTCAGTGAGGTATGAGGTGAAAGTAATTCAATAATAAAAGCATTCATCAATTATGTGAGGTGCAAATGTCAAATTTAGCAGAAATATTCCTGTGTTTCCATCTCCAATGGGTTAGTTTCACCTTTATCAATGTGTAATGATGATTTGACTTCATTGACAATGAGCTATGCCAAACACAAGGTGAGCATCAGGCATAGGAATTTTCCACTCTTTCCTGTTTTCCTGGATACTTTTAAAATTATTTTAATGTGTTCACCACTGTTAGTATTACTTAAATCAAAATAAAGAAAAAGTATGTGATGTGTAGAAATTTAGCTAATTTCCCATCTCTAACCAGGGCTGTAAATTCCAGCAACTGTAGCTACACATAAGGGTGACTTGGGATCTCTCCGTGTTTTTCATACTGAGGGCAGTGGAGAGGTAGTAGACGTAAACGTGGATACAATAAAATGGATATTTTTATTTTACTGTGTCTCTAAAAGAACAAAAAATTGGATTAACATAAAGAACCCTTCATTCTGTGAGCATGTACTGTGTGATTCTAGGATGGTTTATGGCCTAACCCTGTGTTCTGCAGAATAATCTCTGGATCCCTGAACTTTCACACGCTAGCTTTGCAGTGGCATGTCCAAAAGGATTGGGTGAGTCCCACAGAACGTGATGGAGATGTTGTCCTTGAAGCCTTTGTACAAAATACCTGACACCTTTCAGTGCCAAGGGGAGAAGCTGTCTCTGTTTTCCCAGCGTGTTGTAACAACTCTCACTCTGCTGAGCCCCACTCTGGCTGCAGCAGGAACTTCCAAACAAAACCTTCAAGCATGTGCTTATGCTCAGTGCCAGATTTCAAGCACAGGAGAGAATCCCAGTGCCAATTTATTACTAATTGTCCCTCCTGGCATTGTCTGTTCAACTTCTTGGAACTGCCAACCCTACAGATCACTGTAAATACTAATCTTCTTATACTTGAGGTATCAGGTTTTCTTTGATGTTACCAAACATGTTGACTCTTATCTTGGTTGAACGCACAATCCAGACACAGTTATCATTAATAATGTTGTGTCTGCTGCTTCATTATGGAGAAAATAGCAAGATGCTTCCTTTCAAAATGATAGCTTTTCAACACTTCAATAATGATCAAGCCTATTTGATTTACACCCTATTTAATGTTCAAAATTAGGCACATTTATATCTCTGAATTTAAAAAGGAAGCTAGGCCTTCATCCTGGTTATGTGTGTGTATGTTAGCTCAACACTCACAAGCCCCTTCCAGTAGACAATATACACGAATAAATATGTGCAGGACTGAGGTCCTGTGCTCTATTCGCTTGCATGGCTGTCCTGAAGGCAAGGATTTTTCTGATATATATAGTCAGCTTTCAACTCACAAAGGGTCTGAGTCTGTTAGCTTTAACTGGCACAGGCAGATCCATTTAATTCTCTATTCAAGTGACATTTTGCCAAGTCATTAGCTTAAGTAGAACACTTCAGGCAAGCAAAGGCTTTTAGGCAGAATCCGAAGAGTTAAAAATATTACACGTACTAAATTTCATTATATCGAAGATTAAATGTCATTCACTAAACTCCACAGTCTTGTAAACATAAGGCCTAATCTTCACCTGCAGTAAATTGGCGTAGAGCTATTGACTTCACCGGTGCCACTGCAATTAATATCAGCTGAGCACAAGTCAGTTTTCTATACAGTGACATTTTAGTCTCTTCATGACTCATTAACTTGACCACATACTCCCTGTGAACCTGATCTAAAACCTGTATCTCAATTACTTGATCATCCCAAAGAATGGCTAATTAACAACGGCAGGCTCTAAAAAAAGGGAAAAAAAGAAGGGGAGATATATTTTTATGTTTTCCATTTGGCAGAGTATTATGCTATGAATAATATAATATGCATTTCAAGATCTTGTTAATTTTGATGTGATAACAAGTGGGAATTCCTAGTGGAATTTTTTTGTCCAGAAATATGAATGGTATAAGCTCAACAGTTATATGATTAAGCAATAAGACATGCTGAGGCAGGCACTACTTGGGGATGATTGACTGCTTTAATTGATTGACATCCAGAGGTAAAGCCAAGGGCACCAATTTACAGATCAGGTCAATTATCTTCTGGTAATGCCCACTTGGTATGTCTTATTGCTATGCTAATATTAACTGTTATTGAAACATTTTAATGAGTTTTTAATTTAAAAGTGGTAAATTTAAAAAGGGTGAGCATTAAATTACTCAACTTGAAATAATAGGAACAGAAATATTCTGCTTTGGTAACAGTGATGTAAAATTTTGTTGTGCATACCAATACCTCTACAGATCATTTTAGTTCATCTCCCAGAGAAGGCAAATTCTGTTTGGCATTTAATGAAAACCTGCAATGTGGCAGCACACAAAATACCCAGAAATCACCTGAGCAGCTCCCAGAGCCTGGGAAATAAACGTGGAATGCCACATCTGAAACGTGGACTGCACTTGCATCTGAAGTCTAGGAAATTGGTTGAAAAGTGTTGAAAAATTACAGTTGCTAGCAAAAGAAACATTAGTGGGCATTTGTGGAAGCCTGCTGCAGGCCTGTAATTCTCAGTATTTTCATTAGATGCATGGATCATGTAGGCTGCAGTACCTCCAACACTGTGGGTGTTTAAGACAATGTGAGACAAATCTGTCATGTGGGATGCAACAGTTGATCCAGCCTACAGGCAGAAGCATGACCTAGGTGACCTCCACAGTCCTTCCAGTCCCATCCTTCTTTGCCTTGCATCAAAATATTTTAACTAATATGCCAGAATTTCAATTGGAATGGCCAAGACAGAGGAAAATATTCTTTTCTGCCAATCTTGGTTTTTGGGCTGTAACCTTTAGCAGAAGTGGGGAGAGCAAGAGATGCGGTAATATCTTAAACCACCACTGTAAGACTCAACAGAACTCATGTGTCAGCGAGTCTTGACAGGAGACTCCTGAAAAAAAAAAACCCAACAGGACTATCAGGTCTGCGGACTAGGTGGGTTCTTTCTTGTCTTTTTCCCTCCCCCGGTTCTCCCTCTATTCACTCTCTCCATCATCCTCTATTTAAGGGCAGACAAATTCAGTTATGCTCTAGTTCAAATGAAACTTTCCAACTTACAAATTTTCATTGAGTACCAAATGATGCCAAGCAAGCTTGCCTGTCTCTGGCTGACATAACACTGTGCCACTCCAGTCCCTGGGAGCAGCACAAACACCAGTTATCAATCTCCCAGGCAAGGGAAATTTAAATGAAAGATTGAGGGGAATGTGCATGATGACAGACGAGCTCTGCACGCCCCCGTTGGGTGTTGCAGGTCCCCCAGTTGTACTCAAAGTGTAGATGTAACATGAGATGTAAATAGCTTTTACATTATCAGTGTTTGGGGTCAGTACCTCAGACTGTCCTTTAAAAGAATGGCTTTGTAGATGTGGTGTGGAAGTCAGGGGACTTGGTTTCCCAATCACCTTTCTGCTCTTTGGTTTCCCCAAGTGAGGTGGTGAACATTTCTCTGCCCTTGTGAGTACTCTGAGCTGCACAGTTGGAAATAATTGTTTGAGAGCTAAGGATTTAATGTGACAAGGGTTAAAAAATACTACTGGTAGTCTTACCTAAGGCTTGACATATATCTTTATACAATGTACAAAAAGGATCCATGGTTACAAAAGAGCTGAAATAAGCATCTAGCACTATGCTGAGTGTGAATTGTATAAATAAAAGCTCCAAATAGTTTCAACTCTTTATGTGTGCTTTCAAAATACCCTTCCTTAATGCTCTTGACTTTGGAATAACTTTTATGGACAAGAGAACAACAGTGATGTGAAGATGAATTTTACACCCCTCTTAATCCATTAAGTTATTCAAAAGTCAGTGAAAGATCAGTTCCAGTTCAAGCCACACTGATGCCCTAATCTGCATGCTGTCATCAGGCAATAGTGAGCTTGGAACTTGCCATGTGGGAGCCTGGCAGATGTTGCAAAAACGGCCTTTTCCTTCCTGCTTCCTGGATTTGCATCAGTCATAGGCTCTGTCATGGAAGCGTGCAGGAACAGGATCATATCAACCCCGCAGCAATTGCTCTGACATTGCTCCATTTTGCCCATTGCATGCCCATGGGTCTCTGCCATGTTTGTTATTTTCCATAATTCAACCACATACCACAAATTACATTGCAGTATTGTCCCCATTGCTTCTGTTTTTAGTGGCAAGAATTCACTGACAACAACTATTGCCAGTGGCTTTGTGACCAGGTGATTTTTCACAACATACAAAATCCCACCTCGGGGTGGTTAAAACAGGATTCATCAAACCATACAGTATCTTGCCTTTCCTGACTGCTCATTGAAGGAGGAATGACTGGATGGTTCCAGGATCCCAAGATCAAGCCAGCCAGATGCCACAACACTGTGCAGAAAGCCATGGGCAGCATAAAATTGAGCAGGAGTTCATAAACCCTTCCTAGACTATATTACATTAGCATGGCTATGGAGTGTTTTAATTTGATGGAGTGGCATGAGGATAAGCAGAACTACACATCCACCTGGAGAAAAACACACAGACTTTACAGAGATCCCTTTTTTGGCTCTTTCCTTCTTTCATTGTCAAGGATGTGCTGTTTCCTTGAGGTGCAACCCTTCTTTACAAAGTCAATCTCTTTTGCTAACTAAACTTACAGCTTTTGTGTTTCATCTCCTGCATGGGAATAGACTTTCCATTTTGCCATGCCTCCAAGTTAGGATGCCATCTTTGTTGCTGCTTTTTCTTCATATACAAACAGGCTTCAAATAGCATAAATAGCACTAATGGCATGTAATTGAGATCCCCAAAATACAGCACATTGTGAGAACCAGGAGCTGCTGGCTTACTTAAAGGAACAGACCATCTCCCCCAATCCCCACTTTCAAATTTGCAATTGCAGGGGTTCTGTACTGAAATGCATAAATATCCTGAGCTGGGTGTCTTCTTTTAATAGTTATAAATAAAGTAATAAATAAAACAAATCCATGATGAAACAGAGCTTTAGCTAAACCCTTTAAATTTCTCTAACCTAAGTATTTTGGACTGTCTGGGGCCTTGATCTTGTGGTAATTGCTTCCCTGATGACAGACAAACTCCTCTCTGGGTGGATTTTGTTACAATATCAGGTGCTTCTGCAGAACAAATAATGGTCTATTATAGCAACAAACAGATCTGGGTGAAGTTACAGCCCATTTCAAAGTATTTATTTTCCAGATGTGAAGAAACGCAGAAAAGCATTCTTGTGACGTGTGTATTAGAAATGGAATAGTGTAGTACAGTATTCATGAAATACATATATATATCTCAAAATCATGTCAACCAGACAAACAAGGAGTTATGTCATTTCCTTTTAAAGGGCAGAAGAACAGCGTGTCCTACAGGAAAACATGCACTGATGATTTGTGCTAAATCTCGTCCTGTTGTAATGAACTGATATATTTCATTTTCCTTGATCACTGAGGAGTTTGCCTTTCAAATCACTGGAGCTGTAAGAAGAAGAAGAAAATAAACATCATACACGAATAGGCAATTTGTGCCCAACTATTCCAAAGCAATATAGGTTGTCAGCAAACAGGGCTATTTGCTGTGTGCTGGTATCTGCTATACGTCGCATATTATCTGTAACAACTCTGCAATTCCTTCTTTCACTCGTGTTCTCTCTCTTTCATCACATTAGATTATGTAGAGGCACTTCAAGGTAAATTTTTAAAACTGTGTGGGAGCTGCATGTTGGAGAAAAGCTAAGAAGCAAATATCTTGAATGTTTTTAAGCACCACTCCATCTGTCACCTGTTTTGACAACTTACCTGCACATGTCACCTCTGTCTCATGCTGTTTGTTGAGTCATATTGTGTTATCTCAGAATAACATATTTTGGAGCTGGGGCTGCCTTAAAAATGCCATATACTTAGTAATTTTAAGATAGGCTTCTGTGCTTAAAGAATATATAGGAAGGATTATTTCTGCTCAGCCCTGCTCTGTGTGTGGTGTTACCCTGTCGTGAACCCACTCAGTGACACCACACACTTGGGGAAGCTCAAGGTCAAGAGACTCATTTGCATCATGAGTGCAGCACCTCTTGCTGAAGTGCTGTTCCACATTGCCCCCACTGATCTGTCTTATTGCCAAACTACTCCTTCCAGATTGTGCAGGATAACAAATCAGCCAAGACTGCTCAGAGATGACAGTGGTATAAAATATTAATATGGCCTTATAGAAAACAATCTATAGGCTCTTACAGCACCTGTGATTTTGTTTTGCAGTTTACTGTATTAAAAGAGCACAGTCAACTTACAATCCAGCCACTTACAAAAGCATGTTACCTGTAGGCTTCCTGATCATTTACAGGCACAAATTATTCTTTAAGGCTTTTCTGTCACTTTTTATAGGGGGGGAGCAGGAGAGAGAGAAGTCCTAGAACCAAAGTGAAGGCAGATTGAAAATACAAGAGTGAACCTGCCAGCTACAAAAAATAACCCACCAGAAGGAAATCTTCCCTCCTGCTCTCTTTTCCTTTATGGCTACTACTTAGTGCTTCTGTTTACACGCAGAGGTGCACGTCTCTCATGAGAAATGGAAGGCAGAGTGTGGCCCTTT
Organism: Brachypodius melanocephalos; assembly: GCA_013398615.1. Taxonomy (NCBI): domain Eukaryota; kingdom Metazoa; phylum Chordata; class Aves; order Passeriformes; family Pycnonotidae; genus Brachypodius; species Brachypodius melanocephalos. The sequence continues at coordinate 9,116,856 of VZSR01000393.1, read as the reverse complement.
AGAAAGTCAGTGGAGGAGGGAGAGCCTAAAGGGCTGGCTGATGCCTCTCTGTCCAAGCCAGCAGGTAGGTCCAGCTGGTTTGGGGGGGTTTTGGGGGTGGGAGAACAGTCAGTCTTTCCAGGGGAACTCCAGTAATTCACCAGGATGAGATGCACACTCGGTGATGTTTTACAGAATGTGTAATTAGTCACTGAGGGTGATGAATGCTAACGATCACGGGGTTGATCTCTGCAAAAATGGCATTAAATCTGTGCTGCACAGGCCCCCAGTCTACAACTGGTTGTAATGAACAGAAGGAGTCTCTCTGGCTCCACTCAGCTGTTGATCAGGCCATACCCATGTCCAAATGCCAGAGCTGTCTGGCCAACTTGCCTGCTCACATTCTTGAGGCAAGTGTGATACGGGAGGCTTGCCGTGGAATTTGGAGCACAAATGCTTGTTAAGTGCAGGAGCACTGGCCCTGCTGTACACCTCCCTGGTGCTCAGAGCACTGAGGACACTGACACTGCAGTGTTTTGAGGCTGTACAGAGAGCAAATGCAGATCCTGGAAAATGGGAGAAAAACGGAAGCTTAGGAGTTGTGATTAGCAGTCATCTCTGTCATAAAATGCATAGACCTCCTAAGGGTTGATAAAACTGCTTTAACTAGGTCTGCAGTGTGAATGGGCAAGGAGGAAGGAGTGCTAAAGGACTGAGCTTTATATTTGGGCCTGCAACTCAAAAGCCCAGGCATTCCTGGCATTCAGGGATTTCCCCATCCTGGTGGACCTGAGAACAGGCAGTACAGTGTAAAGGCATTGTGTAACTCTTGCAGTTAGCAACCTCTGCAGGAGGTGTAGGCTGAGCCTGGCACACATTGTGAGATTAGCTGATGTCAGCACAGTCTTTTGGCAAAACAAAGTATAAGCATCAAATCATATTTATTCATCCAGCTTGTACCTGTCCTGCCAAGGCTGTGTGAGCTGCTAATAGGTTTGGGGACACCAAGTGGCAATGGAAATACACTGACTTATTATCCACTCATTAGCATTGCAGAGACAAAACAGATTTGCTTTAAACCAGCTCTGTACTTCTGTAAGATCATTTTGGAAATCCAAGGTATATGTATTTCTGGAGTGGGTTCTGCTATGTTAGTTTAGGTGGATTTTTCTGGCCTATATCCTTCCTGAAAGCTGTGGGAGACAGTGCATGGTGTCAGAGGCAGCTCCTGAGCTGAAGAGCATCAGGCATGTGAGACAGCACACAAGCCTTTGAGTAACGAGCTAAGGAGGCAATTATCTATTGTGATCTATTTGAATGTATGTAAAGATTCCTCCTTCACAGCCAGAACTGAAACCCTCGAGAGAGGAGTTACAAAAAAGGAATTGAATGCGTGGCTTCCACTCAATTTCCCTAGCATTTCCCCCTCTTTCTGTAGGACAATACTGAAGAAGTATTGCATAATGGAACTTGGGAGTTGGAACAGTACTTGTGTAGCTCACCAGCAGATCATTGGCCTAGGAGGGTGAAGAGCCAGCCTGAAACAGATAAGGTTTAAGATTTATTCATTTGTTTATTAATTTGGTTATTCATTCATTTATTCCACCTAAGATTTATTCATTATGGCAGATTTCTTGTTTGTACATGGGCTTTGGATGGCAGAAAGTGACAAGGAAGCTGCAATTGTCAGTCTTTTTCTCTTTAAATATTGGCCTAGCTCCAATACACCTAAGCCACAGGTACAGAGTGGTCTCCCAAGTTTTGGAGTTTTTCCCATAGGCTCTCTAGACTTTTCTACCCAGCTAAAGTTTTTGTTTCCATGCCTAGGTCTTGTGAACCATGCAGAATGGGGTCTGTAAGGTAGAGGCCCATGAAATATAGCTTCAGCTTCAGGCACTGTGGTTTCCTTCCTGGAGTTAAACTGCGCCAGGGTCAGACATGGTTGGACTCGTGGCCACACCCCAGCAGGAGACACCTTGGGTGCAGCAGCCATCACAGCACAGTCCCAGCAGCCTTGCTTTGTGCATCCTGGCACAACCTGCTCAGCTGTTGAAGGCTTAGCAGTGGGAGTATTCTCTTCTTCTCCCTGAGTGCACCTGGACCACCTGGCATCCCCACCTGAGAAAACCCTCCCTGTCTTCTCCTGACAGCACTAGAAGAGTTGAAGGGTGGATGCTGCCCAAAGTTTATCTTGGGATCAAACACCAGATGTTATAAAGGTCATTAATGTTTTCCAAGTAACGTTCTGTTTGCTTCTCAAAGCCTCTGCCAAGTTTATTAGAGGTGTGTTCATAAAACGCCGTAGGTGTCTCATACAATATAAAAGGTAGCAGGTTTCCAAACCAATTTGTGATACATCAGTAGCATCAGAGAAGAATATGTTCTTACTACTTGGAGTTGTTCAAGTCAGCTTCCTCAGCAACTGAATGCTTACACTTAGAATTTTAAAAAAATAAAAAAATTAAAAATAAAATCCATAATGTTTATATTTTAGCAGTTTTTCAGATTTAAGAGTGTTACATTAACCAAAACACAGCCCAGCTGTAAATTAAGTTTCACAATCTGTCCACATTGAATTCTATTTTTATGATATAGCAAGCTTATGACGTGTAGTACTCTTGGCTGGTGTTCTGCTGGCATGCACTTCTACCAATTTAGAAATTCAGAGGAGGATGCAGGATTACTTGCAGAATGGATGCACTGAAAGACATTGTTCCAGTAACAGTTCATCATGTGAGGAAAACAGGTCAGTTAGGGATGGCAAAGATACTGTTGTGTTTCATTTTAAGATAGGTACCCAGGCTTGATACATTTTCCAAATTACCATACGTAAAAGTCTTATGAGTGTTCAGTGACCCATATATTCACTCTTTTTCATTTCTGCTCCGCTAAGGACAATGGGAGATTTTTGTTAACGTACCCAAAGCTATATATCTCTTTGTTTCTAATCAGTGTGTGCACACATGGTCTTTAGCTGCTGTCCTGTGCATGCTCTCTCACCGCCTCCACAAGTTCTTGCCAACTCTAAGGTTTTGTCTCCTGTCTTGACCTCTTTTACTTGGAGCAAGGCAGGTTACTTTAACAGTGCCAGTACTAGATCCTCATTCATGTGGTTCCTTGTGGCTGAAATGAGGTGAGGAGCAGTTATTGAGCAGCTGAGCAAGCAGATGAGAAGGGATAGCAACTTGCAGCAGAGGGAAGTGGTGAGCAGATGGAGGATGGGGCAAGCATCTTTTCAGGCAGGATACCTGTAACCAGACAGGCTTGATGAACACTCCTAATTGTTAGCTACTTCCTGTCAACAAGGAAAAGAGAGAGGTGCACTAGGTGTTCAAGGCATGGCATTTTTCTTTCCACACAGAAGATCTTGGGAGTTCACTTTTCATTTTAGTAAATTTTGTTATTACTGCAATTGAATCTGCTTATGCTAAATATTTATTTATCTACAGCCTAGTTGCCTGTAGTATTATTTTTTGAGCTGCTTTAAAATTATTCCTGCTTCTCTTATGTCAAGATTTCAGAAGTGAGTAGTGTGTCCTTTGGGAACACTCCTGCCAGTGGAGCATGCAGGGAGGTTGACGTGCTTGGCCACTAACAGAGTGTTCTTTAAATAAAGCTCCAGGTTGCACTAGACTTCCATCATTCTAGATTTTGTTGCAAACTGTTCTAATTAATTACTATCATATTATCAGAAATAACCTACTGAATTTCAGCTGCAAATTACCTCTTTCTGTGTATTTTGTAGAATAGGAGCCAAGGACCACGTTATGTAGTAGGAGTCTTAGGAACCTTATTTGTCCATGTCAATCAACTCTGCAAGATGTATTTTTCAATAAGAGCATCTGTCTTTAGAGGAAAAAAAACCAAAAAAAAAACAACAACAAAAAAAAAACAAAAAAAAAAAAAACAAAAAAAAAAAAAAAAAAAAAACCCAACCCAAAACCAGTAGGATCCAAGCCTAAATAATTAAGGCCAGAGCCTTAGCTAGTGTGAACAGGAATATAGAAATCATGGGATACACAGCAGATGTTACCATATTACAGCTGTGATGGAAACACTGACCGTATGTTACAAGTAACAATTAGACTTTTTGTATATTGTAGTTGGCTTACTTATTTTTTTCCCCCTTTTCTACCCCTTTCCCCCCTTTTCTTTTCTTGCTCTGTTGAATTGTTTTATTAGAGTTCAAGATCTGGACAAGTCAGGCATTCCTGATAAACCTCTGTTACCAGCACAGCACTTAGTCATAAAACTTCAGAACAAAGGGAATGAAAAACATATTTCACAATATTTATTTCCTTCAAGTCTTAGAATAGACCAATATTCTTCCTAAAGTTCTTTGCAAGCATTCAGGTATAATTTGGGTGAGTTAAGTATAAAGATGAAACGGTATGTTTCAGCTACATGAAAGGGGTTTATATTGTCATTTCAAAATGGAAAGTGGAGTATGCATTAAAAAATATGTCTTGCAATTTAAAACCTGTGTTTTGGCTAAACCATTACTGGACTGCTCAGAATATTGACTGACAGCACAGAGAAGGAAGGAGGTGACTTCAGCAAACGCAGAGTCTCTCTTACATGCTATCTAAAATTAGATATAATAGGTACCTTTCAGTACATAGTAAGTCTCTCCGGTTAAACTCCTGCTCAGTTTCCACTTAACCTTTCAACCCAGTCAAGGAAAAGTTAGGTTAAAGTAGTAGATTCGCTTCTCATTCACTCCCAGGATGTTGGCAGAGGGTGTTCTTACTGTGCCCACTTCCCCAGAGCTGCAAAGGGATGCTCACAGGGGGAGAGCACACCCTCCACAGACATACCTGAAGAGCAGAGCCTCCATGCCAGGGTATTTTCTGTATGCAGAGAGAAACTAGGATGAGACACAAAACATGGGTCAAAGGGGAAACTAGACTGAATAAATGAGAGATGGGATTGAACCGGAGCAGTCATAGAAAACAGCATCTTTTCTAGACACAGAAATGAATGGTTAAACTTTTTAAAACTGAATTCCTTGCAATTGGCTTGAGCTCAGTATGGAAAATACAGTTAGCAAGTTAAAGAGGAATAGAGACATAGTATGTTGAGAAGAAATATATCCAATTTTTGACATAATGCCTCTTTACCATTAATTCCCACTGCACAGAGGTGAGTTCCACACAGTGCATGAGGGGCCTGCTTGATCATTTTAGCTGCTCTGCAGGGGCAAAGATACAAGAGAGATCTGAATGTGGTCATCTGTGCAAGGCACGGCTTTCAGCTTTTCTGGCTCTGAAAGTTACTCTGAAAGTAGAGATGATAAGACAAAGGTAAGGTAAAGAGACTTGCTCAGAACAGCAGGGTGCTGTGCATGCATTCTGAGCATTAAATCAGAGGGCTTTGGTCTTCCTGTGACAGGACTTGTGGGGATGCTATACCAGGCATGTAGTGAGGAGTAACTCTGTGACTGATTTTATAGTTTTGCATGATAATAAATTCAGGCACAGTGGACTGAGCTGGAGTGCTCCAACCTGCAGCATTCAGTGGTGATTCTTGCAGCTGCAAGGTCTAGTGCCTCCTGAGCACTTGGGTTTTCTCTCATGGGCACAAGTTGCAGTTACATTTGATGGCCAAGGCTTTGCCACACATTGCCTAGCTGCTTCTGTTTGCTTTCGTGCAGACTGATTCTGGGATGCAGCTGTGGATGTGTGTGAACAAGAGATTAAATTTTGCTGATAATTTTATCACACAAATTGTGTCTGTTTACTAACTGATGTACTTTGAGACTAGGATAAACCATCTAATATAATCAGTTATGCAGATTCTCTGCATTTAGTTTGCTTCATGTGGGCTTTGGAAGTGGGACTATTACATTAAGAGTAGTTTCCTTGATGTACAATTAAAATCAGCCACTTTTATAATTTGCTGTTGCTTTTGTGAATCTGACCTGGCATAATTAGTTGTAAGGGCCACAAAAGAACTGCCTATGTGTGAGAATTTTTTTTTTCCCCTCCTAACTCATCAGCTAAGAAAGCCATAACTGTGGAGGCTTGTAGGAGGCTTCATATCCCTCCTGCTCCTCAGGACTCAGTCTGCAGTTGCCAGTAAGCACAAGTCAAAGTAGATTGCAACTGATTCATCAGCTTCATGAATGCTAGCAAAGAAGTAGAAGTTGATAAAATAATGAATCTTCACTTGGCAAACAGGAAAGGAAAAGATGAATGAAATTTGTTGGCTGGAATTGGAGATTCACCTACTCCTACTGACCTAAAGATGGCAGCCGTATGGTGGAGGGAATGTGAAGCTTTTAGGAAACAGAGTCCTTGGAGCAGAACTGCTTTCTTCCAGGAGGAGAAATATTTATATTTCAGAAAGGACTAAAGGTGGTGGAGGAACTTTCTCATCCCAGGACACTCATCCTGCTCTGGGCTGTATTGTAGCATCTTCTCCAAAGGGTGACCTTTACAAAAGTTTCAGGGTGTCAGGGAGATATCTCTGGTCCTTCAACCTCAGCTCTAGCTGCTTTTCCTTCACCCTCTGAGAAGTGTAGGCATCATTTCCTTGCTGCTGAGGTGTCCCTAGAGCTGTGTCCCTGTCCTGGGCTGGGGACAGCCTTGCTGGGGATAACGAGGCCTCCCGAGCCTCTGCCTTCCCTCCAGGCATGCAAGAGTCTCCCATTCATTCATTCATTCATTCAATCAATCCACCTAATAAAAACGTGGTGTGGGAGGCTGGGATCACACCAAGCTTGGCTGTGTTATCAGGTTCTGAAGGAGAAATGAAGCTCACAGGGTGATACCACATCACACCCGCAGCACCCGGCAGTGCCGATCTCAATATGTTTTATTTCGCAGTAACATCCTAGCAACAGAGTCAAATACAGCATAAAACACGAGAACAAAGAGTGCATGTTAGAATTACCCTGAAGCATGCCTGAATTAATTATGCCTCTTAATTTTTTGGATAAAAATCAGGTGCTTATTTCATTATTTATAGCACAAAATCAAAACATTACTCTTTTATTTATGATGATGATTCTGCCCAGATTGTGTTGGTTTTCCTGCTATCAACAGCAGCTCTGGAAAGCCTGACATCTTTCCATGCTTATAGAGATCCAGGAATGAAGTGGATTTTCCCTAGACTTTAACTGTAGTTTAGAAATTTTAAAATAACAACAAAAAAAACAGACAAAAAAAAAAAAAAAAACCAACAAAAACCCCCAAACAAACAAACAAACAACAACAAAAAAAAAACCCAAAGAATTTGAGTTTAGTACAATTGGGGGAAAATATATTTTAATCTTTTATCTAACGTGTGAAATAAGTTGTAATAACTATGTGGACTGCACACACCAAAGAAGTGCAAACTATTTACACATTCATCTTGAGAACACTTTTGTGAGACAAATATGTTGGCTACTCTGCTAACTAGTTACAGGAAATTTAGATTTATCAAAATGACCAAAAGAAGAGGTATGTGCTGCCATTTAAATTTCCTGAGATGATAAATATACATTAAAAATAATGCCAAGCAAATATTTTCTAGAGAATTAAAATTAGTATGGAAGAATAGTGTATTCTCCAAGCATTTACACAGGAGCCTGTTCACACTCTCAACTTCAGAACAGCTCATTTAGTTTCACAGTGAGTTCCTTCAGCAAATAAAATGCAGTCTGGCAAACTGCAACATAAAACATTTCTGTAGTCTGCATGTAACATAGAACAAAGAAATTTTTTAAAATGAGAAATCTATCCCACTATTATATCCCTTTGGCTTTTCTATCAGTGGAACTGTCCTGCAATCAAAGTTGGGCTGCTTTAAATCTGAAATATTGTAGTGATGGATGAGTCATGCTCCTAATTTAATAATATGAGCCAATGAAAATTGAAAGGTGTTGTTCCTTTCCAAAGCTGGTTTCACAGCCTCCTCCTATTCAACCAGAATGATTGCATTTGTTATTATTTTCACCCAACTCTCAGTCCTCATTAATATTAATCCTTGCATCCACATTAACATGAGCTGCAGGAACTGTAGCATGGTACTGCAGAGTAATTGTGTTTATAACTGTAAATACAATCGATTGCCTTATGAGCATGAACTTCACATACAGGGCCTATTACACTGGGAAGAAATGTTTTAAGTGAATTCCAATGTCACCTAAATTGATAGTTAAAGGTATGAAATCCAGCACTGATAAATGGAAATGCTTTTTTTACACAACACATGATTTAACTGTGGGCCCGTCTGCCACAGCAAATTGTTCAGACCAAGATTTAGGATTCAGATTTAGATGTTTATATTGAAATCAGAAATACCTGATGTTATATATAATACAACACATAGTGAAAAGGATATTGAGCCACGTGTTCTAGGATGTAAATCAGTCTCTAACTGCTGGGGAGCAGGATATGAAAGCAAGCTGCTTACATCTGCCCAATAATGAGCTTTTGCATATCTCCTGATATATTAAGTACTGATCAGCATCAGGCAAGAGCTGCTGCTTTGGTTCAGGCACAGAACCAATTGTTTCCAAAGGTGCTTTCTTATACTCTTCCTAGCAGGAAGATGTTGCACCCCAATTCTTTAGTCCAGGCTCAGAAAAGCAAGGCAGAAAGATCTTCACACATATGGCATCGTACCATTTTTCCTCCAAAGATCCCATTTAACTTTCTTTACAGACCAGGAGGATTCAAGATCAGTCTGACTGCTTCTTGTGTAAATTTAAGATCTGAAACTGGTCTGCAGAGCATGTTTGTATCCCTCTGATTTATGAATGCATGGAGCTGCAGGCCAACACCTTTGAGAGAGAGGGTAGGCTGCATGAAAAAGCTTTTGACCCAATACTGTGTCACGCCTATGGAGCACATATACTTATCTTCTAATTAGCTATATTTACCATTATCCAAGTACTCTATATTATTAACTAGTGGCCCTTGGATGGCCCCCAATGTGCTGAGGAGGTGTGAGCTCTTTTTCTGTTTTGAGTAAGTCACATAGACAACACTTAGAGCTGCTTCTCTTCTGCTGGGAAATACCACTAAGAGTGCCATGGAAGATGCCATGGCAGGTGTAAGTCAATCCCAGCAGTTCCAGAAGTGTTTACCCACATCCCACCAGGAAGGCAATGATTTCAAAGGGGTGGCTGAGCATCTCCACCCTCCTGCAGTCTATGTTGGAGGGGAAGATGCTGCTTTTACCCTTCTGACAATCAGTAGTGGTGCAGTTTGAAACAGTTACATCCCCAGCACTCTCAAAGTCACCATCATTCCCACATCATAGTGTCCTTGAGAGTACAGATGCTGCAACTCCTAAGAGACAAGTATTCTGAGCTGCTGGTAAAATTGGAAGAAGCTATGCAAAGCACGGGTATGACATTCCTAAACTGGAAATAAATAGTGCAGTGATTTGCAAAGCATTAGCAGCACAGCACTATCCTGCAGTAGAGGGATAGAGGCTGAACTCTCACAAACCCCAGATATATCCTATAATAACAAATACAGAGCTAAAGTAAAAGGAGAAGGAGCAATATGGTTGCTATCTGATAATATATCTACCCTCTAGCCACTGCTGAAAGACATTCTAGCCCACACTAGATTTAAGATGGATGAGAAGTTTTCTGTCAAACAGGCAAGGCTTAAAAGAGTAGGGGAACTGAAGGTTTGATCTTTAACACCAGATGGAAAAGAGAAAGATGAAAGAAAAGTTAATCAGAGACTTTTCTTAAGCTCTACTGATTACTGGAAAGCTTTTGACATGGTCTGTAGTATGCAGAAGTGAGTGGTGAGCCTTGATATTAACCAGCTCACCTAACAGGTTTTTTTCCCCCTGAGTTTAACAATTCAGTCAGTAGCCTGCTGGTGACTTACTGTAGTTTCCATTGCTAAAACTGACAACTTGTTTTTTTTTTCTTCATTACCCTCCCAAATGACACCAGCAATTTTTTTTCCTTTAAAAGCCAGTTTCATCCCTTGTGAAACCAGCAATGGAAGAAGGTCAAGAAAAGAAGTGATGATCATCTCCCAGGATGCAGAAACTGCTTTATGAGCAGGTGCTTCAGGTCAGTTATTTAAAGAATAAGGACCCAAATGGCTTTTGAGCAGTTGATCTCTGTAAAGGTTTAGTGCTTTTGGTCCATTCTGAAGAACTGGTTCCCCTCTTGTTCTTTAAGTCACACAAGACAATAGCCAATGCATTGGGCTGTACAGGAGGAGAGAGCTGCAGGGCTCTGCTCATCCTGAAGTACTGAGCAGCCCTCAGGTATGGGCCAGTCCTTGGTTAAATGTTCCCCCTCACCTGGAGAAGCCAGGAGAACAGCAAGGATCTCAGTAGAAGTGGCCAGCACAGCGACTCAGTGCCTGTGTGGTGGAGTCTGAGGTACCCCTTGAACCAGAATCACCCAGGCTGCTGGCAGGGAGGGATTGCACCCAGCAGATCAGTAGCATTCACCACAGTCTCTCTGAGACCTGAAGTGATAACCCAACAGATCATCTCTCCAGCCAGCCCTGTGACTTACAGCCCCACAGAGCTGGTATTCATCCTCCCAGCTTCCTGCACAGGAGGAGATGAGAACGATGTTATCAGCAGTTTGCATATGGGCAACGGATGCACAGAAGAATACAGGGTTTGGTTCAAGGTCACACTGTCTGTGTCTCAGAGCTGAACCCCTTAAACACAAGACCTTTCTACCTCATCCTTATATCTAATGTCTATGAATATATTTTCCCTTATGGTTTAAGCTGGACAGTTGGTTCCCAACTTTGAAGCAGTTTCCTGCTTTTCCATGGCATGAATTTTGAACTCATCCATTGAAAGCATATGGGCTTTTCCTAGCAAGCAAGGGAATCTACAAACTTGGAAAGGCATGTGAACCAGAGTTTGAATCTCAGCCAAACAATTTGTTCTGGCTTTAATCAAGATGTCTTCTTTTAACTTCAAATATCATTTTTTAAAATCCCATATCAAAACTTCTAGTGTCACACTATGAAATCAATAAATGCTACCAGTCATTCAACTCAGAAGTACTTCAAAGCAGCCTGAGTGATAAGCATTATTTTATTTTTAAAAATATTCATCAAAGAGATGCAGTTAATATGAAGGCAAAACAAAATTAACAACAATAAATAAACATGTAGAACTTGCAGAATACCACAAATCCTGCTACTAGTTTTGCTTTTAAAGTTTCTCCTTTTCCATTCCTATATTGACACATTTTAATATTTCCTTTTTTCTCTTCTCATCTTATCTAGTAATTTAGTTGAGCAAACCAAATTTTGATGCAGTCATTTGATTGATCATATATTTGATGTTATTTCACACCTTAAAGAAACAGATTTTTGACTCTCTTCATAAAGTGCTGTCTGAGGAACCAGTCCAGGCTGAACTGTGCAATTTAATTGTATGTTGAAGTCTCATCAAGTTCAGTGGCTCTATGTTTAAAGCTAAGTTTGTGATTATGAGCATTCCTGAGTAAGGACCATGGATTTTTATCTTATTCCATAAATATTTCAATGGAAAAGCAAGGGAAGTGTTCATAAGTAAAGTTGCAATATAAGTAAGAGTTTTAAGCAAAGGTTTTGTTCATTAATTATAGCAACCACTATATAATTTAACTGTGTATTGTAGTGGTACTTAAATTTATCTCTTAGAGATAGTTGGACTGTAAGGATTTTCATAAGTGATTGTTTTTTAAGTATTTAGTAACATTTTTTCTAGACTGAGGAAGAACTCATGTATATTTTTACAGGAGATAGGTCTGGGTTTTGTTAGATTCAGATCACTGAAGTTGGGTAACTAGCAGGGAGAGGCACATCTGTATGCAGCTTTGGGGGAAGTCCTCTCCCCTGGCTTTAAATGTCCCCAGCACAGGCACCTGCTTTAGTCCCCCTGGGCTCTCTTCACAGGCAGTGGAGCAAGATCAGAGCTCCCAAATCCTCTGATTTGTTTTAGACATTGATCTGAGGAGGAAATGAATCATGTTGTAATGTGCCTTTTCTTGCTGGGGACTGTGAAAGAGTTTAGGGCCGAGATTCACTCGCTCACACCTTTTTCTTTTATTTGAGGTGCCCTACAGTACCTCCTTGGCCTCCCTGCTGCCCCAGGGCAGGCCTCTCAGAGATCCTGTGTCCCATGGGAATAGCTTGGATGTCCCAAAGGAATCTAAGATGCCACAGAGGCCTCTTTTTATGTGACTGAATCCCTGCCAGATGCCAACTCAGATGCAGGTGCCACCTCCAGGTTGGAATCTATGCAGTAGTCCCATGAAAAAATGGAGCATATTCAATGCCTGGAGGCTTAGGCCAAACAAAACCTGGGAACATATTCCCCAGGAAAACTATTCAGAGAAAACTATGGCAGAAGATCTTGTCTTTTAAACTGCAGATCTTGACATCTGATCTCAATAGCTGAAGGGTTTAAGCAAAGAATATCCAATGGCTTGATTCTCAGCTGAAGGTCAGGATTTCCAGTGCACAGTGTGTTTAAAAGTTTTAAGATAAAAATTGGAGAAAACTGTGTTACTGAGGTGTGTGAGTCCCAGTTTTGCCCACAGAAAAACAATGAAAAAAGGCAGAATGAGACTAATTAGCCAGTTTTCACCTCCCATCTCCTCATGCTGGGTGAGGCCACAACATGAACATGTCTTGCTGTCCCATTATGTTGCACTCTGCTCTGTGGAGGTTTCCTGGCTTCTCCCCTGGTGGGGTTCAGTGGTGGAGAGTGGGGCCTCCCTCAGTGAAGCACTGAGCTCTCTCTGCTGCTGGTGTGCCCAGCTGTGCCAGCAGGCTGGTACCCTGTCTGTGATTATGCACAGATTTATCCAGGACACAGTGCTGGTGTAAGCTGCTTTGTGGGTTGTGGTTCTGTTCAACCCCTGGCCAGTGCTGGGGGCTGCCAGCCTTCTGCTGGCCTTGTGCCCATGGCAGGAGTCCGCCCTAAACCTCTCTGGCCATTGCTTTTCACACCCAGTGACTGGTCCCAGGCTGCCAGGCTCTGCCCAGCTCAGCATCCCACTTGTGCCTTCTGCAGCCCCCACGCCAGCCTACAGCTCCACTGCAGTTTGTGCTTGTTGGAGATGCACTTCCATCCCTCTCTGCCTTCTCCTCCAGCAGATTCATCTGGATGGGTCGAGTAGGGCTGCTTACTGACACAATTTCTCTGCCTTGGTCTGCAGCTTTCACCTTCTTGTGTTGATTCCTCAAGGAGCCTTTAATGAGATGATGGATATCTCAGTCTCTGCACATTTTTAGAATAAGAATGATAACATGTAATTCAAATACTAGGTAAATCCTCTCAGGTGATCCAAAAAAAAAAAAATAAAAAAAGGCAGCCAAAGAAGAATTAGTTTAAATGAAAGTAATGGAAACACATCTATCTGAGTACATTGTGCTAGGAAAATTTCCAAAATGGAGCATAAACAGCTTTCTCAGCACCAAGTTACCCTGGCTGGGGCCTCTCATGTTCAACAGTTGATTAGTGCTGCAATTAGCAGTTGTCCATCCCCTTGTCCTCTTATCCAGTGATAATCACCAGCTAGCTCAACTTGGGTCATCAGAAATGGGACCAAAGGCTAGTGCACTGGCTGCATGGGAAGCTGTTGAGAGTGGATTACTGCCAAGGGAATGATACCATGAATCAGAAAATGGAAATTTGAGTGTAAAATTATTTTTTAGTATTTATCCAAGGCTGTGTCTTATGTCTGGGTTTTTTAATTGCAGCTAAGACTATAGCGTACTGTGTAGCCTTAACAGCTTTGGCCTGTAAAATTTCTTAAAAATGAAACATCTGGGGAACCTTAGGCCTCTGTGAGGGTCATTAAGACCCTGGAAGAAACCCAAAAGGAATTTTCAAAATCTAGATAAAAGATGATTATGGTTTGGAGTCATACACTTCACTCCTGGCACAGGACTGGTGTAGTTAGGAGTGGGGAAGGGCAGACCTTCAGAGCAGTCCTGATCATCCCAGAAAGTCTCTCTGTAACTGGTGTCCAAGCATCATCTCTGGCTAGAAAGAAAAGGAATTTCACCAAGGATGTTTCAGCAGTGGCTGGTGAGCTCCAGGAGGGCCTGTCCTCCTAGGTCTGGCAAGCAGATTTACCTTCAGTTTTCCAACAGGTCAGCCCTTTGTCTGACTGAACTTTTTTTCTAACCAGGAATTCCAGCTGCTTTGTAGTTTAAATCATTGCTCAGTACTGCTGTTTTGGGAAATTTATGAACTCTTTGATGCTCTCTTCTCCTTACTAAGGGATTTAAGAATGGGACATTGTGTAACAGTGTGTGTGCTTGGCACAACAGCCAGTAAATAGGATGTTTTCTTGCTAGCTACATGATTTGTGGTATGTTTCGTCTTCCATAGCATAATTTTTAAGTGTCTCTGCCCTTCCAGTCCATTATACTGCCTTTGCCAGCAGTGTGGAGGCGAGCATGTTGTATCCAAGGATCTGCTGTGTTCCAGCTACTCTCCTCACCTAGGCTGGGGTGTGGGGCACTGGGAAGGTGGGAGCTGGGGGAAGGGGGAGGCTGAGCACAGCATGGGAGGTTGAGAATGCCCCAGTTCTGGGCAAGGTAGAGAAGAACTGAAGTTTGAAGCCTGATCTGCACAGGGAACTGCAATTTTGCACAGGCTCCTGGAGCGTTCTGGCCATGGTGAGGGCAGCGTGTTGATGCTGAAGGGTTAGTGCAGGAAGAGTGGATTACGTTGGGAAGGCTTGGCTCTGAGACAGCAGACTGAACATGAGCCAGCAGTGTGCCCACATGGCCAAGAAGACCAGTGGCACCTGGCCTGGATCAGGAATGGTGTGGCCAGCAGGAGCCGGGCAGTGATTCCTCCCCTGTGCTGGGCACTGGTGAGGCCACACCTCAGATTCTGTGTCCAGCTCTGTCCCCTCAGTTTAGGAAGGACATTGAGTGCTGTGTCCAGCTCTGTCCCCTCAGTTTAGGAAGGACATTGAGTGCGTGTCCACTTCTGGCCCCTCAGTTCAGGATGGACATTGAGTGCTGTGTTCAGCTCTGTCCCCTCAGTTTGGGAAGGACATTGAGACACTCAAACACATGCAGAGAGGGGCAGCAAGGCTGATGAAGGGTCTAGAACACAAATCCTATGAGGAGCAGCTGAGGGAGCTGCGGTTGTTTATCCTGGAGAAGAGGAGGCACAGGGGAGACCTCATCACCCTCTACAATTTCCCAGCCAGGTGAGGGGAGGCCTCTTCTCCCAGGAAACCAGCGACAGGACAAGAGGACACAGCCTTAAGCTGCTCCAGGGGAGGTTTAAGCTGGACATTAGGAAGAACTTCTTCACAGAAGATAACAGAATGATTGAGTATTGGAATGGGTTGCCCAGGGAGGTGGGGGAATCACTGTCCCTGGAGGTGTTTAATAAAAGACTGGATGTGGCTCTCACTGCCATGGTCTGGTTGACAAGGTGTTGTTAGATCATAGCTGGCACTTCATAATCTCAAAGATCTGTTCCAACCTAGTTGATTCTGTGATTCCCTGGAACAGGACACATCTCAGTGCATCGGTGTCTACTAATTTTGATCTAATTTGCAACTGTGTACATTCAGCATGGCAATGCTAGCATGGAAGGGAGGTCCTCAGCTGTAACTAAGTTACTGTTCATGGGCTAATGTGTTTTCATGAACACTGTTGGTTTGCTTTTTGTACCTGCTAATGTGATATAGTGAAGGCTATTTGGTACTGTGCATGCAAAGCTAAATTAAGCCTGGCAGGCAGCCCAGGAAGCCCTGCCACGTGTCCCAGCTGCTCACGGCACTCACGGTGTGCTCCGCTTCCACAACTTTGCTGCTGCACATTTTTCTCCAGCTGCTTGCAAATAACAGAGATCTTGTGGTCGAGAACTTCCTCATGGTTTGGTGTAGAGTAAACAGATAAAGTTCATGAAGAGGATTTCTTGCAAAGATGGACTGAGTTTGCAATTCAGTTTTTTCCCTTTTTTTCCCTAGTTTCAAAGACGAATGTGGCCAGACTCCTCCCTCCACAGGTGAAGTCAGCAAATTGGTGGAGACATTACGGACCGACTTTCAGGAAAAGGGGGAAATTTTTTTTTTTTTCTAATTCTGAGCACCATTATCCCTCACCTCTGAACCAAGAAAGACTTTACGTGGTGTCATAATTTAGCAAATTACTTCCTCAAAGGAAGGTCAAACATTTTACCATTCGATCAATAGGAAGCGACTTACAAATCATGTGTATTGATCATTGTAATCATTCAGAGGAATGTAGGGCAGACACTAAAATCACATGCACTTAGTCTTAATTGCCCACATTAAAGCAATTATGTCCCAAAACTGTCATTGTCTAATGCTATGCACACCACCCAGTGTAGTAACTTTTAGCCATACATATTTAATCATAAATCAGCCTCTTAGGTCTATTGCACTAAAGACTTACAATATTGCTGTAATTATGCAAATATAACTATGTCTTTTTTCATCAATGTGTAAGATCATGTTGCTTTGGGGAGCCAAGTGGAGGAAAATAAGCCCCTATATTAATGCAGCTGGTATTTAATACATATATTTTACGACTGTGCTATGTGTTCATGACACAAGTACTTAAAGTGACCTTAAATTGCTAATGAACAGAGAGCCTTTGTAAAAGCAGTCACAGGTCAAGGACTTGTAGATAAAACTTGTTGAGAGGTACATTGATGGTAGGCTTGTGTCAGGAGAGTGCTATTTGTTCGAGGATGTTTATAAACATTATTTTCCAGAGGATCATTTCAGCTAAAGGTGTCTCAGACAAATACCGATTGGTAGAATTGAAATAAATGTTTTCTGATCTTGTAAACATAAGGTAGGGCTTTTTTCCTTTTGTCAAGGAAGCCAGAATGTTGTCTCAGAAAAGTTTTGTTTTGGTGAACTGAAAGGTTGGTCAGGAGTATATTCCTTTTACCATTCCAGAAACTATTTCTAAACAGGTCTGAAAAATGAACAATCCTTGGTATGTTACATACCTTGCATTTTGCAAACAAGAATGTTTGAAATCACAATTATTATCTAATATGGAACAGCCAAATTTAAGAATTTTTCAGAAATTATGAACTTAAGTCCCTTACAATTAAGGAGAGCAATTCTCCTGCCCTCCTAGGCTGAGATCTACACTTTCCTCAGTCAATTCCCAAGCAGCTTTCTAGAAACATCATCTAATACAGCCCAAAACAGAACAGGGCATGGAAAGAAAAAAAAATACGGGAGAGACTGCATTGTAACATGAGAGAGCAAAAGGAAGAAGTTTCACACTACTTCATCCACAGCCTGCTTTCCATTCTTGACTCCCCTGTGAAGGGGGCAGAGCAGGCTGTGCTCAGGCTCTGCATGGCAGAGGCACAAAGGGAAGGTGCAGAGAGGGAAGACAGGCTGCTGGGATTGCCAGGCACCTCCACATTACTATTTCCTGCTCCTCTGAGCCTCTTTGGAGCCTAAAACATCATATCATCTAGCTGATCACATCAGCAGTTCTGCAAAATGTTCTTGCACCTTCTTAGTCTTCAGCATGGTGGGCTGCTGACACACAGGCCTGAGGGTACTTCTGTGTAACCCCAGAAGGTAATGAGACATGCTGCCTTTTTGGCAACAGGCTCCAGATAAGGCATCTGCATCTTCACTGGGAGACGTGCAAGCTGCAGATCTCTCAAAAAGCTTCAGAGCTGCAGGAATGGAGAACTGTGCATGGAAGCTAAGAGCTAAATTGATTCAGTCCTGAGAAGATCTCTGACTCCAAATTTCAGGCAAATTTATTTTGACAAATTTTTGAGAATGTCAGCAACATTTCTCATCTTCTGCAGGTCTTAACCTACTCAAAGCAGCAATGTGTAGAGCATAAGATACCCTGTAGGTCACATGTGTATCCAAGTGGGCACTGAATGACGAGTAATTTAGTAGGGGCTTTTAAAAGAGAGAAAGTATGTAATTTCTCTCAGAAACCCTTAGCCCCAAAAGAGTGATTCATGCATTAAACACTGAGCAGAGGAGAAAGCTGTTTCAGTGGAGGAAAAAGGACATAAAATGTGTGGGCTCAAAATGGCTGCACCAAATGTGATCAGAGTACCAGCCAGGTCACATGCTGGCCCTGGACGTGGCCAGTTTGGGGACGTATATTCCCTGTGTCTCCGTGCACAGCTGGGTGGTGAGGTGCTGCAGCATGCCTGGTTGCTCGGGAATCCCAGCACTTCCTGAACTCACTCGTTCTTTCAAGTAGCAATGAAGTTGTTTGGCTGGATCCCTTATGAAAGTTAAAATTGGTTTGTCATTTTCTTTTCACTTCTCACACCTTATCTAGTTTCTACATTCTTCCCACTTCAGTAGTCAAAGTGATTGAAAGCCGAAAACTGAGCAGATCTGTCCCTGCAGCAACTTTCCTCGCGTTTCTCATTTACCGTGTTATCAAATGGGTTCTTTGTCTTTGCAGTCCCCTGATGTTGCCTCTGTTACATGGTGATATTCTTCAGGTCATGGGGGTTAAAAGGGGGCTAAAAAGGAGATCATATTGGACTTGCTTTACACAGACATGTAGCATTAGACCCAACGCCCAATAGAGGAAAGATATACTACTCCTATTTGATGAGCAGCAGGCCAATAAATTCATTAATCATCATTTTATGCCTCATCAAACACTACCCAAGTTCCTCCATGGGAGTTATACAAATTAGCCACTGAAAAGGCAGTAATTTTAGTTTAGCTAGGTAAGTGCTTTTTGATTGCCTTCCTGAACAATGCTTCCCTTGACAAGCTAATAAATCAGCCCTTTCTGAATCAGAAGTGCAGCAAGTGCGAACAATAACTCCACATAGTTTCTCCGCTGATTTCAGCTGGAAGGCCTAAGAGGATGATCTGGGATCAAAGTCTCTTATTTTATTGCAGAGCAAAAGCTTTCTTTATGAAGAAGAGCTACAGAGAAATGAGGGAAGGGGGGATTTTTAAATCAATTAATGAGAGAAAAAGTCTTGAAACAAAAAGGAGGCCTAAGTCTCCAATTGCAGGGATGCTGGGAGGCCGGCAGGGCAGCTCGGGCAGGAGCCGGCTCTGCCGCAGGTGAGGCTGGAGGCATAAATCGAGGGGCTGCTCCTGTGGAGAGTTACAGATTACCAGGGCGAGTCAGAATACAGACTGTATTTAATCTGCGACCAATTGATTCCTTGAGTGTTTCAGGTATTTGTAGTGTAGGTTTAGATTTGTTGGGTGGCTTTACAGTGGGAAGCCTTGAGGCTGTACTGTCTTATCTTTTTTTCAAATTGCTGCCTTTGACAGTATCATTTTTTTTAACTTGGCCGTAAATCATTTCACTAATCAGCTGTCACCAGCCAACATGCATACATTGGCATTCAGCCGGGGAATTTGTTTTGGAAGGCCTTTAGCAACAAAAGCTATGCTTGTATCAATAACCGTCTGTTAATGTCTCATGCATACGGATGTAGAACACGGGGAGGAACGAGGGGAGACGGCACTAAGAGAGAAAAATTTTGGTGGAGGGAACAGGGGAAGAGCATTAATTGCCACGTAGGGCTCAGCCCCCCCTCGCCCGCCGCGGCTTGGCTGGGGAGCTACGTGCGGTACCTGCGGCCGAGCCGCTCTGCGCGGGGCTGCGCGGGGCCGCGCGGGGCTGCGCGGGGCCCGGGCGCGGAGCCCCCCGCCGATCCGCCGCGCCGGAGTTCGATGCTTCCCTCTCCCCGAGTCTAGACCTGAGGTATTTTAAGTACAGTGTGTCTCTTCTCCTCTTCATTAACTTTCCCTCCACACATCACTGCATGCCTCTGAAAATAACTTGGCAAACTGGGAGCCGTTTATCTCTTTTATCTTGGGACCTGATCCAATTAAATAAGTGCACATTTACATTTGCATCCATCAGCCATGAGCGTGGAGAGGTCTGTGGTTAGCTTTAGGCAAATAAGAGCCAATTTCGGGGGAAAAGAGGTATCAGGACGATGCCGCTCCCTTCCCGTCGCGGACGCAGGGGCGAGCCGGGCCAGGACGGGCGCGGGGCAGGATGCGGCCCGGGGCAGGATGCGGCCCCGGCCGGCCCTAGCCGGGCTGCCCTCTCAGCACTGCCACGGCAGAAAGAGGTGGTTATTGCACAAGTGCTTGCATCAACCCGAGCCGGGCTCCCGGCACGCTGCGAGTTCGCACATGCTCTAATTATAACAGATGAGTAACGCCGTGCGGAGGACATTTATTTTCTGGTACTTGGAGGTGAAGAGATCCTGGGCTGAGGAGGCTGGAAGCGCCCGGCGGGGTACGACCCCGGGGAGTCGCTGAGCACCCCGGCCCCAGCCTCCCGCCGTGTTCGGCCCCGCCGAAGTGAACCGGCAGAGATTTCCCTGACAGAAAAGTGCGGGAGGAGGCGAGAGGGGCTCGGGCAGCCCCGCCCGCCGCGGGCGCCCCTTGCCTGCAAACTGGCCGTGAAAATAACGCTGGTTGCTCCAGCTGGGTACCGGGCATTGAGCGAACGCAGCCGCCCCCAAAAGAGGGACCGAGGTGAAGGTGACCCGGCGGGCCGCGGCCGGGCTCTGAAGCCGCATCTCCTGCGCGCCTCTCCCCGCCTGTGCGACCCCCGCTGCCTCCTGCCCCTCCCTCGGGATTCCGCGGGCGCGCAGGGAAAGGCTTCTGCCTTCGAGAGAAAAGTAGAAGCGCTCATGTTAGGGGGCCCCGTGGAGGTATCGCCGAGGGTTCTGGGTGCAGCGAGGGAAGCCGAGCAGAACTTAGGGGCCGGGGCTCCAGCCGCAATTTCGGAACAGGGGCAGAGACTGGGAACGGAGCTTTGGGACTGCCGGGGGCGGAGGAGGCGCCTGCGGAGCGCTCTCGGGCAGGAAAAGGCAGAGCCTGCGCAGGAGCCTCTCCCGCGGCCGCCCCGTCGGGCAGGGCAGGCGCCTCGGCCAGGCACGGCCCGTTCATCCCTCGCCGGTCCTGGGCGAGCTGTTTCCCCGGCAGAGAAAGGTCCCTGGTTTGAGTCGGGCCGCGCCGCCGGGCGAGCGCTTCCGCGCCCGCGGAGGCGCGGTGGAGGAATGCGGGGACAATGCGCCATCTGTCACCGCCGGGTCGCGCCGCGGCCGGGAGAGCCGCCGAGGGCGCTGATTTATGCTGAATGCGCCTTAGAAGATCTCGATGTAGACTTTGTCTTTCTCTGTCAGAGCCAAGTAAAAAGAAACAGCTGGCCTGAATTTTTAGCACCCATAATTAATTAAGAGCTTCATTCCTGGGATTTGATGATTCAATAAAGCAAGACCCTTATTCCCCTATGTGATTCCAGTGAATATCTACTCCACTCCAATCCTTTTGGGTCCCAAGATAGGGCAGATTAACACTCTTTTTCTGTGGGAGAGAAGGGAAAAAATGCCTCAAGATTGCATCTGAGGCGCACACAAAAGGTAAATTCAAAACTGCCACTTGTTCTCTGCAAAGGCTCCTTATTCTCCGCCATTGATGTATTTGTGCCAGGTTTTAAAGAAACCAGAGGGGGGATGAGGAATTAACATATTGCTCATTTGGAAAAACAGCCGGTTCTGGTTTTGGTAACACTTGTTCCCTTGCCAGCCACAGATGTCCTTACTAATAATCGTGGCAGGTCACAGAAAGAGGGGAGCGGGAGGGGGGTAGTAGGGGCGGGGGCGGGCGGGATCCACGGCACTCCTGTGCCGCTCCAAGCCTGCTCCGAGCCTGGCTGCTGCTGCTGGGGCGAGGGCACACCGCGGAGCCGGGCACACCGCACCGCCGGCCGAGGAATACCCTCTGCTGCGCACCGGCGCTAGGCGCCGGCAGGATCGCGCCGGGGACACGAGTTTTCCTTTGTTTTCTTTTGTGCTGTTTTTTTGTTTTTTTGGTTTTTTTTCCTTTTTTTCCTAAACTCGTCTCAGTTTTGGGTTGAAGTTCCTGTACTTTTTCCTATTGCAACCCCCTGTGATATTTTTTATTCTCCTCCTTTAAACTTGCTGACAGTGTCATTTCCCGTGTTTTCTTGGCGGAGGGGCTTTCACGTTGTTCCTAGGCACGACTAGAGAAGATTCTGCTCTGAACCTCTTGCCGGGGCGGGGGAGGTGTGTGGGGGGAGGTCCAATAAGCCAATTAGACGCGACCGCGCCGTCCCGGCCGCCGCCGAGGCTCCGCGCCGAGCGGGAGCCCCGTAGGTTAATCGTGACAATTGGAAAGGCAACACTCGCGGGGAGAGCAGCGGGGGGGATGTAAACACGGTCCGGGGTGTTGAGGGCCTAAATTAGGATTTGTTTTGTTTTTAAGCGTGAAAGAGGAAGCAGCAGGGCTGCGGCAGGCTCTCCGCCTCTCTCGCTCTTAGTCCCCGCAATTGAGAACCGGGGCTGGAGATACAGGGGGCTCCCAGCCGGAGCTCGGAGCTGTGCTGGCTGAAGACCGCACCCCCAGCTCTCTTTGCTCCCAGGACTGAGAGAATTTTGGATGGGATGGATGGGATCAATGGCTGCAGCCCTGGGCTCCCAGCCCGCCTGGGCTCCTGTCATCCCGGGCGCGCTGGGCTGTCGGTAGGCCCATAGGAACGGGCACGGCTGACCTCGGGACACTTGCCCGGGTTTCTTCGGAGAAGCCTCATCCTTTCTCGGGGACGGGGTGCTTGACTCGGACGGGCGGGGATGGGGGACGTCGCCCCGGCTCCCCGAGGCGAGCTGCGCTCCCTGCCCGGCGAGCTTTCCGCCGGGAGCCCCCGCTTGTACCCTCCTGGGTCCCGGATCCTCGGTCCGCGGACCTGGAGACTGAGCTGTTCCTGTGGCCCCACGCGTGGGTCCTGCCGGGCCAGCCAGGCGAACACGCTTGTCGGGTTTTTTTGGGGAGGGGGATGCTGGACCGTCACCTGAGGGCGGCCCCTCTGCTGCACCCCGCTGCCACCTGCGTCGCTCGACCCGCGCCGTCGAGGCGGGCGGTGTAGGGGTCGCGGCACCCCCGCCCCATCAAAGGCCGTGCTGCGGGGTCCGGGACAGAAAGGGGAGGGAGTGAGCACGGAAAGGGGCGAGCGGTTTCTTCTGAGCTGGACCGTTCCCACCTGCGCCTCTGGGCAAGCACCTGCTGCCAGGCGAGCTGATGGAAGTCCAGTCTGGAGGACCCCACCGCCAGCCCCGCTCTTCCCCCTCACCTGCCCAAAAAGCCCTTGGCAGCGGCAACGAAGCCTTCCCGCCCCAAAGCTCCGCGGGGCAGCCCGCGGCCCTGCCGCGCCCCGGGAGGGCTCCGCTCTCAGCGGGAGAATCGCTCCCGGCCGCTCCGAAGGGCTGCTCCTGAGTAACCTACGGCAGCTCTGACTGGCAGCAGGCATTAATTTTATTTTAAGATCTCCTCACTTTTTTTTTTTTTTTTTAAGCAACAAATTAACATGCCAGAGGCAAATAAGGATAACGCTGCCCCCTCCGCCCTACTCTGTTACGGAAAAGAAACTGGTAAATTCGTGTTTATGTTAAAGAATGGCTATACAGTATATCTCCTGTGGCAGGGGAAAAGGGTGATGAATAAAATTGTTGCATGAAATCGTTTGGGCTACAATAATAGTTATGGTTTAAAATAGGCGACCGGCTCCAACCTAAAAGAAACGGTTAATTCCCTTAGGAATTTATACATCAAACGAAAACCGTATTGAGATCGCTAATAGACCTATTCAGAATAGCCCTGAGTATAAGGAATAGGGCTTTTGAACGAGCGAAGCTCCTAAGCTGCTTTGCAAAATAGCTTTTTCAGAGATCGGAAGATCAGCTGTGGAAAGGTAGCACGACAATTAGAAAAAAAAAAATCCATAGCTAGATGAATATTTGAAACCTCTTTATTTTCAGGCAGTCGTTCCTGTGCGGAACCTGTTGTGTCGGGAGCGCGGTCCTGAAGGGCTTTGTCGCTCCCTCTAGTACAGGGCGCTCGGGAGTTTCCCGAGTTCAGCCGGAGGCGATCTCCGCCGGGGGACGGGGTCGGCAGAGCTCGGGCGGGAGGCGGCCCGGGGCGCTTCGCCTCCAGCCCCGCACATGGGGGCTGCTTCTACCCGGGCCAGCTCTACCCTGCCCCTCGCCGCGAGAACTTTAACCCGTTTTAAACACGGCAGGTGAGTCCAGCAAAGCTCACTGCTGCGCTAAAAATACGCCTTCCTGCAGGGTTCACCGACTGGAAATGAAATACCCAAAGGAGGAATTCGAGCGTTTTTTAAAAAATCATTTATCATTAATAAAGTGGCAAAATAACATACTATTATCCCAGGAATATTTGATTCTTTTTACATTCAGTTGAAACAATTTTGATTTTAAACCAAATTATCTACAAAAAATCGTATAACCAAGCGAACATAGACTGTATCTTTAAAACGCAAAATACAAACTACTATTTAAATTCCCGTAAAATGTAAATATGCATGAATAAACCTGTTACAGCTAATAAACGGCTCTGACAAAGTTGAAGAGATTACAAAATAATTATCTGGCTTGTAAAGAAAAAAAATCCAAGCAAACAGAGGGGTGTCTCGGCACCAGCCCCAGAGGTCCCAGTCATACTCCCATCATATCAGCAGTGTTGATGTCAGCGTACAGCTGACTCCCCCAAAAGCCACACTGAACAAGGAGAGATCCGTGCCCGAAGCTGGGCGCAGGACCAGTCCTCACCGTTATTTCTTGCAGGGGACCCGCGCTGCTTGGGCAGCCACACGAGCGGGGAGTGACATTTGGTTGGGGGTTCCGCGCTGGGGAGCCCCTAATCCGCTCGGGGACCCGCTTCCCCCTGTCTTGGGCCGTGGAACGGCAGAACGGCGCGGAGGGGGCTCAGGGCGCTCTCTGTCCCCGCACCCAGGGGACATCTGGTGGCTGGGATCGCCCTGGCGGCGCTGCCCCCGTCCCACCATCGGCCGCGGCTCCGCGGGCTCAGCGCAGCCCCGCGGGACTCCCGCACGGCCGAGCGGGCGGCGGGAGCCAAAGCCGGGCCG
The DNA here is from genome assembly GCA_013398615.1 of Brachypodius melanocephalos. NCBI lineage: Eukaryota > Metazoa > Chordata > Aves > Passeriformes > Pycnonotidae > Brachypodius > Brachypodius melanocephalos. The sequence goes on along the minus strand of VZSR01000393.1, from coordinate 9,091,990 downwards.
AGTGTGACACCTACCTGCCAGCACCGGCAGCACCGCGCCCGCGGCCGGCCCTGCGCGGGGCTGCGCGCCCGCGGGCCCCACCGGGACAGCCCCGTGCCTCGGGCCGGGGGCAGCGGCGCAGACAGCCGGGGCTGGGGAGCGGGGGAAGGGAAAGGGGCCACCGCCGCCCCCGCCGCACCGAGCGCCTTTGCCCGTGCAGGCGGCGGCCTCGGCTGCCGCTGCAGCACCGCCGCTGCAGCGACGCGGGCTAAATCTGGCAGAAAATCGAACTCATTAGCAAAGTTCACCAGCTGATTGCTTTGCATAAAACACGACACTGATTGGAAGTAATTAGGTTAAAAGATGGGACTGCGCTTCGATTTGGTGTTTCTAACAAGTGCTTTTGTGCGTGGCCTGATTTAAGCCTTCACCTCTGGGGACAGCGTCCCTTCCGCACCCGGCCCCGTCCCGCTGCCGCTCTCGCCTCCGGAGCCCCCCGGCCTTTTAAAAAATTTCCTGCCACTTCCAAAAAGGCTTCAGGTGAAGTCTTAAATGGTGCCCCGCGTCTCATTTAAGACGTGCTTTTGTTTTTCCGCAGCTGTGCACATATCTGTCCATTGCAAAAAGAGAGTGGTTTTCATTCTGTTAAAAATCTCTTTTAATTAAATATTTGCATTTTACAAAGGCGGCTGCAGGGTTGTTTTGTTTTGTTTTAATCTAATACGTATAACCTATTTCCTTTTTTTTGTCTCGTTTTTGCATTATAGTTTAACTCACACCCAAGGAAAAAAAAAACAATAGGCATAAAAAATTAAATTAAACTTGTATATATATATTTTAAAACTATGAAACAATTCGGAAAAAGACACAGAAATGTATATATTTATATTACGAAAACAACATTAATGCCTGTACAGTTGTCTTGATTTCATAATTTACTTCAAAGATACTGTATTATCAATTTAAATACAAAAAAGCTACATTAAATATACAGAATAAGATTTAATACAAATCTTTCTGCTTTTTATGTGTGTGAGAGAGCGTGTCACTCATTTGCTTTTCACTTGCTTAAGACATTTCTGGGCGGTTTCCACCCAGCCATTTCAAATAGACTCTATAAACTTCTGAAGAGGGTACTGGGAGGGAGGGGAGAGCTGGTCTTTTTCTGTTTGTTTTGTTTTTCTTTTGGTACTGGAAAAATAACTGCCAAAGCAATTTATTATTTCTCTCAAATAAATTAAAAAAAAA
>VZSR01000393.1:8885813-9087490 GCA_013398615.1 Brachypodius melanocephalos | reverse complement strand
ATTTAATTTTTTAATGTGCGGTGTGTGGAATTTCGTGTCTTCAAGCTCCATATGGTGCTGCCCCGTTAGACGAGACGGGTCCATCGCCGGCTCGCACGGTCCCTTCCTTACATGCTCAATCCACACAGGTGTGCACTTTCATCAGTTTTCGACTGCACAGTGTCACCGGTATTTGTCCCCGGCTTCATTATAGCGATCGCTGTGCAGCACTGCATTTCTTTCTCCACTCGAAAGCTCTTCTGTCATAATCCTCTGACAATCCCCCTTGTTCGGGGAGTGAGATATCATCTGGTCAAGTTTTATACATTTAACATTCATTTTATATGTGAGTAGAATAACTAACTGCTTTTCCGTGCTCCTTTCTTTGTAGGAAGAAGTTTTAACCATCTTCCCATGGCATCTGACTTTTTTGAAGAGGAGGTAAGGTTAACGTCATGTAAAATTACCCTCTTTATTTCTGATGTTCCACTAATCTTTCTTCTGTAGGCATACAGAAACTGTGGTGAGTTCATGCATACTTTCATGCCTTGCAAACATAATACCAGAGCTGATTAATAAACGGTAGTGATAGGACTCTTATGCTGTCAGGATTGTAAGTGCCTATCAAACTGACATTCTCACTACATTATGCCACTATTATATTCTTTGCAGTTTTAAAAGAACTGTAGATAATTATTCAAGATATTGAAACATTTAGTTTATAGTTCTATTGCTGTGGTTGTCACCTTCACTTTATATCAAATTTGAGGCTCATTTCTTAGGGATGTCTCTATTTTCTGCTTTATTTGCACATTGATAGCTCTATGAATTACTGAATGACTAGTCGCAGCAACTTTTGCTCTGATAGCAGCATATTAAAATGTGAAAGCCTAAGACTAATCTGCTTTGCAGGACTTTCCAGCCACTTGATCGAAGGGAAATAAGAAGTTTGTTTCAAGACTCTTGTGTAGTTCATCAGTTCTGTTAACAAACGTGTGGCTGGAGGATACATTTGTTCTCTGCATTTTTGCTGAAGGTACATGCATTTGAAGGTGTGGATGAGTTCTTGGTATCATGAGTTTGTGTATTTTGCAGCTGCCAGTGAAACTGTAACAGTGCATAGTTGATGCTAAAATTCTGGACTTTGTGTATTTTTCTTATAATTTTTTGGAAGATAAATTTTTAATGCAATATTAAAAAACACTTGCCCTTAAAATCTTATTTTGGAAATAATCTTTATGGGAAAGATGTACAGGCTGGCTTTGCACTCTTCACTTTATTTAAATTTAGGCATGTGAATTTAGATTCAGCTTCTATAAATAAATAATTAAAATCCCTATTTTTATAGTCTTCAGTCTGATGGGCTGGTCCTGCAAAGCTATTAAAAGGGTCTTCGGTTAGTTTAGTAGCTGGACTCCAGTAGGGTTTTTGGTGTGAGAGGAACTTGGATTTGAGATGACTGCACAAAACGTGACCCAAAATATAGCGGCGTTTGAATTTGCATATTTGTTTTTCTACACTGGTTTCTTTTGCATAATTTCATTTAGTTTGTGCAAACGTGGTACAGCATAAAATGGCTTAATAAATTAGTGCATGAATGTACAGTAGGGATCAGCTGAGAATATTTTCTTTCTGGGAGAAACAAATGAAAAGAGGCAGAATGATCCTGAAAGTAACAACAAACTGTATTTTTAAAAGTGTGTTTATTGGTAGGCTCTTAACTGTAAGTGGTTTGGTTCCAGGTGGCTTGTAGGGAATGGAGTTAAACTTGGCTATCTTGGATATGATACACCTTAATTTAATTAATTTAATAGCTACTTTCTGTTGAAACTTTAAAATCTAACGATCCTGTTTTTATTGCAGTCTTTAAAGATCTAATCGTTCTTCTGTGTGTCTGAGATGTAAAACTTAGTGCAAGGAGAGGCAACAGATTGGTTCCGTCATACAATTTTGTTGGGTTTTTTTTAGAGTACTTAAAAGATTATGATGGATAATGCTGTCTTGCCAAAGAATGCCGACACAGGTGTTCATCATTATCTTAATTAAGATCCTGAGAAAATGTCATCTTTCGGTATGAATTATGAAGGGAGATGCATTAGGAGATCATTTCAACTTTTTTTTTCTTTTTACAGGGATAGATGAGAGGGAGGCTGTTTTCTCAAAACCTTTTGGATATTTCTTTATGACAATACTTGACCTTAGACAATGAATTTGTTTCTCCAGGTCAGTTTGTGACAATATTACCAAGAGATCTGTGCGTGATGCTAGAGGGAATCCCCTTAAAGGGAAAAAAATTAACAAGTAATGCCCCTACAAGATACCCTGTTTAATTTCAAGCTGTCCTATGAAAAACAAAACTAGTGGAAATTGCTGCTGGAAACATCTGATAAGAGATGTTTTATACAGTATATTTAAAAGTATTAACAACTCATAACAGAGAAAAAAATATATATGAATATTCATTTTTTTATTAGGCATACAGAGAAAAGAAAATTTTCTTTCTCATCTTTGCACTATCATAGAAGTAAAACTAATTTGCATGCAAAGAGAAGGGAGGAGCCTGTGTCTTTCTGTGTTAAATCAATACATTATTAACTGGGCAAGAGCTAAAAAAAAATTGATGTAAAATATTGTCTGTAAAACTTAGGGGAGCTTTCGTGCAGACACTGCTGCCGCTTCCCCCAGGTGCAGCGCTGGGAGTTCAGGGTCAGGCAGTGCAGTGCTGGTGTTCTGTGCCTCTCAGCCTGGCTAAAGGATCCCAGGAGCAGCTCTTGGGGCAGGACACCCTCAGCTGCTCTGTTGTTTCTTCTGCCTGCACTTCCTTTGCCCGAGATGCTCCTTGTTCACGCTCTCTGTGTTCGTGGTCTGAGAGCGAGGTGTAAACTCGTGAACACCTAGAATAACTCTTCTGTGCCTAGCATTTGGGTATTAGGTAGCTTAGGGTTTTGTTTTTCTCTCCAAGCCTTTCTATTTTAAATCACTTCTTGTCTGCTAAAAGAAACGTGATTATCAGTTCCAGTTTTTTGTTTTGTTTTTTTTTAATTGCTTCAGCAGCCTTTTTAGTGTGTAGAATAAAATACAGAAGTGCAGCTGACAAGCCTTTCAAGCACCTAGTTATTGTACTGAGCATGTAACTCCAGCAATCTTGACAATATCGTGGGAGAACCTGAAACTGTATTTCAGCTTCCTTGAAGTTTCCTGTAATTAACTTAAATGGCATTATTTTCTTGAATTTGTTGGCATAGTATGGACTAAGTTAAGAATGTCTTTAGGGTTTATTTTACTTGCAGTTCCATGGACATATGCAGAAAATAGACTCTGAGTGAAAAATGAATAACTGCTTTCTTTCATGTCTGAAACAAGTTTCTCACTTAAAGCAAGCCACATCTCCTGTTAGTTGGCTCCTAGAGCAGGTGAGGAGCAGCTCATTGGGAAGGGTGGCTGGGGCTCCCTGTGCTGTTTTATGGGATGCATGTGAGCCCATGGCTTCCCTCATGGTGGCAAATTCCCTTTCTCCCTGCAGGTGCTGCAGCGTGGTGGGAGCTCCTGTAGCTGGAATTTGGCCTCCAGTGTGGGTGTTAGAGGTGAGTGACTTAATAGCAGTGTTGTGTTCCAGAGATTTTGTTCTTTATCTACTTTACTTACATGTATTTGCAGAGTGGTGTTTGCAAGAGCTCAGCAATACCTCTCTTAGGAGAAACACAAAGCCAGGTAGGCTTTCTGGCCTTACACCCAAGGAATTCTTTTTAACAGTTCATAATTTCTGGAGTTTTATTAACATTAGAGCTTTTTAGTCTGTAGTCCTTAATGTGGGTAGTGCAGATGTAGATGATTCTTGAAGCTATTTTTTGCTTAAAATGAATGTATTTGTAGAACGAACATGTACATTATTATTATTATTATTATTATTATTATTATTATTATTATTATTATTATTATTATTACTACTACTACTACTTGGGAAAAACAAACCAGTTGAACCCTTCAAGGTAAATATGGATCACCATAACAGAGTTTACTATACTAATAAACATGTGACTGATGACTCTCCTGCTTTTCCTGAAGGAGATGCACTTTCCCGAGCAATATCTTTTTTCCCAACAGAGCAAAAATGAGCTTTTTCTTTTCGTAAGCACATATTTTTCACAGTATTTCTTAGCATTTCTAGCACAGATCAAGAACACAGCATTTACCTCTGAAATATTCTCTGCTGACATCTACAGAAATTTTCATGCCCTTCAGATTTAATTTTGTGTAGAATAATGCATGGTATAATATGTAGGTCTTGTGTTTTCAATTAAGCTGTATTAGGTAACTGTGCTCTCCTTTCATATCCCATAACAAAGTATCAATATCCAGATGGCAGTGTGCTGGGATAAAAGATAGCTACAGGCTTGGCTGCTACTGTAAAGCCAAGAACAAACATTTTAGCCTGTGTGATAAATAAAACCCAGGTTGAGACTCTCGGCATATTGGAGTTACACTAAATAATTCTACAGCACTGTTTATTACTGGCTTCATTGGATAATATGCAGCTGTAAAACCTGCTTGAAGCTTTTATTAAGAATACTCTGTCATTATAAAAAGGTGCCTACGACTTCTTTATGATACTGGCAGTGTGAGAATTACTTTGTTTGTGCTGACTTTCTGGCTTTTATCGAGGAAGGACCTTGCTGTCTCCCAGCTCCTGTGGGCATTAGGTTTCATGAATTTCCCTTGGGAAGAGGACAGCTCTGTAGAGCCCAAGTTTCAAAAGTAATTTTAAAGGTATTTTTTTCCTTTATGCTTTTTCTTAAGTTTATTTCAGTATTTAATTTATTGCTTCAGTTGAAATTCTGCTGATATTCCCTGTAGTATACACTGTGCTACTGTGTCCCTAAGTAAAACTTAGCTGAGGTCATCCAGGTAGTTCTTTGAAAGGAGGCTGCAGAAGGGTGGAGGGACTTTTATACTGCTGAGAAGGGATGGGAAAACTTAGTAGCAGGCAAGGGGCTACACCTGGGGTTTCTCCTTGCATTTCTGGCACATCCTATGACCTAGATTTATTCATGTAACCTCAGCCTCACTTTACCTAAGAGGAACTCTGCTTGTCTCAGAAATGTGTCCATGCTCGTTTAATTGTTAGACCGTTGTGCTTTTGAGCAAGTGGTTAATGCTATTACTGGTTCCTTAGCAAAATGCCACTAAACTTTGCTGTTCCTCAGATCCTTGATTTCCATAGGCACCTGTTTGTGATGCGCCTCTTGGAACATGCAGGATTGAACACCATGCAGTGGGATGTCGCACTAACAGTGTCTGTGGGATTTAACAAACATACTGGATCAATGGGTGAAGAAACCCTTGCATTGCCCAGTCTGCAATCCTTGTTTGTCAGAGAAACATGCTGTCTGAATTAGTGACAAATTCCATATTTTTGTTCCATCCCCCATTCTCCTTTATGTCCCTTTTTTTCATCTTTATAGATTGCATCCAAGGGAGAAGCAGTGAGATCCCCAGTGGGGAAAATGAACCCAGCAGTCCATCCTATCCGGTACCTGCCTGAATATGGGAAGAGACCTAGTACAAAGCTAGAATGCAGCTGGGCTTGCAGTCTTTTTAACCATATTAAGTCCTGTTCAGAGTTAATGGTAAGTAATCTGTTGTGAGTATGATATGATTCATTAAGCAAAGCATTACAACAGGGGCAGTTTCCTTTGTGGTGCTGAGTTCAATCACAAAATGCAGAATTAATGTTTCCAGATACATCAACTTTATTCGCATTTTTGTTGAGAAAATCGCACAGTGCAGGTGACAAGAATTGTAATAAGTATGTTCTTCTTTTCTTTCTATTTTTATCCTCTCCAGATGAGCTCAGTGAGGTGGTCTCAGCAATGCTGAAGAAGGGAAGGACAGAATTGGAAGGCAGGAGCAATTTCAAAGCAGGATTCTTCATCTTTCTGTAGTGCCCAAACATGAAGACTTTATAAACTTCATTAGGTAGAGTATTGCTAATAGTGTCATATCAGTAATGTTGCATGTTGTAATATGGCATTGCTGTATTTGGTGATCATGTGGAGCTGCGTTAAATAAATGAATGTGTGCCAGTGACTTAAATGAACGTTATGAGTGAGAGCAGTAAAGGAGAAGATGAGTACTAGAGGAAATGCCAGTAGCATTTTTTAAGCCAGTGTCTTTCTGTTTTTAGTTCTTTCCATAACCATTAGTTCTTTTGTTTCTTGATAAACATGGAATAAAGAAAAATACTTTTTCATTCAAGAAATTGAATCTCGTTCAACTTCTTAACCAGAAAGACTTCCCAGTCCTACTAGCTGTTAGAGCATCTTAATGCTTTGTCCAACAGGAAATTGCACTCACGGTGCTGACCCATTAACATCTGTAGTGCAGCAGCTTGTGCTGTTCTTGCTCCTCAGGGCTTGTGAAATGTCTGCTGTGGCACAGCCCTCTGTGACCTCTTGCATTGAAGGATGGAATTCGTGAGTCCTTTTCTGTCTGGAGCTTGTGGGAGCTCCCTCCTGAGCCAAATAGTTCTGAAATACTGCAAAAAAGAGATCTGACAATGTTGTCTGGGATATGTGACTGACTTAATTATTATTAACATTTATTAAGTGCCTTAGAATGGAGTGGAAGAGCCATTGCCTTCATTTTTTACAAATAGGAGTTCTGGCATGTAAGGAAGAATGAATCTCTTCTATCTTCTGCAATTCTTGACCCACCTAATTAGGTAATTGTCACAAGAAATGAGAAGCTGGCTCAGGGGAATGGCACTGGGGGAAGCTGCCGACACGTTCGGAACGCACCACGCTTCTCCCTCACACAATGGCTCAGTGCAGGGAGCGGGGCTTCCCTCTGTGACTGTGGCTGGGCCAGGGAGGAGATTTAACAGGGCTGAGGAGCCTGGGGCTGTCTATTGGATAGCTTCATTATAGATCTCATCCAGGGAAAAAGTGGGGAGCTGCAACTCATTTCTAGGAGCTGCTCTGGTTTTTAGCAATTCCTCACCCACTGCCTCATTTTGCTGTGGCGTGGCCTTTCCCCACAATAAGCTGATTCTCTTCATGGCTGATATTTACACTTACTTAGCCTCTAAGGCACTAACTGCCTCTTCTGGTCTAAGACTTCAGTTTCTTTTCTCTTTTTTTTTAATAATTTATTTTGCTAAGAAAGGGAATCTGTCCAGCTGTTACAAACAATAGTAGGTTTGATGTATATCAGTAAAGAGTTAGAGATGTATGTTTTCCATGTAGAAGATAAGAGACTTAAACCTTGCTTTAATGGAAGGCAAACCTTGGAGAGGTTTACTTAGATGTACAATATGCCCTATTCTTTCATTTTTAAAAACAGTATTAAGGGATTTTTTTTCAAGAAAAGAGAAAATAATTTCATCTTTTTGCTTGCATTTTTTTTCTTAGTCTCACAGTTGTAAGATAAATATTCAGAATTAGGAGTTGCTAAGGCTAATGTGATTAAAATGAGTATGTGATAACGGGCTCTGCACATTAAAGATTAAGAGCTCAAATTATGGACTCCAGAGGGAAACACTCCATGAGCATTTGTAAATTTTGTTTGTGCAAGAAATGCAGGCTTAGGCCTATGGTTGCAGTTGCACCACAGTTTTATCCTGTTGTATCTGCAGAGATTTCTTTTAAACACTATAGTGTTGGGGTGAAAATATAGTGAGGTGGAGGGACAAAGGAGGAAATAATTCTGGTTTAAGCATTAGTGTTACTCTATAAAAATAGATTAGTTTTATACAATTTATTCCCATTTATAAAAGTCAGTTTACAGCATTCTGAGTGCAGTAGTTAATTCTCTATATGTCAATTGATCCTTTATACAGATGTAATTCCATATACAATTAATCTTTGAATGCGAGTTGAAAATATATTAGCAATTAATTTATGTAGGTTATGACTTTCTTTCTCATGTACTTTGCTGTGGTTACTTCCCTAAAGTTGAGTCAGTGTGTGCTTAGTGAAAATTAGATGTGAAATGTAATATGTAGAGGACAAAGAAGCATTGAAATCCTTATTGCTCTTAAAAAGACAAAGGTACCTCAGATAATTCTCCTTTCTTAATCTCTTAGGAATTTGATGCATAATTCTTCATGAACAATTTGGAGTGAATGAAAATAGTTTTAGAAATAGTATTAGTACCAGATATTATTTCTCACCTTTTATGAAGCATGGTTTGGTTTTAAAATTTAAAAATGCTTTGCATTTTGAGAGGCTAATTTATAGGCAGTCTTACTCTGAGAAGGAAAAGCACCTTGGATGTTTGTGGAGAGGCAAAGCTTGATGTTATATCTGTGAAATTTGCTAATGTTGCAACCATTGAAATAAAATGTTTGTTTACATAACAGCAGTGGCATTTCTCCTCCTTTTCCTTGTGGTTTTGTCCAACTAGATGTTATGAGTGGCAGTTGCAGTGACTGCTAAGTGTTTAAATGATGACACCATTATGTGAAGTGATTTTGAAATGAGAGATTCCAGCCAAGAATTACATCTGCTCTCATCTCCTTCAAATCATACTCTCTGGCTGTGCAGATTATGATTGATTTGTTTGTGACAGATTGCAGGAAACAGTCATTGATTTTTCAATATTTTACCTTAAAATTATTTACAGTTGTAACCAAGGGGAGGTATTTCCATGGGCTGTCAGCCCCTGAAAGACTGGGATAATATTCCCTGCTCCCTGACAAGACAAATTACCCGTAATGAGTGCAGTAGCTGAAGGGTATACTTTTATTTTAAAATATGTCAATAACCCAGTGACTAAACGAATATTGATTCAGCATAATGAAGCCTGAGTAATGTGAAAATGAGCTCTTCAAGGAGCATGGTAAAGACTTTTCTTTTTAGCTTGTAGCAAGAAGCTTTTCATTCTTTACTGTTAGGTAGTTGAAATGTGCAGTCTTAAACAAGTCATCCTTAAACATTGGTAATATGTGAAGTAACATAACAAAAGAACTTCAGGGTTTTTTCTGTTTATTTTTTCTTTCCTTTTTTTTCTCCAAGTTCTTTTTTCTTCAATATGTTTCAGTAGATCAAACACTTAAAGAGGAAATTGCAAGTTATCCAGGGCAGAGATAGAATTACTATTGGTCTAAATATCTTTTGCAGTAATATTCTTCAGCTAGCATAATGGCATTTTTAATGTGGATTCTGAATATGGGCATGGAAATATATCTAAATAAACTGTAGATTTGATTTCGTATTATTGACTTCTTGACATACTGATGTGTGTTCTGTGTGATCAGTTTAATATTCTTGTCCTTCAACAGTTTAGAATGGCTGGTTTATGAGCACCTAGATATACTGTGGTATAAAACTTGGTTACCATAATGCACATTTTTCTTTCCATAGCGTATAACACTGCCTGTTTCTTACCAAATGAGAATTCTCAAGCAGTAATTCATTTAAATTACAATAATTTATGCAGTGCCATAGGTGTGGTGTGGAAAAGCATCTAATAGATTAATACGAATGTACTTCGATTGTTCAGGGTAAGGATTAGATTAAAGACCGTGTTGAGGTACAATTTTTTTAACATTAGAAGTACTGAATGCTAAAAAAAACCAAAAAAACCCCCACCCTATCATGTGAAAGGATCAATTGGTCATTTGTATTCAGGAACATCATGCAACATTGGGAAGGCTCTGCAGAAGTACTGGGTATAAATAGCCATGTCATCCAGACACAGACAAAAAGAGATTTTCTTGGGATGCTTGTGTGTAATGTGTCAATTATGAAATAATGTCATAGCCAGAAGCATTTAGTGAGCATGTTTGGGCATGAAGACGACTTTCCTTATTTTCTGAGGACTAACTTCAATTGCATCCAACTAGCTTGTGAAAATCTTCAGAAGGATGTTTTCCTATCAGCGCACAGGTGATTTTTTCCAAATGTCATTCCTTTAGCACTAGAAACTATTTCAGGAGGCACTTGAGAACCCATGGCATTGAGAGTTAAATGGCAACCCTGGAATGTGAGATATGTTCCTGTTTTTAATTTGTTAGTTTTTAGGGGAAAAAAAAGTGTGATGTAATTTTGAGTGGGTTAACTGTAAATAATTGTAGTTTTGAGAGGGTTTGTATATAGCACCTGGGATTTCCAAAATATTGGAGAATTAATAATGGTGAGACAGTAATAAACTGAAATATATAGCTGTGAAGGAGAATTTGGGGCTCTTATAAATGCTAAAGAGATGTACAAATGTTACAATGTTGAACCTTCCTGCTCAGTGGCATTTTACACACCTCAAGTTCTCTGCCTGTTCTTTGTTTCTGTACCTTTTTGTTTCTTTGGCCAACAGCAGGAGATAGAAGGGGAGGATTCTTGTTCGATAGCTTTCCCACAGTAGCGAGGAAGAGGGAGACTGTTCAGGGCTGGGTGCCAACTCTGGTGTAGACTGAAGGGCAAATAAATGTTTGTTTTAACAACATCTCATTTTCCTGAATAACACTGCATGAGCTCATGGTACCAAACTGAGTAACAGCAGATACTGCTGGAGGTACTGCTGGCAGTGAAACTGAAGTGGGCTCTGCTTGCAAGGCATTTTTCACTTGTGAGACAGGCAACAGCTCTGGCTTTGCTGCCTTTCCCAAAGATGAGTTTGTTTATTGAATATCTGGCGTTCCAGCTCAGGCCTGAACTGTGTGCTTGGCACTAAAGGCAAATGGTGCATTCTTGGCTTTTTATTTTAATTTGTGGGTGATACTGGAGATGTCTGATGATGGTGCCTTGGAAGCTCTGCAGTTTATTCATACATCTCTCTGTGTTAGAACTGTGACAATTGTTAGTCCACTTTCAGGTGGACTATGGAGGAGGAAATAAAAACCCTAAATAATTAATTGGTTAAAATGTTCTTGTGGCATTTGGGATCTCCCAGGAGCAGAACATAAGCCCAATTGCTGTGCAGTTAGGTAAAAGTAGAAAACACTGTGAAATGAAGATTGTGGGTAGAGAACAGAGTAATATTTGTGGCAGAGATGAGGCTATTGTTCAGTCCTGAAGGACTAATATTTAGGGGCTGTATGTCCCTCAGCACTCTGCAGTTTGCAAATTTTGACCCATTTCAGTTAATTTCACAGTGAACGCAGTGCATCAGTGTGTTCTTGTAGTGGGTGTTTGTGTAATAATTCAGATCTTGATTCCATTATGAATGAAGTAGCAACCAAAACCAATTCCTATTTACTCAGTCTCTGTGTCATCTATCTGCTCTACAGATCAGCCAGCTAAAAGAAGTTTAGTTTAAAGTGAGAGAGGAGAGCATGTTGATGTAGGTGATGGAAATTGTGCCTACTGACTGAGCCTTCTCCATGCTGCCTCCTTCCCATTTCCAAATTACTTATTTGAAATTTAAGAACTAATATGTGATGGAACTCAAACCAGAGCAGTCTACAAGTGGGCAGACAGCACTATGTAGAATTTCCTCATCTAAATGTCATGATGGCTTGAAACCAATTCTTTGTGCCCTAAACTACACTTTGAAGATTTTGTTTATTTTTTGTTTAAATTTGTGGATAAAATACTGCTTTCCCAAAAGCAATTCCTTAGATGCAAATATTCTATTCTTTTGGAATGACCATTTTATGTACTAAAAGCTGTCAGTAGTGCTGATAGTATCACAGTCTTTGGTGTGTTGGCATATGGTTTATGGTGAACTGTAAGACTGAGATAACCCTATAAAAATACGTGAGGGATCCAAGATGCTGTGAGAGTCTTGCTTAACTGCAATGGTTAAAAAGGCATGGCCGACTTAATGCATGAGTGTTGAAATCTCTGTCTGGAATTATGGAAACAAGTTGAGAAACATGAATAGAATTGATTGTTGATTATTTTCCTTTATAAGGGCTGGGACAAGATGTATTGTGCTTTTTTAAAGGCCTGCACTATCCTTTTTTTCTTTTCTTTCTTTTTTTTTTTTTTTTTTTCTTTTGTTAACTTATTTTTTAATATGAAGAGTCATTCCCAAAATGAAGTGGTGTCCTTGGGCTGGTGGCAACAGCTGGAGTTTCAGAATTCATAAATAATTCAGAGAGGGATAAAGGGTAGGGGAATTTTTTTTGTCATTTGAATCTTTATGATGTGCACACATTTCATTTTAGATATGGCATCAGTTGAATTCATTCAGTATGATGATTGCACTGACCTGTCATATTTATTTTGATGTCCCTTCGAAGGACCATATGCTCTGTCCTCAGCATGAAAATGATGCAAAGTTGCAAACTGAAAGGCAGCTCTGTTCCTGTAGGGATGGAGCCCCTCACTTCTTGTTGTCACGTCAGTGGATGTTCAGCTGCACTGCAGCAGAGAAGGTGGAGTTGTTATGTCAGTGCAGTGACTAAGTGGCAGTGTAGCCTAGCAAAAGGTGGAGAAAAGGGCAAAACCCATTTGCATCAAGGCATTGAAAACTCAGCTGTCACTGAGGGCCAGTTGGTGTGAGGAACCTGGCATGTGGAAGGTGGAAAGGATTAAAGCCAGCTAGAAATCTGCCAAGGTGGAGGTGTGCCATGGTAGCTTTAATGTGAGAATACAATTAATTACTCTGTATGTTGGAAGTGGGGTTGCCATGCACACAACCTCCTGGGGTTGCACAAGACTTAGTCTGGATATGCAAAGCTCAGAGCTTTTCCTTTGCCCAGTGCATGTCCTCCTTTCCTCTTGAAGCTGCTTGCTTACTCATTACCCAAAATCTTGGGTAATGTTTTTTTGAGGGAGGGAACAGGGGGAGGAAATATGCAGTTGTGTTTGCCTCTTTATTAATTCTGCTGTAACCATTGCATCTGGTCCTTCATTTGTTTCACTGATATGTTCCTGGGGACGAGTGTTACATTTTCCAGAAGTAACAGGCTCAAGTTCAACCACGTCCCATAAGTAATGAACTTCATGATAATGAGTAATGTGGGGTCCCCGCTGGCTAAAGCACTGGCTGGTATTAGCAATTCACAATTCGTGGATAACAGAGCTCTGTCAAAGTGTTACCAGCACTTTGTTAGTGTTACCTTTGTATGTACTATTAACACCATGGGATTGCAACCACCTCGATATTTTCCTGGTGTAAGGTGTGACAGTGAGCAGTGGTTTGTATGAAGCACATGGTCCACTGTGCTCATGCCAGGGGCAGAAGGAAGACAATTAAGTGCAGGTTAGTGAAATACAAAGCTGTGAATGAGAATAACTGTATGCAAAATTGTTTCTTTTCTAGATCCTGCCATCAATGACTGAGCCTCCCTGAAATCTTCTTATCAGTTACTGCCAAGATGAGAAGGATAACAGGAAGGAGGAGTGCTTAAGTGGCTTTAATGACAGTTGATTTCATCTATTTATCAAATGACAGGTTGTTTTTTTTCCTCAAAACTCGATTGTCACGAAAAGATGCTTTTGGAAGTCATCTTTGTAAAATAAAACTGACAATTTTTAGGCTACAAAGAGCTATTATATCTTTCTGTGGAATGTTGTCATTATGGTAAACTGCTGGAAAGTCTATTTTTGAAGTAATTTAGCTTGCATACTTCATTCATTTATTTGAATGTCTGTTGAATGCCATGTGAACAGTTTCTTGCCAAAGTTATTTTATTCAATGGAATAGTTATTGTTACAGTGCTTAATTTATTGTTGTCTAAATTACTGTTGCCCTAGCCTCCTGCAAAAAATGTTTCTTTTTAGTAATTCTAAAACAAATAAAGAATGAATGAGGTTTTGTTCCCTTTGTGTTTTGATCAGCATATTTTGCCTTTCAGTGCCTTCAGTTTTGGAATGACACAACACAAACAAAGGTGGTTTGGTTTTTTTGGGGGTTTTTTTCCCCCACAGCACATGTCTTTTGTGCAATGATTTTTTAATATATACACTGCCATGATACAATTACTGGAAGGAGAGAGAGAAGCTGTTGGGAATGTCATGTTATGCCAAATTAAGAATTATTAGCTCTTACTTTCTGTGCAATCTCTTCGACTAGAACTCGACCTATTGCGTCTGGCATATACTTTGACTCTAGTGGAACTAATGTGTCCTTGGAGTAGCATTTCAGAGTAACTTCAGATTCATGTTTTTTTCACAAGTCTGCTTTAAACTGCTGGGATTAACTTCAGAGAAGGCGAGAGATACAGGCTCCTTTGTCAGCAGCTGTGCTGGTTGAAGAAGGAGGCTCCATGCACGCTTGCCTGCTCATTCTCTCCCTGCTAGGGAAGCAAACTGAACTGTTCCCTGAGCACACCCAGACTCACTTCAGCCAGAGTTAATCGTGTTATCAAATATTGGTGATCCAGCACCCTGGGTCACTTTGCTGAAAGGACAGGGCATACACAGACCAGCTGTGCAGACGTCATGTCTGGGAAGGGTGGGGTGTTGACAAGAGTGTTGCTGAGGGCTGGCCCTGGTGTGTCGCCTTTTCAGCAGGTGCACTTACATCTCTTGGATGTGGTAAAAACTGAACATGTTAGAAAGCTGTGCAGATCTGTCATGCATAATATCCACATTCCAGGGACGTCCTGGATAATGCAAAATAAACCTGGGCTCTTTGACTTATTCCTTGTGTGTGCCAGCATGAGGGGACAGAGCTGGATGTGAGTGTGTGTACATGGCAGACACCTATTTCAGGAAGATGTACTGGTCAAGCTGTGGGAATGGTACAAGTGTTTCCATTATCTAGAGAACACACTTTTTACTTTACTCATCAAAGAGGCTGCCTCAGCCAACACATGCCTCAGGAGAACTGCTTTTGACACATGAGAAGGGAGAACATTTCCAGCAGGAGTGGCTGCTGTTGCTTCTCTGCAGTGTTGGATCAGTAGAGGCTGGAGTCTGGTGAGGCATCCAAGTTCCTGATACTCCCTGTGCCAAAGTTAGAATGGTATGGATAATCTTTAGTACTCAAATACATACTGAATAAAAGCAGTGAATAACTCCTTCAACACTGACCCTTCTTGTGCAAAGGCCATGGAGTGTGGGTGCCTTCCTAGAGCTGGCTTGGGCATACAAAGAGCAAGAGGCTTTCTGACCTGTCAGGAACCTGAGAGCAGCAACACTGCTTGCATCTCCTCTTGGGCACTGCCAGGTGAAAAGAACAGTCACAGAAAGGACTGAGCCTCCAACTGAGTTCGGGTGTCATCCATTATCTTGTATTTGTCCTTAAGGTGAAGGATGAGGAATATGCTGTGGGCACAGTGTACATATGGAAGGGAGGAAAATAACGTGCCAGGTGTGTAAGGAAGGGGCAGGTGTGGCTCCAGGTGTGAGAGCTGTGTCCTGTTCCAGCAGCCCAGGGTTGAGCCATGGCTGAGCTCTCAGTGCTGGGCTCAGGAGTGATGAGCCTCCCCCAAATGACTGTCAATGTCTCCCCTGATCATGAACAGCCTCCACAGCTCTCTGAGGCAGCCCATAATTCATATAACTCTTGTTGTCTTTAAATGGACTCTTGTAGTACCGAGACTGAAATATTTAATGAAATGCTTGTGATTGCCTAGGAATCTATTTACCTGCCTAAGTGACAATACTTACACCAGTACTGCAAAATAACATTTTGCATAGAGCACTGTCATGGATGTTAAGCTGATGAGTAAAATTTTACATCCAAGCACTTAAAACCATCAAATGCTATAGTTAAACTGTCATACTGTTTATGTAGGGCTAAAAAACCAACAAAATAAAACTTCAGGGAAGGCAGATTTTCTTCTTATAAATATTCCAAATAATAGGCTGGTTTCAAGTAGACTTCCTGGCTCTTCGGTGATTGCTGCATTCAGTCTGAATCTATCAGCAATCTCAATCATAATGGAGTGTTTATTATTATAAACACATGATTTCTATATAAGTTCTCCACAAATATGTTGGACAAAACATAGTTTACCTTCTTAACTTTTGCTATATGGTTACTTTCTAACTCCTTTAATTTCAGTTCTAACTTGATTGAATAAAAGGTGCATTCCAGACAATAATCTTCACATCTGTAATGGAACACTTGATTTTATATGACTGTTTGCATACTCCAGACATAGCACATTTTTAAAGCAATATGTGTTGACAATACACAGAGATAAAAATCAGTTTATGACAAACTAAGGAGCAAACTTATAATAAGACCAATGAATCATTAGAGATTATTAGAAAGGGCATATTAGATTTTCTATCTTTTGAATGAGGATGAAATATTTTTATCGAGGTATGTGCTTGAACAAATGACTGGGTGTGGGTAGAGGAATTCTTCACAGGCTTCTGTGGCTTTTGCAACATCTGGGGTCAGACTGGGTCATCTGAGACGTCCTTCTGGCTTGGAAGGGTGTGAGAAGTCTCAGTGTAGCAAGTATCTTCATAGAATAGCAGCTCCCACTGAAAAGTTAGTCAAAGTTAATTAAGTTTATCTTCAAAAAAGGATTGGAAGGGGCGTTGGAATGTTGCTGTTGCCCAGTGCCATGCCTTTTTCAAAGATCCTCTTTCACCTGACCACTTGCTCCTGTAGGGTATTTCATTGGCTTAGGTGGGTTTCTCTGGTTCATTCACCCTCCCCTCCCTCACATTAATCAAACAGCACATGAACATCTTTTTCTTAGAGCAGATGTCTTCTACAGAGCGTCTACTTCTACAAAGTGTAATGTTACCTTTCTGCTAGAAATCATTATTAGTTTGAGAATAATCTGACAACATCCTGCTGTGGATAAATTATGTTTGTTCTCTACTAAGATTAGTTAGCTGGCATCCATTCACTAACACCTTACAAGAAAATGATTGCAAGTTGATTGTATCCAATTATCTGCCTTTTTTTTCTTTTTAATGGGCTTTTTGTTGCCATGCTGTCACCAATTGTGTGCAGGTGGTACTCTTCCAAGTGCCCTGCAGCCCGGGGAGATGGTGTTTGCTGTCCTGTACCATGAAAAGGCTTGTGGGCAGAAGTCTTTGGAGAAGGGGAGAGGTTGTTTTTGTGTAGATTTCTGAATCTTGGGCACCTTTAGTTTTGGCCAACAGGGGTGTGTTCTGCTCTATGGCAATCAATACATTACCATCAAAGTCAAAATCCCAGGAATAATTAGCTCATGTGTTTAAATAGGTGTTGTTATTTTTCAGCTTGTATATACAAGTCCATTTTCATGCAAAGTCCATGTTTTACTCAGGAAGAATGCTGTGCAAATCAGAAAAAGCATAGAAATTATTTAAAGTTATGTATTAGTGTTTAAGATTTTAACAATAACTGTGAGATCTTTATTTCTTTGTTTACGATCGAATAGGGTTAGAGTTTTAAAAGCTTAATGTTGACTCTAAGTGCTTTACAGTCAGTCACTGAGAATTATGGGCTTGGCACAACTCAGGTTTTTGTCTTTCAGTATATCCATTATTGTTAGATGCTGAGTGGTCATTGCACATACATGACTGGTTTTTTGGGTATTTTACATTTTTACATGTTCAGAAAAATACTTTGTTAGAGCAGCTGCTGGGTGAATGGAGTAATTAAAGAACTGTACTGCTTTTATTGAAGCTGACATGTGCTGCACATTCCTTAAAACTCAGTATGTGAGCAGAATGTTTCCAGGATTTATTGAAGGCAGACATCTAGAGATACTGGGGAGCTTTTAATAGTAGTAAAGATAACTTCCAAGTTTTATGCTGTTATATAAATCTGTCTTTAAGAAGAGAGCTGTTATTGCAATACATTGCTCATGTTCGTCATATTTTGTCGGTGTGTATGTTTTATGTATGTACTTGTACACCTACACACAAATGCTTGACCTGAGCACTTTTATTTGACAGTGATTGTATATTCTATTTAGTATTTATTTGGAAAAAAAAATAGTGTTCTAATGCTGCCTGAGAATCTCAGTTTGCTTGGTACTAAAATAAATCTGCAGTATATTGTGGGGGGTTTTAATTAATTTATTTTTTTAACTGAAATACAGCCCTGCTTAGTTTGAATTACAGCTCATATTGTGTGAGTGTCGTGGTAGCAAGCAAGGAATCTTACTCAGCATTAACTGAGGCTGGGTTTCATTTTAACTGTAGTGTGATGAGTGCAATGTTCCACATGTGTGATACTTTTGCAAGTCGTGGAAAAATGGACTTGTTTATCTATCATCCGTATTTCGTATGATTTCAGAGTAGAATGTTGTCCTTACTGTTAAATTACTTGGCTAAAACTAGAAAACTTTCACCTGTATATTTGGCAAATGTTTAGACCTTAAGCACTTTTCAGGCAATATGTTTGAGTTACCATTGTTGCACACTGTAAAATAAAATACGATATTAAAATACATGCTGAAAGAACATTCTTCATCAGCTACGAATAAACATGTGGAAAAGCTATTTTCAAAATTTCAGGGGTTTTTGCTAAATTTTTCCCAGTTGATTTTGTATTATCTTTAATGTGGGACTTGGAAAAGAGGTTAGTTTCCCTTACCAGGATACATAAAGTGCTGTTGTGTGTCAGTGTTCTGAACTTCTAGGACTGTGTACATGGAAAATAGACTTTATAATTTCAGCGTTGTGTTAGGTATGCAGTAAAAGTTAGTGTTATACCTGGTGGTTTGCATGACCAGGCTAGGTATTTCTAAGTGTCTTTGTAGTCCAACAGACTCTTTGTGGGCAGATCTTTTCATATTGGGTTCTGCAAGTTGAAGACAAAAAAACATTTCCAAACTACTCGTGTGTTTTAATATTGTGAGTCAATTCCCATGTGTTAAAGTGTAAACTACTAACTAATCCATAGGAGTTTATGCAGCAGAAAGTCATTTAATTAACACTTTTAATTTCAGCTATGAAAGAAGGTGAAAATGAGGTCTGGAGAATGGAGGGAGGTTTTGTTGAAGTCTCCCTGCACTGGAAGTCTACTGATGCCCGTGGTGCATAGACCATCTCCTGC
Organism: Brachypodius melanocephalos; assembly: GCA_013398615.1. Lineage (NCBI taxonomy): Eukaryota > Metazoa > Chordata > Aves > Passeriformes > Pycnonotidae > Brachypodius > Brachypodius melanocephalos. The sequence continues at coordinate 9,068,665 of VZSR01000393.1, read as the reverse complement.
CTGCTAATTAGGCCCCTCCAGTGTGCTCTCCAGAAATGTGCTGGAGAAGTTTTTTTCAACAAAACCACCACGCTGTCATAAATAAGGGAAGGGTACAGTATGTAACTATTATACACCACTCATTTGGCAGACTATAATTTAATGGAACAACAATGATCAGACCAGTATATCAGTTAATTTTCAAAACATTTTATTCCACGCAAATTAGCTCAGGTCCTGGAGGGCAAAATGACAAGAGGTTACTCGTACACTATGTATTTAATTAATTGAAAAATGCTCAAATTGCTTTTACAGTTGTTATTAAAAAGTAGAATCAGTGTTGCCAGTGCTCAACCATAATTAGAACCCCGGGGAATTAAATATTTAGCATTAGTAATGTAACAGCACTTAGGACACAAATTTCTATTTTTGTAATGAAAGCAATACAGTGTAAGTGCAAATGGCTGAAACGACAGCTGTGACAAGCAAACCAGGCTGGGATATTTCAATAAGACACCTCGTTGGACAGCAAGTCTTACTGCATTACTCGTTTGTAAGAGTCTAAATCCCAATAGCCAGGCATTACACCCAGTATTTAGATTTGTAATTGCTCGCAGGATGAACGGTGGGGCAGATGTCAGCTGTTGGGGCGGGGAGCAGCGGTGTTGTCCCAAAAAACACGGCAGAGGTGGGTGCCTGTGGCCGTGCGGACAGGGCTGGGGCACGGCCCGGGGCAGCCCAGGGGGGAAACCAGCCCCTGTTTGTTTTAAGTTTAATTACATTTTAAGCGTTAAGTGCTTTCAGTGATACAACATGAAAAGTCGGATATTGGACTCTAATGAGCTGTAGTGGTAGATGGCTGGAGACCCTGAGGGATTCATTCACTAAATTAACTGGATAACAGTACTTGGTTTGGGCACGGTAGGATGGCTGAGCTGTGCTTAAAATCTCCCTTTCAGAGCTATCTCTCATTCCTGTTTTCATTCTAAACAGTGTAGTGACTTCCAGAACTGCCTGCTACAACTGTTCAGCTTGTCACAAGTATTACATTACCAACTAATAAGTAATAAAGCATATATGACTTTTCTGTTTTGCTGCGTGTGTCTTCCCTGGGATGGCAGGGGAAGGAGGAAAGCTTGAAGGCACTTGTGTATCTTCTGAATAGAAAAAAAAAAGCTGTATTTGAGCACGGCATGCTTTGGCCTCCTTAAAGCACTGATTTGTTTCCCAGAAATGGGACAATCAGGCAGAGGGATGGAATACTTGTTTTTGAGGATGCTTTTGTTCCAGTTGGCACCTACTTGCAGGACAGGGTTTGTGTTTGAGCTGAACACGTGGTCAGGACGTGCTGTCTGGGTGGCACCAGCCCAGGACAGCCTGTTTCTTGGGAGAAGCAAGCAGGGACTGCAGGGTGCCACATCCAGCACCAGCAGCAATGGCCCTGCTGCTGCTCTCCTGCTTTGCAACCACTTTTTTTCTGCTGCAGGTCACTCCGTGGAGAATCAGGAGCTTCAGTTTTGTTTGTTTCCTAAACAAGTGAAAAATTCTGAGAAAATCAGCTTTTCTCTAACAATTTTATGAATTTTGGGCCAAGAGTGTTGGAAGGAGCATTTTTTGAGTACACCGAAACTTTGTGAGATATCTCTCAGTTTCTCTGTGTGCTTGCATCCCAACCTACTTTGATCCAGCTCCCTGAGCTTTTTCCTGGCTACCAGAGACTTGCAATTAGAAACCCTTTGTGCTCTGTAATTTGTGCATATGATGCACAGAATTAAGGTACCCAAGGGCTTGATGTAATTGTGAATTACTGCTGTGTGTAAATAATCCTCATCAGCTCTAACTTTCAGAAATAAAACTGTGGGGTTTTCCTGCTCTCCTTCCCTTTGATGCAATCAGAAGGGCTGGGAATAGGGCCGGGAATAGGTCTGGGAATAGGGCCGGGAATAGGGCTGGGAATAGGGCTGGGAATGGGGCCGGGAATAGGGCTGGGAATAGGGCTGGGAATAGGGCTGGGAATAGGGCCGGGAATAGGGCTGGGAATAGGGCCGGGGTGCTGCCAGCAGCCCTGACTCCAGCAGGATGAGCTGCACCTGGACTGAGCTTTCTGTCCTGGCATCCAAAGCTGTGCTGAGCCTCTCCTGTGGATGAGCCAACAGCTGCACTGACGTGACAGCAGCACCACTGCTGGCTGTCTTGTCAGTGATCTGGGCTCTAAGAAGACTCTATTCTGGCCTGGGATGAGATATTAATTTATTTTTTTATTTATTTAAAGCGTGCATCTACAGAGCTGCTCTTTCCTAAGGTTTTTGAGGCTTGGGTCGTGTCTGTCATTGCCAGGATCAGTTCCTGTAAGTCCTGCAGCAGTTGGTCTCTCTCTCCCTGAGGATGGGGAAGGAGGGGGGCTGTGGGCTTTAGTTGCCTGGAGATTGGCAGCTGGAAAGGCGTTTCTCCCTTCTGCTTTATTTTTGTTCTTTGGCATCTCTTCTTCCACTCTCTGTACCCCCTGTGCCCAGTGCTGTAAAGTACACAAAGGCAGCCCCAGACTTTTGCTGGTTTCTCATCCTTCGAGGATAAAATTCCCTTTTCGGCTCCAAAATCCACCAGCATTGCCTCTTCAGAGGCACATTACAGGCTACTCCATCACCAACTTCTACCTTAAAAAATAGACTAAAAATACAAACTTAAGAGAAGGTTTTTTCCTTCCAAAGGCCACTAAAGTTACTTCCAAAGCTCTCCATAGCCTTGGCTGCTGCCTAGTGGATGCAACAGTGTGCTCTGAGCTCTCTGACAGGCAGGAAGAAAGTAGATAGGCAGAGATGAAACAAAATTTTTCCTTGAGACCTTCTTCTAGTCCAGCCTTGGCCATTCTGACAGCCCCTGATGTCTAAGGCAGGGTTTAGTTTTAGCGCATTTCATTACATTTCACCAATTCAGATAATTTTTTCAGGGAACAAAAATGTTCAAAGTATGGTTTTCTATATGAATTTTGAGTAACACCCTCTTTAAAGCAGCTGTAAGCCCCAGTGGTATTGGTGCTGGTAAGTGTGTTATCAGTCACAGCCAAGTTTTTTGAACCCGCCTGTCCAACCAAACATCCAGCATTGCAGTGATGGAGATTTCTGTTGTTTACACAAGTGAACCTAGTGTGAAAAATCAGGTTTACCAGCAAAAATATCTGGGCACTGCTGCAAGTTTTCCTGCAGCCCTGACTGAATGACCCTCCAGTTGTGGCTTGTGGATTTTACTAAGGTGATGGAGCAGTTCTCTGTTGATGCTATGCTAGGAGAAAGCAAATGAGCTGAAAGTAAAGTGTACAGCTGTGTACAGTTTCTCGTTTCATTGTTGCTTCTGCTGATACTGATGCTCTTCTTTCAGTTATTGTCTTGCATGAAAAGGAAATAGCTGTACAAGAGAGTTTTTCTGTATTTCTGTTTATGCTGTATGTTGAGGCAAAGCTAACTTCTTTTCTCTGTCCCTGTTAGATATTTCCTCTTATTTAATAGCCTAAACTTCTAAAACTACTCTCAGAAAAAATCTGCTTTGCTTTTTGTGACTTGTTGCTTGTATCCCCTGTTGTATTTATATTATTGAAATTATATTTTATATAGACATCCCCTGCAGTATTTTAGATCTCTGATTATCTCCTAAGACTTTCATTGTGTGTCTTTTGTTGTTTGCTGTTGCGTTTTTTGGGGGTTGTTCCTTTTTTTTTTTTTTTTTTTTTTTTTTTTTTATGAGGAGGTTTCTTCTTGTTGTTGTGTCATTTGGGCTTTTTTGTTTGGTTGTTTTTTTCTGTTGTTGCTTTTCTTTTTACTAATCCCATCCTCAGGTGGTTGCCAGTGAAATTAGAGCCACCCTGCCACAGTAATGTGATGCTTCAAGTCATCCTCAAGCTTTCTGCAGTCTTTAGGACACAATTCTGAGGCTGCTGCTGGGTTTCCTGCTAAAATCCACAAGCCTGCCAGTGCTGTAGGGATGGGAGCTGCCAGGTGTCCTGCTTGCATCAATGACCCTACCAGGGCTGTGGCAGTGGCAGCTCATCTAACAGTGCTTGCAGGCTGGGCTTTGCTACTGCTTTGTTATAGATACAGAAGCTAAGCCCCAAAATAATTCAAAAACTTACCTCCAACTGCTCAAAAAGCTCTGAAATTGGGTTCCTGCTGCGTTGTGCTGCTGACCTACACGTTCCCAGATGGCTGGAAAAGTCAAACTCGTGTCACTGACCTGGGCCGTATTAAATGAGCAAGGGGCAGGTTTTGGGTCTCAGTCGTGGGGGTGGAAGCAGAGTTCTGAGGCTCTCAGTGTTACACTCCCATTTGTGTGCGTGACGATGAAATGAATTGGTTAATGAGTGCCTGAGCATCTGTTCAGCCTCTGGTAGATGCTTTGCCAAGGTTCAAGTTCCCTGAGGAGGATTAGCCACCTGGTCTGGTTTTCATGATATAGTGACAAAGGGGACACCCACCTTTCGTTTTACTGCTGAGGATGGCCAAATGCATGAGGTCCTGGGGAGGTCTGCAGATTTGATGCCTTTCTGTAATTTAACAATTACTTTTTGTAATTGTTACAATTTAGATTATGGCAGAGCCTGCAGTCGCTGGGTGTTTTTGTAGGGAGAGTGACATCTACTCACCCAGTGTGTCTCAGTCTTGTCAAATAGACTTATTTATTTCCCTTTTTCTCAAATGACACACAGCTCTTTTCACACAATTATCTCTTGCTGTATAATATATATAATCAATATACACCATAGGGCAACAAGAAGTGGTGATAAAAAGAGGTTTAAAGAGAAAAATGAGCATTTCATAGCTTGAACTTACAATTAGGCTTTCTGAAGTGTCTACATTTTGCTGCATGGACAGCATTATGACTTGATGAAAGGCCTGCACTAAAAAGCCTAAATTTATGTGTGGTAGTATTGCTTTACGATGAGCTTGATTTAGTAGGGGTTTGACCCATCAGACACAATACAGCAAAGGAACTCAGTGTTCTTGACAGACAGAAACATTACACATTTGTTGCTGAACTTTGAAAAAGCTGAAATCATGTAACCAGCCTGGATTAAGGCAATGGAATGGATGAAGTTTTGGCAAACTGCAAGGAGGGCTTGGCTGGAGTTTTGCATCCAGGTTACCTGCTGAAGCCATGCAGAACAGCTTTCTGATGTTGGTTTGTTTTGGGGTGGGGGGAAAGGAAAGAGGTGTGGGGTTTTATTGACCTGTGGCTTGTTGGATAGGTGTAAACCCTGCAGAGAGCTCCATGGCAAAGAGAAGCTGGAGCAGCTGGTACACATGCTGAGCTCTCTGGAGGAGAAAAGTCTGAATTATGACAAGATACCCTCAGCTGGGCTGCACTGATGACCCTGATGCTGCACTGGTGACCCTGAGCCTCAGGCACAGCCCATGGACAGGCAGATCTGCCCCACAGGGGATGGTGCAGGTGCCACCATGGAGGGATGGCTGAGGCAGGACAGTGCCACCTCCTTTCTCCTGTCCTTTGTGCAGGTGCCATGGATGTAGCCTATTGGCAGGGAGGTGAAAAAGAATGGGAAGGAACCTCAGAGCCCTCTTTGCTGGGTTTGGCAGTGGTTTAGGTGCCCGCGGGGGAAAGGAGACAATGTGGCCATTTGGGCTGATCATCCAGCTGAGTGTTCAGCTTTGGACAGCTCATGAGTAATCCTAGAATGGTTTGGGTTGGAAGAGATCTCAAAGACCATCTAGTTCTGACTCCCCTGCCGTGGGCAGGGACACTTTCCACCAGACCAGGTTGTTCAGAGACCCATCCAACCTGGCCTGGAACACTTCTAGGGATGGGGCAGCCACAACTTCTCTGGGCAACCTGTGCCAGGGCCTCACCACCCTCATGGTAATTTTTCCTAATATCTGATCTAAACCTCTCTATCTACATTTTTCCTCATATCTAATTTCACCCTGCCCTCTCTCAGTTTGAAGCCATTCCTTCTTGTCCCATCACTCCATGCCCTTTCCTGAAGTCCATCTCCAGCTCTCTTGGAGCCCCTTTAGGTCTTGGAAGGTGCTGTAAGGTTTCCTCAGATCTGTCTCTTCTCCAGTCTGAGAAGCCACAGCTCTCTCACAGGTGTGCTCCAGCCCTCTGATCATCTTCAAGACCCTCATCTGGACTCACTCCAACAAGTCCATGTCCTTCTTTTTCTATGGGTCCCAAATCTGGACACAGTACTTCAGGTGAACAGTTCAGTGCTTCATTAGAACATGTAGAGGGGAAGAATCACCTCCCTTGAGAATTTGCTGCATTTAGGTGTCCCCAGTGCCACTAAGTGTGATGCTGCACACACTTGCCATTTTCAGACAGCCTGTGTGTGAAGGACATATTTACAGCCTGTATTGCCAAACTTGATGGTTGCCCTTCCCAGACTGACTGAAGTTATTTGTAGTCACAGGTTCTGGTCCCACATTTTGTTTGGCTTTAAGTAGTCAGTGTTATTCTCCAGAAGAAAAGGTGATATTTTCTGGCAGTACAAGGGAGGATCTGCCACTTGGGTTGGACAACAACAGCATAGGATGCTCTAGAATTATTAGCTTTAGTTTCTGAACTTTTCTACCATTTAACACTGGTTTTAATTTTTTTTTAGGTAAAATAATGACTGAGTAGGTAATCTGTGGAATATGACCAAGAACAACATGGTAGAAAATTGTTTTAAGCCTCACAGTTGATCTTATTGCAGTTTTCTCTCCTTACAGTCCCCAAGCAAGCCTTACCTCTGCAGGAGCTTGCACTTGGGAGTGCAGGCAACCCATGCTTCTCCAGGAAAGGCTTGCTTTGCTGCAAGGGTCCCTGTGGCTTGGGAATAAGGGGTGTGAAAAAACTTGATGGTTAAAAAGGGGAGGAAAATAATGTACAGGGACTGTTTTTCAATTTAAACAACCAACCAAGTAGTATCATGTAAATTGCTTTCCCTTCTTTTCCTTTCCAGTGAAAACTTTTGTTGGACGAAGCATCTGAGAAATTCTTTCAGGTTTCTAAAACCTTGTACAAGAGCAAACATCTGAAGCCCCAGCCCTTCAGCTGGGTGTAACAGGACCCACAGTGCCTGGCGGGGTTTAGTGCTGCAGCTGGGTCCCTGAGATCCTTGGGATCAGTTTACTAAGGCTGCTTTTGGCAGATCCTACCAGGCTCCCAGTATGTCTTTTACATATTGCAAAACCATTCATTTGATATTCACCAGCATCAGCTCAAAACCACTTTGTGAGTAGTTCTGAATTGCTGCATGTGTTTTAAATATATCGGGTTTGCCAGGAGTGAGAATAAGCAGCACTGGGGTTTTTTTCCCTTCTTATTTTGAAAATGTTTCTGCTGGTTTGCTTGCTCTAGCAGATCACAAATAGATTTCTGAGCTTTCAGACTGAAATGTAAGTCTGAACTGGCCTTTCTGAGGTAATGGATAGTTTAGTGAAACTGGATGAATGAAAGGATTTTTAATTAAATATGGCAAGAATAGTAAATAAAAGTTGTGTAAAATAATCTCACTTGGCTGTGTGCATGTAGTCACAGAGGCAGTTAACAGATGATCGTTTTCACCTAAGGTTATGTGGATTTCCTGTACTTCTTTAGTCAATTCTGTTACTGTCCAATTTGTCCCACCTCCCCATGTATGAACCCACCTGCTCTGGTAAGGACTGGCAATTGTGCTGGGAAAGCTCAAAGGATCCTTGGTGGCTGCTCTGCCTCCTTTCCACTGGCTGTGCCTTTTCATCTCTGTAACTCTACAAAGGGGAAAAAAATCCTATCTTGTTAAAGGCTGAGCTTGTCTGCTGGAAAAATGCCCATTTGCAGGTGAGAAATTGTCTGTCTCAGGACAAGGGAAGGGATTGTTTGGCCCTGTCTGGCTCTGAGCACTCTGAGCAATCTGGGCTCTGCTGCTTCCTCTGGGAGATTACGTTGCTTAATACCTCAGAGTACCAGGAAGTTGGTTTCTTGCCCTGGGTATTCAATTTAAAATTTTCTTTAGTTTAATCTCATTACTGAAGCTGGCGAGAAAAACAAAATGTTTTTTCAGAACAGGAGTTTGCTGTTTTCTCAGAATCCTCTCAGCAGCCTGAAAATCTGTGAGTCTCCAAGGGAATTGTCTGCAGGTGACAGCCAGGTTGTAGAAGTTCTGATGGACCTTCTTCCAGTTCCCTACAGGCTCCTCATCAGTTTGGCCTTCAAGAGTCCTGACTGTTTTCTATAGGGTGTTAAAACACGTATGACACATTTACATGTAATTACTTTGACCTTTCTGAGCCTAGTAAAACTTTGCCATGGAAGAAAGCATGTAAAAATGTGCAGGTTTCTGAAATACGAGTAATTAGGGGGAGATGAGAAATGCATGTGTGAGAGGTTCTGTCTCAAACACCAGGTGACTCAAGCCCCAGCCCTCGTGTGCCTGAGGTGGGGATGAGGAATGGTCTCACACCAGAGCTCGTGCCTTGGAGACAGGATACATGAGTTTTGCTGTGCCTAACACAGATTTATTTGGCGACCCTGTACAAATCACTTAACCTCCTTCTGCCCACAGTCCGTACAAGAAGGATGGTGTTTCCCTATCTCGCAGCAGTGCTGGACACTTAATTCATTAGTGCTTATAAAGCGTTCTCGGGTCTTTTAGAGGGAAATGCTGCATGTCTGTGGAGACTTAATGTTGATTCATGTGCAGATTGTGAGGTCTGGCCCTTGGCTCCCCGGCACTGGGATAAAGACTGTGTCTGATGAGTTCATTTTTATCATGAACCTAAATCTTCTCTGCGCTATTCCAGGACTTGCATGAAAGAAATTCCAAAAGAATATTGGAAATAAATATTGAAATGTTTCTATTTTATGATGCATTTTGTATGTTTACATTAAAAATATCTCTAAAGGCTACCTAATGCCTTTTGAAAGTGTCTTGACCCCATCTGCTGAGGCCTGTGCTGATTTTGAAGAGAGTCAAGTGAAATGCTGAGAAAATAAGTATTTTTTTCAATCCATGCTTTTTCTTCTTATATTTCCTGGCTAAATTTAGAATTGTTCAGAGATTTAAAAAAAAGCATCATAGATACTCAGATAAATGTTATCATATTCAGTGTGGTGGGACATGTCATTTTCCATTGGCATCATGTCATAGGCCAGTGTAATATGTCAGAAGTATTTTATTGCACTGCCTTTGTCACGTAAATGAGATGAGACGGGTTGCAAATCAAATTTACTATACCTACCTTTAGTATACACTAAACAAGCTAACAGCATAGATCTGGCTAGTACACAGTGGGGCTGCAGCAGCAAAGATCTGGCCTCAATTGTTGCTACAGGTTATGAGGAACAGGCAGTTTGTTACCTCTTCCTGTATGCCTTGCAATATCCTTTATTATCGACAATTAGAATTGTGTTTCAGTTCAAAGATAACTGCTGAAACAGGCAGCCTGATGCAGATTTGGACAAGACAGGGCAGAGGTAGAAGTGAATTTGATAACAGTCCCTTGTTGCCTTTTGCTTTGTTAGGCTGTGACTTCCCCTCTTCAGCCACACAAAGTATGGCAGAGCTGCTCACTTCCAATCTCTTGGCTTCAGTCCACGTTTCTAGGAGGATCTCCTCATGTCTACCAGTAATGCCTTGGAAGAGAATAGGTTTCAACCATTATCAGATTAATTTGAAACCTTGAAAGCGATAATGAAGAGCCTTTAGCTTCCCATGGAAATCAATATCTGCTCACTAGAAGTCAAGGAAGGCAGGGAAAAGGGAAAAGTGCCCTCTGCTTCAAACACTGAATGGCTGCTGCTGGCTGCGTGGTGAGCTTGGGTAACTCAATGTAAAGACATCATTCAGTCATACTTGTTTGGAAGACTTGCTGTTGAGGAATAGCAATGAAGCCAAAATAATTACCACCATTAAATATATTACCATTTATTTCAACAACACAGTTTAATCTTAATTTACAGTAAAGTTTCATCTCTAATTATGATAATTAAGTAATTTGGTAATTGTAGGTTGAAATAAGTTTGTAATAGAAATGTTACAAACTTCTTTGGGTGGCTGAGATTGCTATTACATTTCTTTTGGGATGGAAAAGGAGAGGCACATTACTTGTGCAGGGGTGAAATACACGGATTATTCTCTACAGAAATTCAGAGCTCAAGCCAGAGGGAACTGTAGAAATAAATGTTGTCTATACCTTGAAAATATTGATTTCTAAACATTGAAGTATGATTCTTTAAAATAAAAAAATCTGTCCTGAAAAATATGATAATTTGGGACTCTGGTGTTTGCAGCATTCAGACGAGGAAAAATTACACAGAACAACACTGAGAAACCTTAGATTGGGTAGGAAGGGAAAAGGTGGAGGAAGGAGAGAGGGAAGGGGTCAAAAGGAAGGTGATTACATGGCCACTAGGAAAATACGTTCTCAGGGTACAAATTTTGCTGTCCTGGCACAATTGCTGAAGCTGGGAAGGATGTTTTTACAGGAGGTGACTGCACAGCCTTCCTTAAACTTGGCCTTGGGCTCCCATTGTAATGCAATCCCATGGATATGGAAATCTCACGGCAGTGCTGCTGCCTCGAACATAAAATCTAAGACAATGATGCTATGAACGAGTAGATAAAAGGGACACATGATTTATTTGCTGCTTGCTTCAAGAGGGAGTATTTCAGCCTCTAGTTAGCACGCAAGGACTGCCTGGCTGCAGCGAGTTCCCCTCTGTCTCCTACAGAGTGAATGCTTGTGGCTGATGATCTTAGCAGTTTGTCACTGCAGGAAAACTTTGAGACGTCCTTTTTCCCCCTTAAAACAATAGATATTATCAGACTTGTGCTGTTCTGCCTTTGCTAGATTTTCACAAGCGTGTGTCCATGCAAACTGTAAGTTGGAGAAGTTCTCTCAGCATTTCAGAAGGTTGTTGTGTCTCTATAAATAGTGAATTACATGGGAATTGTATAATATGTGATGCTCATTGATGAAGAAACTCACAGTTATATATTTATAAAGAGATAATTTTTGTTTAAAACCACTTTTTTTTTGAATTACCAGAATACATTCTTTACTTCTCTCAGAGTTCCTTATACCACAGTTTGAATCATTGGCAATATCTTCCAGATACTTTGTTACTAATTTTGCATTGTTGCTCTAATCCAAATATAGTGGATAATTTTAAACTGGGATATAATTCAGAAGATATTACCTAGAAGTGGGAAAGGGACCTTTTCTGGGACCTTCATTGAAAGAACATTATTCTCATAACTCCATCTATAACCTGCAGATCAACCATATTTGTTTGCAATGTGCCAGGCAGAAAAACACCTATTTATTTTGACAAGAAGTGTTAGCAGTGAGCACTGTGTTTCCAGTGCTCTAGACACTATGGGGATGTGGGAAGGTTGATCTAGATCTGCTTAGATCCAGACGAGGATTCTGGATATCTGGGGACCCTGGTGAAAACTAGAAAGCACAGAAACTCTGCCTGGATGAAAATTTCTGGTGAAAGAAAAGGAATACCATCCAGGGAACCTCACATGTCAGGAAGTTGCTCATTGAACTGCAAACGGTGTTCTCAGTCATAACATGAAAGGTATTTGATGGCTTCAGAAGGATTTTGAGGGTTGCCAGTGGCCTGCCTTCCAGAGAAATTTGGGTATTGGGTTATGCCTTTAGTTGTGCAATATTTATCATTGTCCTGAGCAAATCCAATCCAGTGTAGATGTAGGATCTCAAGCACGGGGAGGAGGACAATGGGAGAGTGTGTTTGCTCTCCCTGCTTTAACAGGGTTTGAGTGATGGGCACGGTTGGCAAACCCACAAGAGAGGAAGGTGGTCAGCCCCTGTTCTGTCAGGGGAGGGAGGGTGTGGGTGTGTGCTCAGCTCTCAGCTGTGGGGCAGTGCAGGGAGGGGCAGGCAAGGGAGGGCAGAGCTCACCTGGCCTGGGACAGAGGAGGGAAGGAGAGGTGCCTGTGGCAAGGCTCTGAAGTTCAACACAGGGCTGCGGTGAAAGGGGAAACAAGGCGTGGTTGATTCCCTTGAGAAAATGCTTTTATTTTTTAATGTTTCTTTTGTTTGACACGTCAGGTCATGCATGCCGATACTCAGGTGTAAGAAGCCTGCGTGCTTGTGTTGATCTTGGAAGGATCACACCTCTAAGAGTGAAGGCAAACTGCATCTTCATTGGAAAAATGCAATCCTGTTTTCATTTTTACCCCGTTCCTGCACTGTTTTGTTCCCTTCCCCAAATAAGTGTCTTCCCCTTATTCCTGTCTCACTCCACCCTGCACAGTCAGATGCTGGGGTTTAGAATGTCTGTTTAAAATCAAAAGTGGTTATAGTTTTTTTGCTTTTCATAAGCATGATGCATTGAGTAATAGAAAGCATAAATAGAAATGTCCAGGCCTGCATAATTTCTTCTTTATCCCAGTATTACCAGCAAAAGGGAAATAACTCTTTTGGGAAGCATAAGAGAATGAAAACCCCTTCAGCTGCTCTGCAGGCCACAGTTTCACCTGTGTGCTGTCACCATCATCCCATTCAGACAGGGTTCCTTAGTCATTTGGATTGCAAAAACAGGCAGGAGTCATCCTCTGTAGTTAGGTTGGGTATTAGAAAAAGGTTCTTTTCCCAGAGGCCAGTGAGCACTGGAACAGGGTCCCCAGGGAAGTGGTCACAGCACCAGCCTGACAAGTTCAAGAAAAGTTTGAATAATGCTCTCAGGCACACGGTGTGACTCTTGGGGATGGTCCTGTGCAGGGCCAGGAGATGGACTCAATAGTCCTTGTGGGTCCCTTCCAACTCAGCATATTCTGTGATTCTGTAATTAGTCAGCGGACTCTCTTCTATTGTTTTTGCTTAACCACTTTTCCGTCAACATTAGTGCTTTTAATCTAATGTCATTTTTTTTTCTGTGAAGTAGTCATGTGGCAGCAGAGGAACGTGGATCCCACCCCATCCTGGGGCAAGCTTGAGGCTCTGCCCCCCTGGCTGCCTTGCTGGGGCAGCAGAGCAGCTGCAGGTGAGGATCTGTGCAGTGCAGAGGGCAAGGCCGGGTGCTTGGTTTGAAAGGGAGGTGCTGGGCAGCACTGTTGCTTCTCTCAGGCTACAGGATGGTTAGTCAGGAATGAGAAAGAGCTCCCAACACGCAGTCTCCTGGAAACAGCGACATGGAAACACTGGCAGCAATCTGTTATGGGTGAGGCCCTTGGAATGGTGTGAATAGCAGCTCAAGAAGATGCTCAATGCAAAATTTAATCAGCTTAGATGGATTTGTTACTGGAGATAGCAGGGAAAGATAGGTCCTTGCAAGGTTTATTTGTTCTTGGGTGTGAGTGGGTGTTAAATTTCCAAGATCCTCCTTTTTGTTTGACTTCAGCTCGAATGTTTGGCTCCATTTGTTTTTGAGTAAGTAGAGTGTTTGGAAGCTTAGGGTGGATAGAGAGAGATAGACTACAGCTGGTAATAATAGTAGAGCCTTTTATGCTGTCACTTTAACAGTTGTAAAACAATTAGGGAGAATTATGTTAATAGCAGGCTTTGTTCACACTTTCCTTGCCTAGTTTTGCTTTTTTTTTGTGACGTTCCTTTCCTACCATGCTCTGAGAGCCCGTAAACAGTAGAGCTCTGTGTGTTTGTATTGTGTATGGTCAGTGTTATCCATTAAACCATGGCTGGATGTAGATCTTCTAAAATTTTCACAAATCAATTTTCCAGTGCTTTGGCTATTGCATTTTAATGTGGCTGCTCCTAAACAAACAAAATCATGTTTTCAGGAAGCTAAGACAGGATAAGAAGTGATTTGTATGGGAAATGGTGGCTGATTTGCTCGGACTGCTGCAGCTGTTTCCCTCTGTGGTAGGAACAAAACCCCTTCAAATCAATCGGATCCATGCTGGCTGAGCCCTGCTGCCCACGCAGAGGGGCAGCCCAGCCCTTCCCCACCCTGCTGGGAAAGCAGTGGTGCCAAGGCAGCCTGACCCACGCTGAGATGCTGCTTTGTCTTGCTCAGCTCCTCCCGGTTCTAGACTATGGATCAGTACTGAGACTAATCTGGGTGATATCTCTCTTGCAGATGATGCAGCCCACGTGAAGGCCATCTCCTGCTGCTCCTGGACCACATCATAGCATGGTTTGCCTTCACCTCTCCCTTCCCACGCCCAAGGCCCCTTCAGCCTTGTCACCTTCTTCCCTACATCCTCACACGTGCTAAAGACTCTTCCTGGTGTTGATGACTTAGCACTGTACAAGATCTGAAATGAAGAAAGAGCTTCATTTTCTCTTTTTTATCTTTTCCAGTCAAAACCCAGAATGATTACACTGAAATCCAGAGCATCATAAATAGGATTTTTCACCTGGGTCCCAAGGCAGGAAATAGATTCGAAAATCTTCATGCTTAATTCTTCCCTACCCCCAAAATAACATGTACATGTAGATGATCCTTTAAGAAACGCTTCCCAAACTCCATTTACCTTGACAGCTGTCACTTGGCACTTGTAGCTGTCATGGCAGTGTGTAGTTTTTCATGAATTACCAGCACTGGTGGTTATTTTCTCTTTATCTGCCCTCAGCCCATCAGCTGGGCCTTTGATAATGGCTTCTGGCACCTTGCTGGGGAGAACGGTGCCACTGCAGCTCCCCTGCCTCACCAGGCAACTCTGTTTACTCATGGTGCCTTTTCCTGTAAATATTACAAGCAGCACTGGTGGAAGGGATGTGTGGGAATGGAATGGCTTCACCTTGTAACAGTTAGCTGGGGTGGCAGCTCTGCCTCGACTGATAATCCACGAGTTCTCCTGTTCCACCTCCTTCGCTAAATAACATGTAGACATCCCACTCTGAAGGCTTGTATATGATGGTTAATTAGACAACATTTAATTTGGCTTAACATTTGTGTCAGTTTTGTGGAAGTGAGCCTCCATAATTAGGGAATACAGATCAGATTTCTGTCAGACTTATAACCTCTCACTCTAATTTAATGCTCGCTCCTCCGGTGCCGTGTCACACTGGGTGTGCAGGATTACCCCTCCCCACCCCATCTTTTCTGCTTGACTAGTAAGAAAGTTGCCCATTTAACACAACTGACAGCAAATGGGATTGTTCATGGAGATGTAAGGGCAGGAACTGAGCTGGACCTGTTTCTGAGAAGTTGAGCTGGTCCTGAAATTTGTCTGCTGGTTTTCTGAAACTGTTGGAAGTGTTTGAGCATCTGCAGCATTCTGAGGAAATACGGAATCGAGTGTCTGAGCTCCTGATCCATTTATGGGTCAAGATATGATGTAATTGAAAGTTGTACCATGAAAATATGTAGTAGTAACTCAGTACCTGGTGTTCAGATTTTAATCAACACAGCTGCTTTCTGCCCAGGAAACCTCGATGCTGGGGAGCACGTAAGAAGGAGTGAACATATATAACTTGTGAATTTACTGTTATGAAAGGTTACTTATGTTGTGATGGTGTTCCTTCAGGATGAGTTTTCTGTGCATTTGAGGCCATACTGTGGTTTCCAAAGACCTGAACTTTCCCCAAATGCAGATATCAATTTTGGTGTCTAAGTGAGCAGGGAGCATAATGACTTCAATGGGGTGTAAATGGCTGGTGTAAATCTGCTACACGGATTTATTAAGTGAAACTTTAGACTTATATGTGGTCATTCTTGTCTTATCTGTAAATCCTGGAGACCATGCTCTGCATGGAAATCAACATTATGTCATTTTAGTCACAGAACATTTCCCTTTTGTAGTAAATTATGTCATGTGTCATTTGGAAAGTGATACTCTGCCAATTTTATTTTTCTGAGGGGGAGAGGGGGAACTAATGTCAAATTCTGTTTATTCAGAGACCAAAGCGAAAAGAAATAGAATAATAATTGTAAATGAAATAATTTGTCTTTATAATTCTCTGTTGCATAGCATATGTGTGTGGATAGCTTTTAAAAGGAGGGGTTGTGTATTCTCACATGTCCAGCAATAAATGCTTGCAGGCTGAAGAGATGTGCTCTGCATGCTCTAGATGAGAATCCTCCCAGTGCTGGAACTTGGAATTTAGTAGGAGATGGAACATCACATATGTGGGAAAGGAAGGAGTTTAACAAAACTGCCCTGAGCTGAAATTACTTGGATATGTAATGCATTGTATTTTGTATATAAACACATTGCTAATAAGAGCAGTTTAACTGCAGTGCCAACACCACTCTGGCATCCCTCCTGGAGAGCTGCACTCAGTTCCCTGATGGGTTCCAGAGCTCAGTGAGCTGCTGGGAGCAGTAGCCTGCACCAGGTGTTTGGGAGGGGGAGAAAACCTCACAGTGCTCTGACTTGGGAATGTAGTCTCAGTGTTGTGGTAGCAGTGAGTGCATTCAAAAAAACCTCTTCCTCTTGCTGAGACTTGCTTGTTTATTTGATGCAGAATGTGTGCAGGTGTCTTTTAACATGCATGAGGGATTTCTCTGTGAAACAGAAGAATGTTGCTGTAGTAATTTTTGTCTTGCAGGATCCTTCCCTGAGAAAAATCCTATACAGGCTTTAAAATGTTGCAGTCATCATACATGCTTGGGATCCCTTATACATCAAATACAGCTCATGGCAAAGCTAAAGAAGTCAATGTCCTATTGAAAGGGCCTTCACATCTTGTCTTTTTTTGTTCAACAGGGAACAAAGTTTGTCATGGTGAGACACCAGACCTCTGAGGAGGCTCAGGTAAGCTCTCACAGTGTGCACAGTGCCAGCAAAGGAGCGCTGTCAGCCTTTGTGGAAGGGAGGCACTGAGACTTCAGTCAGCACTGACTTTCCAGAAGATGAGGAGTGTGTTGGTGAAGTGCTAGACTGTGGATCTTCGGATCTCTGGGTTCATGGAGGAACTGGAGAAACTTGGCACGAAGATGAAAAGGTGACAACAGCAGCAGCGTGTCAGAGTTTGTGATCACACAGGCAGATGAGGTGGGTGATAGACAACAGTTCATATAAAATTCTCTTTTGTCTTACCTGGTTTGTGTTCTTGGCTGCGATCAGAAATACAGCTTGTTGTTTCAAATTAATTCTTTAATTTTCTTTTATTTGTCTTTTGAATTTAGCAAAATTCTATTTCATGTTGGAAATGTTCTCCATCTAACCCCAAATGCATTAAAAAAGCTATTTGTTTAATCAGCAGGATTTTTTAATCTTATTATATGCTGCTCAAAAATGAATATTTCTTTGTATTGTACAGTACACATTTACATAAATTAGTGTTATCCTTGGTTATTTTGCAACCCATAATTTATACGCTTTTTAGTTTTATCGTAAAATCAACTCTTGACTCTAATATTATGGGAACATTTTTAGCATCATAGCAAATTACCTTGGGAGAAACTATTACACAGTCAGTGAACTATTCTACTTGAGTTTAAAAAAAAAGAAGAGGAACTTGAATGTGTATCAAATGCTCAGATTTCACCAGCCTTTCATTTTTGCAGGCTTTTGAAAACTGCAAATTCGTAAAAATTCTGGTAAAATTCATCTGGAGCATAAAATATTTGCAGTACGTTTGGTTCTTTGAAAAAGATCCAAGATTTATGGCCTCATTTAATTATTTTTTTAAGTGTTAAGATAAGTTTCCTCCTCCTACCATGTTTCTTTGCTTATATATTGTTTCTACAGAGGGTTCATTTTTGAATATTCCATTCAGAAGTGTTGACAAAACATTTGTCAAGAATTTCTTTGAAGTAATTTTGCAAGTACCTAATCTTGCAAGGAACTGCTAAATGGAGCTCTTGTCTCTGGGGCATTCAAGGCCCAAAACCCAAACGAATTGCATGAGTTCTCCATTTCATCACCATAAACTTGAAATATAAAAAAAATGCTATGAAAATATTTGCTATACCTCCTTTGGGATAACTTTCCTTTCTTTTCTCTGTGATTCTGTGTCTGGGTAGCTTTGCTGTTATTGACCAGTTCTCTGTGCTTTGTGGGGATTGTTAAACTCCTTGTCCAGAACAGCTTTTGCTCTTTGTGTGTGCTGATAGCTGCAGGTTAGGATCAGGGTGTGTGGAGCTGTGTGCATTTGAGACAGAGGATTCTGGCCCCCAAAAACACACTGATTAAATAGGAATCAAGTACTGATACAGACAGTTGAAAATAATTTTGTTGGTTTTTTGGTGGTTTTTTTTGTTTTTTTTTTTTTAATGTGGCCTCTAGCAGTATTTAAAGACTGCGAAGATCCTTGATATCTTATCATTTTAATTCCTATTATTGTTGAACTCTGTGGTTATACATATTTCAGCATCTTCTTTTCATGTCTCCCTACGTCTTTCTAACTGTTGGACAAGTTAGTACGTGAGATGCCTCCTTTCATGTGTGCTAGAAGTTGTAGATCCTCCAAGGGAGGGAGTAATTAAATTACTCTTTCAAAGGAGTTCTCCACCACACTAATAACTTATCTGTAAGCTTATTAAAGTAGTTGTTTGTACTCTAAAAAGACTAAATAACTGTTGTATAATCTCAAAATTACAATAAATCATAATTCCTCCTGGATGGCGGCAGCTGTGACGTCTGGATACGCCTAACCACTGATGTCTGAGAGTTTTAAATACCATCTTGAACATACCTGGAGAAGGACACAGGAAAATATTTACAATTCCTGCTATGGTGCGTTCTGCATATTCACACCATGGCTGTGTGTGCTCCTGGTGTTGGGCCATCGAGGGCTGGGTGGAGGCAAACAGCAGCCACAGCTGCCTGGAAGGTTTTGTTAGCTTTTGAAATCAAAGGTAACACTAAAGAAACCCCTTGTTCCACCTGTACTGCAAAGATGAAGTGAATTTTTATTTTCACCACCACCACCACCTATTTGGGCACGATGAGGGGAGGAGGGCTGGCCTGGGGTCAAGTTCTGCTGCCTCGGTGCATTCTGCCAGTCATTGTAAGTCCTTAAAGAAAATAAGACAAATATATGTGTGTTTGGACAGAGGACTCGGCCTTTCCAAGACTTCTCTCTGCTTCCAGGGACAAGACCTGTGTAGTGAGGGAGGAGAGGGGAATACAAGTTTCAGTCCTGCAGCATAAATACACGTGTGCCTGATAAAATTCTTCCTGCTAATGGAGTTCAGCCTTTCTTTTTCATACTGTTGGATCAATGAAATGCTCCTAAAATAAGCTCCAATGGCTGGTTTTTATTACAGCCTTAAGGAATAGTTTAATTTTGTCTTAGAAATGCATCTGATATGGCCATTCGCTCCTGGGATCTGTAAGAAGATTTTTACCTTCCCTTCAACAAATGGCTACTGCTGATCTTTGGTGACCAGCAACTGTGTGTACACTGTGCACGTCCTAGAGGAGTCAGAAACAGAGTAACTGGCCAGGCAGAATGAAGCATTTCTAGTAAAATGAACTGTTTTCAAATAAATTTAATTACACCATCTTTTAACAAGACTACATTTTGAGAGGTAATCGGAAAAAAAAAGTCTCCAAGTTAAAAGTTTTATGAACAACTGCTTAGAGTGACATGTTCCTTAGCCCTGGAAAAAACATGTTTTGGGATGAAATGAGAATTTTTTAAATGACACCAATATGCATATCCTATTCAGACTGAATTGAAGGCATAGGAAATGGAGCAAAATGTACCTCCACAGCCTTCCCCTGCCACTGGATATGTATGCACTGAGAAAGTAACATGACTAAAAAATAGAATGACTTTCTGTCCCTTTAACAGAGCATATGGAACGCCTCTTCCCCTTGCTCACTGTGTTGTTATCCCTTCTTCAGGGCTGAGTCTGAGCTCCAAGTGCCTTGTGAGCCAGAGGTGCCAACTCTCTCATCTCTAATGAGCCTGCTTAGCTCCAGTTTGCACTTCTGGTGCTGGCCATTCTCTGTGCCAAGGCAGCGTGGTCACTGCAGGCACACAACAGCACTGGCTTTGGAAGAAGGCTGAGCCATAATAGGTTGTAACTGAGAATCAGGAGCTCCTTCTTCATTTGCTGTGTTACTTACAGAAAGCAGACCCACAGCATTTCTTTTGGGATTGACTTCTTCTAAGGGAATGAAGAAGCTGTGATGCCCAGTGCTCCTGGGTTCACTGAGAGCTGTGACTTTAACTCATCTGAACTGTCCTGCAGGTGCTGCCACAGCTCGTGGTCCTGCTCCTCAGATGAGAAAGACCAAGGGCTGTGAAATCCTCCAGCACACTCCATGTGCTGGCAAATAGCATAAAAATCCCATCTTGGGGAATATCTTTTTGGTATTCAGGGTGTCTCTCCCAGGCTGCATTCCTGGGAGAATAGCTTTCCATCTGTATAAGATTTCACCACCAGCACTGACACTTTGGTTTATTAAAATTAGCCATTTTGTGTTGAAATGGTAAAATGAATTAAAAATTAATAGTTCTATTTGAGAAATGTTCCTGTATTTCAGTGACTTGAAATGGAGCCCCATGAAACTGATTTCTGATTCTCTGATTTTATTTCAGTTAAGTGTATTTATCTTGCTGATGGATGTGGTGTGGATTACCATACCATATTTTAACATGCCCCAACAACATATCAGCAGATATGTAAAAAAGTGAGTTAATAACATAAATGTCTGCTATCATGCTGCTTTGTAAAACCATTCTTAATTTAATCCATACACTAAATGTGCTTTCCAGTTACAAAAATTCATTATAAGCATCAGGCAGAAGTGAAACCGTGATACAGAATTGTGACTGATGTAAAACAGACACAGAAAATGAGTAGCATTAGGACACTTACTTTGAAGTTTGTTAAAACTAGTAAAATGATAGCCACTTTAAGTGAAACCTGCTGTTACAGATACCTACTGGATTTTGGGAGCATTTCACTTTTGAACTTACTCCTTGCAGTCTGCTTTAGTGTTTAATATGTTGTAGTTGCTTTTTTTTTTTCTTTTTTTATTTTTTTCTTAATGTAGCAGGGAAAAGTAAAATAGCTGATCTCCTCAGATACCTTATTATCTTTGCTCACAGACAGCTGAGTATATTTGGTATCTGGGAAAAGAACATTTATTCAAATACCTATGAGACACTACCATGCAAATGCACAAGTGCAAATTTCAAAAAATAACAGTGTACTCCCACTGAGTACCCATCATAACCTTGCCAAATGGGAATCATGGCAAAAACAGCGAGCCATTTGAGCAGGGATTTGAGAATGACCAAGTAAAAGAGAGCAGTTAGGTTGGTCACTCCAAGTAAATTTTCAGCATCTCGTCAATGCTGGTGGTAATTTGAATGTAGGGGTTGATTGCAGACTTTGTGAACCTTTCCAGTTAAATAGAGGCAGGTGTCTCCTCTGACTCATGCCCATCTACCTAGGGAGAATGGACAAAATACTGGCACAGGAAAAGGTTTCTGAGCATAGCAGAGATTCCACAAAGAAACAGTTCAGCATCTCAGTATCTGATATTTATCCAGATAATACCCATCCATGTATTTATGTTGCATAAAGATGTATTTCTAGTTGAGTTGAGATGGTGATGCATGAAATAAGGCTGTGAATTACAGGACTATGATTAAACAGAGTGCTCCTTGGGCATTGGCACTGTGTTTTATATATTTATATATATATTTATATATAAATAAAAGCATTAACTTGGCCGTCTGAAATGGACTGACAACGCTCATTTTTTGGAGAGGTCAAAGTGGGCCACGTTCTATGCAATATGTTTATCTCTCAGACAATATATCCTTACTACCATAAGTCTGTTTGCATGGAAAGTGACATATAAAAAACTTGGATGATGTTTTTGCTCATAAGAAAGACATTTTAATCATGTGTGTTTTTTGAGGCATGTGTCTGGCTGTGTTAATTATACGTGTTCTGACTCATGACAAATAAATAACTCTTCTCCCATCGTAAACTACCAGAGTTGTTCAGGGTTTTTCCTAGAAAGGATTTTTAAGGTTGATTTAATAAGCTAAAGTAACTCTTTGTGGATAAACCCCATGACTTCTGGGAAGACCATATCCAGTGGCTGGAGCATCTTCTGTTTGCCAATAAAGCAATGCCTGAGCTTTGCAGTTCTGTGGGTGTTTGGATGTCACAGGAACTGGACCCTCCTGTTCCAGCTGATGCACAGAAGCACTTGGTGGTCTCTGATGAGGGTTCTTATCACGACAATTTACCATAGGCTAGCCACGATTTATGCATATTTCTGTGCCATTGATTAGATCTCTGGTGTCACAGGTAAAGTGAGAAAACAAAAGCGATGCGAGATGCTGGGATGAGTACTACACAAATAAATGAACATCCCCTTGGATTTTCTCCTAAAGTTAAGAATGCTTCTGCTTTGGCTGTGCTTGTGAACATGTGAGAACTCTGTTCCCAGGGTTGCAAGCTAGGACTGCATGCACTCCTGTGCTCTGGACAGTTTGGGCTGGGGTTAGCTGGACTCTGTGGGGATGCTCGGTGACACAGAAAGGTCAGAGTCTGCAAGGCTCCTGCCTTGCTCCCTGCAAGGAAACAGTTAAATAAACAGGGAAAATTGTCACACCTTGCAACCAGAACTGTGTCTGTACACACTCACTGTGCTGTCATAGAGGTAACAAGGAATTAAAGTATAAATTCCACTTAATTGTCCAAGGAATGCCTCACGAATTGGGTGTGTCCATTCATGTCCAAAAGAAGAAGGTTTAACAGATCTAAACACATCTTTGTGCCTTTGTCAGGTCTTGGTTCTCTCTGGCTGAGAGTTTTCAGTAGCTCTCATGCCTTTTCCTCTTGTGCCTTCCAATCAAAAGGGAATTTTGTAGAAAACCAATGCCATATAATCTACAAGGCCATTCTATGCGTGTGTATTTCTGAAATACATATAATTAGCCATGTGCGGATAACTTGAGAAATGTAATTTGAAAAGTTAATTATTTTAGAAGGAAATTTAGAGACAGTGTCTAACTCGTGTCAGAAGAAGAAGAGAACTAATTTCTTGAGTTAAAAGCTTGCCATGTATAATTTTGTTGATTGAAGTGGGCTGTGTGGGTGCAATTGTCCTCTGTGTGGTGCTTGTGTGTGCTCTCTTCTGCCATATTATCCAGCATGCAGTGATCTAGTCCAGTGAATCTGGGAGAGGTGACTTGGGAATACGCTAAATCTGACTTGGTGATGAAGCTTGAATTGCTTTTTGTGTAGTGATGTTTATTTTTTGAGGACAGTTGGCTGGAAGGAAATGGGCAAATCGTAGCTGACAGAGTGGAAGAGAGTTTGCAGTGCTCTGAGTGACGTGGGATTTGATCCCTTTCTGCCAAGAACAGCACCCCGTTTGGTTTGCTTTAGATCACACGTTTCTTTTCAGAGCCCGTTGTCAGAAAGCTGCTGAATAACTTTCTCAGGAAGAGTGTATGACAAGGAGCATGGTAGCAGGGACAAAGGCAGCTATCCATTTTCCTGCCACTTTCTTGGGATGCCTGACTTCAAATTGTGCATCCTTTCCCACATGACAAGGGAGATTTGGGCTGAACCTGCTTCAGCTGCTTTGCCTTAGAAGCACATTTCTCATTCCTTTTATAAAAATTTTGGTATTTATTTCTAGGCTAGCATTTTCTTTCTTTCCTTTTTTTTACTACAAAAACAATCCCCTTTTTGGCTGGTTCCTTGTCCTGAAAATGTGGTTTGCGTTTTTTCCTTTTCTCTGCTGTCCAGACCACGTTCTTGGTTTGGGGAAGCAGATCGATCTGGCAGCATGATACATTCTGACTAATTTTTCTGGCATCTCTATGATCATGATTCCCTAACGTTATCCTTGACTTGTCGTCAGTGACAGAAATTTGAAGGCAACTTGTTCTTCAAAGTGTTCTACATGCAAAAAATATATTTTTGTCTTTTTTTAAAAGTCTCTGAAGCTCTCATTAGACTCTTAAAATGGATGTGACTCTATGCAAGGCTGTATATAAAAGACCTTCCCTCTTGCTTATCTGTTCCTCAGCATTTCTCACACGTGTTGTTTGGGATTTTTATCCTAAAAAGATTAGACTGGATTAATACTTTGTTTTCCTTTCAACCGTGTAAATATTGAGCAGCAAAAATGAAACAAAATCCCCATTTCTATTAAAATACAGCAGGACTTAATACAATCTTAGAAAATAACCTTAAGATTTCTCTTTTTTTCTGCAAAAGGTTAACTAAACATGGCCCCAGTTCTGCAAAGGATTACTCTTGTTTAATTTTACATACTGTGCATTGACTTTCAATGGCACTCTGCATTAAATACCCTCACTCAGCCTTCAGAGATCATGGTCTGAATGACCATACAACATGATGCTCCATATTCCACTAAACTCAAAGGCGTTTAGCCAGAGAGTTTCCTCTCAGGTCTCTGCTTGTGTGGATCTCTGCCACTTTCAAACCCTTCTCTTTTTTCTGTGGTCAGCTGATGACACTGTTTCACCTGCAGGGAAGCTGACACCTCCTTCTCCATGACTCAGTTTGTAACAGATATTATCCTTTTTGACTAAAATCGGCAGCTGTCTCCCAGGATTATAGAATGGGCCTCAAATATTGGGAATGTGGAAGAAGAAAAGATGTAGAAAGAAATATTAAAGCTGAAGGTACTTTTCCTCACCCAATTAGAAAGAAAAGAAGAATATTAAGCAAGCATTGAAGAATGTAATTTTTTAAGTTGCTTTGCTGCTTTTTCACAGATAAGAGTAACTCTAAGGATATTCTAATTCTGGATCAGAAAGGTAGATTGACCCCCAGATATATCAAAGCTACATATATCTGGGAAAAAACCTCACAAACTCTACCAAATTGTGTTGGCAGAGGCAATTTCCTTGTATCTTTGGACTCATGCAAACTGTGGTTTTAAAAATAATGTTTCCTTTCAAAAAAGAGCTTCTCAGTTGTCAAATTTCAATGCTAAAGTCCTAAACAGTTAACTAATCAGATTGCTTTGATGCCTTTCAGTAGAAAACTGCCATGCCATAAACTCCATTTTCTGGTTCCCTTGGGATAACTGTCCTTGTTCAAACAGTGAGAGAACAGATACAAACACATCTGTGCCTGTCCTGACACTCCTGAAGGAGCAGAGTTGTTTTCAGCAATGTGAATGGACATCAGCATTGCCAGGGATTCAGTTTTTATTCCTGTCTGCTCTGGCTCTGTTTTTGAGTCTTCAGGGATGAAATAGCAGCATGGATGGCTCTGGCTGGGCGAGTGTGGCACACCAGCAGTGCCTGGTGTGAGGAAATGGAGACATAAAATGCAGATGAAGAGGGAAGCTGCCCCTGCCTCTGCAGCTGCAGTGATGCAACCACTGCATCTGGTGTCAGAACAGTCCCAGCCTTCCAGTGTCCTCTGCTCCAATTGCCATCGCTGTCCCTGGCTCCAGAGTGGCATGGGTGCTCTGACCAGCAGCCAGCTCTGAGCAGATGGCAGGCTGAATTCAAACTGTGGACAGTTCTTCAGTTGCTCATAGCACCACAATATTTGCTATTATTCTATGCTGGACGCCTATTCCAATGCTGCTGTTCTGTGCTAATGTACACGAGTATGGGATTTTGTGAGTGAAGAGTATACAAAAATACATGAACCAACGCCAGCAGGATTTTGCATTCTGTGTAAGGGTCTGTTCCTTCTTCCTTGTTTTATGTGCTGTGTATGTAATACAAGGTAGTTTTCATTAAGAAATATCAGAGAATCATAGAATGGCTTGAGTTGGACAGGACCTTAAAAATCACCTATTTATGAAAAAGCACCAGAGGGCTTAATGGGGAGAGAACAACTTTATAAAGACATATTGTACAATAAATTCTCATTTCTGTCTTGATCCAAATTAATTTTCAAGTGTAGACAAGCCCTTGGAGCTGCTTGCTAAACTCTGTTTATAAAGTATCTATGGCATCTGGAAGAAAATAACACACTTGGAGACAGGCAATGTTTTCCAAAGCAGCCTAACTACATATTTTTTCTACTTGACTTTTACAAAAAATTCTCCTGTCTTTGTGCTTGAATAATACTTTAAAAACAGTGAAATTATAGTGACACATCCAAAATGAAAAGCCTTTCCTTTAGCACTGCAACACTGAAGACTCTCTACTGCCTCACAAATATTTTCTGAGTTTATAGAGGCTTACAGACTCAAAATAAATCATTTAATTCTGATCCAGCAATGCATGTTTGCACCCTGGTTTATGAAATCAATCAGACAAAGTAGGGATACCTGATGGTAGTGACAGAGGCTCTTTGAACAGCTGACAGAGATCATTATAAAAAAAGCTACAAGAAAAACATGGATTCAAAGCCTCAAAATCATTTATAGTGTAAGCCTCAGTTTGCTTTCCCCACAGTGCAACTCAGAATAAATTTGATTAGAGGCAGAGTGGCTGGAGAGGACTCTCACACAAGTTTGTAATACCAGGCACAATCAAGCTTCTAATAGCCTAAGGGATGGTTGTGTTTGAAAGCTAATTTGGATTAATGCAGGGTCTGAATTTAAAGTAGGGCTAGGTATTTCTGAGCAACTCTATTCTTATTCCAGAATAAAAGTGTCCACATGTGAAGTTATTCAGAAACAGCTATTTTGGCAAAATCTATTTGTATCTGAGCCTGAAATCTCTGCCTGTAGGCTGCTAATGGAGAAACAAAGAATAATATCAGCTAATAGGATCTCTCACAAAATCTCTTTCTTCCAAAACCTGCAAAAAACCTTCCCAAAATGTAACACTTTAATTTAACTGTGTATATCTCGATTTTATTTTTTTTTCCCTCAAATGGAAAGTCTTTTTAATTAAGAACAGGATTAGCCCAGACGGCTTAAATGATAACTTCAATGTGCTCATCATTTTGTTAGCTTGATTAAAAACAAGTCTTTCATTTTCAAGGCTTGTATGCAATATTGACTTCTAAGCATCTTTGGATTTAAAGAAAGAAAGGGCTGATGGTGCTCCACTGATAGAACTGGACAAAGATTTTGCTGTGAAGCCCTGGAAGATGGCATGGCCGTGGCCATGGCCAACTCCATGCCTTTGTGTTTTCTGCCAGCATATGAATCCTCAAACACGGGGAATTTGCTTTGGATTTGCAGGCTGGGTTTCAGCACTCTCTGCAAAGAGTCAGAGTGTGATGTGTGTGTGAGGGCCCTCCTGAGCTGCCCTTGTGGGTGTGAGTTTTGGAAGTGCTGAGTTGCCTCCTCTTGGTACAAGTTGAAGATCCTGGTGTGTGGGGCTGGTTGTCGTCACCACTGCTGGATGTAAAACCTCTGTTCACCACCACTGCCACAGCACTGGCAGGATGGAACTCGGTGTTTAATTTTCGCGATTTCTGTTCTTCCTCTTTGCATGCAGCATTTAAAATTCATAATTGGGCTGATGTATTCAAGCTGAACTAAGGTAGGGCAGCATAACAAAAGATCAACCTCCAGATTTGCAGCCTCTGTGCAGAAATGTTTGACAGCATTTGTAGATGGAAGAGTAGCTAGATATTTGATTTTCCTTTTTTTTTTTTTTAATAGGAAATCAAGTCACATCCATTGAAAAATATAGTCATTACACACTAGTAGGTTTCAGAATCATCAGGATAACCTGTGTATTTCCACTCAGAATGAGCAGCAGTCGGATTTAGAGGGCACGCTGTGATGCTGCTGGTGTAATGAGCTATTACACCACGGATGGTGCAGTTTGCTTTGATGGAGGTCTGCTCCCGAGCTCCCAAATATGCTCTGAGCTGTGCTTGGCTGTGTGTTGCACAGGCATTCAGTGATGCAGCCATGTGGAGCCTCCTCGAAATCACACCACCTCTGGAAGGAGTTAGTGGCCTGCTGCATCCTCACAGTGCCTGATTCTGGAATGTGTTTGGATTGGGATTGGGAATCACAGCCAGCCCTTGGTTGTGTCTTGCACTTATAACACCTGCTTTTCAGCTGTGCCCACTGTTGTATGTGGCAGATTTATTACCCATGAATTTTCTTTTCCTTTTTTTAGCAAATATATATATATGTGTGTGTGCGTGTGCTTTGTAAGTTGCCAATAAATGAAATATTTTGCATCGATCTCTGCTATTATCTCAAATCCTTCAAAACTTACTTGTATATCCTGAGAAACATCAGGATGGCAGCATTGTTACCTTGAAGGCCACCTATTTATTTTGCTAAAATAGTGGCAGAAAATGCATTACAATGCACAGAATAATTTTAAAAGCGTATGTGATCAGCACGGTTGTATTTGTGATACCTGAAAATTACAGTGCTCTGAAATGCAGAGCAACATAGGGCTACACAACACACAATTCCCTAAATGGATCTGTGAACTGACTCTGTAAGTGGAAATAAGTTTCTTTGCCAGCTTGAAGTTTTAATTGTTTCTCTCTTTAAGATTCCATCTACGATTAGATTAGGCTGTTTATCATGGGCAGGGTATGATGGTTATTTTTGCTTTACCAAAAGCCAATTACATAGGTTGGTTCCAGTCCCTCGCTAAATAGCTTTTTCCTTGGGCATTAATTTTAATGTTTAAATAGCAAGTGCATTTTCTTACAGCTGCATAAAGATATGTATAAGTAGAAGGCTACTTTAGTTGGGAAGATCCAATGCTCAGTGAAGCCTTTCGCATATATAGAATACTGAATATCTAAACCATTATTTAGCATCAGAATCAGTTATGGTTGTCTGACTGATGGACAATCTTTTCCTGACCCAGTCTCTTTGCAAGTGACCTATACTGTCTAGACAGTTGCATATTATTTATACATTCATTTCAGATTTATAGTTCTCTTAACTAAAGTTGAGGATGTTAGTTTGCCGGTGACTCTATATCCATATCAGTACTTGAAACAGGCTGGAGCAAACCCAGATGCTTAAAACTAGCAATACAGGCCCTTTCCATTGCTGCCCATTGTTTGCCAGTTTGCCCTTCATCACTCCTCCTCTTTACCTCCCCCCCCCACCCCAAAAAAAGGAGGAACAAAATAAAAGAAAAGGTCTGACACAGAAGGAAGATTGTGTAAGACCTACTAATTCCAAGGAGCAGAGATCGATTCTGGTTGATCCTGTCGGGTGATTGGGGAATTGCTAAAACAGCATTTACATCCAGGTTTGAAGACTGAAATGCCAGTCTGAAATAAAAGAGCTGCTCTGCAGAGCTCTTTCCTAAAGGGTGGGTACAAGGGAAGTCACAATAATCCAACTCTGGATGCGTCATATGGGAGAGACCATTCCACCTGCAAGAGCCCTCCTTGATGTATGATTTGCTTTGGAAAATCATGTTCTTGACTCCTTTAGGGGTGAGGCAAAAAAGGACATGAAATAAAAGGGACATGAAGTGCTGCTGGCATTAAATGAGACTCGCAGCCGCTTGCCATGTCCTTGCCACTTCTGATGGTATGTGTGTCCTTCCTTTTGAAGATAATGAGATATCATGTGAAACTCACATCTGCTTTTAGACTATTCACTCATTTATTAAAATTTTATCAACTGTGCTCTTCTAGGCAGCATGATCTTCTTTTTAAGAGTACAGAAATAGAAGCACACACACATCTGTGAGTGGCAACAGATTATGTCAGGGAAATATACACTGGCTTGTCTTGAGCACTGGTTGTGCTGGCAAAATTTAGAGCTAGAGGAGCAATAAATCCTCACAACTTCCTCTTTTCTTTTGCAAATGGATGTTTATTTTAGAAACGGCATAAGGAATCTGAGAATATTTGTCTGCAACACGTTCCCAACATCTTTTTATGCGTGAATAATCACAGTAACAGTTCTAAGGGCATTGTTACCAAGTGGCACTGACAAGCAAGACGGGCAAGGCAGAAAGAGGCATGTAAGAGAGGATCCAAAAGTCAGAGGAAAGAGAGGGCATGCCAGGAAGTCCATGTAAATACAGGAAAGTGGGTAGAGTACAGGGGTGCTTGGGCAGGAGAGCTTGGGGTCTGGGAAAAAGAAAGGAAGGAGTGTAAAAGAAAAAATAAAAGGAGACTGAGTGCAGTAGATGAACTTAACCTAGAGAGAAAAAAAAGGCAAAAATGCATTATTCACCAGCCTCTGGGAACATGTCAACAGGGGTTGAAAATTCATTTTACTGACCATTTTAGAAAGGATTTTCAAAATTGATCTCTTCCTCTGTGTTTGAATTTTGTTGTTTTGTATTAAATTATAAAATGGAAGAAATAATCAAAAAGGAATTATCAGTTACTGCACACAATCCATTTCAAGTCCTGCTACTCCAGTAGAGTCCTACTCAAGTGTATCTGAAGACTTTCTCCTATGAATTTCTTGGTTTTCATCTCTCTCAGAAAAAAAAATCCCCCTAATTCCTTATAATTTCACTGAGAAGAATATTCTTGGCTCTGGTGTTTATATATTTGTAGTAAGTGCAAGGAGATGATAGAGTTTTAAATCAAATGGTAGTCCTGTGCTCTCGTTCTGAATTAAGATGGTAGATGAGAGAAAGGTAGTCAAAATTAGAAATCTGTAAAATTCATTAGGGCTGTTTACAGACTACCTTTGTTGCAAATTTTGAAGTGAGTAATGTAAGGAGATATCAAATTAACCACTCACTGAAAAAAAGCTAGGATTTTTAAAATCAGAGTCCTAAAACCTCCACATTTTCTAGGTAATAGGAGGAAAACGTTTGGACATTTTCCATTCTTGTTACTTGGAGTCCCAGAATCTTTCTGTTTAGCTAATACAGTATAAGATTAATTCTCTCACAGCACATTGCCTGGAGTTCAGTGCACATGTTTACTGATGTGTACAGCTCTCAAATAAGTTTAGTGCTTCTTTCACCCACTGTTAGGAAGTATATTTAAAAGAAATTGCCTTTTATAGATTTAAATTACAAAAGTCCTGATATCATGCAAAAAGCACTTCAACTCATGCAAGCATACAAATG
Organism: Brachypodius melanocephalos; assembly: GCA_013398615.1. Lineage (NCBI taxonomy): Eukaryota > Metazoa > Chordata > Aves > Passeriformes > Pycnonotidae > Brachypodius > Brachypodius melanocephalos. The sequence goes on along the minus strand of VZSR01000393.1, from coordinate 9,037,916 downwards.
TGTAAATCTTAGGGAAAAAGATACCCAGGGCTAATATGAATGTAAATAGGATTAGCTGCTTGCATTAGTGTCTGAAATACAATTTTAAATGCTTACTGCCTGGTTATTCCTACATATATATATATATATATATATATGTGTGTGTGTGTGTGTGTGTGTATATATATATATATATATGCATACGTGTCTGTATTATATATGTGTGTGTGTATGTTTGTATTTTTTCCCCAGAAATATATTTTACTAGCACTTGTAAAAAATTGTTTTTTCCCCTAAACAGGAAGACTTTTAAAGAGATTACTTAATGACAGCTGTGCTAGTGATGGAATCTAATATGTTATTATATATAGAAGGTTTATATTTGTTGTTATATGAAATATTAACACAAAATGAGGGCAGACTTCCATCCTTCACATATCCACCCAAACGCAGCAGTAATTTTAGACCCAGTATTCTCACTGAATCATGAACAATGACAGCCACCAGATTCTCTATAAGCCTATGAAAAGAAAAATTTTCAGTTAATGGTACCACTAAAGCTGCATAAATCAACATACACGGCATTTCATTAGAGATTTCAGTCCCCTATGTCATGGCTTCTGCAGCAAAGCAAGTCCTTTAAGCAGCCTTAGTGGTAGTAGAGGGAATTTAGTTTTGTTATTACTTATGTTAAACTGATATAAGCATGGGGGTTATAAGAAGCCTAAAAAAAAAATCAGTTATCTGACACGTTCTTTAACTTGAAGTAGGGTAGATGCCTAAGGAATAGGGTAGATTTTGTGTTTCTCAAAATGTTTAATCTCCTTGCTGCTTTTCTGCCTGCTAATAGAAATGGTAATGCCTTTTCCAGCAATAACCATATGTACCTGTGAATTGTTTAGTTTAAGTGACAGCTAAAAAGCGATAATGTCATTTTCTCTCCTGTGTGTAGTAAATATGTTAGAATGATGCCATAATAATTGTACATGAGCTTGTAGAGAAGAAAGAGTCCTAATTTGCCCTGTCAAAGTGGGCAAACAGTTGTCAAATGACACAACATTGCATACCTGGAGTGTGATGTCAGACTGATAATTGCTCAAGCAGGAAAGTTTGTTTTTTCTAAAATATCAGCTTTCTCAAAGTGTGCTGTTGAGCAGAGGGGGCCTGTGAAGGATGGTGCTGTGGTTCCTGCTAGGCAAGCCTATTGCTATGGGCTGTGTGTAGAACATGGGAAATCAAAATTAATTATAAAGAGTAAACAAGTTGGCAAAAAAGTTAAACCCCCTGTTTTCAGTTAGATGCGATGCATTTTAATGTTTTTAAATAACACACTTTTTTGTTCTTTGAGAATATTTTTTTCATTTACAAAGCTGTTTCATTTATGTATAAACCTCCAGGCCCTTCACAATGCTGAGCTTTGGAAAGCACTGCAGCATGGAAGGCAGTGGGAGCACAGCAGTGACACCAGAATGGGGGTCCCCATGCACAGACACATGGGCTCAACAAGCAGGACTTGCCCTTTGTTGTGGGCCACCAGCTTCCTTCTGTCTCAGCTTCATTTTTTTTCTGGGTGATGCACCCCATTGTAAATAGATCAATTGCCAGCATTATGTAACAAAAAAAAAAAAAAAAAAAGAGAGCTCGCTACATCGGTTTTTTTTCATAATTATACAAAAATAAAATGAGTGCATAAACAAGATCAGAAAAGAGCTCTGAGTGTTTACAGAAATAAAAATAAATGAGTGTGTTTTTTTGAATTAATATTTTCAAATGTTCAGGTTGAATTAATTTGAGCAATATGAATATGTATTGGTGGTGTTAATTCTTTGGGGTTTTGAAAATTCTTACAACCACATAATTAAATGAGTGCCTTTAGAAATACTGATAAAACCCATTGCCATTCAAATATCCATACAAGACAACAGGGGCTGTAAGCTGTAGGCTTTAGAGATTAGTTTGGCCATGGGCCAGTATTTATCACAACATTTCCATCTTAGAAGATAAAATTTAATCATTTTTATTTAAATATAAATCAAAATTAATGCAGGTTTTGAAAAAAAAGGGAGTGTATAACCTAATCACAATATCTTTATTTTAGAGATGCTTGCCTCTATTGTTTCTATTCAAAGGAGCAATTCTGTCTTTGTTGTGCTGCTCTTCCTTCAGCACTTTTTTTCTCCTACAAGGGTGCGAAAGGAAGGGGTGGTTGACCCAAATACAGTCCTATCTCCTAATTTTGCCAAGATCAAAGGCATTTCTAGCGTTTTATGTGCTGCCTATTGGTGAAGTCAAAAAATACAGTGTTTAGGCATGTCTCCACTTCCCAGACACAAACACAGGCAGCCCAGAATTAGTGCTTTGTGCTGTCAGTGCCTTCTCCCCTGGCACTGCCCTCCCCTGCCTGCACACCCTGGTGGGTGCTGCAAGAGGAACACCTGCCCCAGGAGCCCTCACCCTGCTTGGTGCAGGGGGTTCTGCTGAACTTGTGCTCAGCATGAGCGTTTATGCTGTAATTCTTTTAGTTTACGTGGAAAAGATGTATCAGAGACTGATAGTTTTGAGACTAATTTTTGGAAAAAAAAAAAAAAACAAAAAACAAAAAAAAAGAGCTGTCTGCTTTTGCTGCAGGGTCGTGGCCAGCATGCTCAGGAGGCAGAAGGAATTTCTGGAGGATGTGGTTGTGTTCATACGGGTAGCTGGATGAGGGGCAGAGCTCCTCTCACATAACAGAAAAGTAAATGTTGGATGGTATTTGCAGCAGCCACCAATGCATATGAAGTTTTCTCGATTATGCATGTATGTTGTACCCATCTGGGGAGGAGCACATGGTCAGTTTGCTGGTCTTCCGCCACCACATTGCAGTTCTCCTGGTGTTACACTGACTTTTACAGTCTTCATGTTAGAAATGAACTGCCCTATCTCTGTTTCGTTTCCTTGGGGTGACAGTATGGCTTTGTAGAGCAAATACTTTTTTTTTTTTAGTTGAGCTAGTGAAATGGTGTTTGTTAAAGCGTAGTTAAACCAATTCTGAGCAAAGCCTGATTGTCCTCACCTTTTGCTCTAAATTACAAAATGCAATGAGGAAGAACATTTCACAACACAGGAGGATTGGGGAAACTCCCAACCAACTTGCTGTGATTGTTCTGTGATCATGCTAATTCTGCTAACAAACAATGTGCAGCTTGTGTAGGGATCAGTGGGAACACTGCCTTAGGATCTCTGTTTACGCCACACCTTCAGATTGAACAAGTGATCACACATGATTTCCTACACAGCAAGCTTTAAAAGCAGCTTTTTATATCAGGCTTTGATATGAATGTGCATACGTGTGAAAAATGTTAAGTGGATACCTAATTATATGTTAATATCTTCTGTAGTGGGGGACCCCTCATGTTGGGTAATAAAAAGCCAAAGCTGGTCCTGCAGTATCTATCTTTCATCAGCTAAAGATGACTGCTGGAAACTCTCTGGGAGAAGGAAATAGAACTGTTCTTCTTTCTTCCTGATGTTTCTTGTATAAGGAAGGCAGACCGCTTTTGACTTTTAATGCAAAAACAAGTTTGGGGCTATTCAGTGCTGAGCTTCATATTGTAATAACATACTAACATCTGGAAAATGTGAACTGCATTTTTGTAGTCGGAGTTTTCTTCTGTAGGCATCTGCTTACTTGTTTTACTTCTTCAGGATAATATCCAGGCCACCTAATGGAAAAAGATCAATTATTTCAAAAATTGTTAGACTCCCTAATACTAGTACCATATATATTTTAAATCTGTTAGGGATATTCGTAGGTACACTCACACAGTTAGAATCTCAAGCATTGTTTACATATCTCAGCACCACCTGCTTCAATGATTGGACAGTTCATCCCTTCCACACTCTCCTGTTTCTTCAGCAAATAGGGCCAAATTCAAAGTGGAACTGAAGGTGGATCTATTTCTTCAGCTTCAGTGGATTTCAGTGCTTGTTTAGCAGCAGCTCCTGCATACTAAAAGGTGGCTGCTGAGCTCACGATTCTTTACCTAAGGCTATGTTGGTATTAGTTGTTCTAACCCGTTAGCGATTCAGAATAAGTGGGGCACTTCATTAGCTCCAGTTAAAGACAAAACAAAACTGTTTGTTTAAACTGGCAGATCTTAAAGCTGTGTTTCTTTCACACCATTTAGGAGATTTCCCACAAGTTTTCCCCTTGGGGTTATCTTCAAAAACCAACATTTTTTCAGGTGCTCTACAGACCCTGACCAGCTTGCTGTAGCCCCTTCCTCACTCTTAACCCCCAGTGTGTGCTCACATTGTGTCCCAAACACCTTCATTACATGGCATTTATTTCTCAGACTTCCTGGGGGAAGTATCCTACTGTACACAGTATATTTCACTCACCACCATCTGAGGTTGATTTCCAGTTAAATACTGATATCGGTGTAAACCAGGAACTCAGAATGGTACTTTGTACATATTTTTACTGAATTTTGGACATTGTGTTCTCCCTGTTGTTGAGCAGAAAGTGACCCCCGTGAAAACAGCAAGCAAGTAGGGTCAGACTAGGAAAGTTTCTTTTTAGTGGTGTTTATCCATGACATCCCTATTTGAGTTGTATTTTTAGGTACCCCACCTTGGCACTGAGACGTGGGATTCTTCATACAAATCAAGACTGGCTTTGAGAAAAAGTTGCTGTTTATGAAACATTTTAATGGCCAAATGGTGACTTTGAGGGAGAGCAGAGAAGCTTATCAAGTAAAGCCAAGCAGGAAGGATTGTCTCTTCCCTAGGACAGGGGTGGGGCTGATAGCTGGTTGGTTGGCAATTGAGAAATTCATGAAACCTGGGGACTGTTCCTGTTTGAAGGTCTCAATGTCCAGCAGAAGCTCACTGAGGAGAAGGGGCTGTGCACTTAGGGGCTGCCTGTAGGTAAGAGGACACACAACATTGAGTATAAGACAGAAACAAGGCTTGTGTATTTGGGTGGACATGCCTAGTCCAGGGTATGTAGGATAAAAGTGGTGGTTTGGTTTGCTGGTTTTGTTTTTCACTGATAGACTGACTTCAGCATCCTGGAAACTAAATTCTGGACTATATTCTTTGGTGCTCCACTAAAGATTAATCAAGAAGCTTGTGTTTCAACATCTTGTAAAATAAGGTGCTCCATCAAGGCTGGAAACAGCTATTGTTTAAACAGCTCCTTCAGCATCCTGCTGTTTGATTCTTAGATAACAATGTTGTGGGATTTTGGAAAAGTCTTTGCCTATCAGGTTAACCGGAGAGTGTAGTTTAAAGAACCAAATTAGAATTTTAAGCTGCTATGGATGTTGTAAAATAGAGTTGTATTTTAGTACAACCATGCCCTAAGAGTATATGAAAAGTCCCCAGTTCTTCTGTATGTGATTTGCATTGAATGTAAGGAAATAATTTGAAAACTTTGCTGCCTGTTTCATGCCTCATGTAGAACTGAGGCTCCAGTCCAATGCCTCATCCTGTCAGGTACATTGGGGGGAATTGTAGCACTGTGTACATTGATTTCTTTTGATCCTGAGGCACTCTTCAAGGGTGTTACTCCTTATGCAGTTGCCTGTCAGCAAACAGGAAACATGTAGGCAATGGTTCCACACACAGTACAAACGTTCACAGAAGCATCTTGGGTTTTCTTTATTCTTAGAAAACACTGCTGGTTCAAAGGAGCTGCTGTGTGGATAGAGGTGTGAGGAAGATTTATATTGTAAACATTCTTTTGATGACAATTGCTAAATTACTGTTTCTATGCCCCATCAAGATGTGTGTGAAGTCTGTGTGTCTGCATGTCTAAGCATGTATGTGCATTTTGTGGATATGTTCCATGTCTAAGGATGTACTGAAGTAGTCAATTCTGAAAGAAACAATGGGAAAAGACTGAGGTCTCTTGTTTCTCATCCTTTTGGGGTACACTGTGGTCACCTTTAGGTTTTCCTCAGAAGATTAGGGGTTTTTTCCTTTTTTTTTTTTTTTTTTTTTTTTAACCTTTTTCTTTTAACAAACAAACACCTCCACCCCCTCAAAAACAAACCAAACCAAACCAAAAATTCTTATCTAATCACATGCTTCCAGGAACTGGGCTTTTAAATTAAACCCCAGCTATCTCCAGATTTGTCCTAAGAACACAGCTGCCAGCAACACCAGGTGGTGTTGTAGCAATCAACATCATTATTAAAAAAAAATATTGGCCAGAACATACACAGAAATGTACTGAATAGTAATAAAAAAGTGAATAATAGTTTGAATGCTTTTCAGCTGTTCAATAAGGCAAACAGATGTAGTAATGCATACTTGAGAGCATGCCATGTACTTTTAATCAGAGAAGTTTAGAGTATCATTTCATCATGGAAAAAAAAAAAAAGAAAGAGAGAGAGAGAATAATAGGTTTATTTCAAAAGACAAAACTTTAAGGAGGAGAGCAAGAACTTCCCTGAATTTTGTATCAGACCAAGTCCTGGGAGCTACATTACACTTGACTGGAGAAGATCTCCTGCACCAAGCTAAGCAGTTTCATGAAACAAAGAGCCATGAGATGCAGTTAAATAGATTTTTTTAGAAGCTGCCAAACTGTTAGAGGCACATAGTGCTGGAGTATTTGTGCAAGCAAGACTGCAAACATCAATGAAAGAGGAGACATATAATAGAGAGTGCTTTGTAAATTTTCATGTTGCATCAAAACCAGTAAGGCAACCTGGTTGAAATGTAGTGAGCACAGCTTGGAACTGCTGCAAAGGCTGAAGTTTTGGTGTGAGAAATCATAATTATTTAGTTTCAGTCAAATAGGAATGCAAAAAATCAAAAAGCAACTAAATCCTTGTATTAAGACATAGAGGCTACCACTGTTTTGGTAGAAAAGTAAAGAAAAATTCAGGAAAGGGGTTTGCTGGAATCACAAGAATTTTTACAGATAAATATCAAGTAAATAAATACAAGTGAAAATCTTCTTGCATGTGTTAATTTTATGTAGTCGTTGTTATCAGTAGCAGCCCTTCCAGCACTGTTTCAGAGGTCTGGGGTCCCAAGTGGGAGGAGTTTGTGGCAATGCACAGAAAGAATTCTGTCTGAAGAGTGGTTGGGTTGGAGCTCTCTCAGGTCCCTTCTGCCTGTGGCTTGTCACCGTGTTTCTCACCCTCCCTGGATTTTTGTTTTCATCCTGAGTTCTTCCTCGAGCAGTCCCACCATCCCTGAGCCTGCCCTGTGTCCCTCCCTCCTTCCTGTGTGCTCCTCTGAGATGGTGTCTGTCACCTGGCTCTGCTGTTTCTGATCTGGTGACTTTTCCTGGCCGTGTTTCAAGGGCAGAATCCCCCAGGTTCTCTCCCTCCATGGCTAGTGTGAGGCTGGAGTCTGCCTGGTGAAGTTACCAATCTCTGTTATTGCCTCCCTGTCTTCTCCTAGCAGAGGGAAGGGATGAGGAGAATTGTGAATAGGCTCTCAAGAGCCTAAATCCTCTAATGATACTGCAGGACTACAAAGCCAACTAGAATTCATGGTGTACCGAGGCTGGATCAGACTTTAAGCCACACAGTGAAGCTTCAGAGGTGTTTGTGGCTGCTTGGCTTCCCTTTTCTTCTCAGAACAATGTGATGCTGTATGTTTTGAGATCAGGAGCAAAGAGTTGTGACAAAAGGACAAACAGCCTGAAATCAGTGGAATAGCTCAGGGTAGGTTGATAGCTTGCTTGCAATGAGAATATTGGAGTCTGTCTCTGAATGGCAGCAGAAATGCAAATGCTGGCAAAGATATCTTCAGCCACACGCTTAAGGTTTCATTCCAGGTGTTTGCTCACCCAGATGTGCAGTATCTGTAGCAGTGAGGTCCTGTGTACCCTAAACCCATATAGAATTTTCAGAAAATACAGAAGGCAGTAATGCAGTTTTAATAACAAGTTTTTATATATTTAGTTGCCTAGAAAAGCTATGTACTTCCTATACCAGTTAAATATATATCCAGGAAATGCTCCTGTAATTCTACCTGCAAGACAAAAAGTTCTTAAAGTTAATAAGTGAATAAACCACAGATGCTGCCTTTTAACCATCATTATCCTCATTCCCCGAAAAGGGATGGGTTCAGGCTGAAGCATCAGCACTGATTTTCTACCTGACTTTAAATTTCTGTGCATTTTGAATTTGTCATACATTTAACATTACTTCAATGCATTTCTTGTGTGTGGCTGAATACAAAGAGCAGGAGGTCATGAGAGACATTGCCTTGTTTTATCCAGAGGTCAAAGCTAAGAGAGTGTCAGTTTCCATTTTAGGCTTTTGTGGCATAGTTGACATTATATATACTCTTAGGTATGCAATGCAAATCACATTCCTGCAAGCTAATTATAGGATAAATGTAGCCACTTAACTAGGCAGCAGGCATGTCATCTCAGCATGGAGCTATCATATTATGTACATTTGCTGTCTCCTGTATAATTAACAGGATAAAAATATTACTGCCAGATACCATAAAAAAATTAACACTATCTTAATTGTCTTTTCAGCTCAGGTATAGCCTATTACCATTTCAAAAAAGACCTTCCCTAATACACTAGAATTTTAAACTTCATTTGCTGAAGATGCCATTAATCCCTTTTCACACTTTGATCTGCCATTGTGATACGTTTGGACTTTGACTTCTCTGTTTTGCTTTTGAACTCTCCTTAAAAAACTATTACTGAGATTTAGTGGCTTAAAATTTGAGGTTGCTCAGGACTCTGTGTTTGCTTTTTAAAAACTTAGTGACAGTGCATTTGGGTTTCACCCTAACAGGGATGTGTGCAGCCTGCAATAAGGCTTTGTGTAGGGTGCCTTGCTTCTGAGCTTTGGACATCATTCTTGTTCAATCCAAATTTTCTGCATTTCTAATCTCTCATTTTTAATGTGTGTCCTACAGCATTCATTGCTGTCTTGTATGTGGCTATGAATGAGTGGAGTGTTTGAAAGTTTAATCCTAATTCTTACTGGAATATGCCTTCATCAGTATTTGTGTAATATTTTGACGAAAAGTGGCTGATCCCTCTTCCTCCTTGTAAAATTGCTGTAATGTCCCTGCGATCTGAATACCACATCACTGCTGATGTCATCTGCACTTTGTAACTCTCGTTTTCTGAAACTGTGTTGGGAATCTCAAGACTCTGAATGCTGCTTTTGACACTTAAAATTAATTATATGATGGCTCACATTCAGAAAATACTGAGAATACATGTTTATTTTCAGGTCTTTTTGGGAATAATTAAAGCTGAAAACTTCCATCAATTTAACAAATTGCTCTGGAATTCTTTGCCACAGCAGTGTTCAAATTGCTCCTAGGAAGCACACCTGTGCTGCAGACACGTGAAACCCAGTAACTGGAGAAAAGATTGAGATAAACATGGCACCATTTTATCTGGCAAAGCTCTCTCAGTTATTTCTCTTGCAGTAGGTCTGTTGGAACCATAGGTAGTTCTTGCATATTTACTTAAATGTTGACATCAGTAATGACACACATGGCTAACAGATTTTCCACGTGTTTTCCTCCCTGGATGACATCTTCCTTCTCCATCAGGACTCAAAGTCTGATTGTGGAGGCTGTTGATTGATAGCTTAGAGCACATGAGGTTTGGGGAAAACACAAGAATGACAGTTTATATAAATATCCTAATATGACACTTTTTCTTGGTTTACCCTAACTTTTATTTTTCCCTGACCTAGAAATGATTTTTAGGTGTACAAAAACCCGCAGATACTTTAGAAACACAGTCGACTCACTCAGACATCTTGTTAGCATTTTGTACTTAATTGCTTCTTTCTCTGCTTACCCAGGGGGAATTGTACGTGCCAAGATGGAGCTCTACTAGGTCTAATAGGAGAAAAAAAAAAAAACAAACCCAAAAGGAAATAATGACTAGTCTTCCAAATCATCCTAAGTGGTCCAGGAGATGAGAGGGAGTGCTTTTTCCTGGCAGCAAAACCCCAAAACATGTAGCTGGCTCATCCAGTGTCTCTTAGATTTTCAGATTAGGAATGGTATTTTTATTGCACACCATCTTTCTTCATAAAGAGCCCATTTTAAGCACTGCATAAGCTACTTGTGGAAAAAGTAGCTACTATCTGTAGAAGTCTCTTTAAAAGGAGTATTGTTACCCCTGAAAGCGTTGCTGCTTTGTGTAAGCCTCTGGAAAAAGGAAGATAGCTTTATGACAGCCTCTTTTTTTCTGTGAAGACCAAAGGGCAGCCTAATATTATATGTATGGATGCAGCTTTAATAGCAAATTGCCAAAAGGATTCTTTAGAAAATAAGAGACCTTCAAGAAGATGTTTGCATATTTACATATAAATCCACAGAGGGATATATGAATATGCCATGCTGATACCTGTCTTGCTAAAGCTATGGAAGGGAGTAATAGTATTTTTTTCATGCTGAGCTACTCGCATACAGAAGTGATTAGTGAATTTCCAGATATGTGGAGGCTTGAAATGATCATATTTTAAAGGATGTTTTCCCAGGACCAAAGGGAAGTGCCAGCCTTGGCTCTCCCTCTCCTACAAATGTAGCTATTTTTCCTAAAGGGTTATGTGCCAGAATTTTGCCCTGTATTCAAGACAGAAAGCAAGTGCTTTTGTCAATAGAATTGAAACATAACACAAATTTACTGTTTTAATATTTTATACTTCCATGTCCTAAAACAAATAATAATTAAAAACCAGCATTCAGACAATTACATTCTCTCATGTAGCCCTTTCAACACTCCTGTGTACAAAATTTTCTGCTGATTTTGGTGATAATGGCAAAACTAATTTCTGGAGACAAAAGTTCTGTATCTGAACAACCAACTACACAGACTAGAGTAATTTTAAAAAGCAGGACAGTGTCAAGAGTGTTTCTCCAGACCATTTACAGTCACTCTGCCTCCTGACTTTCATGCTGCCAAACTAAAGGATTCCAACATTTCCAGGGCTCTCAGACCAGGGCTGTCATGACATTCCCTCACTTCAGGCACATTCTTCCTCTTTCATTTCACTGAATACATTAGAGGGTTTTTAAAGGACAGAGCAACATTAATCCTAATAGCCTTAGGTCTGAGACTCCATGCTGCTGCCTGATAAAACCAGCCTGTCTCCTTCCACACCCAGAACATTTATTCACTTTGCTGGCTTTATCTTCCCCAACATCCTCGGTGATTTATCCTTTTAATCTCTCCAAATCAGTTATAGCTACTATTCTTTTAACTATGGCTAAGTGTTGGAAAATTCTTTTTTGAACTGATGCAGTTCTAGAGAGGTTTTTCCAACCACTTGTGTGATGTCTTGTTCTCAGGATTAAAAACTGACCTTGCCTGGAGCACGTTAGAAGATTAAACCCCAGGTCTTGGTGCTGCAGGGAGCTCACAGTGGTGTCCAGCTCCTCATTCAACAGTTCTGAGGAGAGTTCCTCAGTTTAGCCCACAGGTCTGTGGAGCAATCCTGGCATGGCAAGGGAGGAGGAAAGGGCCAGTGCTGCTCTGAGGACTCCCAGCTTTCAGCAGCAGATGCCCCTCACTGGGGTTTGTGCAGATGTTTCTCATGACATGGTCTCTGCTTGACTCTGCCCTGCCAGGAATCAACCCAAGTCCCTGGGGAGCTGGGATTCATTTCCTTGGGGTTCTGACTTCCAGAAGCTCATAGTGACATCTGAATATATTTTCTTAATTCATAGAAAATATTCCTGGTTTACAGACAGAAGTTCCCTTGGTGTATCCTGTAGGTGTTCTCAAAGCACTTGGAGGAGCCTGTAAGCTGAAGAGAATTAAATGGAGCTCTGCCCTCAGGTGCACTTTGGCACCCCAGAACTTTTACAGACTGAGATGCTCGTTGCTCTGGACATCAGGCATGTCCACACATGGGCTTAGAGATTTCTGGTTTCTTTATCTGTGGTTGAACTTTCTACCCCTCAGGCAGAGGCATATCAGGAAACAACAAATTATGCAAAAGCCAGGTGTATTTTCTTTCAGGAGTTGTACAGTCCATTTAGTCAGCTGTTCTTACTGCTTGGTCCTGTGATCCAGGCTTCTCCCTTTGTTGTTATAAGAGATGGATCTTGCTTCAGTTGCAGCGACACTTCAATAGCAGTATTATTGTGATAATAAATGCATTTTTGGTACTTCTTCAGTTAATTTTACACAATCTAAAGTGGTCATTTACATTTCAAAATCTATCCTATATGTTTTTGTAAGGAAGCTAGATAGGCTTAATCCAGCTCTGGTGACCCCCAAAAGAGTGACAAGCTCTGCTTTATTAGTCATGACTACGAGCATGGTTCTTTCTTATCATGACTTCTAACTGTCTGGTACAATGAAGATTTACAGAAGTACATGATCTGCTAATCCTCTGTGTTTAAAGGAAGAGTACAGGGATTATGTGGTCATTTTCTTACTGTCATGACCAGGTATCATGGTGGGGGTTATGACAGTTGATTTTTGGAACATCTTTGGAAACACTGGAAGCTGTTTTAATAGCACCTTAGCTGTGAATTAAGCTGTCATCACTCAGTGATCACTCCTGTCTTATGGCTGTTTTCCAGACAGTCTGGTCTGCCTGAAGATAATGCTTGACTCTTCATTTTGATGAGGGCTGTGTGTTAGAAACTGTGATCAGAATTAGTAGGGAAATGGTAACAGGGAGATGGTTTGAGAACAGAGGATTATAAAACTCTGTCTCTATTCCAAAAGAAGCTCCCATGTTGATATTTTTTTCCCAATGTTTTTTTTTTCCTTTGGCTATACTGATTTGATAACTCCCTTCTTCCTCAGGTGCTTTCTAAGATACTTATGTAATGTGGGGAAGAGACATTTCCAGTATCTGTTGTAAGAACGAAGGCAGTGGCTGCCAATGTACAGCTTTCTGGAATCAGATAAGGCTTTTTGGTTCAGGGTTTTTTTTGGGTAACCTCAGTACTTTGATGTCAGCTATATGAGAACTGATAGCCTCACTTGAAACAGTTTCATCAGAGTCTTTTCCTTCTGCCTGATACCTCCTCAAGAACTTTCATGATAGCTTCTCTAGAACTGATACCATTGAAGATACCTTTTCAATTCTTAGTATTTCTTTTAGCAGTAGAACTGCAAGCCCCTGTTAGTAGCTATTGACTCTAAACTGTTGGACTTTGTAACTCTTGCTGAGCTTTTGAAGCATGATGTGGTTAGAAATGAAACATAATGGTACCAAATGTTACTCATGTCTCAGGATTATTAATATGGAGAGTCCACAAGGACACAGAGGACTTAGGAACTTGTAGGTGGAGGTTGAAATAAGAGAAGAGAACCTCTAAAAGACTGAAAAATAGCTAAGTAGTCAATAAGAGTTTCTTACACATCTCAGGGTGTATAGGTAGAGGTGGGATGGAGGCTTTTTGTGAAATTGTGACATTTCATTAACATTAGTGATGAGGTGACACAGCTCAGTCTCCATTACAGCATCAGGAGAGTCCCAACAGGTGGGTGATCTGGGACCTGCTCTTGGATCCATTCCCATGAAGAGTGTTGAAGGTTAAGGGTGTTGGGATCTGCTTTGTTCCTCACTTAGGGCAGTGGTAATCACAGAGACAAGTTCCTCAGCTCACCCAACTTGAAAAGGTTTTTATTGCATGCAGCATTTCTATAAACTAATTACCAGCGCGGAAGGCTGCCTCAAATGGTATTATTGAACACTTTTTTGGGGTAGATAGAGAAATGGACACCACTAGCATGGTTCAGTCTCAGACATGGCTGCTTTTTCTCACTTCACAAAGCATAAAATTGAAATGAATGTTCAGCCCCAATTTAACTTAAACCTTACATGAAAATCAGTAAACAGTAAGGAAAAGTTGGTTAGTTAGGGAAAACTGGATTTGTTTGTTTGTTTGTTTGTTTGTTTGTTTTTTTGGGTTTTTTTTTCTGTGTCTGTTTCTGGGGTTTTTTTGTTGTTGTTGTTGTTTTGTGTTTGGATGTCTTTTAAATCATGTTAAAATGCAGCAAACTGGTTGCAGCAGTATTTTTGCAAAATATCAAGGCCAGTTGGAGTATGTGGAAGGGGAATTGATTTCCTCTGGCAGAAAGTTATTTTGTTTTTTGTTCAGATACACAAAATAATTGCCATTTATGTTTTGATTCATTGTTGATTCCTAGATATTCACTCTGGAATAATTCTGATTTGCTCCTTTATAAATGTTACAAGAGTGGGTAATTAAATGTTATTTTGTGACCTTTATGTGCCTTAAAGGAAAAAGACTTGATTATCTTATCTCATGTCACTTTTGGGCCTTCATAGCCATCTAACTGGAATAATAACCTGCAACTTGGTGCACTGGATCAGTGCCTACTCCATTAAATAGAAGGTCTGGCTAAAAATGCACCATGAAACCAGATTCTCACCCTAGTGCTGTACCATGTATACATTATGTCCATTTCCATACAGATCCCCTTTTCACATTTCATTCATTGTTGTGGATAATAACATGAAAGTGCTTATATATCCAATGAACTCAGTGCTATCTCCTTCAGTACTGATTTTGAACTGGAAGCTGTTTATAAATTTGTGTTTAATTACTGTAATTTTTAACAAGCTTGCTCCTTCAAAGTTGAATTCAAAAAATGCAAATTCTTCACCTACACATTTTAGCAAGGAATTGTGATAGATTTTTCTTTTAACAGATGAGCATAAGAAACACCTTTGTTTTTGTTGTATCAAGGATGCTTATTCTCGAATTCTCCTTGTTGCTTTTTTGGGAAATTGCTGTCAAAAATTAACTTCTGCTAATTGTAGCAACTCTAAATCACAGAAACTGAATGCATATTTCCTATAGATTGCCAAAAAATGCCTCATGCATAACAAAGATAAGTCAGTGCAAAAAATACATAATGCATGTCTTTCCCCTATAGAAGGTGACAGGCTTTCACTGAGACAATCTTGTCTTGAGTGAATTAGACATTTTTAATTATACGCAATAGGCTTCAAATACTAACATCAATTTATTTGTAGGAAAGGCACAATTCTCATACGTACAAAAGCCAGTTTACACACTTTGGTCTTTTCATGTATTTGTTTGTAAAATGTGTCTCACACTGAGTTGAACTATAACTTGGCATTTACTTTTTCTGGGGTTATGCATATGTTTGCAGGTAATGTGAATCAGGTTGTGGATCTGCAGAGCAAAGCTGTTGGAGCTGTGGACACCAAGTCCGTGCTGTATAATTTCTGTGGGTTCTTGCTTGTCCCATGGACTGAGTGCCCATGGGCTGGGGGGCATTAGGGGTGGTGCTGTGAGGAATCTTCATCCAAAAGGGGTCAGAACCCTGTGATGTGACCCTGCACATGGACTGTGGGTCAGCTCCTAAAGCACACTGGTGGTTTGAGAAGTTTGTATCCATGCATAAAATTCCTGAGGGTACTAAAACTTTACATTGTGTGTTGCTGGTGACATTTTTGAAAAAAGGAGCGTGGCTTTTGTTTCTGTGTGTGAAAGAGCCTGTGACATCATCTGCTGGTGAGACAGAGTGTAACCATCAGGATGTTGGGGGAGCCTGCTGAGGGAACTGCTTTTAGAACAATTTCCTACAATTCACATAAGTGTTGGCCTCTTCCAGTGATACCAGCTCCACTACTCACCTTCTCCGAACCTCAGGTTCAGTATCAAGTATTCTCCAGCACATGGTCAGAAGAGATGATTTTAGAGTTCATACCCTCAGAAGACAAACATCAAAACAGTGGTGGAGCTAAGGCTGTTACATATGAGGAGTCAGATGTGACAGATCCTCAGCTCATTTATGCTAATGTCTATGCATTACCCATAGCAAAGCTATGAGGATTTATTTCAGCTGGAGGCTTGGCCCACACATCCAAGCTGTCCTTGAATAATGTGGCACTAATAAGCAGGGTTTATACAATTATTTTCACATGCATGAGATAGACTTTTAGCTCTAATGGCTGTGAAAAGTGGGCTGGCAGTGCACTGTTGTGCACAACTGGTGCTGGTTGCAGTGAGCACCTCTGCCCTGACTCTGCATGAACAGAGCCTGGGGTGTGAAACTGGGGCTCACATCTCCTTACAGGCTCTGTGCTTGGAAGATGAGTGAACACTAGCTGTGGTTCAAGCTCTGTTTTTTCACCGATGTGAGGTCAGACACTTGCTCAAAATTACTTTCAGAAACTTTTTCTTATATGTGATGACTAAGGCTTGGTGGTAATTCTGCTTACAGAGTTCTTTTGTCTACAGATATTTCTGTAATTTAAAAAAATAATAATCTATGAGGATGGGGACATGGTCAAGTTAATCTGTTACTTCTGCTAGAAAATTATATCCTATATATAGTACAGTATATGTATACTCTATATAGAGAGAGTACAGAATTTGTGCAAGCCTCTCCTAAAACAAGCTCTGTGCGTGTCGAGGGTTGAATAATTGAAAAGTTTGGCCCAACAATCTCTGCTGAGCAGTTTTTGGTTTATCAGTGTGGTGACTTTGTTAGTGAGGGATGTGGGGTAAAATTTATCTCTGAGGATGATACAGAAAGCTGGGCCAAATTTTGGGTTTATCAAAGAAGATCATATTTCTTAAAGTAAGCATAGGAAAGCCTGGTCTTTAAAGTTCACACCTCCAATTATTCCAAGATGAAGCACTGATGCAGAGATCATAGCAGGACAGAGCATTTATGCTTCAAGTATTTGCAGTATGGCCAATTTCTGTCAAAATGCAGACTTAAACCTTGGCAAATCTCTCATCTCACTTCTGTGATGCGATCAAGACTTTAATTTTCAAATTTTTGACATCTTAGTTAAATATATGTGCTAATTTTTTTTCCTAGTCATGAAATTCTGAAGGCTGTGGGCTTTCGGGTTTCTTTGCCAGATTTTCACACTCTTCCTGTTTCTTCTCATTAATGGCTAGAAGCTTGATCACATTTTTGAACTCATTCTCTTAACTGCAATAAAACCTAAGTAATTAACTGGACAGAGATGTTGACTTGGCCCAAGAATTTGGCAAAAAATCCCAATTACCAGAACTTCTTTACACTTATGGCAATTTATAAAAGGTTTTGTAACTTGTTGTTAAATGAAATCACGTAAAGTGATTCTGCACCTGAGAGCACTGTATCATGGCACCTCAAAAGTAAAAAAGAACTGTGATCTAAGCACAGGTTCCATTTCAGTAGCCTCTATGTGGGTAGTTTGCAGATATTTCACTGTATTCTCATTTTTCCCCCCCTTCAGAATTAGAGGTGCTTAATGAAATTAAGACAAGACACAATTAACTTTGTTTTCCATGTTCAGTCTTGAAATTGCAGGTCATCATGACAGGGGTGGCTGGCTGACAGGTATTCAGAGTTGAAGCCTCTGCTTGATCTTCTCTAGTCCCTTCCTTTTGCTGCAGTACAAGTATGTTAGAGTATGGAGAAATCTATGATCTCTACCTTTTAAGCCTTACATTTTCTTCTAGAAAAATGTATCTAAGGTTAACATTTCTTTTCAGCTGCCAGTATTTCTTCAACTGTTTCTCTTTCTGTCTGACGCGGTTTCCCAGGGGCTTGCTTGGGTCTTGAGGTAGAATAGATTCAGATTAAGGTTGGATTTGTTCTAATAGAACGTGCAGAAACATAATTTGTGACAGTTTCTGTCTTAAAGATTTATCAGCCCCATTAACTGCTTATGCTCACTGACACAACCATCTCAAGGGCTCAGAGACAAGGAGTGGCTCCTGAGGTTTGGAGGACTCTGCCTTACTACATTTGCCTTCCCCTGCCATCATCCCTGTGCATAAAGATTGTTCTGAGCACAGAAAAAGCTGCAATGCCTGAGAGTCTGGCCTCAGCAAGGGCTTTGAGCTAATCCACTGCCATGGGTCTGGGATCTGTCTTACCATCCAGCAGTGTATAACATTCCTGCCCATCTTTCAACAGCTTGGTATGGAAGTATATAAATTTTGGTGCTGCTACTGAAACATAAAAAAAAAATCTGTAAAAATCCTGTGGCCACATTCCTTTTTCTAGCTACTGCTTTTTTAGGGAGGTGCTTGTGCCCTTGATATATGTCCTTTCTCTCTCCTCTCTTCTCTTCTCTCTCCCTCTTTTCTCCTCCATCTCTCTTTTCTCTCTTTTTTTCTTTCTTTGTGATACACATGGAAGATGCTTCAAGGGCATCTGTTACTTTGTTCGTGACATACACGAAAGAACTGCATGGTAACTTGCCTGAAACAAGAAGAAAATAGGAATGTAAACAAAATTTGATATGGAAGATTGAGAGAGGAGGGTGTATTTGTAACAACGATAAGAGCATCCGAGGGTGGGGGGAAAGAAAGTGCTTTATGAGTGTTAGTAGCTCTAAAGAAGTGGGTTCCTCTGGTCCCAGTCCCAATCTGCTGACTACAGAAATTTGCTTCCTTTTTAAGGCCTCCATTGCCACATCTGTAAGGATCCCTCAAAGATTTTGCATTGTAAGTTCTTATTTCATTCTGAAATCTGCTGACATGCATAGGAATAACTGCCCCAGCATCAATGAGTTTTGAATGAGACCCTTATGGCATCAGTCTCTAAGAATGTGACAAGAACTACCAAGAGACCCTCTTAGGGTGTTTTATTCTCTTACCCATGACTTTATATCATGAAAATGAATGTCTTTTCCCTGGTCTGCGAGATGGGCTTGTTTCTGAGAGGTTACTTCTATAATTGCATATGACTATGTTATCTAGAAATATTTGCAAATGGGAATCATCTAAATCCTGAAGATGCTTCCCCTGTACCCTACAGAAAATCAATGATGAGAAATTAAAGCAGCCTGTGAAATTACCTATCATCTTCTGTATAAAACTGTGTTGATACTTGTGTCTGACACAAGAGGAACAGGCCCACAGAAATAGTATTTTTAGCTAAGCCACCTGCATTACAGGGGCTTGATGTTTAACGCAGACCATAACTTCAATTTTTTTCACAATTAGATGGCATCATTCCTCGTTCATCAGCACACTTTTAATGCAGTTGACAATAACCAGGCATGTAATTAATTTACACTTAAATTTTAATTGTCACTTGCATTTTATTTGGTCCTCCTAATAACCAAGTCATGTCATTTTGCCATGCAAAAACGAAGCTTTGATGAGAATAGAAGACTGCAATTATGAGAATGCATGTGGATAGGAATGGTGCTCTCACTGTATGGTCTGTTGGAGTCAATCTCAAAAGTCCAATTAGATCAAGCTTATAAGAGTTCCCAGCAACATTTCTACTGACTGACAAACAGACCACACCCTCTCAATCAGACTAAAAGTCAATGCAATAGTGAGTTTTCATGGGCTGTGTTTCTAAATTAAATAAATATTTGTTATTTGGGCTCAAATGAACCAAATCACAGCATTTGCAATCTCCACCATTTTAATTTTACCTATTTTCCTGACTGAATTTTTGCACTGTGCCTGCTGATAAGTTCTGTTTGTGCTTAGATTTTTAGTGAGTGATGAATGTACCAAGCAGATGTAGAAGTGTGTTCTAAGATGCTAAGTGCATTAAATCTGCTTTGAACACTTCCACATAATTTTTTAAAAATTAGAATGTTGTTAATACATAATAAAATATCATGTAATAATATATACTATAATATATTTTAATGTTAATAGTTTTAATTTTAATATCAGTTAGTGAAAACTTCTGTGAGTGGCACAGGCAACATATCTGAGTATCTCTACAGACACAAGATGCAAAACGTTTCCTAAAAAGAAACTCAGAAACTTGAATTTTGTCTAAGTGCACCCATTTTATAAGAAAAAAACCAGAAATTGCTGTAGACCTTTTCTGTGCAGGATGTCCACCAAAAGGGGAGTCTTATATTGGGATGTTTCATATGGACAAAAAGTTGTTATTAAAGTGAGTCTTTCTTGCATGTTTAAACTTGTTTGTCATGCCAAATATTAGAAATTAAATAGAATTTTAAGGGGAGTTGTCTCTTGGGTCTGCAACTCTCTAAGAGATTATGTTTTGCTTTTCAGTGAAGGAAATGTGTTGTTTTTTTGAAATAATCACACTGAATTCCTCTAATAAGTTTTCTCTTTCACTGCCTCACCACAAGTCCATCGTAAAAAATAAAGGAAATTAAAATATATGTGGTATAGGTTTTTTATTATTCCTTGGATTATCAATCATTCAAATTAACTTAAAATCTTCAATTAGGGACAAGTATACTGCTCCCATTCGTTTATCAGTGGTATATCATGTTAATATTCTTTTACAATGAGAGGGAACTTTTCCAGCACATAATTTAGTTCCTTTTTTATTTTGCCTCTTCTCTGTGGACCGTGGGAATAGTAAATTTCAAAATTACTCATGTATGACTTTCTGTTCATCTCTGCTGCTGTGTTTGTTCAATCCTTTGGTAGCCTTTGCATAGTCTTAAAATACTTCCCTTTCCATATAATTCTCTACATGCATTTCCATCCTATTCTTTATCTAGCCCAAAGCATCCATCCTACTGCACCCCTTCTCTCTGCTTGACTGTGCCTTGCCATTGTAGCAGTAGTGGTCTGTATCTGACACTTTCAGATTGCAGTTTATCCTTCCTTTTAAAGATAGCTGCTTGGCAGAGACTACAAAGAGCTCCCCAGGTGTTCTAGGTTCACTGTGGAAAACGGTTTCACACGGTTGTTGTAGATTCCCATGATGTTGAAGCAGTTGAGTGAATGAATAGGAAACCGAATCTTTCATGGCTGATGAAGCTTTCAGATCTGCCCTGGCTGCTCTGTCCCGTGGTACCTGGTAACGTGAGATCACTTGCTCATTGAGTTTGGGGTGATTTATTGCTGTAGACACACCATCCTGCTTCCTTCTGCAGGGCTTTTGAGTGGAAACCTGGGTTTAACCCATGTTAGACCCACGATGGGAATGGTTTTAGTGCATGACCACTGTAGCAGGACTGGACAAGCATTCCCAGTGTAATGTGTGGATACTACAGCCTTCTGTAAACCATCCCATCGGCTCTGGTTTATGTACAAATCACAGGCTTTACTTTGCAAATGGTTCCAATTTTTGTGTGAGTGATCAAAGGGTTGCAGCACAACACGATCACTTATTCCAGAGATGTGTCTGGACTGAAGGTTAACATTTTTTGCATGGAATACACATTTTTAGCCTCGGTGGAACACTGTACAGTTCAGCTGGGATCAATGGTCAGGGTTATGTTATCATTTAAGAAACGAACAAGCGGAGATTTGTGGTACATGGCTTAGCAAGGCCAAGTGGAAATGGTGGTGAAACAAAACTGGACATAAAGGAAGCTGGACATAAAGGAAGTTCAAAGAGATGATGCAGTAAATGTGATGTCAGATTCACCGAAATTTTGATAAGTGGGAGAAGGGAAGAGTGTCTTTGTCCAAGACACACAAGCCATGAGGCCAGAGCTTTGCAGAACCCAGAGCATGGTTCACACCTGTGGAGGCTGAGCTGGTGTTTCACCTGGGCAGGGCTCTGCCCCTCCATCAGCCCCTGCTGTGTGAGCTCACCCAGGTGAGCAGTGCTGGGTGCAGTGGGCAGGAGCTTCCCTGGGCAGCCTGGGCATGGGGCAGCCCTTGCTCAACACTGTTCCTATCCCCTTCAGGGGCTCTCTGTCTCACAGCTAGAAGACCTTTTGGGCCTTGTTAGGTGGACACTGAGATCTTTGCCCAAGCACTTGTGTGGGGGCCTTTCTTTGAGAGATCTATGTTTCCTCCCTTACATCTCAAGTGACTTGTTTGAATAAATGGTTTGGAGGTGGAGATTAAAGTACAAATTCTGACAGTTTACTGAACTGAACCACACCACTTAATTTTTCTTTTTTTGTCTGCTTGGAGTGTTTGGCCCTGGAGAGCACATTGCTACACCATGCAGAGTTATTAGCTTACCCTGCACTAATTTCTAGTTTGACTTCATAGGGATTTTGACAGTAGATGGTATCCTTATGTGCTTCAGAAAAAGCAGTCTCTGCTTCTTTTCTCAAGCATGTCCTGATGTTGTTGCTGGGCAATCATTAGCTTAAATTTCATTTGCAAATAAATAAATAAATAAAAGCTACCTCTTGTTAGTAAGAAATTGGTGTGAGTGCAAGTCTGTTCTTTTAAACCCTCATAACTCAGCCAAATAAAAACAGATTTTCACTGGACTACCAAAAGGCACATATCCAACATAGAAAGTGCATTTAATAACTTCCCCCCTTCTGCTGCCTTTTTTTTTTTTTTTTTTTACATTGACATTAATCTCCTGTGCACATTTGGAATTTGGAATGGAGTCATTTTCTAGCTGCAGTGCTTCCAATTTTAAATATTCTGTTTCCTTTCAGTTTTTCCAAGCAATTCAAAGATTAGTAACACTGTAAAACATCTAAAAGCATGCTGGAAGTTTCCTGCTGCTTCAAGTGTTGTGTTATGTTATCTTTGGAATAATTTTAAGGTCCCACTGGTGTAGTATAACAAGTTATTATGTCATGGAGCTTATTAGTATGCCTATGGGAAACATTAATTCACACTGACATCATACTACGTTTTTCAATAAATCAGGGGACTTTTTTATTATTGGTTTTAAGAAATAGTGGGTTTGTTTTTTTTAATGGAAAAAAAGTGATGAGATTATTTTTCATCTGTGTTGGGACACAAACTGAATAGCTTGGAGGATGTGCGTCATTATCTCAGCAATGACCTCTGCATTGTTGCAGGGAATGGAAAGAGCAGGGTTTTGGGTGGTTTGAAATCTTTATTTTTCTAGCATATAGATGTTATTATAAAAGACTTTCTACTCTGCGATTAGCACAGCAGGCTTAAATTGCCTGGGCTCTGGTCATTATTATTTCTGTAATCCCAAAAGTTTATGATATTATTCAGGATCTAAAAAATGACAAAGTAGGCTTAAATTTGGTAAGGATTTAATGTGTGATGCATTTCTTTTGGAGCTGAAAACTCTGTTTCTGTTGACACAGAGAGCTGAAAAATGACCACAGACCACAAAGGTCCCGAAGCATTGCCAGGGAAAATGTATAAAAAGGGAAATGCCCTTACTATGCTGTCTGTATGCAATTGATTTTACTCCCATTTCCCAGATATACTGTTTCTTAGAAAAACAAAAACAAACTATTGAAGCCATTGATTTGCCCATGGATCTTGAATTAAACAAAGAATTGAATAAAACTTCTATAGGATAGTTAAATTATTATTCTATTAAGGCATCTGCATTTTAGAGGCATTAATTGACTACCCAGATATATAACTGTAATTGCAGCTGTGTAGTTAGGAGAGCAAGGAGCAGAGATTTTCTTCTGGGTACCACAGAGGCTTCTGCAGGCACAGAATGAGCAGAGTTCACTCTCCCTTGGGCTCAGATTGCCTGTGAGAGTACAGCCAGTTTTGCTGTTGTCAGTGCATCACAGGGAGATGGGCCATGCTGGAGATTTGGGCCTCCACACCAGGGGCATTTCAGATGGAATAAATTCACTGTAGAGCAATGTTTTTTTGTATGGGATATAATTCTTGGTAAGTGCTGCTCGCCACAATCAGATCGTGAAAGCTCTCAGTGTTTCTAATATAAGGCCAGTTGTGACAACTGTGAGCATGTTCCATGAATAATGTTGATCTATGCTTCAAAAAATACTTTATGGGGAAGGTTTTTGGCATATCAGCCTTTCACTGTGGCAGGGCCAGGGGTGTACCTTCAGATTAAGCAGAACACTGGTGGGGTTAAAAGACTCCAGTTCTGGTTTCAGGGCTCTTGGACCAGGTGGCTGGATGGGTGGGTTGTGTGAGGTGATGTCTGCTTGCAGTCAACAGGATAGACACACTTAGAAATTTAGCTAATAGTGTGGAAGTTAAATTAAAGTAATGAAGTTAGGCAAGGTATAACCTCAATGTTAACTTCTCCTGAGAGAACTCGCCTCATGGTAGTAAGAGTAGCCTCACACTCATGTGACAAAGGAAAATCTGTCTGTGTAAAGACGCTCACAGGAAAATGCTGGGTGAAAAACCAATAGGAAGCTGGAAATCTTCAGATTTTTGGCAGCAGGCATTTAAAGCAAAGCACAAAGACCTGAAACTGTTATGAAGAGCCTTCAGAGAGAGCAACGTTGCGTGCGCTGAGGTGTTTTACTCTTGGTGGTGAACTCTAGGCTGTCATGTACCAATATGGCCCTTGCCTGGGATGACCAACTGTGTTTACTTTCAGTTCTTTTCCTTCTAATTAACAGTGAATAAAGTTCAAACATTTAAAGGCATGTGGTGTGATCCTGATCCCTTCCTCTGCTCTGTGAACTGTCCTGGCTCAAGGGTATTCTATAGTTAATTCTCCTATCTGGAAGAGAGAGTTTGCACAAAAGCAGTTTCTGTAGTCTTTGCTGGCTAAACCGAGGGAAAAAAAAAGTGGTGCTGGATGTCTCTATCAAATTACATTAATTAGAATTACTTTTTCTTAAGTAGTTAGATCCAAATAATTTTCTATGACTCCTTGTTCTGCCCTCCAAAAAAATAAGTGGTTAATATTTTTCCTAATATGATGCCTTTTGATAATTTTCACAAGAATGTGACAATTTCTGATATCAAAGTTATGAAAGGTTTAATGAATTAAATAAATCATTAAAAAATGCAGACATTAGCTATAAAAATGACAAGCATATTATCTTAGTGTAGTTTCTGAGTCATTGGGAGCAGAAAGGCAGTGATTTGTATTCTGGGCTTAATTGCTGCTCTTGTCCATAAAGGCAAGGGGTGCCAAAAGTCCCAGTGCCTTTCCCTGGCAGCAGCCCCAGAACCATCCCAGCTGGAGGAGCAGGGTGGTGCTGGCAGAAATACAGTGTGGGGAATCACCTTCCTAGCCCTGCCCTGGACCAGGATCTGGGCAGGGGAACAGGCACCCAAAAGCTCCTTCCCGCCACCTGGAGAAGGACATTGATTATTGTGGGCACGGTCTCCTGGGAGGAAAAGGGCAGCATGAAAGTGGATTAGGGCTGCAAAGGACCCTAGGAGAGGCACCTTCTATTTTTCTATTTTTGTGGATTCACTCAATGCCATTTCCCATTACGCTTCTGTTGTCCATCATATTTTTATGGAAGACTTAGAGTCTCCTGCTGGAATTCACTTTGTTTTCTTTGGGTGAAGCAGTCTCCAAAACCTCACTCCTCTAATGATGAGAGTGCTCAGATGCTGGGGGATACTGAATGGCCAAATACTGTATCAAGGAGAAGGAAGAATTAGAAATGTTAGGTTATGAATGCAGTGTTTGTGGAAGTGTCTACTCCAGCAACAGTAGTAGAAGATAAACAGCCAGCACTAAAATACTAAAGAAAGATGATGAATATACATGTATCTGACAGGAAGATCCATGAAAGTACAAAGCAGCTCAATTTTATGAAAATATAAAGATGCATTTCTTCTTTTACTAACCTAGATCAGAAGAATTATCATGCATTATATTAAGCAATTTATACCAAAATTTGCCAGTCAGTTTGCAAGCAAGTTTAAACACAAGTCAGCATCAAGCTATGATGTCTTTTAATGTATGTCAGCCTTACTTTATACCAAAAAATTAACTGGCTATATAATGATTTACATATTTTAAAAGCAATTGCAACACTACGCATGAATAAAATGCATCAAATATAGTTTTGCTGAATTTATCTCTTGTAAACAACAATGCAAAAGAAAAACAATGTGAACGATACACAAGAATGTTATTTGTTTCTCAGAAAAAAAAGGTAAAACAAAATATCACTAATACGTATCGTTTCTGATACAATTAGGAGCCCAGAGAAACAATGGTCAAAATAAATGGTCAATGTCAGGCCCTAAGTATGACACACTAAATCTGCATACACAGGTCATAGTGTTCTTTTTTTATTTTTTTCCTAGGGATATGTCTGTATGTGGCAAAGAAATAAAGATCAAACTCCATAAAATACATCATTTATATGCCAGAGTGTTATAGACCAGCATGGACATCCTTAATGAGAACTGCTGCTATAAGAATATTTCCATGAGTTTGTTTCCAGGCACACTGTGGCAAAAAGGACCTGTCCTCTGGGAATTAAATAGTAGTAAAAATGTTGGGGAGAGGTGGGTAGCAGAGGTTAAGAACAAAAAAGGAAAAAATATGGTACTTGAATTTTTTCCCTTCTACCAGTTCATCATCCTTTGCAACAGATTGAGGAGCAGAATTTGCAAAACGTACGTGGAGAGCTTTTTACTACTTATTTTTTTAATCTATGAAGTCCAACAGTGATGATGAAGGTAGCTGTGACATTTGCAATTTTCCATGCACCAGCCCATTCCATTTTCTTCCCTGGTGCCACTTACATGGTACAGTAAGCCTCCAGCACTGACAATAATTATAGCCTGAATAAAATGAAGAAGGTAATATGAACAGAGCTCTGCTGTAATTGCCTTTTCATTATTTGCTAACAGTTAGTTATTCAGTCACAGGGAAAAAATTACACAGTAATTGGTTGACAATAGGAAGCTAAAGCTAAATTCCAGATCTATGATATTTTTGCGTGTTGGTCTTTTAGACCTTTTATTCATATTTTGATTAAACAGCTAGAGCATTAAAGTGAAATATAAATGTAGCCTTGGTTCAGATTCCATAACATTAGTTTCCACCCCACACAATTTTAGTTCCGTTTTGAATTTTAAGCTATCACGTATGGCAGCCCTGTAAATATTGTAGCCTATTGACTTTGAAATACAGATTTGCAACTCTCATTCATTTAGTTTAACAGCAGCAAAGAATCCCTTTCACTCTAATGCTTCAAAAAAGTGTCCAGTGTGACTATCTGCAAACAATTTAATAGTGCAGTTCTGCCTTATTTGAGATACTGAAGTGGAGGAATGCCAGTCTCAATGGATATTTTATTTTTGGGGGGTTTTAACCAACAAAAAATCTTTAACAACTCATGTGGTTTTGTAGATGTGGGTGTATAAAGCAGTGTGATCAGTCCCTACAATGGTGGGCAGAGCAGGGGCACCCTCTCAAGGACATACACAGGTTTTGTGACGCTACAATGTCAAACTGTTCCTGATTAATCTCAAGGATTTGTGGGAAATTTTCCTTCTGATATTTGTTTTTCCAGCCTTTATTTCCTCTGTTTTCTTTTTCCTTGGGTTTTATGTGAACATCAAGTTGCAGCTGGAACTTCTTCCTTTATTCTTTAATTAGTTTAAAATATGGGGTTTTAATCTCTACTTTTGCCCCAGCTTGACAAAGGACCATCAAGTACACACTCCTGAAGCTGGTTCACCTGCCTGAAGTTCACCAGTTGTTTAAATTTCACAGTTATTTAATGTCACCATGCATTCCTCAGAAATTCAGGTGTTACATATGACAATGATGAAAATGACAGGTCAAGTTCTGCATTTTTTTGTATTTATTTTAATGCATGCAATGGTTTAGTAGTACTACTCTGGTTGGTGCGAGTTGTGCAAGGCTGTAACTTAGTGAAAAGTTTTAATTCCTAATTTTTTGCTCCTGTACTTGGGTTGTCACTTGCAATGGGTTGCTACCTGTAAATGTGTCCATAGGCTTTAAAAGACTTTTTTCCCCTTATATCTGGTGAAGTCTTTAAAAGGGAGCAGAAGCTAAGGGCTGGACTGATAACTGAACTCAGAATATTTATTTCATCAGACATTTAATTAGAACAATGTTTTCTTATAAAGCATAATTATTAATGTTTCATTAAGCAAATTTTTGCCAATCTCAGGTATAAACTACAGTGGACTAATTAAGAGCTTCAGCTGGGTCAGAAATGAGAAGACTTGTACCTTGTGTTCTGAGTCATGCATCTTTATAAACACTCAAACTCCAGCAAACCGATTGCTGGAGGAAGGAAAAATCCCGCAGAAGCTGAAACCAAGCAAAACGTGAGTTAAAGCACATTTACAATGGAGTCTTTGAAGAGTTCCACTCTTATCAGAGTTGGCTGCCTGTCTCTGGGCCCTGGAGGCTGGGCTGTGGGAGCCTGGCGGTGACCGTGGGATGGGCTCCTCCACTGGCTGGGAACGCGGCTCTCAGCCCGACCAAAAACCAGCAAGGAAAGCTCCTTCCTGGGCACTTCATGAATGTAATCTGCAAGGGAAAGCCATGCCTTGTTATTCTGGGCCTGATCCAAATGGCAGTGATATCAATGGAAATCTTCCTGCTGGGTTCAGCAAACTCTGGATGGGGCCTGCCAAAGCGAAGAGCCCAAGGAAGTGCCGGCTATAAAAAAACACACCCCATCAGCCCGTTCTGATGTATATTTCATACTTTGCCCTTACTTTTATTTTGAGTCCTAGATCTTTATTATAATCAGTCAGAGTCCTGGCTTTCAAGTTGTGAATGGGCATCATAATTATCTAATGCAACTACTCCAGAAATCAGATTAGTAATTAGCTGAACCAAACTGATTGGTGTGACTTCCTGAATGCATCTCTTTAATGTTGAACATTTGCTTTGTGCTTGAAGGATTTGTTTGTGTGTTTCTTGTATGTGATGAGAGCTTTTCTGTAATTAGCTCCTGGGGGACAGCATATTCTAACAGTTAAAGAATAATTGCAGCCCTATGAAATGTGAAATGGCTTGGGCTGGCTTTTGTTGCAGCTTAATTGTATGCAACAAGTACAGGAGTCTTTTCATTTCACATCATGATAGTAAAGATGTAGCTTTCATAAATAAAGAAAGGAATTTTGTACAGTGGTAAATAGTCTCTAATGTGTTAATTTTGCAGGAAAAAACCAAAACAAACAAAGCACATTTGAGAATTCTTGGTGTTATTGAAGTAGATGTTCATCATTGTTTCATTAGCTTGTAGTTTCCATGTAAGACTTTAATGAAAAGGAAAAAGGAAGAGAAAAACAAGTGTGGCAATAAAAAACAAATGACTTGGTGGTCAGTCTCAAGCATCTGATTTTCCTTTGAAGTAAAAATTTAAATTCTTTTTCTTCTAAAATTTTGTCGGAAGAGAAATTGAGTTATTTGGACAGCAGCTACAACAGTGTTCTGGTAAAACTATTTTAAGAGGAACAAGAAACCTAGTATTTAACATATTTTCATTGGAAAAAAAAGCGAGAGAAAAAATAATTGATATTTTCATCTGTCCATACATGGGCATGTTCTTTCCTTGCCTGTAGTGTATTGCTGTTGACTGTTCCTAATAATTGCAGCTGTCCCTCTTACCTTGCTGTGTGCTCACACTCACCAGTGCCACTTGCCTTATTGCTCAGTGTCTGTCAGAGGACTGATTTGGGGGTACCACACTGTGTGCAGCAGAGAGCCCTCGTGTGCTTGCCCTTGCACGTAGCCTGAGTTTGCTGATTGTTAATGTGTCTTATGCCTAATGCCTACAGATAGGATTGCTGGATGCTGCTCACAGGAGGGCATTTGGAATGCAGAAGGTTTTCCATCCGGTACCCAATTTACCAGCCTGATGCATCCATCCTTGCCATTCTGCACATCAGAATGATGAGTACTAATGCAATATCTATTGATACCTAATTGATATTGTTCAATTACCAGCACTTTGCTCTGTGATTGTAAGATGAATTATCCCTAGATTAATCATAGTATTCATGAATATATTTTTCCCTTTGATGAAAAAGACAAAATTGTGTGAGTTTGGGTTTAGGTTAATTATCAAAGCTCTTGTACCCTCCTTGCCATAGACAGCATTGCTGCACCATATCTATAATGCCTGTCCATTCCTGTGGCTAGTGGCATGTAGCTTTTAGTTATTTTTTCAGTATAGATGACAGTGATGCCAGAGTCTCATTGTCATCTAGATCTGATAACTGCGAGTCATTTTGATATGGTTCTGGGGTAATCTACAGTGTCACACTCTCAATGTCATCTTGTCACTACCACTTCTTTCCATAGCATTGCCATAGGCAATAGCTCTGCTGCTGCATTTCCTTCAGGGGTTTCCCTGCGAGGCTGCAGATCCTGTGAGGAGTCATCACGGGAGCTGTGCATCCCCAGTAATGGGAAGAGAGCAGAACTGTGTCCCCCACAGCACCCCTGCAATCAGTTCTGTGGATGTGCCTGCTCACGGCTGAGCCTCACTGCCATGCTTGGTGGGAGACAGGTCTGTGGGATGCTGCTGTTTTCTCTTTGGCAGCATCTCAGGAATTTGATGTGCCAGTCCTTAGCCTCTGCATTCCTCTCCGCGGGGAAAGGGAGGGTGTTCTGCCCCGCTTGCGCTTCCCCTGGGTGTTGAAGCAATTCTGATAACAAACAAAGCGTTTATTTGTCCAACCTTGTGTTTTTACACTGCTCCCCGCAACACAACAAGGCCTCAATATAGCTGTTGAATGGCTGTCACTTTTGCCATGGAAAGTTCTTTGACAGAGGAAGTGAGAGCAGTGGGTGACCTAGTAATGAGATTGAAATTCTGCCTGGGCTAAAGGCTCGTAGGAAACAGCAGCGAAAAACTCTGAATATGTTCTTGCTCTGCACTGTGACCTTGTGTACTGCTACCTTACGTACTTTGTATTCCTCTGTGCAACAGCTGGCCAAAACGGGTTTGAACAGTGCAGCTTTTGTCTGTATCTGACAAGTAGGAATGGCTCAGAAGACAGGTTAATTCAATGAAGAAGTGATTTTTGTTTAGCCTCTAGTGTTATAAACACAATATTCTCCAGAAAATGTTAACTTAGTTTTTTGTGGGAATTCTACATCTATTTGAAAACATTATCAAAATCATTTTAAAATAATTATCAGTATTTTCCAAGCATAAGACTAGTGTTTGGTGAACAGAAATCTTTAACTTCTTGAAAACTTTTACACGAATTCTGGAGAATGTTGCTACGAAAGCGTTTGAAAATGGTCTCTTGTTAACAAGTTTTAGATTGTGCTTAATAAGCTAAAAGTAAATGGGAGAGATGATTGTCTTAAAGTACCTCAAAGCTATGTGCTTCCTACTTGTTTCTCATCCTGAAGGATAAGAATACTCCGTCTGTTTCCTCAAAGGACTAGGAGGAAAACACTCACAAGAGAAGTATCTGGACTGTATTTGGTCTATAGGTGAAATTAATTTTTATTAAATACAGATTGCTATAATTCCAGGGAATTGTCATCTTGGCCATGCTTGTCTTGATTCCCTTGTGGAAAATTAACCCAAGACTGTACCTACTTCTTTTTTTAAAAAATTCTGCTTATAATGTAATAGGTGACTTTTCATCAAACAATCTATAAGAATGAAGTATAAACTAAAAGAGAATTTTCCCCCCATTAAGTGTCTTCATGACAAAAGGTTATTGACTTGACAGCACTTAATTGCTTGTCACACTATTTTTTTCCCTCTGAAACAGTGTGGTTTATTAGTTTCCACAGAGGAGGCAGCACTGGGGGCACAGTTCAGATGTGGTGGAATCCGCCAAGCCCTTTGCCTCTGGTTCAGCTCTAAAACCCTTATCCACTTTTCAGCTGGGTTCAAAAGAGACTACTTGGCAAGTGACTTGTTTAATGTCAGGGAGTATTTTAGTTGACTAAGTGCTTGTAAAAGCATGGGGTCTCCCAGATCCCTAATTTCATGCTTGCACTTAAATAAATAGATATTTGAGAGGATTCAGTTGAGGCTTTTTGACTAGTACAGGACAAAGGCGCAAGCATTAATTTTAATGAATACAAAAATCTGAAAATTTCATGTTTGGTTGGTTAGTCTAGGCTTCTGTCTTATTGAGTTGGATTGGAACAGAGGGACAGGATAACATAAGTGCTCAGTAATGCCAAAAGTCAGTGATTACTTCCAGCAAGTATGAAACAAGAAGATGAATGGAATTTTTCCAAACTTGAATTCTTCAATTAAATAATAACTTCTTGAAATAGTGTTCACTGCTGGAAAGTTGGTCAGGTCATAAATCATGGGTATTGCTTTTCTTTCCATGTTGTTAGGAGCATAAACAATTGTATCGCTACTATTTTTAAATATTCCCTTACATGAAAATGAATCTAGAATTTGGAGTGCATGCTCAAATTGCATTTGACATCTCATAAAGTCAAGACATGACCATTACAGTTCAAACTTGTAGAAGAACGTCCAGAACTAAAGTCACCCTTTAAAAGGCACCACACTTTGTCCTGTTAACATAAATGCAGCACAAATGCAAATATAACCAAGAGTCTGATAGCATAACTAGCATAAACTGTTTTTGAGTGTTTACCTGTAGGGAAAACCTTTGTTGCTGTGTGACTGGGTTGATAAGTCTGTTACTGAAGTCTCTCAGGTGGGTACAGTGAGCTGAGAGCAGCAATTTTACTGCCCTCCCCTAAGAAGAATAGTTTTATTTGTCTTCTACTTAATCTTTCTACGCAGAGGGTCTTGGTTAACTGAAGTCAATACAAATCTTACCACTGACTTCAATAGGTTTTCAGTCGGTTCTTTAAGTCTTTAATATTTGTTACATTTTGACATGAGTATATTTGCACTGAAAAAGTGGCAAGCAAACCTGGATTTTTCCTTATGTTATGTAGTGCTTATTTTACTGTGTTCTTAAGACATCCTAACAATTATTCCTTCCTGTGCACGGAGCATCCATATGATTTGTGTTTCTTTTCAGTACTTAAAACTAATCTTTGTTTTCTCAGGCTTTTAGGTGGGACACTTACCTTAATCCTCTTATGTTTGTATGCCTTGAAGTGATGGTGCTTTGTATGATTTAGGATTTCAAGAGCCTGACTTAGAATCTTGAGGTCAGCTTGACCTTCTTTGTTGGATGGTAATTTTTTTTTTGCTACCACATTTGTGAGTAATTCTCAGAAGTTTTGCTAAGTCTCCAGGCATAGTTTGCTTTCTTTTCTCCCCTCCCCCAACAGATACACACAATTTGTTCTTTTTTGTTTCCTTTTCTTGGCCTTATTACTTGCCCGTGATTTGAGGTTTTTCAGCAATTAAAAATAACCATTCTTTCTTACATCATCTTACTTTGAATCTTTATCCTTTTCCTAAAGGAAAAGGACTAAAATTTTGCTATGCTAAGCAAGGACATGACATTCTCATTTTATAATTCCTTAATATTGGTTTATTGTTGTTTCATTGCTTTATTGAATTGGCCTTTAGCACATAACTTTTTTTGTTTCATGCCATCCTTTTAAGGAAAAATAACATTTCTATTGGAAGTTAAGAAAGCAGAGGGCATTGATCATTTCCTAAATCAGCTACTACATTATCATTTTGTGTGTGTGTGTTTGATTTGTGCAACTTACTTGCTATGACTTCACTCAAATTGTTACCTTTTTGGCTGATAACCAGGTCTTAGGTTTTTATAATAGCAGAACATAGTCAGCTAAGACAAATTGATTCAGACAGTTGTCACA
The DNA here is from genome assembly GCA_013398615.1 of Brachypodius melanocephalos. Lineage (NCBI taxonomy): Eukaryota > Metazoa > Chordata > Aves > Passeriformes > Pycnonotidae > Brachypodius > Brachypodius melanocephalos. The sequence continues at coordinate 9,004,681 of VZSR01000393.1, read as the reverse complement.
GAAGTATTTAGCTAAAATTACTTCAAAAGTTTTACACTGCTTGACATTGCAGTGCTGTCTTTGAAGTGTATACCCTGAAAAATATTTGTTATTAACAATTCCAGACAGGTGTTTCACCAAAGACATGTGAAGATGTGTAGAAGAGGAGATTAATATTTTGCAGTAGGTTTAGCCTCTGGAGGAAATATTTGTCTTACTCGTTTGGAATTCCACTTGTCACTTCACCGAAAGCTTTGTTCACAGTCAGGGTTTGTTCTGAACAAGTGAAATGAAACTGTACTTGGTCATAAGAATTAGCACAACATATGCTTGGGTGATATTTAAGTAGCTGCTGTGAGATAATTGTAAGTCAATCTTCTGCAGGCTGTGGTTCTGCTTTTATGATACTTAAAGCAGGGGTACCTGATAATCGTGTTGGGGTTAAATACGTTTCAAGCACTGCAAGAAAGAGCCCACGTCAGTGCTGCTGTGGCTGTGGGAGTGATCCATCCCACCTGCCAGAAGCCTTGGAGTCCGAAAGGGATGGGACAGGTGATGTGGCATCCAGCCTGACTCTGGGGTGGATCAGTGGCTGGGGCCACCCTCTGCTCCCTGCTCGATGTCCCCAGCAGGGCTTGAGGGATGGTGTCTGCAGGGGACTCGCTGTGCTGGGAAAGAGCTGCTGTGTTGTAGAACAAAGTCAGAGCCCTTAGTGGCTCTGGGCTGAGCTGGTGAGGGGCAGGGGGGAACCCATCATGGGCTGATGGTGTTGCAGGATTGCAGCTGCAGGGATGAATAAACCCCTGTGCTGCTTGTCCACACTGCTGGGCTGTGGGGAGCTGAGGGCTGACCTGACCCAGTTCCTGCCAGGGTTAGATGAGCACTTAAGGACATGACTGAATCACAGCCTTGCATCTGATACTTTTTGTGATCATGGCCAAGGAAACTGTTTAGGACACCAGAAGGGAAATTATGGGATATTTTGATTTGGACACCAAATATAAGCTGTTCTGGTGAGGTGACATCAAACAAATTGCTGTGTGTTTTTCGGAGGTCAAATCAAAAGTTAATTGAGTGAGCTACCACTCATAAAGGTGAGACAGGTTTGAATACCCATTTTTGTGTGGGGTATTCTACTACCTCCTTAAAATTTGAATTTTCAGTGGAGAGGTGTTGGCCATCTGGGAACACTGCCCACTGATGCCACATTTGTTGGTGATGGGAAGCACAGAGCTCATGAGAGAGTTGCTGAGATCAAGAGAAGCAAGGGCTTAGCTTTTCTTCCCAAGCAAAATGTGTAACATTTAGGCGAGTTATTTAATTTCTGCCATGCCCTGCTGTGTGGGGGAGAATGTCCTCTGATTCCCGTGGGTGAGCAGTCCTCATCCTCTCCTTCTGCGACAGGCTTTGTGCTGGGTGAGGAGCCTGCTCCTGCGCGGGGACAAGGTGTGGCTGATGCATCCCAGATAAATCCTCACACAAAAAGGCACTGTGTCACTGAATGGGATTCCAGTGTAGCTCTTTAATTTCATCTCTTGGAAATGTTTCTCCTCTTTCATCCAACTGCCTTTATCTTAACTTCTGATCTGAGGAAAGCAGCAGCCTTTCAAATTGAACAAACGGTGTTTCAAATAGGCTCTTCTGCTTGTGACAAGATGTACCTCATTTTCTCTGCAAGCCCTCAGCAAGGTCACACCTTTTTAATTTATTTTCTGTAAGAAAAATCTAGTTGCATGATAGAACAAGGCCAGATCTAGCTAGAGGTCATTTCTTGAACTAGTCATAAAGTAGAATAGAATTAGAAGTATTTAATATCCAAGAACTTAGCAAACATAGTTCTATTAAAATACAGGCTTTGTGTTTACAAATCAACATAAATAGATGTTTAAAGTTGTGGCCACATCAATTATATTAATGGGAACATTTTAGATTTTTTCCCCTTTTTACTGTGAGAGTGACTTTTCCTTTTCTGCTTTTTTTTTTCATTTTGATATCTCCTAGACACAAAATCCCTAGTACAACCAGATAGCGCCATAACTCGAATTAAGCTTTTGTATTTCTGAAATTAAATAACCGTGTTTCTTCTAGAAATACTCACATTTTGTGCAAATATATATTTCATTAATATGTATTAATACACGATTAACACACTTTTAATTGATTTGTTATTTGCTCAGCAGCAGGAAAATACTAGTCTGGATGCAATCTTTATGTTGTCCTAAATTGACACAGGTGTATTTCTGAAATACATTCTATTCTGCCTTTATCCTTAGATACATTGCTTTTCTGAAGAGCAAATATTCAACAACAGCATAGTGGTTTTCCAACCCAAATTTCACAGCCAGTTTTTGTTAGATTGCTCTCCTTTCCCATAAGCCTACCTCTTTTCTTCCATGCTTTCAAACCCCAGCTGCTGGTTTGCAGCACCAGCTTTCCATGGGCTGGCGTTGTTTCAACAAGTGGCGCGTGACAGCCAGAGGCGTTCTGCTGGCGGAGGTGCAGGGGACCCTCGCGGCAGTGATAGGCAGAGCTTAGGTCCTGCTCAGGTCTGGGTATGGAAACGTCACGGGGCTGCCAGGGCTGCTGGGGGCTCTCCAAGTGCCCTCTCTGCTCAGGTTTTCTTCTCGTCAAGTCCATTATGTCAAAGGCCGATCTAAACTTCTTCGTTTTACATCGCGGGTGCAACAGACCGTGGCGTCTCCTCCTAAGTGCTTCCAATCCGTTTGACTGACGTTTATGCTCGCTATATGTCTGTGTGCTCCAAGTTTTGATGAAAAATATTGAAAAGGGCTATGTGTACATGTGAGGTAGCTGGTTTTCTTAGGGATTTTTTTAACATAATTGATAATGTCACGATTACAGTGTGACCTAGTGCAGCTCAGCCATTCATTCTGGATTTGTGTTGAAGCATTCATGCTCCTCATTTGAAGCCTGTGCAGAAGGGTGACCCGAATGCTCTGAAACTGAGGTGGGGATCAAAAGCATTCTTGAGCTCTGACAATACCGTGCTGTGTACGATGATTAACTTGCATATCACTGTGCAGCTCTACCTTATTAAACTCCTCCTATATGGGTAAAATAATAGTGCTGATTGACATCACCATATGGGCTGAGGATTATTTATTAATAGCTACTAAGAGTTTTTGACCACTCAATAGATATCATTATTTTTCAGTTGAACATAACTCACATTTTGATTTGTTTGACTAAATTTACACTTACATGGAGACTGCTTGGAAAAATTGCTATAGGCCTACAGTAATTTATCAGCATTCAGTCATACTTCAGGGCAAATGGAAGCTTTTTCTAATAAAATTTATGTATTAAAATAACATTGAGAATTTTTGAATTATGGGAAAATCACCAAGAGTGTATGTTGAAATAACAAGCCCTCAAATATTAAAGGAATACAAGAAAAGGAGATGGAACACTGCCATTTTTCCCATTCAGAATTCAAGTGATATAGGGTATATCTTTGTGTTTTCCTATAAACATAGTTCTGTGCTTAACAGAGCATAATCAAGGCTAAATTTGATTTTGAGGGCTTAATTCTTCCACATGTGAGAAATCAGGCTTAAAATAAAGTGATCAGAATGTCAACTAAGCAGAAAGAGTTTAATCTTTTTTGTGAGACTAGGTTTTGTATTTCAATTCCAAATCAATAAGATTACTAATAAAATCTGTGGTCATCTTTCTTCTGGATAGCCTAAGGAGCTCCCACTGCCAGGCAAAGTGCAGTGACTTTGCGGGAATGTCACAGTGACTGGGCTCACACGAGCAGTCCAGCTGATCAAAATGAGGATACTCACCTCCAAGGCTGAATAAGTAAAATTACAGCTGCAAAAAAGCCTTTCCAAAACCCAGATCTTGGTCTGGTTTGGCACAGAGGAAATAACTATGGGATTCCATCATTCTCTTTCAATTCAGCTTCAATTCAGAGTGCAATAGCACTCAAGTTAGAGATGTTTGAAAAATGATTGTTTAAAACGCTGTCTCTAAAATATTTTACACTTCTCTTTCCAACAAGAACATGTTTTTATTTACTGTCTTCACTGCTTGAGCTTCTCACTTCATGCTTGTTCTACAAATCTGGTGTCTCTAGATTGGTCTTTTTAGTAATCTGAAAGTCAAGTGCCTACACAGGCGTTGTTAGAGACAGATGATATATGATCCAGTCTTTTATTATTTCTTGCACTGAGACAAGACCATCTGTTGTCTTAAAACTACCCACATTTCTTAAGAAATTTCTGTATAAATTACTGTATGGGGCAAAAGAGAACATTCTTGCTGTATACAGACTGATCTTCTTGTTAATGTAGTGTTAAAATATATTTAGTGCATCTTGAAAATAAAAACTCAAAGTTACACAAAATGTGTTGAATGGTGTATATACTTCTTTTTTTTATCTTTTAAAAATAAGTGTGAAAATAACTTTAATGAAAAGCCATTTAGAATGGGGGAAAAAGACATTATAAATATGACTTAATTGGTTCAATGAAATTGTTTCACAATATCCTCTACAGCTGGTAAAACTACCACACATTTCTCTTGGTTAATAAAACCTGTGACATATTTATGATAGAAATAACAATTGCACAGAGCAACGGTGGTATTAGGAATTCCTAATGGCCTCTTTAAAACACAAATGTCTTACTTGGGAACAATTTGAATTTTTATTTTTTCAAACAGAAACTCTTCTTCCTTAAAACAGTGCTACTTCAAATTGCAAAAGATAGAATGATTTGTACAAGCTGTTCTATATTATTTGGGTAGACTATGAAAAAAACATGAAAGCCTAAAAAAGATCAAAAGTTTGTTTATACCACCAGCTTATTTCTAGTGAAAAATCCTTTGACAGATCTCTGTCAACAGAAAATTGCTTTAGCCAAACTTATCCCCATTTCTACAATACTTTGCATATTATAGTTGAATTAACTATATATGTTATATAGTTAATATAGTTACATATACATTATTATGTATTTCATAATTTATTCATAATGCTTCCTGGTAATGCAATCTTTTAGCACTGTATTAATCAGTACTTGAACAATTGGTAGTAAGAGACTGTATGAGAATATGGGGTACTTCTTCCAACAAAACCTTCAATGGTTTCTAACTTGATTCAGGACAAGGAAGTACAAGAGACTAAGTACTAACATTCACTGTATGTGCAAAGAGAAGCAAATTTTCAATATAGTTACAAAGCAATAATAAGATAAGAATTACTTGAGAATAGTAGTATTTATCTTGCCTAATATTATGTACCTTAAAATTGAGTCTGTAAGCAACGATGCCAGGTTTCTTTTACAGTCAAGCCATAGGAAGACTTACTTCCACAGGTCAAAATACTCCATTTCAGGTGCCTCAGACACAGGATAGCTCAATTTTGCAGATTCTTGTTTTTATTGACTTGTCTGTCTGAGGGACTGGTAAGACTAGATGCTTAAATTTTAGATTACTAACATAGCTGAGATTAATCCTATTCGCTATTCATGATGTAATAACAACAACGTAGTCAAGTTAATTAATGATTATTTGTTATGATGATCTGTGGAAAGCAGAAATAAAGTGCAGGGAGATTATTCTGCAGAAAATTGCAGAAATAAGAGCATAGGCTTGGAAACTTTGTAATTATATAGATAAGAATATGCTTTGAAAGGGAAGAGAAAAAACATTGAACATAAACAGAGATAAGCTGTTGTGTTCTCGGATTTGTGTCCAACTTTGGATTTGCCAAATTTGTGATGAGAGAGATTAATGCTTTCAAAATGTATAGGAAAATTGCTGCAGGATCTTACTGTACCATCCAAAGACAATGTCTTAGGCTAATAGGAGGTGGCAGAGTTCATTGGGCTGGGCTAATTTTACCCTCAGAACCTCTGTGGATTTCTGCTGGAAGTGGGATGCTGTGCTCCAAGACACCTCCACTGGGCATAGAGCTGGATGAGGAATGTTTGCTGTGGCCTTTCAGGTCCTGTGGAAGGATTGTATGCAGGTTAACAGGTGAGTCTGAAGAAATCTGTGCTATAATATTGATCAAGATAATTCAGATTTCATGGACTTTTTCCTAATATGAAAAGTCAAGGTGGGTAGAATCAAAGTGTTAATAGATTAAGACAAATAGTTTTGTGCCTCCTAAAATATACTAGTTGCAGGCCCTGGAGCATACTAGGGATTGACTTTCAGAACTAGTTAATGCCATTGCCTTGAAAGTCTGAGTAGTCTTCATTACTGCCCCTCAAGTGTTTGGGTTTGAGAGACGATCCACATCAGACCTTGATTTCTAATCAATACCAGACAATAGGAGCAGCATCTCAGACTGATGCTGCGCATCTGAAGTGTGTCACTCATCATGTATTTGTGATGTACATTGTGGGTATTGGTTTCGCCACTGCAGTAACAAATTTTCTAAAAAACCAAGATGATGAATCATTTAATTTCCTTGTTACAACCTGTGTGGCAACGTCTCAAAGTATATTTCTGTATATTCCCCTACACCCCCTAAACGAAGTAATAGAACCTACATGGATGTCCCAAAGGAGCTTTTCCTGGTTATCATGATGCTTTTAACTGACCAAGATGAAGAACTAGTCTGGCTATTAAGATAGTGTGGGAAATCCAGTAGTTACCATTTTTGTGAGGGTGGGGATTGGAAAATGCAGAGCTACCCTGTGGTATTTCATCACTGTTTTATATAGTAACATATTTCACAAGAAAGTTTTATTTACTTAGGCAATTAAGAAGCAAACCTTCCTGTTCTCTATTTGGCATTCTGTCCTGGAAACAAATGCCCATGGCAAGTTATGGTCTGTTTTAAAACACAGAATGTAAATTGGAATAGAGTGCAGCACACACCTGCTCATCTCCAATCAGATAGGCAAGCAGTATGCAAACTGCAAACTGCAAGCAGCTGTAGTGAAGAAAAAACTAAACCAGGACATTCTCTACTTCCATATAGAGAAGAAAATAAAGCAGAGACAGGAAAAACACAAAAGCCTTTGTATTTCATCCTTTTTCACACAGAAGACACACTTTTCTCATTACAGTGGTGGCAAAAACAAGCATGGAAACTGATTATCAGAGTCTGTGTGACAGTAATGGGACACAGAGTTCACAATTTTAGGATCCTGGTCCATTTGTTGGTGCTTGTTAAAAGGTCTCTTTTTTTTTAAGTTTTCGAGCAGGATTGGTACTGTTTGATAACTACATTGTACAGAAAACCTTGAGTTTCTTGATGGCTTATTTCTTTGATTTGCAGACATTGTGATTATTGCATTTTGGCTGTGATCCAATCTTTTCATGCAGCTTTAGAACCAGTGGAATTAAAGCTCTAAATTATCTATTTGTTATTAATGGAGATATTCAGCTTCTCCATTGCTTTCTTTGGAATGGTTATTCCCTTTCATCAGGGTAAATGCTGTGCTCTGGTTGCACCATTGGTGAATATTAAACTTCAGTTGCTGTTTATTTAGCGAGTGCAAAGAAATGTTTATGTTCATCGTTAATTCCAGATAATTATTCCTATTAGCTTGTTTCTTCTGTTCTGCAGGCAGTTATTACACTAACAAATAGACCCAGCCATTCATACAAACAATTACTTGCCTACCTTGTAAAACGAAAAGGGTTTGTCCTCCTATTCTAGTATTATCTGTAGTCTATTGTTTTATACATCTTAAAAAACTTTTTATGCAACTGCTTTGCTTACTCATTTATTTAATGGAATGCAGGCAGATGCCAAATCTGCTTTGCTTATTTTGGAGTTCTGCAGCTGATTGTTTTATAAAGCGAAATGTACGAACTTTTTTGCAAGTTGCTCATTCTCAATAACATTTGCAGAAGAAATATCCATCCATGCAATTTTCTTTAAATCACATTTATACTCCTGAAAATTTTGTCTTGCAGAAGTTATTCCCAATAAACGCTTTGATGCAACTGAACTGTGTGGGAAAACTGATGCTGACTGCTCTCCTGTTCTTGTCTCCAAGCAGTTGAAAGGTTTTGCAATAATAATTTTGCTTACAGTCTCCTTTGTTACATCCAGTAAAACACAACAGTCTGGGAGGGATCAGTGTACCAGGTTGCACCAGGTGTGAAAATGAAACGCATTGCATTTCTTCAGGCATTCTGTATTTTACATTGGTAATTAATCTGTACACATGTTAGTAAAGAGAATGAAATTACTTTGGCAGTGTTCAGTAAGAGCCGACGCTACACCTCCAAATATTTCTTGTAATGCTCTGATGATCTGTTTTCAAAGATCAATCTTGTTCACCTGTGTGTTTGTGGGACAGCCTTGTCTTTGCTTTGCTTGCAGAGCAGCACTTGCTTGGTCCTTGGCATGCACCCACCCCAGCTCCTCTGCTTCCCCACAGTGACCCTCTGCTGGGGACTGCAGACATGCCTCTGCCACTACAGGCTAAATTCAATATTTTTCATCATGGCTCCTTCTCAGCAAGCTCCAAGCTGGCCTTCTTGCTCCTTCATCCAGAATTTATGGAGCTCTTTCCAAAGCTAAATTCATGTACGCAGGCTTGTGTAATGCACTTAGGCTGCTGCAGATGTGAGGTTAACTTTTAATTCATTTCAAACATGTTACAACTAACACATACTTGTCTGAAGCTGTAGGAGCTCTTAACACTTTATGCCTTGCAAAACTCTCTAGGTTGCTTCTGGAGTCACAGCAGAAATACAGTGGTCTCTGCTCTGTCTCTGTCCCATTCCTCCAGAGCTGGGACAGAAGGTCTTGTCTTGATATTTACGCTGAAGACTAACAACTGGTTTCTGGCTGAAAATACTTCCTTTTTTTTTTTTTTTTTATCATGTTTTGGGCATTGTTCAGTCAAGTTTTTTGAAATGAGAAAATTAAGGATGTGTTTGCTTATTGTTTTTGAAGGAGAGGTTACAGGAGAAAAAAAATTAAAATAGCATAAATACTAGAACTTGAGAGAAACATACTCTCATTAATGGTCTTCTCTCTCCTCTCTTGCACTGTCACAGATTGATCAAATGAGCAACATTATAAATACAAACATCTTTCGTTAACAGCATGAATCCTGAGGAATTCAAAAGTTCCTCCAAATAAGTGAGTAAAAGAACATAACCAATGTGCAAACAGGGTCACACTAAAAATCCCCACAAAATCCAAACCTGACATGTTTTATGCACTTGGCATTGACTAAATTAATGTGTTATGATTGCATTTCCATTTTAAATAAAATACCTAAATGCATAGCAATGCCTGGCAAGCTGAGAAAGGCAAATAAGAAGAATTGATTAGCAAGAGCTGGTTTTCTTTAAATAAAGTTTGTTAAAGCAGGTCAAGCTGAAATATGCAATATTCATACATATTTCAGCAGTAAGCTCTCATTATGTGATGTAAACTAATCTAGATCTCTCCATCTGGCCGTTGTGAGGAGAAGGAGACAAGTAGTCAAGAACATGATCAATCAGCTGCAGCCCAGTTAAGTACTTCACTGTAATTAAACTTGAGCAGCATTAAAAATTACATGCAGTAATTGAAGAGAGGTGATTTCCAGTGTAGTACCTTTAGCTTGTTTGGTGAGTATGTACTTTTATGAATATATAAATATTGCTCTTGGGCTTGGTGCCCACATAGGAGTTGATATGCCGAGTAGGTCATGGGATCACTCAGTGGTGTAAATCTGCCCAGTTGCTGTGATTTCAGTGCTGATACATTAGTGCAGGGTGGCTCGGGACCTTGCCAAGTCCATAAATATGAATGCCATTCTGTACGTTACACCAGCTGTGTAAATCCAAACTGTTAACATCATTACTGTGTATTTATCACTGCCAGACTAAGAAAGCTGTGAAGAAACAGTTATGGTTGAAAGCAGTTAATTAATTAGCTTAAAGGCAAGATTATGGCTTAGCTTAAGGCAGCTATGCAGGCAGGCACAGGCTGCAATGCACCTTTTTCCCTCTGTCCTGGCTGTCCTTGTGTGTCCCTGTGTTTCTTCCACCGTGGCTATGCAACATGTGGAAAAAAACATCTTAGAGCTCGGGCTTCTTGAGAAGAAGACATTTTTAAAATTAATTATTGCTTAAAATATGTAAATGGAGTATATGTGTGATATTTCCTCAGGAATCAATTTTTTTTTTCAGATCAGTCATCAAAAATAATTTTTCTTAATTTTGTGGGCAGGGGGAAAGGGGCAGGAGGTGAGTCCTGGAACACAACGTTTTGTGGGGAATTTTTGGGTTATATTCTGTGTCTAGAAAGTACCTTGAGATGGATCAGAAGAAGAAATTGGGTAGTATCTACCTAGGCAAGGAAAGCTGAGGAGGCCACATTTCTTTCTTCTCAAAAGTGTTGTGGAGCTGAAGTCCCTGTGCAGCAGCTGAGGACAGCCATTCCTGTGACTGGAGCATCCACCTAGCTCCCTAATTTTAGTTTCCCATATAATCATTCAGTAGAATGTCAAAAATCTGGGTTTGGATCGCTGTATTTCACTGGAATAGTTTTAGATGTCTGGGCTAAAGGGCATCCATAAACGACTGCAGTGTTTTATGTATGTATCTCCTGCGTGGAATGAGTCTTTGAGCCTTACATGGGGGTTATGATTTCAGGCATCACAAATGGCCACTTTGATATTATCTTCTGTCTGGAGATCCGTGTTTCAGCACTAAGCTATCACATTTTGTGTTAAAAAATATATAACATTTTGCCACCAGAATTAGGTTCAAAATGGCACCATCAGATGAGTGCTAAGGTTGTATCTTTGCCTGTCATACCAGATGTAACACTTGTCAAATAACACAGATGACCCTTAAGTATCTTCCACGTATCTCAGGTCTAGAGGGCAGGTTAAAGTACTGAATATCTCCACAGAAAAAGTACTTTCTACTTACTGTTTTTACTGAACCAATCAACCTACTATCAGAATAAGCTGCAGACAGAACAAAAGCAAACCCCAGGAAAAGATACTGCTTCTGTTCTTTTTGTTAAAAATAAATCCAAGACACATGCTTTTGTCTTGGCAGGTTTATTTCAAGAGTAATACCATGCTGTCGTTGTGCTTGCTATCCATTAAAAAAAAATAAAGGCAAATAAAGTGTCAGACAAAAGAGAAATGTTAATTAGGAAGTTCTATTTATATATATCATGTTTAACTTGTAGGGTTGCTAAATATTTTGAGACTGAAAGAGACCCTGATCTTGCAGTATTATAGTGTCTGAATCACAAAATGAACAACAATCTGTTTACAAACCACCCTTAATCATAGGCAAGCAGAGATCATATTGCTTTAGTATTTTTATGAGGAAAGCAATTTAGACTTTTTATTATTTTTATTATTATTATTTCCTATAGTAAATATAAGCTTTTCAGTATAACAAGGATATTTTCCCCTTTGGTCACAAATAAATATTGTTCTTTTACAATATGTGTATTCAGTTGTGGGGTCACAGAGGAGAAGAGAGGATGCTAAGCTACAAAGCAGCAATCTGAGCATTTGGCAGAAAACCATCAATGCAGAGAATAATAATATCTAGCCCTAGGTATTCGTAAATTATACACAAGAAATTTGCATATAATTTATGATTCTGAGTCTAGTTTTATTACAAAATTTGCAGTTGTGATTGTAGAAACACTGCAGTTGCGTTGGTGGGAGAGGGATATTTTGTGAGTCTCCATTAGAGCTACATTGCTGTGCAGTTTCTCCCCCTCCTCACTACAGTACAAGATGAATATGTTTGCCCCAGCAGTGTTTGTCCCATATGGGCAAATGAGAGGCCTCTCCTTGGGACCCTTTTATTTGCACAACTTCACAGTCTGCTTTCCCTGTTGGGACGTTCCTCTTTGGATCAGTCAGTGCTGCTCCTTTTTAGGAGATCACATTTGAATTGCATGTGTCATGTTATCTATATGGCAATTTATTCTCCCCCTTCATTCCTCAAGATCATAGAAGGGAAAAGGTGGGAGCTGTCCTGTAGCACAGGTATTTTTCAGAGGAGGTTTGCATGCAGGGTTCAAGACCAGGAGTAGTGGGTGGCAGTGGGCAGGGGAGGAGCTGGAGGGGCTGCCTGCTGCACCTCCTCTCTTCTGCCAGCCTTGGCATCTTCAGGCCTTGCTGCTCAGCTTCAGTCACCCCTGCTCTTGGGCTTTCTATGCTTTTCTGCTCAAAACTGCAACATTTTTAAATTTTACTGTAGCTGAGGAAGGAAAGGAAATATCTGTAGAGCCTGTCACAGGCTGCGTGAAGCCTTGAGGCAGTTCAGATTTGTTTGAAAGATTTCTTGTTTTCTCAATGCCTGATTATTTACCCAGACAGGCTTCTGTGTGGGTCACTTGCATTTTCCTCCGCAGGCTATTTGTGTTCCTCTTTCACACTAGCATGTGTGAGTAGAGCAACAGGTTTAAGGGGTGGCCCGGGCCTGCCTGGAAGGTGTGTGCACACAATGAAATTGTCTAACTGCTGTGCTCGGCATCTGTCTGCTCCAGGGTGTGCCACTGTCACCTGGACACAGGATCTGCTGGTGTCCCCTGAGGAGGAGCCCCTGGCTGGCCTCTGCTGACACTTCAGGGGTGTCAGGCCTTGATGGAAGGAGTTGGGTAAGTGTAGTTTGCTGAGGGCAGTGACTCTGGGTTCCATGCTGTTCCTGAGGCCTGGAATCTCTCTGGATTGTCCAGACAGCAATGCTGTGAGAGCCCGTGTTCCATGGAGGGGTCTATGGGTGGGATGTGTGCTTCTCCCTGTCCCGGCCTGTACTCCAGCAGCTCAAAGCCTTTTCCTCACAGATTAGGAAAGCCCATGCAGCCATAACAGGGAGAGAACACTTCCTTGCCTTGCCACACGGTACACCTACTCTGTGGTGATGCAGGATGCAGTCCTCCACACTGGCTGACATTTAGCATTAGTGATTTAGACCCTTACGGAGGCTGGCAGAGCCAGGCAAGTGAGATACTCAAACATGCAAACCTAGTCTGATCTAAGTTGAAGGTTACTGTTTGGTAAATAAACTGAGATCAAATCCCAGAGATTGGCCTTGAACTGACGCCTCCATAGATGTTTTTTATAAGCAAAGAAATAAAAATTAAAATGAAGGTATGGCTCATAGATTTGATGAAATTACTATCTAGTAAACACTTTGCAAATGGGATGTTTGGTATACATAACAAGGGTACATATTGAAGATTTAAGTCTATAGATAAAGACTAAAACATCTGTTAGTACTGCCTTTACTGTTCCTGAGCTCCATCTTGGCATCCATCCTAGCAAAGCTTCTCACTACAAAACTTTGTTTAAGGATACACTTCAGCTGTGTCCTCTCTGGTGTTCACTTTTTTCAATTGACACCTCACTCCTTGGTCAAGCCATGTCAGAGAGAACTTTGTGCTAATAGCTGTCTAACTGCTTTTCACGTTAGGATTATTTCTTTGCAAGCCTGAAAACCCAGGGCTGTGTTAAGACACATTCCACTGGAGGCATGTCATGACTGTTACTAGCCTGGGGTTGATTCCTCTGCAGGAGTTTGCCAGGATTGTTATAGGGATTTCATTGTGTGCACTTAAGAACCAGTAATGCCATAAAGCCAGGAATGGGCTGTTGGAGGACCATGTCCAGCATCAGAGTTGCCCTAGACCATCTTTTCATTGTAGGTTTCTTTACAGGTTAAAAATAAAAAAAAAAAAAAAAAATCCTTTATACCTACTGTTTAGAAGCCTGCTGGAAAATCTGCTTTATTGAAAACCCGACTAAGTATTCATGTTTCTGGCAACATAATCAAAGTTTTATGCATCAGGACAAGTTGTGTCATTGTAGAACTTCCTGCTGTAGACTAGGGGAATTATTAGGCTGCTCTATTTACTATCAAACCATTTTTTCACATTCCTGAGGACTCCAAAGATGAAGACTTTCACTTAATCACCTTTCATTTTTTTTCCATATGAAAGGTCTAGCATTCTGTCATAGATTGCTCATTAAAATCTTATAAAATCTTACAAAAATCATGTTGTCATGGCCATATTGACTCATGATTTGTATTTTGGGATGCATTTTGCTGGGATTGGCTCCTGTAAGAAACAAACCAAAGGAACAGTTGCTGATAGAGCTAATTGAGTTACTGGGTTACTTACACTGAGTAACAGATGCTTTCAGATTTCAGGAGTCTTTAAAACAAACCTTTGAATGTTGTGTTTTAGAGAGCCATTGGAGAGTGGTATTTGTTGCCACCTCACGAGACAGCTGGAGACAAAGACCAGAAGTCACCTGCTGAGCACTCAGGAGCAGCCAGCGCTTGGAGCAGGCAGATCCTGGCCATCCCAAGCACATTGCCAGGCAGGTGACACAGAAATTATGATTATTGTGCCATGAAATTCTCAATGGATTTTACACTTGAACTACTTACTACAAAACACACCAGCATATGATCAGCATTCACCTTCACACCAGTGACCTTACCTAAAGTAGGTGAATAAAACAGAGGTAGTTTATCTTGACTATGTTACACTGACCTACAAGATTCCCCGAATGAACAAGTACAGTAGGTTTTTTATTAATCTCTGTGTTAGGAATATATTATTAATATACAATAGATAATATATATTAACATATATGTTAATATATTGTTAATAACATACACTCTGGGAAATTTTGGACGCAGAGCTCTACTGCCTTAGGCTGTAGTAATAAGATGTTAACCATATCTATGCTGTTCAGACTATCACACCATAAACTAGAGGGAGACATAGTTGCATTGTTTTAGGCTCTTTGCTGTTTCAACAAGAGAAAAATCTGAAATGAAAACAGTTCTGACAGTCTGGAAGCTCATGCTGTTGTTATTAATGGGCTCTTTGGTAATAGAAGCAGAATTTAGTGTGCCAGATGCACCACAGCCATAGAGGGAGGATGCAGATCTGGGCTTGTAAAGGGGATGGAAAAGGTGCACTGGAGGTTACTGGCACAATGAAAAACCCATAGTCTAAGAGCTCAGCTGCTAAAATTAGTGTAATTTTAGGAGTTTTTTGCTTTCTGTGTTGAAAACTGCCTCTACTTCCTTATCTTTCCAGTTTCTCAAAATATATCCATCCAACCTGTTCATATTCTTATTTATCCTTCTGCCTTCCAAATCTACTTACCTTGCATTTACCTCTCCTGCCAAGGACCTTAGACTGTGGGAATTAAAAATGGCCTCAGAGTAGCCCGAAATCAAACAGGTCCTTTCCTCTGGAGCACTTGGAAACGTAGAGCTGGTACTTTTGTGATGGGACTCTGTTGATTCAGGAGTTCCTCTGGGGATGAAGCTGAAACACAAAATAAGATTTTAAAAAACCCAAATCCACCAAACCAAAACCTTTGACTTAAAACTGTGCAGACTTTGGTGAACAAAGTTTGGTTTTCAGTCAATACTCTAATAATAATGTTAGGAGGTTTGCTGTTGTAGGAAAAATATGGCCGTGTCCTGGCATTATATATGTTTAAATGAAAGTGTTTACTTTTAATTGTCATTTTCCCATTCTATAAAGGGGAATGCCAGTGCTTTGTACTCACTACAAGCCATGTAAAGAGAAACAAAAATCTGTAGTCATTAGAACAAGTAAAGGCAGTTTCTCTTTACGGTGTTTATTGTTTTTCTTTTTCTTTCCTCCCCTTGCTCTTTGTCCCAGTGGGGACAGCAGAGCATTTGCTGCCTGTAGTCTCAGCCAAGGACAAAAGGGGTGAATATTATAATGCAGTTGTTTGTGTGCCCATCTCTTCAGCTTGCAACCAGGTTCCTCACCTCTCTCTGCTGAGTGTTCTCCTCTGGTGTAGACAAGTTATCAGCATGAATAAGGGCTGCTTATTCCAACCTAGTTGCAGATTTACATCTTGCTGCTAGCTGACCCACCTTTTGTTATTTTTTTCCTTTTTTCCCCCCCTTTTTTTCCCCCTTTTTAAAATTATTATTTAATACCATCAAAGCATGAGCAGCTGTTACATTGTCTCAGGTAAAGGCAAATGTTCCTCATGCTCGTGTCTCATTGTAGCAGCCTCAGCACTGTCACACAGCAGTGATTGCCACACTGCTCCTACCACAGAGGAACACCTATCTCACAGAACTTAGTTTGAGAAGTCACCACAATAAACCACCCAGATATAATTGCTTCTTTACTTTTGCAAAGATGGTCAAAATCAGAATGTAACTGAGCACCTAAAGCTTGGTACATAATGTGCTTACAGTCCAGCAAATGTTATTGCCTTCATCTCATAATATGGAAATGGAAAAATGGTGCATCTATCATAACCTCAGTCTCCTGTATCACCACACTCACAAAACTAATCTTCATGCATTGTAATATTTTGTAGGCTATGTCAGCCACCCTGATTATGCTGCTAGTTTGTGTCAGTTGTCCGAGCCACTGTCTCTGGGCTTGTCTTCTCTCCAGAACTGTTTCTTTTGGTGGTGGAGAAGAGAGATGGAGCTGCATGAGGATAAGGAGCTGGGAATAGGAATTACTGACCTGACAAGGGAAGAGGCAAGAAGGAAGAAGGTAGTATGTCTTCTTCTTGAAGAACAGCAGATATTTTGGGGCTGAAGCAGACAGTGCCCAGAGAGGCTGACAAATAGAGATGATAGCAAAGAAGGCTGGTGGTCCTGGAAGGAGGATGATGGAAATTGTCAGCAGAGACAACACCTGAGTGATTTGCCTGGAGTGGTGCAGCAGTGTCATGGCAAAGGGGATTGAGCTTATTTCCCAAGGATGCAGTGGCATGGTGGCACAATCATTTGTGCAGCATATCTAAACTTTGCTTTTGTGCTGTTAAAAATTTCACTTAACTAGATTAAATGAGCATGTATTCTTAAATTTTAGAACCCAGTGGGTCAGGCAGATGACTTAAGGCTGGAGATGAAGCATATTTTGTGGGGTATCTTTAGCACAGGAAAATTTCAGTTTGTATTAATAATGACTTCAGCCACGTGGGCACTGGAACATTCCTTTACTAGGAAGGAAAGTCACCTTTCTCTTTTAAAGGGGTTCAGTTGATCTGTGGCACAGTGGACCACACAAACTCACAGTCTACCATGGAAACAATAGGACTCTTTCAAGGTAAGACAGGCAATTCTGCAGACACCAATAGGAGCAGCACTGACAATAATCAGGACTTTGGTTAACAATCCAATCTTGCACTCAGCCTTTTGTAGCCTTTAACTCAGTGAGGATCTCCATGGGACTCTGGGTGATGGAGGAGTGTTGGGGCTATGGAACAAAACCTTGTAGATGAACATTACTTAGTTCTTCATGGGACAATTTCCTTATGTGTTCATTTGCATTTAAAATTGGAGTTGAAAATAGGGCTTTTAGAAACTTTTAATTTGTATTTAATTATGAGAATTTAACTTCAGGGTCTCTATCTGATTTTAAAGAATAATTAAAATTAAGTATGGCTGGAGTGATTTTTCACAGTTTTTCTGCCTGTCCTTTAGGACTTAAAGTAACAGTAAATTATTTGTGGCTGGGGGTGATCTATATGTAAATTCCATTAAGAATGGAATTTTGTTATAGAGAAATTCAGATTATGAAAATGACATTGCTGCCTTGAACGTCAGTAGCTAATAAATGCATTGGTTGTTACCATTACTTCTCCTAATGTCCTCAATTAAAATGATTTAAAATAGTACAATAGATAAGCAAGATCAATTAATTTTATAAGATGATCAAAGGAATGTAGTTCTGCATTGTAAACGCTCTAAATGTGATAATGGCTTTATCAGGCGGGAAAATAATTTGAAGTAGCTTAAACCTTATTCATTTTAGCTCAAGGGGCTTTTATTTGTAGCTAATCAAATGGTCTTTTGTATTTGCTAAGGTAGAATTTTCAGATTTTGTGCATTAATTTTACAGACTAAATTTCAGACATTTTTGAAAGTAGCAAAAAAAAATTCTCAGAGGGCTGTGATTACAGGATCCCATATAACCAAAGAGAACTTGATTATATTGATGTTCTGAGCAGGAGTAGGTTGTTTGCATTTGCAGTTTTGGAGAAGGTTATTTTTAGATTGCTTTGCTGCAGTGGCATTTGTTTTACCAGGCTGTGTGAAAGATCAGTTGGGACACTGTGCCCAGGTTTAACTTCCTTATGACTGGCATACTCCATAAATGGTTAATTATATGGATATATTTTTTTTGTATTATTATTGGTATCTTAGATTCACTTCTAAATAGCAACAGATGTAAAAGAGCTTTATCTATAAAAGTTGAATAATTCTATTACAAGGAAGTAGAAGTTTCTACAAAAGATAAAGAAAGATCCCCTTAAGTCAAGGACAGGGCCAAAAATAAAATCTGTATCTCAAAAGATGAGGAGACAGAAAACGTCTGAAAGCCACAGCATGATGTAATCCTCTCCTCTATTTTTCAAATTCCACTTGAACCTCAGATTGGTTTCTTGTGCCCCAACCCCCTTCACTGGCAGCTGTTTGAGGATCTCACCACTTTGCTGGTTAATGACCTTTTTCTAATTTCCCATTTCCTGGCATTTCTAATTGCTGATTGGTACTTGGTTCTCTCAGTTAGGTGATTCTTTTTCCTCCCTAGAGTCTCATTTCTTTCACACCTCTCTCCCCACTGGTATTTACAGGTGTTATCCACCCTGCTTTGTTTTGGTGGGCTAAAAAAGGAGAACGTTGTTCTCTGACTTGGGGCTTTTTTCTTCATCTTCCTCAGCTGTTCTAGTTAGAGACCATTTCTGCAGCAGGTGAGTGACTCAGGGGTGATGAGGTTGCCATGCCCTGTACATTGAGATCTGCACTGGGCTGTGTCTGTGAGAGGTACCTTTCCTTGCACAGTGTAGAATCATGTCTGTAATCTAAATCTTGTGCTGCTTTGTCTTTCACTTTGATGTGGCTAGCAGGAATGCTTATGTAAGCTATGATGTACACATACATCATAAAAGCCTAATAAGAGCCTAATAAGACTATGTTCTTAATGCTTTTTTAATAATAACAATTAGATACAGCAACTATAATTGCTTTCTAAACAAAAGTAAAGTGTTATTGGTGTAATGCACCCTCACAGGGTGTACATGTATTCCATCCCCACTTATTCTCTAAAGCCTCTCAGCTCAGCCAAGGCCCCGACTTCTGAAGCTTCACATCCTCCTTCTTCTGACAGAGTGGGAAGTGGATCAGCCCATCCCTGCTCCCTGCCCACAGTTTTTACAGGCCTCTAGCAGAGCCATTTGGAGGGGAAGTGAGGATCCAGTATGGACAGGTGGGAAAAGTGCCCACTGCTGCAGCACAGAAAGTACCCAAGACTTGGAGAATGAGCTAGTTAGGATTTTGCATTCCCAGTTTGTTGAAAGAAAAAAATCTTGTTTTTCCAGTTGCTCCCCAAGACATTACTATAACTGTCTGACACTGAAAGAACAGACAGACACAAACACACAAGTACCTACATGGGAAAAAGATGATCTGCATTTTTAAGCAGACGCACGAGTAAATCTGGCAAATAAAACAGTTCAAGAAAAATACTTGTTAATATCACATTGTCATAATTGTTGCAAGCTGCCTGGAAAATTATCTTCATAACCTGGCTCAGCCTGTATTAGAATTTGGATCAAGGGGAGGAGGTATTGCATTGAAATTTTTGTTTGCTACGTGTACTTGCATCCAGATGAAGTCCTCTAATACAATGGCCAAATGAAATAAGCTTGGGTCAGTCACACAACTCCAGTGAGTGTTTGAGCTGAAATACTGCACTTCATCTGCAGTGTAATTCCATTTGTGCTATTATATAATTAAATTGAGACTTGAATCGTGTGTTTTAAAAGATTATGTGACCATATGCAGCTTGAACAAGCGCCAACTTTTGAAATAGTGCTCTTTTTACCATGTCTTTCTCTTATATTTGTTGAGGATTGGTTATTTGTTGAGAGATATTTTTAGGGAGTTGTGGATTTGGGGGATTTTGTTGTTATTTGGGGTTTTTTGGTGGGTTTTTTTCTTTGTTTTTAGGGGTATGTCTTTTGGTTTTGGTTTTGTTTTTTTAATCAGAACTGAATGTTGCCAACATTTAATGAATTGATATGATCTAAGCTTGGAGTACTTCTTCATACAATTCAAAATCACCTTTGGGAAAGGAAAGGTGGAAAAAAAACCTCCAGCCAAACAAAAAAACCAAACAGCCCTGTGAAGACCCAAATGTGTAAAGCATGAAATAATGACACTCCCACTCACATGGGAATGTAAACTAAAACTGCAGAATGTGCTTTTATCAAATCATACTCTTAATTAGGTTTTAGGAGAATGCTTTATAGTCAAGGTTTTGTTGAATAATTTAATTATGAAACAGTACACCTGATTTTCAAACTAAGCCAACTGATACTGCCGGAGATAATCAGCGTGAACAACTGAGTTTTACATACTCCTGTGAAGGCAAGTGGTTTTAGGGAAAAAAAGAAACCATCTCCCCAAACAAAACCTTTAATTTTTTTTTTAAATTTACAAAGATCTTCACCTTACAAATTTTCTAGAGTGGCCTGCCATGGTAAATTGTGGCATTTGATGAAGAAGGTACAACTCAGAGCTGGATGGTAAAATTAAACTGTTGCCACAGCAAAATATAAGAGGGGGATTGTGGTTGACGGTGAAATTCCTTGAATTTAGGGTTTTTTTTAATTCACAATCCTGAGTTTATGAGGTTTCAAAGCTACCTAATTGGAATATGACCTCTTGCCTGGCTGTTGCTGGTAACCCAAATCCTGAGCTCTACCTGAAAACTGACCCAGCTCAAACACAGCTTGAACAGAGCCTTATCAACAAAAATAGAAGTGATGGTGTTTGGTGTTTGTGGGGCTTTTGAGATGGACTCAGTGAGGAGCACATAACCCCATCATAATATATTAATAGAGATCAGTGTTTCTGAGCAAATAAATTTTATTCTGTTCTGTTGTGGCCTTTTTTTGGGTGGGGGTATATGAAGTGGAGGCAGCCAGAGTATACTTTTAACCAGGTGAGTTTGTATTCACAGGCATGTTTAAATGGTAATGGAGTTTGTGTCCTCCCTAGAGAAGGCAAATAATGAGGTGGTTGAACTTTAATAATTTCTGTTTGTTCCTAAAAAGACAATATCCATAATAAACCAAAATTCAGTACTATAATACTTGCAAAGGATAGCACGAAGCCATATGTATTTTTAGCTCACCTGTCCTTTCTCTCCTGAGCAGTCTTGGCCAAAGAAATTCTTCTAACTTAAAAGGGTTTGGTTATTCCTAGAATGCCATTCTATTCCAGTTCTGTTTTGTTAATTTGTGTGTTGTTTCTGCCTAATCTGGAACAACATTAAAAAAAAAAACCCAAACCCTCCAGTTATAGTTTCATTAATCTTTTCAAGATTTCTCTTGTGTGTATAGGATAGTTGTAAGCATCTTATAACCTGGTGCATCTGGGTTGTACTCTAAGTTATTCCAAAAGTTTCAAAGCTGTATTTCCAACACTTTTCCACCATATTAAATACACAAAACCATCATATTTTTCCATGCTTTGCTCGAGCTAGTTAGATTTCAGAGGTTTATCTAGTCATTATTGGTCTTTAAATATAGTCATCATCATAAATGCCCCTCTGTTTCCGTTTGCTCTGCAGAGGTCGAAAGATGAGGTTGGTTTATGAGCTTATTCTGCCATGTGTCACTATCGGCAGCACAATAGAACAGCAGGATGGAGAGGCAGCTCTCACCTCTCCATTTATTACTCTTGTCAACTTGGAAAGGATTTTTTACCTTGTGAAAGGCCCATCAGCAATGAATCAGTGAAGTGAAGACGACAGTTGATTTGTGAATTCAGATTATATAAAGTGACTAGGCTTCAGTGGACTGTGTAGATAAAGCAACTGTCATGATAAGGTGGCATGTGCAATTCCACAAAACCAAATTTATTGCACATTTAAGGAAATCATCCTATTTTAAAATGCCATAAATTTGAAATTGAATATAAGTTATACCCTTGAATTTTGATTTATATTTTGAATATTTTTAATGTGATGCTAAGTAGCATAAATTTAATTCTAGGAGTTTATGCATTCCTTATTTAAGGGTCATTTTGACTTTTCTTCTGAATATGTTATCACATTCCTGATATTTTATGCCAAGCAGAAAAATCACTTTATTTGATATTTAGACTTAATAAACATCAGCAAAGATCAAACTATGATGGCTAGAATAAGACAGGCAAAGTTTATGGAGAAAAGAGAGAGGCCCTAATTTTCCTACTATAGACACAAACACACACTTTTTAGTAGCAACTGCTGTGTTTGTGTCAATACGGGTTTACAGATGATTAGTGATATAAATGCCTCTCAGGTATTTAACAGATGAAAGTGGATAATTTCATGGCCTCACAGCACTCTTCCATTTGACCTTTTCTGCACTGTGAGCCTTAGCACTTGCAAGGCTTTGGTTACAATTGCAGATTCCTTTAGCACTCCCAATTTCTGGACTCCGTTGGGATTTGGGAGTGCACCTCATTCACCAATCATGGGAATTTTCAGTGGTGCTGTGAAGCTCCAGAGGTTTTGTAGAACACTGTTTTGATTGGGGTGGAACATCCATATGGACCTGTAGAGTCTGCTGCCACATAAAGGGGACAAGGTCCTGGCACAAGACATAAGAAAATATTGCAAATAACTGCCCTCCTCTTGTGGATGTACAAAGTACTGTGGAATATCCATTACCCTTTTTAAGAGCTGCCAAATGCTGAAGGATTAGGCAAGGAATAAGCAGTCTTTTCAAAATATTTCATGACAGCTTTACATAATAAAATTTTATGTTTTGAACGTAACACCTGCTGGACTAGCTCAGATTTGAATGGTCCCTCTGACATTGGTCTGTATCAGATGCTTACAAAAAGGTGCAAAGAATTGTACAGCTATGGAAAAAGTGTCAATTGGGGATTTTCTCCCTAAACCAATGCATCTAGCAACTGGCTTATGCCCTCAACTCTAAGTTTTAGTGTCACTTATAAATATCTTTTTCCTTTCTCATCTAACTGTAGATGTTCTTATTATTCACACAAATTTCTAATCCTTTTTGAATCCTGCTAAGCTCTTGGTTTTAATAATATTTTGTGACAATGAGTTCCACATGTAAATTTGGTAGTATATAAAAATGGAGTTCAATGTAGATTTGATGCCTTTAATTTCACTGAGCACTTTTTTCAAAGGTTGGAGCTTTTAAAAACCCAAGCCTTCAGAAAGCACACACAGCTACAATAATGACTTTAATATGTTTCATTATTTATTTTTCTTCTTGCTTTAAAGTCACGAAACAAGGAAGTTCACAGGGTCTACAGGCCATCTTAAGACAAAGATTATTCTCTTACAACACATCTGGGCCTATAATGTCACTTCAGAGAGACGCCTCCTCTCATATCCCAGTCCTGCAGAGTTTACTCCCAGAGAGTTTCTGCCTTAGCTCTGCCTGTTTTGTTGATTATTAAATTTAAGTTTCAGCCTAGACTTTAGAAAGCAGCATACTTCAAAGAATTGTTGGTTTGCATAAGCGTCCATATGTTTGGACCCTTACCAAACATATGGGTTTCACTGAATCGCCTTTGCCCATAAAATGAGATGGACATCTTCAGCAATTAGACTTTTCCTCTGAAATTCTTAATATCAGCAAGTCACAATCTTTAGGTAAATGTGAACAAAGATTAGTTTAACAGTGCTGTTGTTTATTCAACAGCTTGTTTGAAAGTGTTATTTAATTGCTTGACTGCCTTCTTACAGGTTAACTACAGCTATAGTGGCAAGGATATGACTAGTCATATTTTAGTCTTGTATCATTTGGATGTTGAACTAATGTATGTGAATCTGAAAATGAGTCCTTTGGCAAGAATTTCTTAAGAGCTATTGTGGCCAGAAATCCCTCCTGGCATGCACCAAATCAACATTTCCTAAGTATGTTCTAGGCAGAGCTGGGCTCTCTGATGTGGTACAGGCTTCTGACCTTCCAAACAAGGCACTGCTTCCACAGATTTCCAGGCTCCAGATGGCAATAAAACCTGGGGTAAAACTCTGCCTTCATAGTTTAATGGGAACATTTATACTGCCTTCTAATTTCTCCATGGTACCTATGAAGGCATTTAGAAAACCCCACAGTTTCCCAAGATCTCTGTAGCTTGCAGCTTTTTCTTGTGTGATAGCTCCAGCTGGAAGGGATCTGGCAGATGTGCTGTGTCTGGCAATTTGGTTGCACTTGTACCTGAGATGGATGCTCCTGTCATCATCCCCGTGCTCCAACTACAACTGCACATGCTGGAAAACTGCAGCACAGGAACGGAAGTGTGAGTTACAAAGATACTTCAAACACTCAAAAAACAACCCTAATAATCCACAGGACTATGAGTGCTCTTACTTAGAGTCAAGGACACAACAGAGCTGGGAAGAAGGAGTGTAGAATGAATTACAGTCCCTCATACTAGACAAAGAATATTCAGGTTATCTGAGAAAAGCAAATCTGTACATCAGATTAGACTCCATTGTTGTGTGGGTTGTTTACTGCACTTGCTCGGCTGTAGTGAGTACTGGACAGACTGCTTATCATTTGCATGGTTTTGAAAAGCAAAAAGGATGAGATTAATAAACATCTTTGCACAAACTGTTGTGATAATTAGAACATTTACAAAGCAAGTCAGCCCTTTTCACTAGTTTTTCCTGTTTTTGCACTAAATGGTGGTTATTAAAGAAGTGACTGGTCTGCTTTGTGAAGGACAGTCCATAAAATTGCCCTTAAAGCTCAAAGCATGCAAGAGTACAAGTGTCCAAAAGAACACAGAATCCTTCCATGTTTGCTCCTTATGTTTGCAGTACTTGGGTTCTCTCACAGAAATACAAGAGAACTGCACAGGGGATCACAAAGCTGCTCTTTGGCCCCAGAGGTCTGCAGCTGGAGTGGCACAGAGACAGCATGGGAGGGGAGATGGGGAAAATGAAATTCTACTGGTCAGGCTAAAAAGCTGGAAAGTAATTTTTCTCTTCCTGTTAGCATTTTGACAAATCACTTGACAAAAATCTTTGTTTCTTCAATCAAAGTGTGTCTTGTTGATTCCTTTCCTTTAAATCTCATCTTGTGTTAGAATTGCTCTTCAGCTGGAGCACAGTCCTGTTCTGGAGAGGATAGATAGGGCAGCAGGCTGGATGTTGCCACTAGAATGTAGGTAAATGAGAAAACACTTGCTTCTCTTTTTAGGGGCTGGCAGCTTTGAAAACTGGCTTTCATGTGAATATCAGAAACTTTATTGCCTTGACTTGGGTGACCTCATCTACTAGAATGAAGTCATTCATTGAGCCAAGAAAGACAAACCCTCGTTCCAGAGAATTAATCAAGTCCATCAAGAGCTCTGCTTACATCTTATCTCCAGCCAGTGAGAGAGCAAGCAGTTAAAAACTTGACAGCCACCAGATAGCCTCCTGTTCTTCATGTTATGCTAACATCAAAAAGGAGCAAAGAGGCTTCCAAAAGCTCAACTTGCTACTGGATAAGCACAGCTTGACATAATTTCTGACTTGGGGATTACATTGTTTCAAATCAAGGTATTTCTTAGAGAACAAAAACATGGCATTCCAGTGAACTTTAGCTTTTTTTAAAAAAAAAACTATTAACTCTGCCAGATAGGAATGCTGA
Organism: Brachypodius melanocephalos; assembly: GCA_013398615.1. Lineage (NCBI taxonomy): Eukaryota > Metazoa > Chordata > Aves > Passeriformes > Pycnonotidae > Brachypodius > Brachypodius melanocephalos. The sequence continues at coordinate 8,979,083 of VZSR01000393.1, read as the reverse complement.
GCACATAATTGCTCACCCTGCCTTTTCATCCCAAGCTATCGCAGAAGCCATAAACATTCCAATTAGGCAGCCAATTAAAATGAGAAAGAGCCCTCCTGAATTATACAGCAGTTGGAGGCTGTTCTGCCTTTCTACTTGTCAGCCAGTGAAAGGTTTTTATTGCATTTGAACTGAAGGAGGTGAAAGAATTAAGTGAAACAGTGATGTTTGAAAGGCCCATGTGAAGGGGCAGCACAGTGATAATAGTTCTCAGCACTAGTGACAGGGAGCCATTAGTAAGCTATGAAAAGCTTTGTTATGCTAAGAGGTGGACATTATAAAAGGTAGAAGAAAGCAGTTACTTATAAATAAAAAAGCCCCTTAATTTTGCTATTTTATTACTCTTATGGCATGAACTGTATAATTTCAAAATCTGCTTATTTCACATGATGTGGGTTTTTTTAAGGGGTTATTTTTCAGCTCAGCTTATCCTGGTGCAGAATTTTTTCAGAGTAAATTATTTTCTGCCAAAATGGCATCCATTAAGATGTCAAAGAGTGATGGTAAGACACAGAGATCCAAAAGGCAAAGGGAAAAGCTAAATATTTTGGATGCTGGATTGAAAACATGTCATTTAGCAAAGGCTGATTATAGCATAAAACTTTCTCTTTCTCATTCTTCATGAGGAGCCATGGAATCTTACTCATTCTGTTTATGCACCATAAAAGTCAACCTTGCAGTGCTGGTTTATGCCCTTGATTGCAATGTTCTTGACCTTTGGGTGATGGCTAAAGCAGTTCCATACACCCTAAATTAACAATGTGAATTTCCCAGGAAACTTATCTTTTCTGAGGCCCAACCCACACCAAATCACAGAGAAAGGTCTGTTTTTTCCTAATACCACTTTGCTGTGTTAATATGCCTCTCTCCCCCTTATTCTTCACCTGTAACTGCTTTTGGCAAGGCTTCTCTCAATCAGCAGGACCATCGTGGTTGTTTAAGGAGGAATTGAGCAGAGGGGATGGGGGTATAGTACTTGGACAGATCCTTCCTCTGCCTCAGATGTGTCTGAACAGAACTGCACCAGACTGAATAATTTCTATTTTCCTTAGGGCAGGAGAAACTTATTCTGCATTCTTCACTACTTGAATGTTCTTGTGTTGCTCAGCCTCAAACAATATCCCCTTAAATATGTCTGTTTAGTGGTAGATGATATCAATTGATACCACATCTGCCCCTTGTCCCTTTCTTTCAATGTGGAATAGTTTCCATGTCCTCTGCTTCCTTTTTCAGTCAAGTTTCAGCTCTCTAACCCCTCTGCATCTCCTCTTTTCCACTTTGTGTCAATATTTTGTGTCATATCCTGTTTCTTCTTGCATTGCCTGCCTTGCTGCCAGGTCCCCATCTTCTGTGTTCTCTCCATCAGTATTTACTATTCAGCCATTGTATACAGAGAGGGATCCTGTGCTGGAGCTGTTGTCTGAGCACAGCTCATCTGGGTTTGCTGCTTCCTCCCCACCTCTTCAGTTCTCCATTTGTCACCATCCTGCCACAAAGGGGAAGAGTCTGTTGGTTCACCTTTAGTTCTCAGCAAATGTCCAGGATCCCTGTCCAGGGCACTGGCTGCTTCCAGGGCTGTCTGAGCAGAGTGGGTCCACAGCCCCAGGGCAGGAAGGTACTGCCCATGTTCCTGGAGAGAGAGAAGCAGCAACAATGCCATCAGAGACTGGGTAAGCACTAGAGCCATGAAATTGTGAAATACATTTATCCTACAGCTTCTCCACAGGCAGAATATTTATTATTAGAAATATAATTTCTGTCATCTTGGGAAGTGTGACGTGTTCTCGTAGAGACAATTTTGTATATTGAAAGAACATAAAAAGCAGGATTCATTCTGTGCATAACATGTCCTAAAGCTTATATGTAAGTGTTTTCCCATTCGGATTTGCATTTTGTCAAAGCAGGCCATAAGGAAGCTGGATGATGTTTTATAGTCTCTGTGGTGCAGAAGGTCAGACTAGGTCTAACATTCCCTTATGGCATGTGCATCTGTGCAAGATATTTATTTCCCATGCTCAAAGATGGCAGCATTCCTTTCCCTGTGTTTCCCTTTTGCCAAGATACCATGTGCACAACAGTATGGCCAAAAGGAAGTCTGGGCTCTGTAAAAGCTGCATGAGGAAGCTTTCACTGAAAGAGAGAATAAAGATGGGCTTATTTGGGTTGTTTCTGAAAGCTTACTCCTCAGCCATCTCATTAATTTTTAGGGATTGATTTCTAGGTTGACCTGTAGCTCCTGGAAGGTAATAGAAAAGTTGCTGTGGCTTCAGTGGATCTGGTGAATATGCAGCCACAGCTCTTTGTTTCTTTGTCCCTGCTCCAAGCTGTAGTGGAGAGTGTTCACAGGAGTTCCATGGGTAGGTGAAGAGTATCTGTGTGCAGGCACTGCCCAATGTCCCTTGGGAGAAGGAAAGTGCTGGGTGGTGCAGCTGTGTGTGTCCCACACTGCTCCTGATGAAGTGGGTGTGTGCAGAATGGGTGCAGAATCTGGACTTAAAATAGAAATTTTGGATTTCAGTAACATCTCACCTTTGTATAGGAACAGCACAAAATTATTTTCAGTTGTCAAATATTCTGTCAAATACAGATTGACAGAATCTCCTGCATTAAAAATTGAATGTTTCTCATGTAAGACCCAAACCAAGGAATATTTCGTAAACCAGTATTACCAAGATGACCACCACTGGACATTCCATGTAGTTGGAGATGGCATCCAACTTCACAATCACCAAGAGAGAGAATCATGGTAAAAAGAGACCATGTGGTTCAAAAAGATGACGGTAGATTCCAGATCTGGAAGGCTGGGAAATTATACTGTTAGTTTTGGGATGTAGAATAAATTTGATCCAAGAAAAATACTGAGTGCTTTTACTCTAGGTAGGAAACAGCACAGTACAGAAATTAAATTGGTGACTGATGGCTATATCTGAAGCTTCAGACAAAAGGACAAATCCTGCTTGAGCTGGACAACTCCACAAAAGAAATTTACTTACAGTGTTGACATGAGCTTCTAACATGTTAGAAAAACAGAGTGTTCCTGGCAGCAATCAGATACCTCTGCTACAAATGGACAAGCAGGAGAGGATTTTTACCAGACAAATGGTAACCTGGAATGTAGTTGTAAGTTAAGGGAAACAGGAGGACAAAAATAAAGAAGAGAATGACCATGCAATAGTGATACCAAAGGCTGAGGCTGTGCAAGTTGACAATGTCGAATCAGGAGCACAGCTTTCACTGGCTCCTGTTTTAAGGACAAATAGAAGGTGAACATAGAAATGACCAGTACTGAGCAGCAGATTCCCCTAATAGAAAATAAGAGCTAGGGACAGCATCAGAAAAATTGATTTCTCAGAACTTCCCAACAGGCAGAGAGTGGGAAAGGGAAAGTGGCCATCTTTGAGCCTCTACATTGTGGCACTTCATAAACCAATTTTGTAAAAATTCTAAAAAAGGCTAGTGAGTGTTTCTAGAAACAAAAGAAGGCAAATATTTGAGGAGCTGTGTTTTAAGTGTGGAGCTGTGGCCATGCTGCATACATATCATCTTTAAATATTTCTCTTATTTTTGGGAAAAAAAAGTTCAAATATATTTCAGTAGTTAATTGCATCCAAGTTTTAACTTTGTCTTTTTTTCTGTAATTAATTTTTCATGGCAGGAAACATGAAAAATCATGATTATTTTGACTATTTAGTCTTACTTGCTTCTTAATCCTCTAAATTTACTGCAGAGATAATGGGCAGCAGGGATGACATCATGCATATACAGCTGCCTTTTTAAGTGCCAGGGCCAGAGGAACCACTTATAGTAATTAGGAAATCCTTAAACAAGTGTTTGTGAAGTATTGGCTAACCCTCACTGTTTGCTTTTTTCTGGCACCACACTAGAAAGGTTTGACCTTGAATAATTATCTACTCACTGACTTTCTATCTTTTCCAGTTACTGGTTTCCAGGCTACTGGTTGATTGCTTTACTGTGGTGTGATATTTTCTATATTTTAAAATATAAATAAAATAAAAAGGCCACACTCCCTCTTAATCAAATAAGGAGGTGACTGATGTAGTGTATTGAGCAGGCCCTAAGGAATATTTCAGAAGGATCAAAGATAAATCGAGCAATATTTGATAAGCTTTCTATAATGTGTAAATTACCAGTGTTTTCATATGCTGTACTTCAAAACTTCTTCCCATTAATTTTCACTCTTTCTATCTTGTCATTAATTAAGAATCTTCCTACAGTATATTTAGATATATTTTGACCTTAATTATCATCACCCACTTTTTAATGTTTTCAGTTCGAGACCCAGGAAGAATTGAACAGCTCAAAGAGAATTGTGAGCCACTTGTGAATACTCTGTTCAGCTGACTAAAAAGAAGGTTGTCTAAAACTAGAGGGCAAAGTGTTAAATATAGCATCTTTTGTCTGATTCAGTCAAGTTTCAAACTTGTCATTTACACATTTTAAATTCATCTCCTTATTCAGCCTGCATAGCACTCAGACTGTGGACCAGTGGATGCAGAAACCCTTGTTCACTAGTGCAGTGAGCCACTACGCCAATTGGTCAAAGTCATTCTTCTCAGAATTATATTAAATCACATAAGAGATACTTTCTTTTTTATCAGCAAGGTTATCATATTTTTATGTGGGATGCAAAAATACATTTGAACGTGGGCATAGGGAAAAATTCAAATGAAAAAAAAAAATCCAGACAAAAAATATCAGCGTATGAGTATTCCTTTGCAGTGAATTGCATTTGTATTCTCTCATCACTGGATGCTAATTTTTAGGCTAAAATCTATGGTGATATCCTTGTAGAAAAGAGAACATCATTATTTCCCCAAGAAATTTAACTTTAAAATAAACCTTTTGCTTTCATTCTGACTTGGTTTTCATTACCACTCTACCTCTTATACTACTGAATGAATTCATATGGTTGTCATTTTTTTAAAAAAACCCTTATCTTTTAGCCAAATTAAACTGTGTCACACGAGATACCTTTAAAGGTCTTTCATCTGCTGTATTATATCTAAGAAGCAGCACCACTGTCAAAAAAATCAACTAATTAAGAATGCAATGCTGAGACATCACCTTAGAGGCAGTGTCTTTGAGGAACAATGCTGCCAACAGAAGGGTCAAGGAAGATGACACCAGCTGCTGTCTGCATGCTGGGGCTCTCACACAGCCCTGCACAACTCTGGAAGCTGTTCCACAGCCTCTGCAATGACTCCACAGCCTTTGGGAAGACTGGCAAGATTAAAACTTTACAGTTTCCCTTCCTAAACTGCAAGTTTCTGCTCTTGGAAATTTGTGAGGTGTTGCAGTAGTTCTTGTGTACACAATTATATGTGACAGCCCTGCATTACTGGGAAAATGAAGTGGCACATACACTGTGAGGTTCCTGAGGAGTATTGCAGTAAGTTCTGGAGACCCACTGGTATGTTTCCTCATCTGATCTGATTACTCAGTCCAGTGGAAGGTGAGCTTGAACTGTTCTGAATTATCCTTTGTCAAATCTCAAGACTGACAAAGTGAATCTGACTTACATATGAAAAATGGATAAACCCATGCTTTATTCCTAATGGCAGTTCTTTCTCCGGTGATGATTGTAAGTTCCACTTCTTTGGTTTAGAACACTTGCAATGTAGCTGAAAACAATTTTTAACACATTAAGCTGTTTAAAATAGAACCAGTTCTGTCTTGAAAAAACTTTGCCTCAACAAAGAATAAGAAAAACCATGTTTGACACAAGTTTAGTTCAAGGGAATGTCGGTAGCACAATCTGAACCTTGGGCAACATCTTGCCAGAGAGGAGATAAAGAGGTGTGGTGTGGAAACCTGCTGCTGGATGTGGGAGAGCAGTTGGAAAGGACTCTCCTGATGTCTGATGTGATGGTGGAAGACACAGAGAGAAAGTTCTCAAGTATAAGTTCCCAAATCCCACGGTTCACAATCTTCATGTGGCCTTCTAGGTGAAAATTGTTAAAATTTTAAGGTCTCTGAATTGCCAGATCTGTGGGTGCATTTGTAAACATGCCTTAGTTTGGAAAATAAACCCTTCAATAGATGGTATCTGGTTTTTCTGCTGTTTCAATTTAATATATTAGAGAATTTATTTTTATCATTATCTACTTCTGGGTTTTATACTTTGCACCAGAGCAACCTTAGCAAACAGTATCCAACTTGGGATTTTATAAAGATTGTTTTATAAAGGCTCATGCGTGAACCCCAAGCAAATCATTCTTCTGGCACATAATAGCTTAATTACAAAATAAAGATTATTTCAATTAAAACCAAAGTCAATCTATTTCTGGGTTTTAAAATTGCTATTTCATAATGTACATCACAACGCATAACAGCATGGGACAGGAAATGACTAATACTTTATCCAATTTAATTTATATCAGTGGAAGCTTAACCTTGATGCCTTGGCCATAATTCAAGTGGGAGTTAACACCCTTATTTATACCAAATTGTTGTGAGACGTTCAGCAGCACGCAGCGGCCAGGGCTGCTGTGCTGCTGTGCCTCTGCACACACACCCTGCACCCTGGGGACACTGAGTCACACCGAGGCACAGCCAACCCCGAGCCAGCAGCGCTGCTCCCGAGCCACCTGAACAGTCACAGCCCTGCACGTCCCATCCTCTGCATCTCCTGCAGAGAACATCTTCCTTTCCCTGTCACTGGCACTGTCTCCCGCAGTTGAGGAGATGCTGGGAGGTGGGACTTGGTGCTTTGCGTTTTTAGCCCTGATGGTCATCCTCCCCGAAAAAAGATTCCTGTGAGCAGCAGGAGAGCTCGTGGTACCCCCTCAAGTTGCCTGGAAGTAGAGAAAATCAAAGTGGCTCTTTGGAGGGTTTTTGATGCAGGCTCTGGAGCCTGACTCAACGTGAAAAAAAGGCTTGAGTGTTTGCCAGAATGCTAATGTAAGTAATTGGAATAGCTCCTAAATGACTCCAAAGTACAAATATTTTTAATTAGTCATTGTAAAGATATAACGTAGCAAAGGTAAGTGGTGCAGAAACAGGATGTTGGGCCATAGCAACTCAAGATCTTTAAACAGGGATGTTGTTCTGCCCAGAGCAAGTTCATCCTGAGAATCAGCAATCACTTTCAGGCCTCCTAGTCCATCACAGTTGTAGCTCTCCAGATTGATTTGGTTTGGTTTTTTTTCTGTCTTTTCTACATAAATTCATGAACAAATTGTGTTTTTAGATCAATCAATCTTTTTAACAACTAGCAGGGAACCCTCTTGCCATGTCTCTGATGCATTGAAGGCACACACGTGCTCAGACATGGGTACCAGTATGATGGCAGAGGGTGCTCACAGCTGGAAAGATTTCCTTTGATTTCCTTAAATCCAGTGATGACATTTCATATGGTCATTAGGTTCTGCCAGTCTTATTGCCTTGCTAGGTTGAGTTCATATCTGCTAATTTTAGGTTTGCTTTGTTCCTTCAGAGAAGGAAGGAGTATATAAGAAGAGGAAATTAAAATTAATTTTAGTAGAATAATAGACATAAATTGCAGCTTATGCTTTGTGATCTCACCTGCCACCTGCACATGCTTAAATATAGTGTATCTCTTAAACCCTCAGCCTCAAACATTCTCTTACTTGCACTGAAATGTTGTTGTGCTGAATTTATCAGCTTATTAAGCAGTTGTGTGTGTTTATCTTATTTTGGGGTTGTTTAACCATATACGTGTGTGCACACACACCCCCTCCCTGCACTGTGTGCTACTGGAAGTGAGCAAATTGCTCCTCTTAATGGATGAATGGGTGCTGGATGTTTGAGGAGGTCTGGATTTCTCTGTCATCCAGCTGCATGTTCTTTTAAATTGCTTCGTGCAGCTCCAGCAAAGTGATCCTAGGGCGGACTTGAGGCTGAGCTTGATGGCTTTGACTTGCTGACAGCACCTGGCACCGTCTCTCCCTCTGCCCACACCCTGTGAGGAGGAGGACACGTGTTGAGGTGTGGGGGGGCTCTGTCTGCACAGAGCTCTGTGCCAAGAACCACTGGAACCTGCCGTAAATCACAGCACCCCTGAAACTGCTCTAATTTGTGCCAGGGTGTATCGGCTGTGTAAGAGCTCTGTGCATCCACAGCCTCGCTCTCTCCACCTCCCTGCAGCCAGGCTCTGCTCTGGCTGCAGGCAGCACGTTCACCTTCCTACAACCACACCTCTTACAGCCTGTCCCCCCTCTGCTGCTGCTTTCAGTGCTTATCTCCTGCTGCTACAGCAGGAGCTGCTGGTTGAGGGCTGTTTTTACAGGGAAGGCCTACAGCAGAGTAACGCTACACATAAAACATCCTCCTTTTAATAAATAACCCCAAGTCATTTGAAATTAGGGTGCAAGAAATGGTGTATCAGATGCCTTTTCTACCATCTGAGGAGAGCTTTGGACCCACCATGAGGGTGTAGACCCTGCAGCAAGGAACCCACTGGCCAAAGGTTGGAACTCCTTTTTGGCCTTGTTTAATCTTTCCATTCCAGGAGATGAAAAGCTTTTATCTTTAAAGAGTTATCCTCACCTGATTTTTTTTTTTTGTTAAGTGTTTGTTTTTATTCTTTCCTGGCCCCCTTTAATTCTATCTAATGTGGTATTGGAGAGCAAGTGCCTTTTAGCAGCCTTGCTGCTGTTTGCCTTCTCAGTCCCCAGCCAGTCCCAGCTGCAGGCTGCTCCTCACCCAGATCCCAGTACCTAGGACATCCCTGACATTTATTTTGCATTTCAAATTCAAAAGCATTTTACACCTCTAGATATTTTCATAAATTTCCATAAAACACTTAGAGTGTTGTTCCTTGAGAAATTATTATATTTTGCATTTGGTTTATCCTCTAAAAAAGACCTTTTCCTCCACATGGTATCATTGATACCATGTACATTGCATCCCTCATATTAATACTCTGATCAATCACTGCTGACAATACGGTGTCTTTGTGTGAGGGGCTGTAGGACAAATGTTTTAGCTTGTGAGAAGAAAATTGTTAGCATTTGAATAGAGAAGAGCGTGGGGGAAGGATTAATAGCCTACTTTGATGGATTAGAATGTAGGAAAATTGCTCAATATTAATATGAAAATGTTTGTGAATTGGCTGTGTGGGGCTGTCAATGGAAAATGAGGGCCAGTGATTATGTCTCCAAGGCCTTATCAGTTCAGACTTGACTCTCACCAAAGACTTTCACACAAAAGACTGATGAGAGCACTAGAAAATAGCTGAATAAGAACCACTACAATAAGCGAGCCATTCAGCCACCAGTGTCACGATGTCAGGTTTTGTGCCCTTTATGTAATATTGTACATCTTTATATTAACATATCTGAATATGGATTTGTAATAAAAGAGGCAAATGAAACTACCTGCTAGACACTTTTATTTCTATAATTTTTTTCTTATCTCTGAAATATGACTGGAAAATGAACTAGGGTTAGCCTTAATAAACAACTGTGCCTACAAGGGAGATTTCTTTGTGAGCAGTAGGTTAAGGGTTTCAAATATGGCTCTGTATTTATTCTTGGAATAAAAAAGGACTGTTTGATGGTCCTGAGAGACGTCGCAGGAAAACTTGTTTCCTATTACCATAGCTTCAAAACAGATCAAACAGACTGTTTCTTCTGTGTCCTGTGCTCTTAATAAGGTTTTAAATGCAGAAGTATGCCTAGTTATAAATGTATTTAACATAATTGGTGTATCTCAAGTAACTTTACATATTAAATTACACATCCTCTTTTTGTTTTATATTTTCTACATACTTTGTCTACCCAGGGGCTGAATTAAAGCTAAGCATGCCTTGGCTGTTGACATGTAACTTGTGGAGCTGGACCTCCAAAAGACCCCTACGTTGTTAGTGAGCTACAATACTAGTAGTTAGTTAGTTACAACTTCTATTGCATTAAAATACAATAATTGAAAAATAATTTTATGAATGAAAGGTTATGCTTTTCCCCTGTTATTTTGAATATGACTTTCTTCTTGCTTTGGTTTCTTATGTCCCATTTTTGATACTCAGTGTCTGATTTGGCTTTGCATTTCTTGTGAGCTGATGGCAGACATCAGTCTCTGTGTGGTGACAGTGACAGTGGATCCAGAGCAGCTGAACTGTCAGCAGGTGTTTCTGGACAATCTTGCTGCTCTCAATCACATCCTTGTTACCACCCAGCGTTGTGGTAAATCTCTTATAAATTAACAGAATAAACTCTGGAAGCTTTGCTTGTTCCAGTGGTCATGATTGGGTTGAGCCTGCTCACTGTTGGCATCAGGTCGTGGTTAGCAGTTGTCACTCTCTGAGCTCTGGTGCTGCTGGTTTATCCAGAATAATTTCATTTGATGCAAGTGACCTTCGTGAGGTTTAAGGGTTGTGTTGCGTGTTCCACAGATCCTTGGACCAGCTCTGCTTCACTCTTGCAGTTCAGATGTCTTTGTGCTACCTGTGACCTGGCCCAAGCATCTGTTTGAAAGAACAGACAACTCCTAAGAGTTACACAACAGTGACATAATAATCTGTCTTATGAGCACTTGTCCTCATGGAAAATGCAAAGAAGGATGGAAAATTTAAAAGAAAATCAGGACAGACCATTTAGTAAATCTTTTGCAAAATCAAAACTATACAGAACAAGATGTTAATGAATTTAACTTTTGCTAAATACCTAAATTTAGAAGATGCTTTTTCTTGGTGGTGGTGGTTTAGGAGAGTGGCAACACTTTCCTATTCAGAAATTTTCTTTAAATTTGATTTCAGCATTCTGTTAAAGAAAATGGTGTGTGTTTATCTATATTAGAGAAAAGATTTTGGTATAAAAGGCAGTCTCAATATTGCAAGACCTTAATTATAAGTACACAACTTTTTAAAGCTTAGAGTTTTGTACATAATTAGTAATCCAGTTTCTTCTCCTTGCTTGTAAATCACAATCTGGTGCAAAACAACTGTTTGGCACTTGGCTATTTGTAATGTACTCTAGTTAGTACTAGATCAATAAATCTTTATAACTTGTGCCAAGTCTCCTCAGTGGCTAAAAAAGGAATTTTGTGCACATTTCAATAAAGCCAAAATAGCAGACTAGTGTTTTAAATACAGTTGTGTGTTAAACAAAGTACATAGCATCAGCAGTTGTAGGAATGTAATCCACTTTTCAGACATTAGCAATCAGCCAATAATAAAAAGTAAAAATTTAAATACTGTAGTGTTTTCAAGTCTAACTTGCATCAAACTCAGTGGGGGTTCCTAATAGATGAGATGCAGAAAGTTCACTTGTCCAACTAGTGAGAGCTTGTTTTAAATTATATGTGTGCCACATGAAATAATTGAAGTGCAATGCATCATTACTAACTTAATTTAAACAGATTCTAATATTTTACAAAACAATTGATTATCTGAGTGATTTCATTACATGATAAGTAGCAAATGGGCCTTCAGAAGAAAATGGGGAAGATCACCAATCTTACCAAATCTAGTGCAGCAGCAAGTTCAGGCTCTGGTTTGAAGCTGTGCTAGTGTTGTCATATTCTAATAAATTCATTCCGTTATTACATGTTTTAGCAATTTTATCCACAACGCTTTTCTTATGAACTTTTCAAATCTGATTTACTGTGTTTGGCTGCTATAATTATTTAAGATTCACTTAGAACCTTGTATGAATGATACCACCCATTAATTAAAATATTCCACGTATAATTTCACAGAAGAAATGACACCTAGTACTTTATTTTCATCTCCTGTTCCTCTGCTGCTTTGTCTCCATAGTTGCAATTAGGAACTACATTTTTCTGCATGTTTGATACTATGTTTGGTAGTGATAAAAATGATTAATGATACTGCGTGAGTAATCCTCTTAGTATATATAACTAAGGATGTGTCTTTGTGGACAGATGCAAGTAAACATTAATTTTGCTGCTTGTGCTCATCAGAAGCTCGTGCCAAGCTGGCTGGACCCAAACTAGTGTTAATCTGGAAGCCTTATCACAACTCTCATGTCATGTTATACCTGAACTTCTGTCAATGTTGGAAAGCCAGTAAAGATTGCACATAAGCGAATAAAATTGGAGATAAAATAAATAAATTAGGAATTAGGTTCATGCCATTATTAAGGACTGGCCCTGAGGTCTCTCACAAGCTGTCCTTGGGGTGTGATGCTTCTTTTTGCAGCTATATTGGACAGAAAAAGATTTCTTTTAAACACAGCTAAGGTGTAGGAGGTGAACTGCAGGTGGTTCTTCTCTCCTTCCATATTTGTCTTTCCCTCCAGTTGTAGAGGGGGGGAAGGAAAGCTATAAGAAGGGTGGAAGAACAAATGCAAGTGTGAGGCTCTGCCTGTGAGCTGGGCAGGTTGGATGCCTTCTGGGGGATTTCTAGCAGAGGCGTTTGATTTGCAGGTAATCAATCACCCATTGGCCACAACTGCTGTGAGCAGACTGGAAAACATGAACATCCAATATTCAATCATTTGTTTGTATTTCATCTCTGGTGATTGGAACAGTATTTCCAGGCTCCCCTAGACTTGTTGGGGGTCACATTGGCCCTGCTGATCCTGCTCATACAGCAGAACCTGTGCACAGCATGGCATGAGCAGGGTGCCTGCTTGGCTACACCGTGGCAGCTGGAAGCACAACCATAGGAAACAGGTCAGGGCTGTGCTGTGGGAGCATCCTTGGTTTCTCCAAAGACTCTTTAGAACAACAGGCCATCAGGTGCCCATCAGAACAGTTTTCCAGCTGACTCAGCACACCCTGGCTGTGGCCAGGTCGCTGGTGAGTTTGTTCTTTATAATGAAGAGTGACAATTCGAAGTTGTTTCGCTGTTGCTTTACCAAGGGTTGGGGGGCAGCTGTATGTTCTTGTTTCCTGTAATGTGTGGTTTCCTTGCTTGTTTTGCTGAAGACACCACAGCAAGTGTTTGAAATTTATACCAAAATAGGTGTAATGTGATATTAAAGTAGGTGCAGGTTAATTTTGAAGGAAGGATGGTTTTTATAGTTAACTCTCTCATTGCACTTCTTACTTCCATTTATGGAATGACTCTTCGAGAGAGAAGTGATGACCTTAAAAAAAATTGTAAGGTGATATGTAGATACTGTTTTCCACAGTTAAAGGTCACCTTGACTTTTAATCTTGACTGCCATACTTTTCTTCTCATTAAAATATTTGACAAGAATTCTTTGCATGAATGAACAGCACAGAACACCTTAAGACTACTCAATTTTCACTAGAGGTGTTGCATTGTAGTAATAAATAATTGTACTGGCAGCTAAAAATCATTATCTGGTGCACACATTAACAAATAAAATGCTCTTTTATACATTTATTACCTTGAAAAACCTGTTTTTTCTCATAAAGGGATTAAGCAACAGCACTGAGCATGTTTCTTAGGTATTTTGGGTTTGAATATCGAATTCCTTGCAATAGTACAGAAAGAAAAGAATATTTGCCAAACACTTTGATTCCAAACAATTGAATATTTTTCATGATTGACTTTAATGATTCATTTCCTATTATGCAACTCTACTCCCATTCTAGATTGTCAGCACTTGAAGTGAAATATATTTCTGAACATCTGTTCAAGTATCTCTTGGTCTGATTTCTTTTATAGGAGTCAACCTAAAAATATGGGGCTATTTTAACATAGAAGCTTTGTTATTCACTATACCCAGATGTCATTCTGAAACAGAACAAACTCAGGTTTAGCTGTCATGAAATCTGACATCATAAATTTTATACCACTGAATAATAAGCCAAAATGGAAATCACTATGCATAATGCAGAAAGTCTTGTAACTTGACCTTTACGTAAAAGGAATGATTATATGTAAAAAAAGCTTTGTGAATTAAAAATGTAATTCTTTTCACCCTCTGTAGCTTGAGGGTTGCTATAGGCACTGAGTTTTTATTGTTATTTTTATCCCACTTAAACGAATGCAGTTTCCAGCACTCAGCTGGGAGGACATGCTGAAGTGGAGCAAGGCGAAAATAGGTCAGAAAGTGATAGGCCAAGCCACTTCCCTTGGAAAACCACATGTAATCCCAGGCACACTGATGAATTTTTTAATTGTGTATATTTGTCTTCAGATTGTTATTCTGTTTCAGGAACAGAAAGAAACTGGTTGACACTGAGCACCAAAGACCAAAATACCAAATAGTCCAAGTTGCTGTGAAAAGCCTCAGTTCTGAAATTTGTTTAACATCTCTTGACAAGTGCTATTGTTTGTGAAGTAAATGTTGAAGATGCTCTTTGCCAGAAAGATTCATTACTGAAAAGTCTTTTGTGTTTTAATTAGACTGTGGTTTAATTGCAATGCATTTAGGATGCTGATTGCATGAAGGGAAATATGAGGAATAGATCACACTCATCTCCACTGAGACCTAGGGTCAGTTGGTAAATTGAAAGTTGTTACCTAAACTTTTTTTTTCAGTTCAGTAGTTTTCTTTCAAGACACTAATTTCATTGTATGAATACTGACGGTAATTGAATAAATGTTTGAATATTGCCACCAAGCTGTGAGACTTGAAGAAATTAGTTTCTAAACCCGTGCAGGGAATTTGTTTGACATAATCAGTGCCTTTAGATTCATGATTACAGGAAAAAGAGAACTGGTGTTGACTACCAGAAATCACAAGAGAAAAAGAAATCTTTTTGTTGCATGTCTCTGTAACATATCACTTGTATTACTTCTTGACATTGTACATTTCTTCCTAATCTGAAATTAAAAAAGGCATGCTTACCAAAGTCTCAGTTGGCTGAGCTGACATTAATATTGGAAATCCCAAACATCTTTCTGAAAGAACAAGAATAGGAAACCAGACTGTGTAACATCCAAGTATAAAGACTTAGATGTAATGCTGATTGTTTTCATAAACACTGTCCACTTTGACACATCTTTGTCTAATCCGCTCCCCTTTACGCCTTTCCTGACGGGAACCTCTTCTCTCCCTCCTGGCTTTGCTCCTTTTTAAATTAGAAACATATCTTAACAGTGCTGTTCTGCTGAATGGCTTTCAGATTTAGTGAATAAAACAAAACAAAACAAAAAAGAAATGTGAAACCTACAAAGAACTGTCTGACAACACAGAGAGAAGTTAAATCTAAATCAGGTTTTCAAGAAAATCGCCAGAGCATTTCTCAATTTAAATTTTATTCGCAACAAATATCAGCTACCTACTCATAGCTAGTTAGCATTTTGACTTGTGCAGATGTTTGCAAGGACAATTGTGCACCAAAGCGCTGCGTTTTATTTCTGCTTGCATTTTCAGAAACTCTGTAGTTGTTTCTAATTAAAACATTCCCAAAATTCATATTTGAGAAGAGATCATGTTTTAAAAACTGCGGATCCTGTAGTTGCCAGGATTTCTGGGTCTGTTGACTTGAAAGAAGCTAGGCATGTCTGTAATATATATCTGCAGGTTTTTTCCTAGCAAAGTGTTTATGCATATATGTAGCTTTAAGTCCTTGGGCAGACTGATTAACATCTGTTTGCATGCTTAAAATGACACCCATGAAATGACACCCATGCTTATGAGCTTTTTGAATGAAAATAGGAATGTCATTTCTATGGCGTTAAGAGGTTGTTTTTTTTTTTTTAATTGCAAGTTAAAATGCCTCATTTTTAAATTTCTGAATGGACCACATAAATAAATTTCTTGGGAAGAGCCCAGAGAAACTCTTCGCCAGCCTTTTCCTGCCGAAGGCCAGCAGCAGTCCCTGTGCTCTGCCATGCCTTGCAATCCTGGATGGCAGCCGAAGGGGCTGTGACAGTGATCCTCAGGCTGCCACATATGGCACACAGGCCAAATGAAATACTGTACATCTTTGTCCTGTCAGATGCTTTCCTTCAGAAACATGTCACCAGATCAAAGTCAAATGTGTACTCTTAAGAAGGTGTTTTGTTTTGTTTTTTGGTTTTTTTTTTTTTTCCTGAATAGAACACCATATCATATTAAGGAGCTCTGCAAGTTGAGGGATGATGACAGAGTTTAGCAGTTCATACCCTTAGAGCAGCCTTGTGAGTAAAGGCAAGCTTTGGGACCTCTCCTATTCTATATGCTTGATCCCATACCTGCCAAATATGTTATGCTAAGGGTGTCTGCAATTGGCCATGCCTCACTGCCATTAAGCAAGGCTAACCTAAGGAGATGATAACATTTTGTATCTGTTTGAGAAGATTTAAATCTTCTCACTGGTGAGGGAGCTTACTAAAGCAAATATGGATTTGTTAGCAGGTAGCAGAGAAGTAAAGGAAAGTAATATGTCTGCACAATTGTTTTAGCAGCCACCACTCATCATCTTTTTAAAAAGTATGTCACAAGCAGATATCTTCACTAATTTTACTCTTCTAGTGGGCTTTGTACTGCTTTCATCTCCATCTGCCAACTCACCAAGGTCAGTCTAAAATTAATCCAAGTCAGTGTTATCGCCATCTTGAACAATACTAACGAATTTTCCATTAGTAAGATTGCACCAAAATACTACTGGTGAATGTTTTCTACATCACAAGACAGTCTGGAGGGAGATATGTATTCATCACCATGGAAACATGAGGTTCATTTTAAGTAGTTTTGAGTTTATTATTAAACCAGCCTCAGTCACGGCTGTTGGTTCTGTTGTGCAACTTGCTTTCCTTAACTGAAGGCATTTTGGATGAAATCATGGCTGCTTCTTAATCCTGAACAAAATAGGTCATTTAGTTCTGAAAAATTTCTAACATCTAGAAACAGCATCCTACTGGCTGAGCTCACTCCTTTCATTCCAAGAGAGGAGCCTGCATGTGTGGCTGATTTACTTCTCAAGCACTTTGCCAGTTGTATTTCCCTTGTCTTGGGAAAAATAAGATAACTTTTCTATAATTTCTGGAGTTGAAGCAATGACCTGTGTTGTAAGAGATAGATGGAAGTTTGTGTGCATAAGCTGTAACTTTTAGCCATTGGTAACACCATAATGATCAACTCTAACATGATTTCACCAAAATCATGGAGTGGTTAAGTTGAATTTCATCGTTATTGCAGGAATAGTGCCTGGCAGAGTCAGATTGTTTTCTTTTTTACTTTTATTTTTCTCCTGATGATTATTGCTTGTAGGAAGTTTAACTTGGTACATGAAGAACAACTGTTTGACAGTCAAGTGTACTAAAAGTTGTGTATATGGATGTGTTTCTTTGATATTTAAAGTCACAGGAAGACAAAATATATATCGAAAATTTGAATTTAATTCTGAAAAATATGAGGAGGGTTTTTTAACTGAAAAGCCATCTTGGTTTGATTATAAGCATTAAGAATATAAGAAACAGAAAGGTAGATATGGGGTTTGATAATAAGGTAGCTTCAGTATATATCTTTAAAATTTTCAGACTCTTTTTAATGATCCCTTGGGATCACATCTCCATTGTTACATCCACCTGGGCATGGCAGGTTGCTTTCCTCCCCAGAAGAAAGGAGAAGAGCTATTTATGAAAGTAAAGGTGAAGAGGACTGGTGAAAGAAAATGACTGTTGTGTGTGAAACTCTATAAAGTTTCTCTGGTAACCTGGGACTCAGCTGGGGCGAGGATGAGGGGTGGCTTCTGCACACAAAGTTCTATTTTCCTTTTCAAATATTTTGTTTGGTTTTTTTTCTTTGTTGTGGCTATTGATGGTTAGCAGCAAGGTCTCCTAGAGGCTGAAATGTAATATTTTCTTTTGGGGGATTTGCTTGGGGCTCCAGTAGAATATTTCAGCAGAAAATTTAATTTCACCACCAACAAATAAATGTTGAGAGAGAGACCCCACCAAAGGGGTTCATCCTTTGCCAGGTAGAGTTGTCTGTGACCACGGGCTGTCTTGATTTGATGTGACTAACCAATAAGAAAAAAACTCTATGCAAATAACATATTTGGAAAAATTCATTTCAGAACAGACTCGTGAATGGCTTTTCCCTAGAAGAGACCAGTTGAATAATGGCACTACACACTGACAGACATTAAATAGAAATATATGTTTGTAGCTTTTGACTTGAGTTTACTTACTCTAGTCAATAAACTTAGGATGAGAAGTGCATGTCTTCCCATCAGTGCATTTGTGGTGAGTGGTAGCAAGGAATACTCAGCTTAATCCTGAACACATGATGGTATGGTTCACATGAACACCCAGTGCCAGATTTAGCTTACCTCACGCTTCTGTAAAATAACGCAGGAGATTTATAGGAAATGAAAAACGTAGAAATAAACAAGTAGTAAGTGTGTGGCTGGTGCTCCTAATGGGGAAAGCCAATCTACATTAAAAAAGGGCTTTTCTGCTTGTTTAGACAACACCACTTAACCCTGAACAAATATTTAGATACATTATATTCAGCGGTATTTCTTTTTTTTCAATGAATGGAGTTATTTGCATATCTATTTTGCTGAAGCTTGGGATTCTCTTCTGTGGAAACATCCCTTTCTGCCATGAGTGAAATGCCTTTCACCGAGGCAGCAGCAATACAGAACTGCTTTTTGTCCTAAGGTTCCTTTCCTGAGATTTTCCAGGTCAAGTTTGCAGTCTCCCCTACAAAGCTTGGTGCCAATAAATCTAATCCTCATTTCATTTGATAAACAGAAGTTGTAGCTCTACATGTCTCCGTATTTTGCACTTGGCTGGGAAGCTGCCTTGCACTTCTCCCACCCTCACCCCTCCCCTCTGCGACTGTCGGGTTACATTTGAATGCCAAAAAAACAGAATTAGTTTTGCACATCAACGCTGACTTATAAGGCTATTTGAAGTTAAAGCTCTTTGCCAGGTTCCATTTTCTTCACAGTGTTCCCTTCCGCTTTGGGTTTGAAGAAGGAGGAAAAAAAAAAGAAAAAGTTATTTAACAAAACTTGATCTGTTTGAAACTGCAAAGTCCAGGCTGTCCTTCCTGTGCTACCACAGACAGCATGAGAAATGAAGGCTGAAGGGCTCGGCCGATTTCAGGAAAAAAATGCCCCAAAAAGGTCAGGAAGAAATGGGAGCCTTTTCATTTTGTGCTCCCCGGGTGATATTCAATAACTCTTTTGGTCTTTATACTGTAGGACGTAGGCTCATTTGCTCAATTTGGGGTGACAGCAGTGTGTTTTGTCAGAACATAGCTGGAGTTTTAAATGAGGACGGCATTCTGAGGCAGTAGGAAACATCCTTTATCTTAGCAACAGGAGGGCATGGAAATGCAAGTTTTTTTGGCAGCAGTCATATAAATCTAGTGTTTTGGAGGGGCTGACCCGGGCTGTGTGGAAGGAGCGCTCAGCTTTCCTTTGACGGTGTGATTTCCTGCTCCACGATGGAGAACTTGTCTGGACGGGGTCCTGAAGAAAGCCTACATCAATTACTTGAAAGGAAATCAACTCTGTCTCCAAATGCTTGGCAGCAGGAATATTCATTGTTAAGGGGGTTATAAATATATATATATACACACGCACACTGCCTAACAAACACTCTTCCATTTTCAAGCATTTGCTGTTACAGCGACACCCATTGCCCCTTGTA
Organism: Brachypodius melanocephalos; assembly: GCA_013398615.1. Classification (NCBI taxonomy): domain Eukaryota; kingdom Metazoa; phylum Chordata; class Aves; order Passeriformes; family Pycnonotidae; genus Brachypodius; species Brachypodius melanocephalos. Next base: position 8,959,588 of record VZSR01000393.1, on the reverse strand, counting down.
CTTAAACTTGTGTCAGTGCTGCTTTTGTGTAACGCTTTTTCCAAAGGCCTTATAACTTTCCTAAAAAAAAATTTTTGGACTTCAACAGAAAATAAAGGGTCTTCACTGAGAAGGCTTTTTTTTTTAGATAAAATAGGTTTAGTTTTGTTTTTCAATGCTTTCACATTGTCAGAAATAAGAAGAAATCTGTCCTCAACTAAGAACGTTAAATTTTTTTTTTCCTGGTTCACTGAGGTCAAGTATATTCTAATTCATTTTCCCTTGATTTTTTTTTTTTTTCTTTCAAGGCGCTGCCATGAATGTAAGTGTCTTTGGGTAGTTTAGAAAATATAAAAATGATGAAGTGATATCTCTTTGGAAAGCTGCTGCTGTGTAGTAACTCTTCAGCAGCTGTTACATCTTTTGTGTCAATAATCCTTAAATTAAAGAGTCATTAAGCACTCGGTTACATGATAGATCGTAATGGCTCAGTGTAAACCTATTGTGTAAATCTGTAGAGTGAAGCCTTTTGTTTGCATAAAGCATAATTCTGAGCCAAAGGAGTGCCTAAATATCAATGTACATCGGACTTTCTAATGCCTCATCATGACTCATTAGAATTTGTTTTATAGAAAATTGATAGGTTTCTGATTTTTATTCTTTTTTATTTAAGCAGAAAAAACAGTTTTAACATTCTTTGTGGTTCTTTGACCCTTTTGGATCAAAGCGTTACAACTTTTTTTACTTTTTTGCCTTCTTTCCCTAGTGCCCAGCACAGGGGGCTGGGACCTGGCTGTGCCTTGTTGTATCACCATACAAATGGAATATGCCACATCACCAAAAGCAGAAACATGAGTGAAGTCAACCTGACAGGAGAAGGGAATGGAGTAGGCAGTGTTCATATGGGATGAGGGAAAATCAATAAATTTGCTGGGAAATCACGTGTGAAATGGTGGCAGGCATTTGAGCCGTGTGCTGATGAGAGGTCCCTTCTGTGCTGGCAGGGTGTGGCTCCTTGCCTTTGGTGGCTCTGTGCTCTCTTGGAGGGGACAAGTGACTAAGGGCACATGTTGTGACATGCCGTGTAGATCAGCATGTGTACGCCTCAGCCTCATGCCAGCAACCCGTCCTTGGCCTGCAGAGCCCAGCAGGAGTGTGGGGAGGTGAGGGCTGTGGCCAGCCAGCCCTGGTGAGGTGAGCCAGGGCTGTGGGAACATGCCAGAGAACTCTGCCTGCCCCACCAAGTGGCCTCATTTCCGTGCGTTCCCTCCCATCTCCATCCTCTCATACGTGTTTCAAAACTGTCCCAGACTGTATATGCCCTGGAGAAAGATTAATTTTCAGTGTAACACCCACAGAGAAATTCATGTCCAAAATATGTTCTTCTTTTGCCAAAAGAAGAACAATAAATGACTGGGAAGAAGGGAAAATACATTTCCAGACTAGACAGAACCAACCTCCTGTCCTCCCCTAAGCAAAACCACATTGCTGTTTGGTTCCTGAAGATACTAGGGAGAGAAAATGTCAACAAGGAGTGGGTCTCACCAGTGTGGGGACTGGTGGTGGGGTGAGGGAAACGATGCACTGCTCTCCTACAGGAACTTTTGAGTGATCTGGAGACACCTTGTGAAGGCAAGGGGTCAGTGCCTCAAGCAAAGAGCTCCAGTAGGTTCAAGTTCAAGTCCTGTTGATTGTTGGTCTTGAGAGTCAAAGATGGACTGTAGCAGAAGCCAATTTCAGCACTTTGTGGAGAAAGGCACGAGATATAACTGTGGCAAGGCACAGAGCCTGGCAGCAGAGGGGTGTGTAGGAGTGATCTGGCAGCTGGGAAGGGCAGGGTCTTCCTGGCTCCTGCATTTTCACAGTGATTTCTGCTTTGGGGCTTTCCCAGTGTGCCATCCCAGAAGGGATAGGTCCTTGAAAGGGGTTTGTCAGAGGAGAGCCACCCTGCTTTGCAGAAAAGACTGGAGTGTGTCTGAAGCTGGTTTCACTCCTCAAATCATTGTATAAAAAGGGATGGTTCCTGAACGCCTCCACTTTAAAACTGGAGATTAAGGAAGAGGAAGTCAGGGAAGAATTCTGACTTCCAGTTCCCTGTTTTCTTCCTACTTGCTCCCTTCCCAGAGCACTGGTGAAGACAGCTCCACCAGCACTAGTTAGACAGAATGCTACGGAGTCGATCCAAACCTCATTTTTGGCCAGAATTGTTTAATGACAGCCTATCTCTAATATTTCAATTTTGCAGATAAGTCCATGTTCATGACAGGATCACCATGGGGTACTCATAGGATGCTATTTTCTAGTCTTTTTCTTTTTTTTTTTTCCCTTTTATTTTTTTAACTGGAAAAGTAAAAATCATTTGGTTTTTTTTTGTTTTACAGGGAGTCTTTTAACTGGTGGTTGGGACTTTTTGGTGGTAATTATTATTTTTTTTAAATATGCAGAGAAATGTTGCTCTGCCCAGGCATCTGTTTTAAGTTAGTTCTTGACCTAGTAAAAAAACTTCATTCATTACATGGACAAATTGCTGATATCCAAATATTTTATTTGATTAATTGACTGAAGGCAAACATTTTCTTCAAAATACTGCAGTTTTACTTTAAAAGGAGCACTACAAATTGTGAGTGGATTTTAAGTAATCAGAATGTTTAGTCAAGCAAAGTTTCCATGCTTTTTATTAATATATTTATCACATGCACAGTTTAGCTTACAGAGACTCTCTGTAATCATAATTTATGTAAATATGAATTTTATTTTCTGTAACACCTCTAAAGCAATCACTTTTCTTGCCATTTGATGCTCTCTCCATTAGACACTTAATTTCCACTTTGTTTTCCAATAGGAGTTGTTGTGACTCCTTGAAAAGCGTGAAATCTCTAAATTATGGAATCCAAGCACTCTGCTTTGAGCCCCCGATGCCGAGGAAGCTATTTGAATGCACAAAATTAGAAAAACATACACAGAATAGTTGTTTAAAATTCACAGCTGCCAACATGGAGTGTTTTGTGTGAGAGAAAGGATGTCGGGGAGGCTGAGTTCCCCAACTCTCCACAGATGGATTGGCTCTCCCTGCCTTCTCCCTGGGCATTGTCTGGAGGCTGCTGGAGGGATCCATTTGCATGGCAGCACAAAGGTCCTCTGTTGGAGCCCCTGCCCAGCATCTCCCCAGGCCTTCCCTTTAAAGGGGCCTTCCTGCCCACTGTGGCACAGTTTTTTCTATGCTGCCCTTTAGGAACAGAGAGGAATCTGGTGTTTTCAGAGGCTGCAGCACAGTTTCACTTAGAATGAAGCTGCTGGAAGATATGGGGGCTCTGACTTTAAAGAGCTATTGAAGATAGGCTGTGTTGGAACAACAGCGGTTGTTTATAAGAATAAAGTTATTGGGGGTATTAGGATTGCCAGCTTTTTATTTATGCTGCATGACACGATGGAAATGGTATCATTGAACATCACGTATCAGAATATGTAATTTTGTATGCTAATTATAGCCTGAGTTTTCCCACCAACACTGAGGAAAATGTATTATTTATCATTTTATTCTGCTTCAAAAGTCATAAAGCACCTTTTAAAACAAACAACTGAATAAACCTGATTACAAATGTCTCTGAGAATCCGATCTAGTATAATTAAACTTTTAGGTGAAAGTACAGCTATATTTTAAAACAAATATTATCTTCTAATAATAATTATAGTCAATTTTTCTTCTTCCTGCCTATTTCAGTAATATCCTGTGGCTTGTGTAACAACAGGGATTCTGCACAGAATAAATCTAGGGCACTGGAATTATGTTCTGCAAACCTTAGGGTAGAAATTTGTAGAGAAACTGGGCTCTGCCTTTTTTTCGCAGAGATGCCAACTTCTATTACAATAGCCAAAGGTTTGTCAGCATTTCCAAAGGGCTGTTTTCAGAGATTTACACCTTGCTGTAGGCTGAAACTTGGCAAACAGGTTTGCATGCCTGAAGGGATTTAGTGTTTAACATGTCTGAATATTAACATGATTAAGCAAAAATTGGATGACTTTATTAACCATAACTTGATTAAAGGGTGATTAGTCATTTTTATGTTTGAGAATAACAGCCTGCTGCATTTGGTGCAGCAGAAAGGAGTTTTTGCTGCTTAAGGTTCTTTTGCTTTTGTTCAGAGTGCATTTACTTTCCAGCAGTGCATCCTGCATGCAGGGTGCAAAGCTTGAACTCAGATTAAAACCTGACACAGGTATTTTTTGCACATGAAATTGATCCAAAGAGATTTTTTATAAATTCAAACCAAAAGACTTGCCTAATATAGATAAATTTTCTCAATAAGGAAAAGCGTTTTCATGACTGATTTTCCTCAGCTTGCAGATGCTTATGCAAATGCACATAAACATCTTGAGAAGTGCAGCATTGAAGGGAGCTGAAGAAAGAGCCCAGGCTGCTGCCTTGACCTCTGTACTGGGAAGGTTTTCCACTAAATAAAGTAAATTATATTTGGTACTGCAGCAATTGACATTACTAGTGAGCGTGCAGAAAAATGGCCGTGTTCTCGTGAAAAAGGTTTGGTTTTTTGTCTGATGGCAAATTTGATCCATTTTAATCATATTATATTTAGCTCAAGATACTTGTGGACTGCTTGGCTCCTAGCTCAGTGATGGGAAGGGATTTTTTGCCATTAGCTTCAAGAGCACCAATCATGTGCTGCTTTTTTTTGTTTTCAGTGCCAGGAGACAGAGGTTAATAAAGATCTTCAGAGACATAGCAAAGCAACAACAAGTCAATACAAAACTTGAAAGACATTTACTCCCTTAAAATATGAAGTAAAAACATTACAGTTAAAGCCTAGTGAAATGATTGTTTCAGTGGTTAAAACCAGACTAATTTAGAATCTCAATCTCAAGAAATAAACAATGAAGCTAAGTAATTTAATAAAAGTACCTGCTGAGAAAGACACTATTGATAAATTTTATCATTACATGTGCCATTGAATTTTAATTAGAATTTAGCTATCTTACATAGCAATTAACTCAAATGAGAATTCTACACAAACTGCTCTAGAAAACGAGTGTTCATATATGCTAATGACTACTATGCGTGATTAAACATTGAGAAAATAAACTCCAAATGTATGCTAATAAATGGCAAAATTTACTGAGTAGAATTAATATCTAACAGAGGAATGGAGAGACGTTTCAAAGCATGTGTGTATATTGTTTAAGTCAGCACATTAAATTTCAAAACTTAGGGCCCTGCAAACGGTGCTGCTGCAGTTGCTCCCTCACGGGAGCAGCTCTGCTGGGATAATGGAGCTACCTATTCCAGCACCTTCACACCCTCAGTTTGGAAAGCTGAGCTCCCATGAAATTACTTGACCTTAGAAAATACAGCTTTGTTTCATTTTTCCCACTTAAAGACTGTCTGTGTTTAGTCCGCTGTTATAGTTTTCCAAAAAAATTGTGTCTGTGGTCTTATTCCTGAATCTTTGTTGTATTTCAAATGGATTCCAAGAAATGTAAAATAATAACTGATTTATTCACATTCTGATTTATTATTATAGGTGGCATTACCAGATTCTGACTAATTAAATGGTGATTACTTAGCCATGTCCATCAAGAGCTGATGCCAGACCTCATTTTTTTGGTTTGTGTGTGGGGGGGTTTGTTTGCTTTAACACCAAGGATGTTGAAATGTGATGGGAGAGAGAATTGTACCCAAAAATCTGCTCTGTTCTTACTCAGCAATAACCAAATTCTACTCTGTTCAACAAGCAGAAAAAAAGTTCCTGTGCAGTTCTGTCATACATTTGTTTGAAGGAAAGGTTTTGTGAAGTGAAGCAAGGCTGAAATGACTGTTTTCTGATGTATGTTGGACAAGAAAAATTAATCTGTGCATGGTACTTGTTTTGGCTGTGCTTCAGAAGCCATCTCTTGTGATGTCACCTGTAAATAGCCAAGAACTTTGACATCCACTCTGTGTGAAGCTGTTTAAATAAGTGCCTCATTTATAGAATCCTGCTGCCTGCAAAATGGCTCCAATGGTGTTATCCCCATGCCTGAGGGGAAAGTTAAATAATGAAACCCCAAAGAGCTTCTAAGTGGGGAGAAGGGGCACAGGAGGAAGGAGGAAAAGAAAGCTAATCTGTATCAGTACAACCTCATCTTATCTCCTGGCTGCGTAGGACTCAGTAGTTAGAAAAACATGGCATAAAACCAAAGAGACACAAAATCATTAAATAAATAGTTTCTGCTTGAAACTAAGCATGTGATTCCTTGTTGCTGGACACCTTCGGTATCTCCAGAGCTCTCAAAGCTCTGGCTTTGTTAATTATTTGTGATGAGATTTTTATAGACTCTGAAGAGACAATATTATGCCATAAATTACTATGTAATGCTTGCATATCTTGTGTAGCTCAGGCTTGTGTCTGAGATATTACCCCTGTTTGATTGCCCTGCAAACCACAGTAGTGGTGATCCAGTGATGTTTGCTGTCATATTGTGGAACAGGACTTTTGAGGACTTTTTTGAAAACATAGCCCAGAAATTACAGCTTTTACACATTTTACAGTGCATGTTTTTGTGTGTCATCTTGCTCTTTTTCCTTGGCTGGCAAAGTATCCATTTGGAACCATCCTGCTCAGTTATTCACTCTGGAGCATCTGAAGGTGTGTACTCACCATTTCTCAGTTAATGTGCATATTTAAGTTGGTTCTTGAAACCTGAGACAACTCAAAATGAACAGATTGAGAAATACAGGTACAGTGCTCTGTATTCATGGAATGGTTTAAGCTGATTTTTCTGCAAAACAGTCTCAAGAGTTGTTAGATTTGAAGGAGATTTTTTCTAAAGAGGTATTTATAAATACAGTATCTCTAAAGAGATATTTGTAAATATATGTGCATATAAAATTTACTCCAAGGCCGGTGCCTTTGTTTTCATTTGCGGTTGTGAAATTTCTCACTATATCTCATCTACATTCATCCCAAGGAAGTTTTTGCCATAAACTCTGCTATACATATGCTCTTACACAATCCTACTGTTAATGTGCAGAAACATAGTAATTGTGTGTGATTGAGAATAATATATTTTTGATCCTATTATGTATATAATAGGATCCAGTGCAGCACTAACATTTACTTCCCTTAGCAATGCCTTTATGTGTATTATTTAACAAAGTCATAGTCCACTTAATTTGTTCAGTAAGTTTGGGGGGAAAAAGAAGGGAATCTTCCATATTTTGTTGTATAAAGCTTCTGGTTAGATCAAGTCATCCTTTGGGATATGTTTTTGCCCTAATATGGGCAGCTCACTTAAATTTGTACACTTTAAATAGACATGTCCAAAGCAATGATTTACGAACACAATTAAATGCTAAACTACCTTTTCTATAGATTAAATACAGGTCCATGGAAATTTTTCTTGCATTTCTATTCTTCTTGATAGAATTTCTGATGGACTTTCTCAGTGGTTTCCAATAAGGTTTCTTAAGGACTGAGACTAAATTCTGAAATATGTCAAACAATCATTGTGGAAGATGAACTTTTTTGTTAATATGGAACACTTTCTGCTGTTAGCTGTGGTTTTAGAATGTTAACCCTTCAGTTTTAATTTATTGATATGCCAAGAAAGCATTTATTTGCCCCAGTTTCCTTCATCAAGAACACAAAAGGTTTCCCAGTCCAAGACCATAGCAGCCTGTTATCTAAAGTTTCATGCTCTGTAAGCAATAGATTTACCAGTGTATACTTGCCAAGTAGCTTCAGAATGACAGTTTACAAGCATCAGGTCAAGTAATCAAAATGTTATAGTGGGTATTTGCTACAAGTGTAAATATATCAAGTATCTTTAATTGTGTTGTTTGCAGTTAAAGTAACCCAATGCCATCTTATCTGGAGGTTATCGTCTGAACATTTTGAGTAAAGCTATAATAATATTTATTTTTTGTTTTATGTGATGAACAAGTCTTAAAACTAAATCTGGTGAATTAAGAGTTGTATTTCTGAGGAGCTAACTACCACTACTTGACTGCTGTTGTAAAACTTTATTAGGCAATACATCTGACCTCAAACTGGAAATTTGTGTTGGAACCAGTTTAGGGAATCATTATAGCTCTGTTGTTAATTTTATATTTGTCTAGTAAAACACAGCAGGAAGCACATGACATGCGCTAAAGCAACTGATGGTAGCTGCTAGTCCTGGTTTTAACTACTGTTTCCTGCCACGTACAGGCACAGGATAGGAGGAAAATAAATAGAACTTAGTAAGAGAGATTACTTTTTTTTTTGCTAGCAAATTGCCAGTCAGTACTTCGTGGCTAATTCTAGGGAGGAGGTTAATATTGTTATTACCAAATATATATTTGTAATGAAAAATGTGCATCACCATGATTTTAAAGATACAGATGGAGTGGATAAATTGTGTCATTTTCCAGACTGTATTAGGAACACCATTCAGTTCTTAATGATGAGTTCTGAAGTCTTATCTGACCAGACTTTATTTTAAGGAATAAGTGTGTTAAAAACAGGATAAAGGAAGATGGAGGAAGATTGGGTAACAATGTAGTTGCAGAAGGGAGAGTCTGAACAGGAAGATTTGAAGGCTGAATATTATCAAATTAAGCATGTCAGAAAAATCCCATGCCAAAACACAGAATGACCTGGTAAATTATACTGGAGAACTAGTAACATAGGTTTGTTAATTATAGTATGTGGAGAGAGGACTACTTTAAATCCAGAATAAGACATACAGCATTAGCATTTAAAAACACAGGAGACGAGTAGAAGGGGTTTGAGAATCTCCAGGGTTTTGAGTCAGATCTCAGTAGTAAACCAGTATTTTAAAAAATCGTAAAGAAAACACGTCTGAAGGCATTGAATTATATGCAAACTAGGAAGCGTGAGTTTATCCATGGTAGAGCAAACCAACTTAACTTGATTTTTTTTTTTTTGGTGAGGAAACTGGTTTTTCTATTTCCTTTTGTACACAAAGGAAATAAGTTGGATCTAATCTCTTTGTAATTTAGTAAAGCATGGTGTGTTGTCCCCTGAGAAGCATGGAGTGAAACTGATGAGAATGAAATTCGTGCAGGCTTTGTAAGGTGAGCGAAGAGTAATTAATTCATCCATTAATGATGGATGTGGAGAACATCACCCCAGTATTGAAGATCTCCAGCCATATGATGACTGGAATGGGAGGAAATAACACTGTGCAGGGCATACTTGGCCCTGTACTGCACATGCAGCAAAGTTCTCCCCAATACTGTCTTGAGGTGAGTATTTCTGTTTGGGGCTTCCTTCTCTTAGATAGCTTGGCTTGATCTTGGGAGGCTTTAACCTGCTCCAAGCTGGGACAGGTCTGTTTCAAAGAAGCAGTTCTTCCACAGAATTTTGTAACCTCCACCCAATTCATCTTTCATTTTCTCTCAAATTGTCAGTGTTGACTGCATTTGCCCTTTTCTTTAGAATGGTGTCCAGCCCTGCTCAGTTAGAGCAGTGAATCACGTTTTTTCTCATTTGTGGGTGTTAAAAGAGTTACTATACATTAGTGAGCTCTGGTTACGGCTTAGCCTGAGCTATCTCTACATCAGTTCTTGTCCAGATTATCACTCTCATTTTAACAGCCCTATGGCTTTTGTGGCCTGGGTACCCTTTGGCTGCCATATTGATCACTGGAAAGAACCTCTCCATTCACACATTCGCAGTTTGCTGCCTGCTTTCTCTGCATTTCCACTTTGTGCATGCTCAGCAGCCCAAAATACCAAGGCTGTCTTCATTCATTAACTCCTTCCTTCAATCATTCATTCTGGCAGACCCAGAAGTGTAACTGGAGGTGCCCAGCCATGCTGGATATGTTCTTCATAGAACCTCAGTCCATTTGAAATGACTAATTTTTTATCAAGTGGATCAATGCACAAACCTGGCAGTAGAAGAAATGTGGACTCTATTCTCACTTTAGCCTTTCTGAGGTCAGCAGGCAATATTAACAGGGCTTGTTTAATTTATGTTATTTACTAGAAGTCTTTCTTGTCCTTGTTGCTGTTTAGAAAATGGAGACACACACACAGAGACATATTAAATTAAGAGTGTTGGAAAGAATGCTCCATAAATTTTTCAGCTATTTTTGAGATTTTTGACTCATTTCTTTTTCATTTGTTCAGATTTAATTCTATTTTTAAAAAAGCTTTCCTTTACACAAAGGAAAAAAAAAAAGAAAGGGAGGAGGGAGAAGTGTACATTGACATACTAAGTGAAAAACCTCAAGAAAAATTACAGTAAATTAAAATTTATTTCCCAAGGGACAGAACATATTTCAGTGGGATGAAGGAAGAAACTAATAGACTTTCTATGAACAGCCATTTTTATTTAAAGAATAAGCTTTCAGGCAAATATAATTCTGCAGCCTCCTGAGGATAGCCTTTTTTCTTGTTAGGAATAATACCAATTAAAAAGTGCACAATTAAAAGCACTGAAAGTTTGTCAGTGTACATTTTCCATGGAGCTGTGCTTTCTATTATGCTGTTGCTTGCTTAACATGCTTTGTGGTGCTGGTTTTAGCAGGAGCTACATCTGTGCTGCTAGTCTGCAGACAGTAATTAGTTAATGCTGCCAAACATAAATGGTGTCTGCTAATCTAAAGCACTTCCAAACAAATCAAACCTTTTGGGGGTATTTTACAAATTTCAAAGCATAAAATTTGACCTTCTGTGTTTTTCCCACCTGTTGCGTTCTCCTGAGGAGCTGTTTTGGAGGGGGTGAAGGTGTTTTTTCTTTGTTTAAGTCCAGATCATGTCCATGATTTTGCACAGCACACTCAGACCAAAAACACAACTGAGAAGGCAGTGCTGCAGAGGATGGGTGAAAGTGAGCAGGCAAATGAAGAGAAGAACTTAAAACGGCTGTGCTGCCAAAGAAGATGTAGAAGGAAATATTATGCCCAGGAAAGTGTTTGCAGGGTTGCATGTTCATCAGGGACTGAGGAACAATCAGGGTTTTTTTTTTTCTCAGCCATTACACTTTCACCCTCAGCTTCTACTGACACTTTTGTGTAGGTCTTGTCTGCTCAGCTCTGCCTAGCATGGCTTGGCTGCCACCTTGTCCCCTTCAGCCTCTTTTCCTGCTCCATAGTTTATAGTTACTTTTGATCCCTCATGCTTTTTTGAGTTGACAACAGCCACATTGATATTAGATGAATAGTTCTTAGTCCACCCTAAGATCCATATCTGTTGTATTTCTTGGCCCTTATAAAGGGGTCTCTGCTTGAAAATCAGGGAATTTCATTCAGGGTACAGGGAATTATATGAAATTTACTTCAGTATTTAATTCTTAAAGTTCCTTCCATTTTTCAAAGCAAAGCTACTTGGTCTGATTTATGATGGCAGAGTCAAGTTGTGGGGGCAAAAAAAAGACATTTTTGCTCATTCTAACCAAATGGTTCTCAATCGTTGAAAACTTCAATTGCATTAACATTGAGGGTACCACCATTTTTCATAGATCTCCTTGAAAATCCATTTCTCGCACACACATACACACAAAAGATGATTTCAACAAAGTCACAGGTTTAGAAAGTTGACTCAAAATGCTCCATGGCTAATCTTGACAGTTCCAAGCTGGAGAAAAGCCAGGGCGCCAGAACAAGACACAGCGAGTGCATTTGTAATAGAATCCAGAAATCAATCCACAGGGCCAGATTTTCCAGCCCACCACGCTTATTTTGCAAAGCCAGCAGAGGTCTGGACGGGAGCATTCCCCATGTCAAGGAGACCCTGATGGCCAGAAGCTGTTGATGATGGCATGGCTGCCTCACATGCCAGTTGTCTTATCTCCTCGCAGGGGAATGAGGGACAGCAGCAGGCGAGGAAAAGCTCTTGTGTCTTGTTTAACTGGACATGTGCCTCACAGGACAGGGCAGTGATGAAGCAATCCCTGTATCAGGAAGATTCACAGAAAGCTTGGGTTCCTCAGAAAGCTGTGTGAGGCGGTTGCGAGCATTCCTCTGTGCTGGAATAGCCCACGAGGGTTTTTGCTTCCACACTGCTTTCCAAAGCTGACACATTTTGGCAGTAAAATCTGCTGACTTTTCTGAACATCCAGCAGCCCAGCTGGACGAGCTGCAGGATGGCTGTTGTGCACGCACTGACACGGTGTTGTGTGGATTTGGGGAGCACTGGATTTGACAGACTCAGGAGAGTCAAGTGCTCACATGGACTGGGATGCACCTTTCAGACTGACCAAGGTCTGAAGGGTCCCTGTGCTGGTTCCCCTCCTTGCTCACATACTGCCTAAATGTCTTGAGGAATGTTCTGTTGAAGGTGGAGCTTTCACGAAAGAGAAGAAATTTTATATAATGACAAAGAGTTTGGGAAAAAACATTCCTGCAGAATGTAGCTCTTCTTTTTCATTTACTTGTCTAGACAGCCAGGATGCTTTGCTTTGGACAGTGGAGTTTTGATGGATTTTAGTTCTCAAGCTATTTTTGATTCCTGGTCACATTTATAACATATACAGTCAGCTTTTTTTCTCCTTCAAGATGCATGTATCCATAGACTTGAATGGGTGTAGGAAAGATAAATGGCTAAGGGAAAAGGAAATCAGCCTGAATGTTCTTAGAGCAGGAGCAAGGAGACTGTATAAAGGCAGACTGTGTGACAGAGATAAAAACTAAGTGAAAATTAAGGCTCAAGAGGAGGCCTGGCTGATGGGGGGAAGGAAGTCCAAATATTTTCAGATAATACTCAAAAGATGAAATGTAAAAAATGCTCCATTAAATCCCATTTCCCCCTTACTTTGATATTTTAATTTCCCATTTCACTTTCTTTCATAATTTCCTTCTACCATTCCAATGCCACTCACTCTGTAGTGAAAACCTACTGTTGCAAATCATTTTCCCACAGATCCATCCTTTAGCCCAGTAATATTCAATGTCTGTCCGGTCAGATTTTGATATCTATCAGAATACAGAGCTGGCAGAAAGGGTCACTTCCCTTTCTAAGATTGTAGCTAAAAGTTCAGATATGGGCAGTCAAGGCAGTGAGAAGCACGTTTTCTTCAGAAATAAAATGGCAAAACTCGGATGTGCAAAATGCACACGTATTTTACATCATTGTGCAGCACTTAAGTATCTCTACAAGCAGATTCTGTTGTTTAATTATTTTTCATTTTGCTGCAAGTTTCTTATGCATAATGATAATTTGTCCACTCAGGTTTATGTTATTGCAGGCTTCAGTCCAGCAAAGCACTTAAGCACTCTATTAACTTTAAGCACATAAGTAGTCCCATTGCTGGATTGGGGCCATAATAGAGCAAAAGAATGTTTCAGGAGAAATTGTGCTTTTCAGGGGGTAGGTGGGTGTGTTTTTTGTTTTGTTTCAAGTGTCAACAGCACAGTTTATTTAGCTGCCCTTTAGACAGTAATCTTATTAGTAAAATTGTCAGGATTAAGAGACTATTAAACAAGATCTGTGTGTTTTCACATCAGTTAAAATCTGTACGGTATTCCCTTGGAATACAACAACTCTGTTGTGCAATAACTGGATTTTAATGTAACCACGTCACTTAAGATTGCATTAAAATACATTTATTAAATCATTTGGCTGCTCTAGGCTGGTGGGTTGGAAGCTGAAAATGCAGAGAGGCTTTTCTGACTTTGAAAGAGTATTTAGTAGGATTTCTTGCAGTTTTCCTTCATCAATCAAACCACATTTGTTTACTAAGGCACATGTAGTCAATGTTAATTTTATGGACATTCTGCTGGGTCCGGAACGAAGCCATCTGTCCCCAGAGGTGGCTGGGGTGAGCAGTCTGTCCATCATGTTGGTGTACTCCAGACGGTGAGGACAATGGATGTCACCAGAGTTTGGCTGCTTTGTTTTCTTATTGCAGAAAACTCACTACAGCAGTTCTGTGTCTCTATTTCCTGCATCTTATCACTTTCAGATATGCATTTTTACCACGAAAAAGACAGTAAACAGTAAGATTAATTTTATTTGTATGTAAAAACCTCAGTGGTCTTAATGAAAAAAACCCCCTACTTTGTTAAAACTAAGAATTTAAAATCTGGCAGCAAAACAAAGCAGACAGACATCAGTTTTAAAACTAAGAATAATAAGATCTGCTCTGTCTCCTTAAAAATAAGCAAAATCAAATGTCCCCAAGGAAGAAAGAGTGCCTCTAACTATGTCATCCATTTATTTGATAGAAAGGTTTTTGGTACTAATAGAATAAATAACCTGTTTGCTCAGAATTCACTTGTATTAACATTTCTGGCAGTGATTTCCTTTTCATGTTTGTTAAAATACAAAGCTTTATATAGGTGCTGCTATGTTTGTACTTATTCCGACAGCTGATATATTTGTAATTGTGGTAGAATACTGGCTTCAGTGTTCGGCCCTGCTCCTTTGATATGAGCAGGTGACTCCTAACATTTATTGATGGTTTGAGGGATGGTTTGATGGAAAAAGTTGAATCACTGCAAAGTAATTCCTCAGGTCTTCTGAAGTTTATTATTGACTGCTTTGATCTTTGTTCTGCAGATGCAGAAATAACATTTCCTACAATCTGTAGGTGTTCTCTGCGCCTTTTTCAACTAATTGTTTTGTGCATCTGACAAGATGCAAATTTACCCAGATCTGTCTACAAAGAGGCTTCTCTCCTGCCTGCTCTTTTTTTGTGGAGAATAAAAGGCCGCTATTTTTACCTACTTCTAAAAATTGACTCTGAGTGTGTCTTTTGACATGCCTGCCTGCCTTCACAGCTCCCAGACATCACCAGCTGCCTGCCCATGCTGCAGCATCCATCCTGGCTGGCATGTGGGACTGAGCCAGGAGAGGGAACAGCTCAAGATGGAAAAGAGCATTCCAAAGTGGGGAATTCACCTGGCTGTATGGCAGGTATGGAGTGTCACATACTGATAATGCATTTCTTAACACTGTGATTCACAGGCTGGTTGCACAGCCTTGTGCTTACACAGTCACACTCAGTCTACCTTTTAAACCAGACTAACCTGGGCTTCAGTAGCAGAGTGGCTGCAGTGGCCTGGAAGCTGGGGAAATACTCAGGTGGTCAGCTTGAGGTGAGTTCTGCAATACAATAACCCTTATCTGAGCTACTTAATTTTTAAAAGTGCCAATAGCCTGATACTAGACAATGCAATTGATGAGTTTTGAAAGCTAAGGACACTGGAAGCTTCTTCCTTACATAGGGACTTAAGAGGTAAATAGCTTCTCAGCCTCCTCAAGTATCATTTTACCTTTTTATGGGCTGCTCCTCACTCCCTAATACATTTATACAACTCTTATTTGTGAGGAGAATGTTTCTGAATCCTCAGGAGAATCAGAACATCTCATTACCTTTTCATCCAAATTTAATTTAATTGCGTTGCTCAGGTTTTTTGTGATGTTGGATCCTTTTCAGCAATCCTCTCTCTTAACAAAGCTGAATTTCCACTTGAATTTGATGTGAAAAATGCTTGAATAAGGAGTACCATGAAGACTCAGCTCTCATCCTTCTAAGTCATTAATAGTTATTAACTTGATTTCCGAAAGTGCTGAGCACCTAAAGCTCTTAGAAGAGATTAGCACAGGAACTGCTGATACTAAATTCCTCCTCTGGAGAGTACACACTCCCTCAAAGTCATTGAGAGGGGCTGGGCACGAGAAAACCACTTCCAGTCTCCTTCCAAACTGCTCAGAGGCATGAGGAAAAGAGACAGAAGGACTGTCAACATAGCAGGTGTGATTTCTTGCCTACTGGGAATCTGCAGAGGGGCTGCCACTCAGGCAGGATGACTCTGATATCACTGATGGCACTGCACGGATCCCTGCACACCATTCAGAACCTGGTGGCTCCTTTTCCTGTATTGATGGTAGATCATAGGTGTTAGGATGCATCTGTTCCTTTAAAAATAGGAATTACCAATCCCTAACATGAAACTGAGAAGAAATATTCCAGAAAGTTTTTTTTGAATGTGTTGCATTTGGTATTGGTACATTCTTCATTAAATATAAATTTCAAAACTACTGGGTTTGGATGTCTAATAATGGTTATTGCTGCTTATAGTTGTAGATGTGTGTTAGAGTTCAGAACTCTTTTCTGGAAGTTTGATGATACAAGACTGCTGGTACTTCTGGCATCCTGACTCTGGTGAAATAAATGAACAAAACACATTGGTTTTGTTTAGATCACAAAATTCATGTTGTTAAATTCAGCAGTGGCAGAAATTTAGTGCATATCACAGGCTAGCTAAAATAGGAAAGCCAACTTCTTTTTGTTTATTTAACCACAAATTCCACACTGGATTTCCCTCCTTTTTTGTTGCTTGTTATACTTCTGCTAGTAGTAAATTGGACCCATAAATAACTACACCCCAAATTAAGTTAATTTCCAAAAGATTTTAATATAACTTCCATCAGAAATTTTATTTTCCAGAAGCATGTTATAATGTAAAATATCTTTCCCTAAATGAACATGAACCTATGTATTCGTATGCATGTCTGTGCATATATATGTGCATAAAAGTATATAATGAACCTAGATATTAGGGGTTTCTCTTAGATAAGAATGTCACAATATATTCAAGGTGCAGTAATGTATCACTTTTTTTATTGCTTTAAAAAGCCTTGAATTCTTGCAGAATATGGTTTAGTGGGTCAAACATCCCCTTTCCTCTCATTTATCAGCCTTTTGATCTTGTGTCAGGTCTAAATGTTGGCATGCTCAGGCCATAACAGTGTGCTGCAAGATCACAAAAAGGCACAGTTATATCTTTAAAAACTTATGGGCATCCTGGTGCTACATCCCAGCATAGCTTAGCAGATGTGGTATTGAGTTCCCCCAAGTCTTCACTACCCCTTTGTCTATTATTTTTTTTATAGTTTTGTTCTGCATTCCTTCCACTCAACCTCAAGTGGATGGAAGCCTGTTAGTTTATTACTTACATATGTCTGCACCCTTTTACCTCAGCAGGGAAAGACAAAATATCGAGGAGGACTGTAGGTTTGGGATGGTCAGCTAATCCTTCCCCACCTTGAACTAATCGCCAGGCTGATGTGTTATTGTGCTGAGCTCTGTTCTTCAGCGCATTGCCAGTGGGGTTTCAATTTGTAGAAGCATAAACAGATACTAAAGTAAAAAGAATGGTGCAGTGATTTGTTAGCAGAGTTCAGATCAAATTATCACAGCGGTCCCCCGCTGACAGTCCTAACAATTACCTCCTTTTTCTTGGTCCTTCAAATGTTTTCTGTTTCACTTAGGTCTTGGTAAATAGTGTGCTTCTCACTGTGCTTTATTTATTTACCTACAAAAGGAAAAGAAATTGAAACCTCAGCTTTCAGTCAAATGTCTGTATGTCTATATATTTTGTCCTAACTTAGATGTGTTAATAACCTTTTGTTTTCTTTTTTTTTTAATTTAAATAAGTATATGGGCAAGGTAACTAAAGATGGCTTCAGCTTTCTAGTGCATAGCTGCTTTTACAACATTTTCTACCTCTTTTATAGCTTTGATCATGGCAGTACAGATTCTGAAATTTGAAAAGTTTTGAGAAGAGCCACTGCTAAATAGGAAATGAATAGAATGTTGTACACATTAAGCCAATATTAAGAATTTAAAGAATTGAGTCCTATTTTGAAATTAAATTGGGTGCATGTCAGTAGATATTATTCCCTTTTCACAGGATAGAGTCAGTTGATGTTCTGTACAAGTTGTCTAGAATTAAACATTTGTTTCCACTCTTTTTTTCTTTCCTATTTTCAACTCTTGACTTTCACTCTTGCAGAGTTACATTTGTCTGCTTCTTACAATCCTAGTGGGACTGATTTATCATCATTTGCTAACATATCTGTCTCAAAATCTGAGCTTTGATCAGCTTGTATTTTATAACTTACATCTGTTCTGTGTTTAACCTTTTGTAATGCTGTTTCTCAAAAATATTATCTAGTTTAACAAAAGAATCATGTTAGTCTAAGCATTTTGTTAAACCTACCTAAAGGAAAAAAATCCTACATACCTGTCTATTTTGTTGCATTTTTGTTACCGTTTCATAATCTCTTTTTCATTAAATCTATAAATCTGTCACACTAACTTTTTCCCATGGTTGCTGCTGAATTATAAACTTCACCTTCCTGTTCCTTCTCTACCTCTCTTTTTCCACAATTCCAGCTTGTGCTTCTCAGCAGCACCAGCAGCATCACTGCTCTGGCCTGTTTGCTGCTGCAGGATCCAGCTCCATCTTATAAAAAAGTAAAAGTGGTGATTAAAAGTACTCCCACAGTAGGCTGCAGGGGACAGCAGGAAGCTTCTTGGCTTTCAATAAAACGACTAAAACTAAAAATTCCATCTGGGCCTAGCTGACATTAATCCTCCCACCACGATGAGTCCTTGCAGTGAGATAGATGAATAGTGGGTTTGGTGAAGCATGGAGACACATCTGCATGTTCTGTTGGTAACTAATCTGTCTTCAAGAAAGGAGGTTTCATTTAAAAGGACTTAGCTCCAGACTGCCTCTGTCTTGGGTCAGACTGGGTAATACTGGGACGAGAGTGAGAGATGTGTGAGGAAGCCTTTAGAAAGTTGTCAGCTGTTCCCCAGCTTCTAAAGAAATGAACTTTGCCTGGCACTGAGTATTATTCATGGAATAATGAAATGCTTTTCCTCGGGATTTTTCTGCCATCCTCTGATGTAAGGGGAGATTCAGATCTGCTCTGCCTGGCCCCTGAGGGAAGCACAGCCACGGTGTCAGGGCCATCATCAAGGTGACACTGCCCAGGACCTCAGGGAGAAATGCTCTCGGTGCCAGAGCACCCTCTGCCTTGTTGTGTGCACTAATGTGGCCACACCAGCTGCCTGAAAATAGCCTCGGCCATTCTCCAGCAGCTAAGAAGCTTTGGGAGTCCTTCTGGCTAAGTCCACAGCCACAGAGAGTAAATGCACAAGCAGCTTGATCCTGACCCTATTGGTGTCTGGATGAATGTGGCCTGAGGGCCCAATCAGAGAAGAAATACCCACAGAAATCTAAGTAATTCCAACTCACATGTCTTTCCAAAGCAGTAGACAATTTTAATACAAATGGAAATTTTATTGGCATAGGAGCTAAACACAGTCTTGGCATAAATGGATTCAGAGGAGCTATACTTGCCTGTAGCAGAGCAAATTTTGGCTTCAGGAGTGAAGATATAAAGCTGAGAAACTATATATTTTGAGCCAGCAAAGACATTACAAAAGGCAGGATGGTAACTAGTATGACATCATTTCCTTCTAAAAGATTATAAGCTATGGAAAAAATTAGTTACTTTTTCTGCAAATAGCTTAGAAAACTTGGGCAGGTATGTTGAATGTATTGAGTGGATCAGTGACAATAAATACACCCGTGTAGTGATTAATTAGAAACAAAAACCGAAGCATGGCCTGTCAGAAAGTAGCATATAATAGTATAACCAGTGTATTTGGAGTATGTTTGGATAAAAGGGAAAAAACCAAAATAGGATGACAGTCAGTTAATGAAGGAGCAGTTAATGAATGAAAGGCAGTAGTAGAGCTGGAATTGAATAATAACATTTATTGCTCTTTGTCATTTGAGCCACTTCTCAAGAAAGGCATGCAGCACTACCCCTGCTTGTAAGTAGGGAGGTGAAGTGGCAAACCCAGGAACTGAATTTATTTTTTCTGGAACCCTTCCAGTACTGTAAATATAAGACTAAAGAGATGGCAGTTGACTATTCTCCTGTACTCAAATTCCTCTGCTATAAGTCTATACAGAAGATATTAATACTATCTTTTTTTTTTTTTTCCTGAGAACTTGCAAGATTCTGTTCTGCATGATTTAATCTCAGAAATCATCCACTCTTGCCAAAATGTTAACATTTGTACAGGGAAATTCTTCTGTGGAGTTCCTGTTTGCTTCACCATTCTTTCTAAGATGTAAATATTGCAATAATTATTGCAGACAGAACAGAAACACACTGTTTTCCATTCTCAAATTGGCATTTAAAGGTGTTGAACATTTTACCTTATCTCAAGTAAGTTGCCTGGGTTAATTAATTTTTTGTTTTGAATGTGCACCAGGTACAGGCAGACCAGAATCACATGTTCCTCAACACAGCTGACTTGTCGTTTGCAAGGATTTGGATTTTTAATTTGGATTGTGGTTTGGATTTTTAATTTGGTAGCATACCTTCATATACAACTCCTTTGAAGAAGCCAATAGAGAAGAACTGGCTAAAAGTTACAGGATATATCTTTTGCTCAAAGGAGCTCACAAGACATTAATCTTTGAAAAATGCAGAAGCCTTTTAAAGGTAAAAAGCATAAACAAGTGTAAGGCACTTCTTAGTGTCTTTGACAAAGGTCTCAGGTGTAGAGGGGTTAAAGCGATATCTTGTTCCTCTAAATATTTCGACAGACAGACTTTTGATTGCATTATCTATTAAAAAAATTGCTTTGAACTTTCCGCCAATGCAGACCACTTGTGCTTTCTCAAACTAACAAAGGTTCGGTCAACAGATAAGATTTTCTGACCGTGGAAGGGCAGCTGCTTTCCTTTCATCTTTCTCCTGGTGTGTATATGAAATGTTTGCTTAGCCTGGCCCTGCTATCATGAGGACTTTTTTTTTTTCCTTAATCCTTCCTCTAATTTGAATCCTACACCCAGTCTGCAAATAAGACATGAAGAAAATTTAGATTTCAGCAGTGCAGGGTAATCCTGCTGGATGCTGAGTACTTCAGCCTCAGTTCAGCACAATACCTAGTCTTATCTGACTATACATATGCTTATCTGTAAGCCTAAATTTAAGCATATGATTAAATGCTCTGATTGATTAGGGCTAATGATCCTCACTGAAGTACTAAGCCCAGTGAGAGAAGTTTGTTTTACAGGCAATTTTGCTGTTGTTTTTCTTCTATTGTTACTTCTCACCAGAGGAGGTAATTAAGGAAATATTTGTTTTAAGAGCACTGGAGCAATTTCTGTAATTTTTTTCTTATCTGATTCTTGAAAATTCACTTGTGACCAGCCTTGTGTTTATTAGTCTTTTATTAGATATTTTTCTTCAAAAGCAAACACGATCTCTAGAAATTGTGCCAATGACATCCAGGTATGTCTCTTCCTTCTCAAGAAGCCTAATCCATGTGCAATGTTAATGAGAAAAATATTAAGACAAAATGCGTAAAATTGCTTTCTAGAAAGGTTCAATCTATATGTAAATGTAGGGTTGAATACAAGAGAACTGGCTAACAGTATCCTGAAGGAAAGATGGTATTCACGTGGACTGGATCATTATAAATGTATGCTTTCAGATGCTGCCTACTTTAACACTATATGGTTTCCTAATGAGAAAAAAAATTGTGCTTTGTTTTATTTCCTTCTTGCCTCTTTCAGCCTGTCTCTCTCTCTGGTTTTTCCTTTTAGCCAGCCAGGCCTGGTAGAGTGAGCAGTTAAATCAGGAAGTTCGAATTGTTGATTTTTTTGTGACACCTGGAAAGGATGAGTGTAAGGCAGTATCAGCCACCTGACGGTTTATGAGGTTTTGACTTCCAAAGATGTTTAATAAGGATCACTTGTCATGCCATATTGCTCGAAACAAGTGTGGAAATCGAAGCTTGAAGGGTATGTTTAGCAGGGAAAAAGCTGTCTTTCCTGCACATTGCCTTCACAAGTGAGTTTCCTCAGGCAGGCTGGGCTGTAGACTATCAAGTTCTTGTCTGTGCCTTGCACTGACAGTGCACTGGCTCTGAGCACCAGTTCCTGAGTACCCAGTTCTGTAGCATCAGACTAGGAGACACTAATGAAGGATAACAACTTCTCATGTTTTATCCACAGGGAGAGGGAATTCTTCTGGAAGGATTTGTTATGAGCAAAGTGTCTCACTGTCTTGCCTGTGTCGTCCTGACCACCACAGTAAAGCTTAAAAAAAAGGAAATGGAGGGAGTTTGGAGACATGTGAAGGACAAGGCAGCAGCTGAACCTTACATTTTCTGAGGGGATCTATTTTCCCTTGCAGGATTCCATTAAATTTTCTTAGCATTAAACTGCAAGTATTTTAAGCTACAGCCCTCTGGAAGAGAAGCCATGTGCTTTCATGACACTCAAACTTTGATCCTAAGTTGCTGTAAAGCTCCAGTTCAGCAAAATGCTTGTGTGTGCTTGATTTTAAATACATGAATACTTACAGTGACAGAATGGTCAAGAGCAGCATGAAGTCTACTTTGCTTCACAGCTAAGCCAGTATGTAACTTATGAGTAGGTTGTATTATCAGTATAGGGCACCTATTGCTATACAACTCTGCCTTGGAAATGCCTTCCCTGGAACTGGTGGGATTTAAGTGCATACTTAATTTAGGAAGAGCAGGGGAAAGAATTAATACGCTTGATTTATATGCAGTTTATCTTCTGGTGGTCTAAATAACTTCTCACATCCTTATTCAAATTCTTAGGCTGTTTAAATGTTTTTCCTTTCCAAGACTTTTCTGGAAACACTCTGTTGTTTCTTTCATAAAGATATTCTGCTGTGCCTTTCAGATTTTTTTATATCTATGTAATTTATGAAAAATGGCTGAGGTCCTCTTTCCCCATCTTTTTTTTTTTTTTTTTTTAAATTGAAGAATTTTTGTGCATCTTGTGTAAAAACACTAATCTGTTTCTACAGGTTTTTGCTCCAATATCTTGCACATACAAGTCTATGTGTAGGCTATTTCCCAGATATATTTAGATAATGAAATCTGAGCTAGTTCTTTCAATATGGAAAATTTGTATTATTCAGAGACAAAAAATCACTAGCTGGGAGTTCAGAGGGAATGCAGGTCATCTTGTGCACAGACTGACATCTGTGGATGACCACCTCTATGACAGATGGGCCTGGATTTTTTTCACAGGGGTAAATTTCAAATAATTTTTGATCTGGTACCAGTGGAACCAACAAGAGCTTGGTAATTCACTTCAGACCATGCAGAATCACGAACAATTGAAAAAAAATTAGGAAACCCAAATGTTTTAGAATTAAGACTCCACTAAACAAAATTATTTCACTGTTGTTGTGGTGGTGGTGGTTTTTGGTGTTTTTTTTTTTTTTTTTTAGTTATCCTTTGGTACCACTAAGCCTTCTCTGTAAGGAAGATAAAAGATCTGCCATTGCTTTCTTTGCTTATTTTCCTCAACAGTGAATTTTTCATAGGAAAAATTAATGTTTTTATGTTAGATTTATCTGTTGTCAAGGCTACTGTTGATGATATAGCATGGCTGCTATCTGCCATATGAGGGGATTCTGCTGTTTATGTGTCAACAGCAACTGTAAGCCCTGTAGCCTGATTTCCTGTATTACACAGGTCACAGAATTTGATGAGGGTCACAGGAGGGACCTCATAATAGCTCTATGTATACAGAAGCAAAATACCAAGGGGAAAAATTATCAGTGAGAATATTAGTCAAGAGTGTGTTGAGCTCATGCTGTTGTTTGGATTACTTAACGCATGGTTGTACCAGCAGGTCTGCAGTTCCAGTGATGGTGAACCATAGGAAAAGGAATTGGGTGGGGATGCTGTCTCTCAAGGGTTTGCAACTCTCTTTATAAATCCTCACCCACACAGTGGGACATGGTCCATTTAATCACAGTGGGAAAACATGAAATGCTGCCATTATTACCTCCAGACTTGTTGCATTTGCTCACCAAGTCATGCATGCCCTCCCTAAGTGTTAGTGTCTGAAATAAGCTTAATTTCCGCAGTCACAAGACGGCATTTTGTTACTTTTTGCAACATTTCAGTTGCTGAGATGCATTCTGATTATACTGGTCAAAGAGCCATTGAGCATTGGAAGTTCATATTGGCTGTGATTCTGCCTGACGTATCTTGCACTATGTCATGTCTAACTCTTTGTGATGATTAAACATTCATTTGCACCGACTGGGGGTGCCTGACAGTCTTACATCATAAAGCACTTTATTCAGTGCAAATTAGGATTCAGTACGCTCCTCTGTGGGGGATTTTCCCACTAATGACATATGTAAATAGCACTCATTCATTCTAATATTAAGGGGAAAGGTATAGAAGCATGCAGATCTCCTAATGAATCTGTGTTATACCTCAGATGAAAGGAAAACAAAGTGTTTTTCAGATGTTAATTTTGTTATCTGCGCACACTGTGCTCTCCTCTACTCCCCCAAAGTTGAGATACAGAATCAGATTTATAGAGCCTTTATGTTCACAAAGACGGTTTGTCAGAGAGGTACCCAAGCATGCACATTTTCCGTGACAATATGGAATCCCTTCCTTCCATGAAGAAAAGGAAGAAATACAGCCATATGATTCAAATGCAAACCCTAATGTATTGGGCCCTTCTTTGTGCACATGTAAAACTTTTTGCCTGCTCTGGCTATAGCAGCATAACACAGAGTTTTAGCTAACAAAGCCTGCTGGTTTCTGTCACTGTGCTGTACCAATATTTTTATGGCAGCATGTCATATGCGATGTAAAAGGTGGACTTTTCCTTGAGTGGTTAGCCCTTGTCCTCTACCCTGCCTTGGATTTATTTCACAAAATCAATGTGGTTGGTTTTAAGAGAGCCACAGCAGAAATGTTTGGGTCTTAACGTTTTGTGACCGAGTTTTGTGCATTTTCTCTGGCCTTTCATTCCTGGAGGCCTTTCTTTAGATTTGTTTTCCCGTGGGCTTCCACAGACCAAGGACCCCACGGCAGCACCTCCCAGCTCCGCTCAGCCCCATCCGTGCCTGGGCAGCTCCAGGTCAGGCCCTGGTCTCATCAGGACTCAACAATGCGTCTGTCAAAGCCAGCAGCAAAACTGTTTTGGCTGCACTGGGCAAAAACAAGCCCCAATCCCCCAAAATTACTGTGTTGCACCCCAGCTGTGCTGAGAGAGCCAGTCAGTGAGAGGAGGGGACACTGCTGAGAGACGAGGACACTCCTGACTCTTTCATTTATTTCACCTTAGAAGAATTTGAGTTGTCTGTGTGAGCTTTGTAATTTCCTTCTCGTGAATTGGAGAAAAGCAATAAGTTCACTTTGAATAAAAGATTTCGTTTTTCCTTTATCTTTTAGAGAGGACTTAAATGTTTGCATTAAAAAAAAAAAACAAAAAAGGAACAACCAGCAGTTTATTGCTATTTAACCACTCTAGGCAGAGTAGTTGTGAATGATACTCTTTTATTTCTTGTTGTAAGGAATGAGTGGTGTTCCTTCAAATCTATGATGAGCTAAACTCGATGCAGACGTTGGCTGTAAATGGGTCAGGCAGTCATTGATGTGAGCAGTTGGCCACATTTGTGCTAACTCTAGTATTTTTGGTGTTTGCCAGAGGAAAAAGAATTCTAATTTCTATCAGTCTAAATTGTGCTGGGTAGCATTATCAGCTGGAAAGACCCCTCTGATTTGACAGGCACCACTGTATGATGATTAATTACTACTCAGCTTCATTGGACTTTTCTAATTTCCTTTTGCCACTAGCTGTAGGCAACAAGCGATAAGTACTGTTCTTATTATTTTGTGCAAAGGAAAATGTCTATTACTGCTCTGTCCTACAAGTAATCAGAATAAAAAGACAGCTGATCGGAAAACCTGTGAGGATCATTCTGTCTTTATTTATCCTACCCTTGCTTTATTCCTGTGCTGCTTCTACACAGAAGTTGTTTTACACAGTTGCCTGTCAAAAGAAGAAGATAAAATCATAAGCTCTATCAACGTAGTTGACATTTTGAAATTTGTATAATGATTTCATGGGAATTAATCCTCAATCTCCAAATAAATCCTTTTCAAAATGCTAATATAACTAGGAATCTTATACCACAGAGTGTAAAACAATTCTTAATCTTCCTTTTCTATTTTACCATAAATTTATTACATTAGTAGGCTGTCTTGTTGAGAAAAATTATAGCATTATGCCAAGTGCAAGAAGAGTAAGTATTTTACATAACACATTATAATAATGATTTTATTGAGCCACTGAATGCTCTGAAGTATACCAAGAAGAAGGTATGCTGCTAAGAACTTGTCAAGGACTTCACTGCTAGAGATAAAAATCGATGCTGGCAACTCTTAAATCTTTGTTCTAAAGAATTTTTTCAAATCATTAGGCAAATTCCAGTGAATTAATTCCAGAAGAGCCGTCTGAGTTGCTTCTGTGCATTCAAGAGATGCCATAGAATTTACTTTCAGGGTGAGGGTACTAAATGCACATCGGCTAACAGGAAAACATGTCTGCATGTTTGGGAATGCCGTGCCAGGATAGAGGTGTGTATAATAGTAGTAAAGTTATGTGCTGGCTGGACAAATTACCTAAATATGCAACTTCTTACCTGCAGGTTTAGCTGGAGTTTCAGTTTAAAAGCTGACTCGGTCACATCTGACAGGGCTGCATGTCCTTATCTGCAGCAGGTCTATGTGTAGAATGTTTTCCCACTTAGGGATTTAGAAATAAATGGAACCCTTGATTCTAGAAGTCTGCACCGTCCTAGAAAAAGGGACCTAACTAATCTGTTTCAGATGCACCAGAATGTTACTCTACTTTTTATACTACTTTTGTGAAAGGATAGAATGCTGATGCACAAAATAAGGTATTGAAAACTCTTCTAGGGAATTGCATTTATCTTGTTTCTATAAGACTTGTTGTTCTGATTAAGTCCTTCCTGCCCATTTTGCATGCAGTTAAAAGCTCAGGTGTTTACATGGCCAGATCTGCACAGCTTCCACGAGAACAAGGGAGTCAGGGGATGTGTGTGAAGCTGCAATTGTTTTGGGTTTTGATTCTCTTCTTAAACTGAAATGAAAGTTGTTAGCAAGATTCCCCTCTTAAAAAAAAAAAAAAAAAAAAAAAAAAAAAAAAAAAAAAAAAAAAAAAAAAAAAAAAAAAATTTACAAACCACTCACTTTGGAACCTGAAATAATGTGGGAGGCTCTTGTCCTGAAGCAGCTCCCATCAAGAGTGCACAGCATTTATCAGCCCATCCTTTCTGAAGATGTAAATTCCAGGCCTTTGTAAATATGGATGGCCTTTGTGTGGAAGATGTATACTGCTAGCAAGGGGGAGAGAAGGCATATTTGCATGCAACTTTCACATCTGCTGATGAACCCAAGAGCCCGATTATTATCTACATTCCTTTCCCCAAATAAACAGAGAACCAAATGGCTTGCAGAACTCCCAAAATGCCTCTGTCCCCGTCCACAGCCCTTTCTATCCTCTACCTTAGGCCTCTGCAGGGTGACATTCAATGACTACTGAGAAGACAAGAGGTGCCACATGCATCTGCTTTTCTTTGGTCATTACAGGGACAGAAACTGAGCTCTGGACAGAATGGCTGGGAAGTGATGTCGAGGTGGCTGATCCAGAGCAGAGATTCCAGACCACTGGCAGGGAGCTGGTTTGCCTTGCAGGTGCTTAGCATACCAGGGTTCAGGACATTGAGCCGAGGTTTTTTCTTCCCAGATGTAGTTACTTTCATTTGCGTTTTGCAGCCAACAAAAATAAATTTATTGGCAATGTATGGGCAGCATAGATGCCAGTGCTGTTTGGCTTGAAACAACCACAGCATTGTTATTCACTGTAAAGTGCTTGTGATATTTTTACCAGACTGGTAGCGCTGCTGTAATAGGGACTTCATGTAGTTAATCTAAAAGGGACTGGGTTATATTCTTTCCTCCCACTTTATCCCCTTCAGAATCTGGTGGTTATTGTTCTCTTGGTTTAGAGTAGCCCACTCTTAACAGGAGGGAACAAGGAGCTGAGTGTTTCACTTGAGAAAAGTATTGTAGTTCAGACCCCTGTACTACAGTGAAGAATACCTTGTATGACTGTTGAAATTATATATTCTTCTTGGAAGCAAATCAGAGATTAGTGAATATCTCAACAGGTATTGTGAAGCACTCTTTAGTTGCAGATGTTTCCAGTGGAAATACCGTATTCTGGGCCTGGCTGCAATATAAAGCAGGGCATACTCCTCCAGCAGCTGTAATTGTGGTATCCTGTTCCATCATTATAATCTGAATAGCACAGCACATTCAGGGTTTGTTCATTCATTTAAAACGGTAATAACTGCTTTGTAGAGATCTGGATAACTGAGGTACACATATACATTAAAGAGCTTATCTTAGGGGTCATCAACAACTATTAAGCAGACTGGCTTCCTTTAGCAAATAAGGTGGAACATTCATCTGCTGTTGACAGACACAAATTTTCTCCTGTGTTCATGGATGAGTCACCGTGCAGTTTTTTCTTGCCATCTGTATCTTTGTATTCTTAAACAAGGTTGGGTGTGTTCCAGGGAAGTGTCAAAAAGCAACACCAAGCACGGTGATAACAAGACAGGCAAAATTTCTGCATCCCTTTGACAAAAGGGTCTGCCCCAAGTACTAACAGTTCCCACAGGGGGTGGGAGGGAGATGGGAAGCTGTCCTGCCTGCCTAGCGTGGCTCTGCAGCTGCAGGAAGGGAGATGTGCTGCTCTAACCGCTCAGGAGCCCCAGGGAGGTTACGGCTCCTGCAGGCACCAGGACTTGTGTTGCCTCAACTGCAGTGCTGGTCTTGGCACCACCAGGACCTGCTACTGCTGCTCTTGAGACATCCTCCTGAGATTCAATGAGTTCATAGTGCTCAAGGTCAGGCAGAGAATAACTCCATGGAAGAAATAAGAAAAAGCAGGTAGATGCTTTCCTGGTGATGCCTTCCAGGCTGCTTTGCTGTTCTATCAATATTTTCATAGATTCGAAAATATTCTCCTTTGCTAGGTATAAAAGTAGGTTCTTTCAGCTCTTTCTAGGATATCACTTCTATTTTTCTACACAGGTATTTGCCACAAACCTTATTTTCCTGATGATCAGTAAAATAGTGGATGTTGTAGGCTTATTGATGCAAAGGGATAAATAGCATCCTCAAATTAACTGCTTTTTAGGAAAAAAAATAAAACCACATTTTGGGAGATGTGTTGGAAAAACAAGAATTCTCAATATTATTATTTATTTGAAGTTAATTACTTTTGAAATACATGGTACTTCAGTAAAACATATGCAATATTTTTTGTCATATGCATGCCAGATAATTATAAGTATAGAGTTTATTCATTTAATTTGGACTACTTGAGAAAGTGAAATATATAATGGTGCAACTGCTTTGTTCTTTTTCTAATAAAAGGTAGGAGCTTTTGAGTGTTATTAGACTGAGATAAGCTAGGCTTCTGTATAGCACAATTTTGTATGTCTCAACTAGCAAAAGCCTTTGAAGTCCTATGAATCTTTCTGCTTGTTAATTCTTCCATTTGTTTGATTTTTGGTACAAAGAAAATGAAAGAATATGATGAGATTATGGCATTTTAAGTCAATATTTATTAAAAAATCAATCTCGATGAAAATCTGCCCATCCCTCTAATTAGATGAGGCAACTTGAGGTTGATTTTTAATTGCAAAAGTAATTACACGGAGCAGATAGCCAGTGACATTTGATTATCTAGGTGATTGATTAAAAAGCCTAGCTCACAGAGCAGATTGTCAGCCAGGGGAATCGAGACAAAAGAGCAAATTAAAAAAGTTGTCCTGTTAGTAATCACAAAATTCAAGGATGAAATTACAAAGCTAAACACCTCCAATCCACGTCATCTTCGTCACTCAACTGTCTGCAGCATGCCTGAGCTCAAAAAGGGATGATAAAGAAATGGATTACTTTAAAAAGAATGAAGTATTCAGGAAATATAAAAATAAAAGAGCAAAAGCACTGCTGAGAATAGGGACTTCAACCACACAAGCAAAGAAATAAAAATGTCTCTAAATTGTGACAGTTCAATTTCCCTATGCTCTTATGAAAGCTCATTAAAACCAAGCAGGGTTAGTCAAATTAAGTATGTCAGGTTGCAAAATATGTATTTAGTGACAAATCTTAATAATTAGTTAAGAATCTAGTCAGGGTGATCCCTTTTTCCTCCAATATATGTATTTTACAGTGGATATTCACATAGTTTTCTAATATTTTGAATTTATTTAATATAATTTTAACTGATTGCAGGCTACAACTGGAATGGGTACCACTGATACCGTTAAGTAATGAATGTTATAAAATGTTCATGAAATTCATATACAAGGCAATCTGAATAAAGCAGGAAACAGAATGTAAATTGTGTTTGCTTATAATATCCCATTTTCTGTTTAGTTTTATGATATTTGCCTCCCTGGGCTGTGCTGTTCTTGCAAGTTGGTCCAATGAATTGATGAGTGACAAATGTAGTGTGTGACATCCCTGTGCATGGTGAGAGGGTGAAACTATATGGTCTTTAAGGTCTCTTCCAACCCAAGCTTTCTATGATTCTGTGACTCTAAGAAATTGTGAAACAGATCCTTATATCAGGTTATGCTATCTGTAATGTGATGTACAGAGAGCTACCATTGACTCTGGGGCTTTTGTATCAAGTTCAGCCTGTTACTTCTCCTTTTTATTTTTTTAACTTTAAAAAAGTACAGTTGTGTTTTATCTGAATTATCAGATTGTTTTGGCCAAATAGTCTTCAGCAGAATAATTCCAGGCAGCTCAAAATGGTATTAAAGCCTGAAACTCATTCATGAACAATAACCACATTTTCTGAAACACCACGTGACTTCTTGGTATCACTTTCCTGTCATTAAAACAAATGTCTGGCATTTTCTATACCTCTGATACCTGAAAAGTTGTGCCATAGCAAGGGCTGAGATTGAACAGCAATTAATTTCACTTAATAAAACTGGAAATTATGCAGAGAAATTTAGAATCTATTTTATTATAAAAAAACAACCCAGCAAAATTTTCTAAGCATCCCATCTAAAGTCAATTAATGTAAAACCCATCAGCCTTCAGAGTCCTTGAGAGTTCAGCTGCTGCCAACCAGTAGCAAGTGGTGGGGTCACCATGGTGGGTGTCAGCATCAGACCCTTCATCTGCTGTCTAGAAGTCAGTCAGTGAAATCTTTGTGATCCAGTTATTAATTCCATGGAAATAGCCTGGTTTCCTTCTTCTCTAGTGTTGTTATTGAGATAAAGAAATGATTTCTAGACTGTTGGATTTGTTAAATGCCAGCTCTGTATTCTTTTTTCTTGAGAGTCTACTACTTGTCACCCATCAAAATGTAATCTCACAGAGCAAAAAAATCAATTTTTTAAAGGTTCTATTTGTATATTACAACACTGTGTAGGTTTCCATGTTCCTGATAGGACTTTTGCATAAAAGCACATGAACATTGAAAGAGAGATGGATATAGACCTTGGTGTGTTTCTAGAGCCCCAATTTAAAAGAAACTCAACCACCCAACACCACACCAAAAGCTCAAAACCACACAAAAATCCCCAAAACAATACCACCACCACAAAAAAAAAAAAAATTAAAAAAAAAAAGGCCCAAACAACAACAAAAACCCTGCAAAAAATGCAGGAAAGTCAAATTATTAAACAATAACAGGGTTGAGTGCTTTGGAAATACATAATCACTCAAAAGAGTAATTTGAACAGGGAAGTGCCATAGAAAACCCATCTCCATTTCCAGTGCAACAGAAGGTGTGAGGATGTGTTGGTTTGTAAACATTGCCACAAGAGTCTTGGTTTCTCTTTCAGCATTTTTAGGAGTTTGGAGTGAAAACAGCAGAAATAATTTTCTACAAGAACAAATGCCTTTTCATTTAACAAAGAAAATATAAAAAATGTACAGATTTTGGTAATTTTCTGCAGACAATTTCATCTCCCTGCTATTTCTGAGACTTGAAGCAAAATCACCAAATAAACTCAATCTTACCTTTTAGAGCTCTGTTAAGTCTACTACTGCTACTACTACTACTGCTACTACTACTACTAATTTGTGATTAGAGTTCATGTATCACTGTACAGACAGTGTCTTTCTTTGCAAGATTAATATTCTTTACATGATTGTATTTAGAATTTTCTCTTTTCGTCACATGGAAACCACTTCACAAAAATGCAGTTCTGCACTGTATGGTCATGGAACCCTCATCCCAGTTTTCCAAAACAGCTGCTTTGGGTGATCTGATGTCTATGTTTTTTCTGCTCAGTTTTCAGTCCTTCTAAGTCTGAGTATTTCTATTTTTGCCTTTGTCTGCATTAAACAAGAAATTCAGATGTTGATAATTAACTGGAGTTCCCCTGCTGCCAGACCAAATTCAGCTCCAAAAAGCCCTGTATATTGCTACTTCTGCATTTGTTAACAATGTCCAGACAACAGGTCTGCAATTAGATTCCCATCTGTTAGACTGAGCATTTAGCATAGCCAATGGATGCAAATGAACTTGAGTCCCTCAGTGGAGTGGATCCTTAACAAGCCAGTATCATATTTGAAAAGAAATTTAGCAGCTCATGATAGGGAAGAAGATGAGACTTTTAATAATACAGCAGCTCTAAAATGTTTAAATGAAAAAATAAAATACTGTTCCCATATATGATGAACTAGTGTTTCCACATATGATGGTTTCTCCAACAAATCGGAAAATATATTAAAATATTCCACTGTTTTCCTCAGTGTCTTGAATGTTGCATTAGATTGAGGGGAAAAGTGCTAACTTTAAATGTTAGGTATAGTGCTCACTGCATGAAGTAATGCTGCATAATTATATAAATGTTAGAATTCTGCACCAATTATTTTTGAGACTCTTAAAGGAATGCTTCAAAATGTTAAATATTTTTGCAGGATAAAATGGAGGAGGCAGAGGGATGCATTTTTAGAAATTCTTGTGTTTAATCTCAGACTGCAATTTTGTATCAGTTCTAACGGCGTTATAATAAGGGATAATCCTACCAAGTCCATAGGCTGTGTGTTGGAGGATTAGCTAAAGCTTGCATATTTAAATGTTTCATTTTCTACTAGTATGTCTGTAAAATAGACAGTAAAACCCACTTAAACTAATACCTGTTGAAGGGCTGAAACTGTAAGGAAAAAAACCTTTGTGACAACTCAGGTTTTCTTTGAGTATTAATTGTATTGTGCTTTTGCCTTTTTAATTTTGTAAATTAAAAAGTAAATATTATATATAGTATATGAATTTAAAGTTTAAAGGGCTTTTTTTCTTAAGTATTAAAAAATATAATATTTCTGATGTGAAATGATTTTACATTTTATATTAGTTTATTTAAATTTATTTAATGGCTCAGAACAAACAAAATTCAAAACTAATTGTAAAAGATACCTTTGTAAAAGAATACCTGCAATTATTTTGGTGCCTTAGCAAAGCAGGACAATGGGTGGAACTTATTACATATAAAATTAAAATTTACACAGATTAGTTTTTATATAGGGCTTGTTTTTTTGTTTTTTTTTTTTTCTCTTTGGGTAATGGTAATGAGCATTTCAAATGATGGTAGGACTTTTTTCAGCTAGAGTTTTGTCGTAGTTGTAAATGGGATCTGGACTGCATTCCAAATTTCTTAGCAAAGCAAGGACTAGGGTGACAGAGAGAATCCCAAAGGTACGAAAAAAATTGTTGATATTACAATTTCAGTTAAAAAAAAAAGTTTCTAAGGTGACTAACCATCAACATAGTGTTCCTGAGTTTGGGATTTCCTTGTTCTCCCTGCCAGACGTAACAAGATTGTCCATGATTCCAAGATCTTCACATCCAAAAGGTTGAGGAGACCTGTTTAAGAGCACAGAGCACCAGCCTGGCAGAGTAAAAATGGGCAAGTCCATATTTCATCTTCTCAGTGCAGAGCAATGCACTGGCCACCAGTTGCAGCAGTGAAGCACATTCTTCCTTCAGAACACACCCTGGATTTCCCAGTATATGGAAGAGTTTTGAGCAATCAGTGCCCTGTTTGTTCACAGCTGGAGTGTTCCCTTCCAGGGGAGTCTGATAAATCCCTTTGTGGCTGAAGTTTCTGAGACTTCACAGTTTCCTGCTGTGGGGAGGAGATGGAGCCCTGATTGTTGCTGGCAGGCTCAGGAGCAGTGTCAGCAGGGCAGTGCTGCTCTCCCTGTGTGAGCACAGCTCTCTCTGCTTGTGTGCTTGGGGCAAGATGGAAATGTGCCCATTGTGCCCACTGCCCTGCACTGCAGAATCAGCTATGAATTCTGCATCGAATAGAAGTGGACGGCTTTAGAGATTATTTTAGGGGGCTTCCCTTCGAGAAACATTGCATCCATTTGTTTCAATTTAGCCGGCAGTGTGGGATTGCTCAGGATGTGATGTATGCTGCTTGTCACCAGAACAAAACTTTGCCTCTGTGGGATTCGACTTTTCAGGGTCTGACAGAAGATGTGCAGGATCAGAATTTCCTGCCAGGCAAGCTGTTGGTTCAAGTGTACTACAGACAGGGTGGGAGCTTGTGATTGCCTGGTCCATAGCCTGCTAATCTTCCAGATTAGTCTATGCTTTCTCCCCTGGGGGCTAGCAGGCCATCAGCAGAAAGGAAGAGCAATCCATTGCTCTTTCAGTGACAATAAACAGAGAATGACAGCAGCTAGAAACCTTGTGGCAGTTCTATAGAGATCTGAGAGTGTGTGTGGCTATGGTGTTTTAGTCAGTCACATTTTTCTTGCTCTTCTTAAACAGAAAATTTTTTGTATACACGGGTGGGTGGACAAACTATGGATGGGAAGGTAGGACTGCAAGAGCATTGGTGCATGGAGTGGTTCTCCTAGCAGGAAGATTTTGGTCTGCTGCTTCTTTGCTTGGCTTATGCTTATTCTGTGATACCATTGGTACCTCTCCCTAGCAGCAAACTGGGGCCATCCTCTGGTTCTTGCGCCTTAAGGAAGCTTTTGTTTAGGTGGACACATGATGAGGCATAAATCACCAGGGCTCAGGGTAGTACCATGTGCTGAGGTGCTCAAACAGCTGGTGCTGAAGAGGTTCAAGCATGGGGAGCCTCTACTGTCAACTGGTGCAAAGGACAGGGGCAGGAGGAAAGGCTTGGCTCTGATGGTGGCTGTAGGACTGGGGCAGGATGGAAGGCTTGGCTCTGATGGTGGCTGTAGAGCCATGGCAGGAAAGAAGGCTTGGCTCTGATGGTGGCTGTAGAGCCATGGCAGGAAAGAAGGCTTGGCTCTAATGGTGGCTGTGTGCCACAAAGGACAGCATGTTCTCCACCAGCCCACTTGCTGCTCCATTAGCCAGTGGTGAGGGATGTGGGCACAGCTGGGAGCTTGGGCACCTCTGGGCTTGCAACGGGAGCCTTGCCACACCTAATAACTTTCAAATGACCTGTCACAGCTTTTGCCTTCTAAATCAGAAACTGGCAGGTCCTCACTGCCCTAGACACTGTACTTGCTCCAGTACTCTTTCTGTGCATCACTTTGCCTGTTTATAAGATTGGTATTAAGTGGAGAAGCCTCTTCTACTGAAAGTAGTTTATGGCTGGAGCTGCCTTGGTACAAGTGACAATTAGCTACTTAATCTGCATATTTTCCAAAAGTAATGTTTTCTTACCACATAAGACCACTAGTTTCACATTCTTATTTCTTATTTCTGAATTTGTCTTCCACAGATTCTTCCTTGGTAACTTTGTATTATTTTATGATTTTTTTTAAATTTACAGGGCTCTTCACCTTGAATAATAAGCACCTTAAACTTTCCAGTGCAGTGCCCACCAACTACCTTCTTTCCTATTTCACTCGTATTGTTACTACCTGGAGGTAGGTCTAATAACAGGAGCACAGCATCAATGTCAGCATTCAAGTAAGGAAATAAACCTAATAATTGTCTCTTAAATGTGTTCTTTCATTACACAACTAGTGGGGGCGAGGGCCAGAGGTCATTTAACTTGCATGGTGATCACATTTGCATTAGCATAGAAAACCATTACTTCAGTAGGTTATAGATAATCCTACTGATAGCATTTAGCCAGCCTATTTTTTCCAATAAAGAAAAATAGTAATGAGATAACAAAAATTGGACACCAGAACTCACTTAATGAACACCAACTAATTATCCTGTCTAGAGTTTCTTGGAAGAAGTGCAGACAATTTTCACTCCACTCCCACTGGACATATACCTGCCAGCTCTTTGGAATCTGTTCTTTACATTTATTTTTTTGCTTGTTTTGTGGCATGGAACACAGCTTGGCTATTAGCATTAATTTGTTATTGTGTATCCTTCTGATTGCTTTCTTCCATAAGGGTTATGTCTACAATGATGACAAAAAAGTGATTGCAGCGTTTTTAGATGTGGCTGAGTGACATTTGGATGGGCAGATCAAAGACTGGTAGCAATCCAGATATTTTGGTGTGAGGTGTGGGTTACAAAGTGCATTCACCTGAGGAAGCACTGGAGTGCTGAGCTGTGCTGGGTTCTGTGTGCTGCTCACCACGGGCTGTCCTTGGGCCAGCAAGGCTCAGGAGTAGACAAACACCTTTGTCAGTGCTCTGGCTGCCATGTAAACACACTCTTGGTGAGCTGAGTTGCTCTCTTTCTGGCATGCAGCGTGGTCCTCTACAGATTCATCCTAACAGAGTTGACTTTTGTCTGAAGTCTGGTTTGCTACTTCCTACGGCAAGGGCTTTAGCTGTTATCTTGGTCATCCTCACAGCTTGGCCTTGTCTGTCTCTCCTGTGGAAAGCATAGTCTGAGCCTCTCTGTTAATATATAGTTTCTTTTTTTTCCCTCTGTGAGCATGACATAATGACATTTTTGAGACCATTTAGTGTTGTGGAGGTAGGAGCAGAGATCATGGGATAGATCACTTATACCTCCAAATAGCTTTTATTCTTCCAAACAGCTTGATAGCAAAATTTCCATCCTGAATGGGCTGTGCCTTGACACAGAAAATATTTCCAGTATCAAGCACAGCTTTGGGAGCACTTCAGGCTGCATTGGATCAACACTGTCTTCATTTGGTAGGAGATTGTCTTCAAGCACCCATTTGCTGTTGACAGAAAGCTGTTGGATTTGCTCTTTGCGAATTCAGTGTTTTCCTCTACTGTGAGAGATTTCTTCAGAACAAACTGTGTGGTTTTTTGATGGTCTGCTCCATGATCTCCATTTTCTGCCCCTGTGGTTGCACACCAAGTGAAGAGAGGAAGGCTGATGGCAGCATGTGGCTCTCTCCACTCTCTGTGGCCCCACTTCAGACAGCCCAGGGAGCCTGAAACACAACATAAATGCTGCTGCATGTTGGTCATCTGTATTAAAGGCCCTACTTGCCCTGCAGTTACTTCAGCCTTCCTGCACACTGGTGTGTGCTATAAATGTAGCACATTATCATGGTAATCATTATTATTATCCTCTATATATAGTAAAAAATAGTCTAATTGTTATAAAACAGGGTTAGGGTGGGAGACAGCTAAGCTAAACAGAGGAAATCATAAGAGCTATAAGATTAATGCTGGTTTCTAGCCTCAATGAAAAAAACGGGGGAAAAAAGTGAATGTTTTTCTTTTCTGATATATTATTTGCCATTTGATAGCCCAAATCTTGTTGATGGAGAGGAAGAAAGCTTCTTCCTCACTAGTTGCTTACCATTGCTAAACTGCTACTGAAGCACACTTGAAATTCATGTAATATCTCTTTCACATTTTCTGTCACATAGGGAATCAATATTCAAGCAAGACTGTCACCGCCAGCAGTAACCCACAGAACCACCTTCCCTCAAATACTTTTCACATTAAGTGTTGCCCCTTGACACATACCCTTTCCCCAGCCCCACCCCGCCTCGGCTCCGCTGGTCTGTGGTCAAAGTGTTAGGCAACAGTTTTTATTAACTGTAATAACAATATCGCAGGGATGGCCAATTTAAACTGAAGTCCAAGCACAGCCCTGCATTTCACAGCTGATTCATATTGACGAGCGCTGCTTACCCTGTGAACTGTGAGCTGCTGGAATGAGCCACGCAGCTGCGGTTTTCTTTCAAGTTCCAGGATCCAAAGGCAGCAGTAATTGTTTTTGAAATGTTTCTTTTTATTCTTATTAAATAAGTTCATTGTATACGTTGAAACCTGGATCGTTCCTGCTCTGATTTGCTTCCCTTTTCACTGCCAGGCCCAAAGCGCAGCAGCAGTGTGTGTGTTTTGGATTGTTTCTAAGCCATAATAAAAGTATCCTTTCTGCAGGGAAAGGGTGCCATCTCTGCCATTTCCTCAGAAATGTGTAGTCCATAATTAGTAGGGATTTCCAGCTCAGAGTGCTAAATGGAAGAGACAGGGCAAACAAGAAACCCAACAAAATAATTCGATTTTTATTTAAGCTAACATAAAAGTGCAGAAATATGTTAGTTGTATATCATGACAGATTCTAGCCCAGACTAATTCAGTTCTTCATGTGTGTATTGGCAGAGGGAATCAAAGAGTGTTTGAAAAGATGTGCTTACAAAGTAAGGCACTTTACCAACTGTCAAGAACTGCTTTGAAAGGCATCCTTACCTCTAGATACTATTTACCTTGAGGATGTACACTCTATATGCTCTCTTCAGCTTAAAGGCCCTAGGCTCGAGTAGCAGCAGTTACTGAATCTTCCAAAAACCCCTTGTAAATTATCACATATGTGCCTTGCAGCACCAAGCTGTTTGCTCAGCAGGCAAACACAATGCAGCAGCATTATTAAATTTCCATGAAGTTTACCAAATTTGCAGGATCAGTAAGGTGGACCCAACAGGAAAGCTTTCCTACTGCCTACAGCACCTTTAAAGCAGCTGATGGTGCTGCTGATACTTTGCATTCTGCTGTTACTCTACTGCTGTAGCCATCTACTTAATCTCCACAGCAAAGATTAGTTTATTCGATTAAGTCTGTTCCCTATAGACCATCCCTGTAGCTCCTTGGAAAGCATCAAGACTGTGTGTCTCCAACCTTTTACCAGCTAAAAAAGATTCAATAAAGTAATCTTTTCCCCCTCCTTTTATATGATTGGAAAATAAATTGAAAATGAATTTCAGTTATTGCTTGTGTTTTAAATATGAGATAAAGGTCAGGCCCCTCTAGCTATCTCCATAGATGGAGATTAACATGAGCATGTTCCATTATAAAATCATATAGCAGTTTTGTAAATCTGTCAAGTCATCTACAAATATATAATTAGTCTGTTAGATTTTGAAATCAATAAACAATGACTTTTTAGTGCTGTGCCTAGAAAGCTTTGCTAGAGAGTGCTTTAGGCATAGGAGTCCAAATAGCAAAACATTGCACTGTCTACATTATGCTGCTCTCTGGATATTCAGATGTCGAAGGTTAATTGAAAATT
This sequence comes from Brachypodius melanocephalos, assembly GCA_013398615.1. NCBI lineage: Eukaryota > Metazoa > Chordata > Aves > Passeriformes > Pycnonotidae > Brachypodius > Brachypodius melanocephalos. Next base: position 8,920,522 of record VZSR01000393.1, on the reverse strand, counting down.
AGGTGTATGTATGTTCTTTTTTATTATGTTTTTAACTCTACTTAAGAAAATAAAGCAATTTTAAAGTTGGATTTTTTTCATTTTTGTTAAAGCAGCATGTCAAACAGGAGATGTTCAAAGTGTAAACTTTCCATTTTTCTTTTCATAGTTGGCTCCAGTGAGATGGTGACTGAATGTTTGTAAGGCAACATTCATAGACATATTTATACAAGGCATGTGTTCACCGTTTGTCATCACTGTCACAGAACATGATTTCCCGGGTCAGAAAATTGACTTCAAAGCTTGACCCTGAAGATTTGACTTGCCTGTTTGCTTATTCTGGTTCAAGATGTGATGTCAAAAGCTGTCCTATTAGTGGCACCTTTTCACATTTAGTTTGCTCAGGTTGATAATAATGATACTGGAAGGACCGCATTTTGATGTTGAAAGAGAGGAAGGAACACTGTTGAAATTGATGGTGTTGACAGTAGGAGGTGAGATTGGTAAAAGATATATTAAAATGTGGATATTATTTTAAGTGACAACGTTCCTTTCTTAGAATGCTGTGTGTTATCATGACATTAAATTTGTTGGTATATCCTGTTCCTAAACTAAGATTATATTTTTCATATCATATAGGCATTGTTTACATACCAGTTGCAAATATATACGTGTGTATGGTTTGAATGCAATTTTTAAAGTGTATTAATTAGAATATGCTTATTAGAATGGATGACATTATTCCTTTTAGTGATTTTAGTGCTGAAATTTGATATGCAGAAATTCATTGTTTCTAAAGTCTATTTGCTTTAGGAATAGGCTCATATAATTTTATCTCCAGCTCCTAAAATCAGAACTGCTATCATTCATCACCTGGTTATGTTAGTGTGGCATTGTTACAAGTCGCCGAATATACATAGGACCCTGTCAGAATCCAGGGATCTCAAAGAATAAAGAAATTTCAAAATTAGATTATTGAAACACTTAACGAGAAGACACTGTGGCAGGATAAATGTCAAATCAATAACTTAATGCTCATGATTGAGTATCCTGGGTTTTAACTAATGATTACCTGTTTATTGATCTACCTTTTGACACTAAAGTCAGAAATACTGTGATACTCTTTATTTAAAATGAAAAAAAAAGGAAGACAAGGAAAGGGAATCTCATGCAATATAACATCTATATCAGTGATGGTTTCCATAGCATGCTGATAGCTTGGCATAGTTCAATTTACTTGTGTTGTTTGCAGCTAGTGAAGTTAAAATAGATGGGCCTCCCGTTTTAATATGACCTCATAACAGTTAATTTATATTAGGTCATATCCAGAAGTTTCCAAGGTACTTAGCTGGCATAGATCTCAGTGGAATGTAAAGCAGGCAGTGTGTAAGGTCATCACAGAGGAGAACTGCAACCATGAGCCTTGCACAGCCCTTAATGCCTTTGTTGGATGTTAATAGGTTTCACTTGTCAATTTAGAACACTTACTATTAATAATAATAATAATAATAATAATAATAATAATAATAATAATTTAATTTCCTGTGGGGTTTTTTTAATAATTTTACAGTGACTAGTGCTCACTTTTACTTTTTAATTTTTCCTTCATCTCACCATTGTAACTGGTACAAAATTCCCATTACATTAAGATCCAGCACTTATAGATTTGTCCATTTTTTCCCTAAGAATTTGTGGGTTGTGATCCCCTTGTGTTGTCAGGTAAAAACTGCAGCTGCCTCTCTGTGTAGTGCTTGGCACTTTTTTAGGTGTGAGGCAGTCTGGGTAGAGGTGATGCTATTGTTGGGGGTTGTGCAAGCTTCTAGGATCACAAGTGCAATTTCAGTCTTAAGAATCAAGCTATATTGATTTTTTGGCTATTCTGTTTTTTCATTTTTTGATGTTCACATTGTGTTTTGGTTGTTCTTTTGATTTGTTGTTGTTAATTTTATATTTTTTTTCCTGCGCAGTTTGTATAAGAACAGCTGTCTCTCTCTAAGCACCAGTGGTGTCTGTCCAATTGGTCTAGCAGTAGAACAAATGGAGTTCCTGGTAAGGGCAACAGGAGAGACAAACTGGTTGACAAGTCACATTTGTAGTCAGGGTACAGGAGTGGTGCTCACCTGTAAAATAGTCAGATTCTGCCAGCTTTGCTTGGAATTCCAATTTGTACATTCCAATCCCACAAATAAAAATACTTCAGGAGATGAATATGGCTTTCACAACTTGACCTAGTGGGCAGCATCATCAAACTGGTAGAGGGGTTGATGGAGTTAAATTTGACTAGTGGTGTCTTTTTATTGAGGTGGGAGCTTAACCTGGGTGGAAAAAATTATATAATGATATAATATCATCTATATAAGAGAATTACTCACAAATACATTAATTAAGGATGATACCTCTTGCTGCTTAGCTTTTCTGCTTGTACAAATTTGTGTATACAACGTTCACTGAGAAACCCAAAGTGCCAAAGTGCCTAAATACTTAATTTCTTGCCTAAAAACTGAAATGAAACTGAGTCACAGTCAATTGTCTTCATTGCATTTATTTAAAAGTAACCATTTGAGTAAGAATGTTATTTGAACTGCAAGCAGTAAATGCCCAATGTTCATGTTTGCTGCAGCCATCTCTTTTCAAATGTTTATAAAATTCTGACACCTTTCCAATGAAGACAGGTTTGAGGCAGGGGGGAAGAGGAGAGGAAATATGTAGAACTAAACAAGTAAAAAACTCTATTAGGTGTGACACACACTTATCTGTGGTAGAGAATTAGAGAATTTTGTCTTCAAGAAAAGTCACCTTGACTTTAAAAACTAAACAAGTCCTGAATGAGCTACTAATTATGATGCATCTCTAAGTGAATGGTTGAGCACGTTTTTAAGCACTCTTCTTGCTTAAATAGTTCACATGAAGTTCTTCCACCCTTTTTTCTTTTTTCCACTCCCCCTAAACAGAGTTGGTTGGTCAAGTTGATCTCTTGTTTGAAATTCAATCAAGGGCATTAAAGTGTAAACCAGTTGGAAAAACAAATTGCTTAGGGAAATAATTTGCTTAAACAACAACAAACAAGCAGTGGTAATCTTCTTACAGAAATTAATGAAGGGAAAACCCCCTCAGCTTGAGTGGATAATGATCCTTAGCTATCATGTAACAAGCCTAGAAGGTTTAGGGAGAAGGTGAAAATTAAGAGAGCTGGATTAAACTGCACTTCCAAAGGAACAAAAAGAAATTCAGGATAAAGATCAGTTCTCCCACTTTGAGACTCAAAAGTAATTCTGAACTGGAAAGAGCCTAATCCTTTATGCAAATCTGGTTTAAAGTTAAGTTTTCATCTCGAACTGTTTTTTTATTTCTACAATATAGCTAATAAATTAAATACTTTAAAATAATTCAGACAACTGTCTTGTTAACAGTCACTTTATACAATGAAAGCTTTTTCATCAGGTAGAGCTATAAAACTGGTAAATGTGAAAAAAAAATTACCTTTATCTTCTCATGATTGTCTTTAATGCTTATTCTTTACTAATTAATCTCTTCAAATTATTTAACCACAAAATTGAGATCTCTTCACATTAGGGCCTACCCCAGAGGATATTCATGAGGGACTTCCTGATTACTCAACAAAATTTAATTAGTTTTCTCAGTACCTACATGTTTATCTTTTAATAATGATAGGAGCTACCCTCACTTCCACTGAGAAACTAAACTTCCATTTCAGTCCTCCTCACTGAAACAAATCAGCTGCTGATTTATTTATTATGTCATAGATATTTTACTTTAAAATGTAAATAGATATCTCAGTAAAAGTTTTTAATTACTCTATTTCTGTTTAGTTTTGGAAAAGATCATTGAACACTGCAGTTAATTACCTCTTCCACCACAAAAAAAAAGAATAAGTGTTCAAATTGTCTTCTATCTTTTCCCTTATCTTAAGGCTTATCATTGCTCAAGGTTTGTTTTGTCAGTGGAAGTGCTGAAAAGCAAAGTAATGGAAATATGTGTTTTGTAACTGTTAGGACAGGTGGAACAATTCAGTCAAAATATCACATGAAAGCTTTACTAATTAAATGAAAAAAGAGGTATTTGAGGATCTGTGCTCTGTCTCTAGGCGGATCCGGGGGGAAGACAGCAGTCGTCACCCACCTCAGCTCAATCCTAATGCAGTGGAAGTTGTAGGTGGATGTTCCTTTAGGCTCCAAGCCCACAAACACTTACAGGCGCACTCAGATTTATGGGACAATTTGCGGTGCATCAAGCTAGCTGCATACTTAGGCATGCCTTTGCAGGAGTGGGGCAGTGCTTTGGCTAGTCACACATAGCTCACACATCTTCAGAGGAATGGTGACATCAGGAGGTGTAAGAATTTCAGGATACCTACTCGACAGGTCTGAAATGTATTACACATGGTGTGAAGCCTGCTGAAAAATGTTATTTAATCTTGAGGGATGAGGGAGAGAGTGCAGGGGGAAATTGCCTTTAAAATCAGAGCAGTAATAATTACTTTAAAGTTTTGTACTGTGATATCACCTTGCCATTAAACCTGATGTCCTCCTTTCGTGGAATTTCTCCTGGCCTATTCTCAAATACATTTAAAGTGTTAAGTAATATGAAGTCAATGAAGCTTGTGATACTTTAAAGTTCTTAGAGACTGATTGTTTTACATTTCAGTGTAGATTAGATCAGACTGAGCAGAAGTCACTTCATATGAAATATCCTCGAGTGTGTAATCGTTTGATTTAATTTTGTAGCCTCAATCTAGACTTTAAGTGAGAAGAGTGAAATAAGAAGTCCTTCACATTCACTTCATTGAATCTCTTTTCATGGCTTGTCAATAATTCCTTATGTGAACAGATATACAGGAAATGGTACACATTTTGAAAGCTTGAGTAGCTGTCTAAAATATTCTAGTTAAAATATGTTTATTCTTTCCTCTTTAAAAGAACTTTCAAAAGCATTAGAAGGAATTTTTAAATCATGCTTAAAATAATGATCATATCAGTGTTTACAGAGTTTTGGAAAAAAAAAAGAAAGTCAACCTTCCAAAAGGCAGATCTCTGAAGTATGAAAAAATATGCCTTTAACATAGCATTTTTAAAAAGCTGTTTCCCTTTAGACCATGTTAATATAGGAATAGAATTATATTAAACCATGTTTCTTTAAAATTATCATATTTACAGGCCTTATCTGGTTCCTGTATCTATAACCTTGAGTATTTCCAAGACTGTATACAGATGTGTATATATTGCACTGTATACAGCAGTGCAATGCAGTCATCTTTGTTTCACAGTCAGGGACGTGGAGCACAGAGAGTCTCAAGTCCTGATCCTCAAAGATTTTTTAGGTGCTTAATACATTTCTTACAAAAAGCTAGAATTATTATTAACTTTCATTGAGAGATAGAAGGTTAACATGAGTATGTTTTCTAACCACATTTTAGTACCTTCACCTAAATGATCAAGATATTTTCACAGAATAGGGATTTAAATTTGGTTTCCCAAATCTTAGGCACGATGCTTTAGTTACTGGGCCACTCTTTCCTGTAGCCATGCTCCTGCAGATTAAACCCAAATACTTCTGCAAAGTAGATGAAACTGAGATACAAAAAATGTTTATGGTTAGTGGTGCAAATGTCCCTTGTACCCATTAAATGGTTACCTTGTATATTCTGATTTGTTTCAAGTGTCTAACAAAATGACATGAAGAAAGGGGCTATCCTAATAAATATGAATACAGCCATCCAAATAATGCCTGGACAAGTTCAATTCCTAATAATTTTGAGTTCAATGTGAGATTCCTGCAGTGCAGTCTAAGTCAAAGAGCTTTGAAATAAAAAAGATAATAGTTCAAAGACATTTGGATACAAAGATGAGGCAAATGTAGTAGCATCTGTTCATCTTAGACATTTTCTAGCACAACTGTCTATGATTTTTAAGTGCCAAGTACAGTTAGGTTATTGGGATCTTCTTCAGCATTTGTGACAGTAATTATGTGCCAAGAGAAACTGCGAGGAAAAGAAAAGTCTGTGGATTCTTTTTGGGGAAGAGACCTACATGCTTGTAAGTCAAAGATAGGAAGGACTCCATGTAGCAGCTCATATCACTTAGATGCTGCCAGCTACATCTTTCAGCTTGTTCTTTGCCAGCTTAAAGTTCTGCATTAAAAATGCATGTGGGCGTATATAGGATCTAGGAACTGTTGCAATAAAATTGGCACACTGGGGACTCAGTTTCTGAAAATTCAGGGTTGCCCACCTGCTAAGGGAAGGAGTTGTAGTACATCCATGAAGCCTGGGCTGTTCAGCAGCTAAGACTCACTGATGAGTGGGAAAGGTTGCTTCTTACAATTCACTCACAGCAGGGAATGTTTTCATACTCATGCTTTATTGAATCTACAAAGCACAAGGAGGGCTTGCTTTGAGAAACAATCTCAGTTCTCCAGAGCTCCAAAAGTAGGAATGATAGCAAGAAATAATATATGTTCTAATGAATGTTTTGTATGTTGGTGGCTCAAGTTTGGGAGGAGCTAAAATCGGCAAAGATAATTTATCAGGTCCTGCTTCAAATTGTGAGACTCTCACCAAAAAGCCTCCAGCTTTCTATAAGAAACCTCTCTCTAGCAGGAACTTCTGGATGATTTCTGAAGGTGCCTGTAGAGTTCTAACAGCCAGTGTTTTTGCTGATTCCTGTTTAATGCTGTGTTTTTTGTGCTACTCCATGTTAGAGATTTCCTAAGTTCCTTGCTACTGCAGAACTGGCTATTCTGGCTAAGATGAAGATCAAGCTTGAAGGAATGTCCTAAATTTGATGTTGTGTTGAGGTCAGATAGAGGTGTATAATGGACCACAGAGGAACAAAATTTATATATAAGGTCTTATATCTTTGTTTTCTCATCACTATCTGAGTACCTTATTTCAGGACTGAGAAAGCACCTTTCCAATAGTATCTTGTTTTAGGCAGAAATCTTTTCAGAGACTCAGAATTATCCAGGGGCATTTGTGGAATCTAGATACCCTTCTGTAAATCAGGACCAGTGGTGAGAGCCTTGAGTAAAAGGGAAATAAACAGCAAAAAGAAATACTAACATATGTATGCTTTTGGAATAATTTTATGTGTAATATAGTGTGTAATTATCTCAGTTTTACCAATGAGGGAACTAAGGCACAGAAAATTAGGTGTGTCATGTGAGATAACACAAGAGTTTAGAAACAAAATTGCTTTGTTATGCTTTTGTAAGCTGTAAGTTGCCTTACTCTTCTTTTTTGCTGATAATATTGCATATATGATCACACAAATATTTTCCTAGCATGAATTTTATGTACCTTCATTATCTAGTTAAACAGAGTTAAAAATCACCTGTAGTTTGTGTACACTGCAAATCTGTATTTTGGGAGGCAGTTTTGAAATATCTCATATATCTGATTTTTTATTTAAAATATAATTGTTAGTTAATTCAGTATCACATTTAATAAGCTATACAATCCATAACTATAACTGCAGACTATAACCTCAATTTTTCACATTTACGGCCTTTCTTGTATATTAATCTAAGGAAAAGCAAAGATAGGGCAGTTGCATGTAGAACTTCATAAATAATAGTGCTTGAAGCTGCTGCCCGAGTTGTGAAAAAAACACTGTTTTTCTCCTGTGACATGAAGCTTTAAGGACTTTATGTCCTGATCAAGAAGGAGTGCTTTAATAAGCATCCATGTTAGAGGGTTTGTGCTGTGTAAGCTTGGTACAGACCATATGGGCAAAAAGGCACATTGTGTGGCGACAACTGCCCTGCTTGTCATCCCCAATCATACTTGCTCTAATCCTTGTTTTAATTTACTCTGCTTGTACAGCACCAATCCTGCCAGTGCGGTCCTTAGGGTCCCTTCATTCCTGCCATTTATGACAAGGAATATGCAAAGGCACAATTATTTATCCACTAAGGTGACAGAGAAGGGCTCTGCTTGGGAATATGTTCCCAGACTTGCAGCATCATAATGTCAGTTGTTAAAGCACTTCGCTGTTGCAAACAATTCTTGAGAGACTTTTTTTAATATAAAAATTTTGAATGCAGAAATGCTAGGACTAAATGAATCTTTATTGATTAAGCAGTTCAATGCTTGAAAGTTTCAATAAATAACATTATTCATACTTTGCCTTTTATTCAAATGGGATAAATGGGATTTTTTTTGTCTTTCCACTTAATTATTGTGCTCTTGTCATTTGTTTAACTTCAGACAAAGGATAGTATGTTGAGCAACCCTTATTAAGTCTTACTACTGTATATTGTTTATATTCTGCTGTACACCACATTCCTAAACAGACAAAAAAAAAAAAAAAGCCAACAAAAAAACCTCAAGTGTAGCATTCAGCCTCTCAAGTCCATGATGTATTTCATTTGCTACGGTCAGAGCAATTTTAACAATGCCTTTCATTTTCTTATAGCCTAAAATGATTTTCTTTCTGTGAGGCCATTCTCCAAAACTTCTCTTCCCTTTTCAGGGTATCATTTGCAATTTAAAGCTAACCTGGTGAGTGTACTCACAATAGGCTTGCCCATAAAATGGTTCAAGGCCTGCCTGCATGCCTAATGAGGTTGATGTTGAGCTATTTAGCTCTTTGTCCTTCCATAATATCTACTTAATGCAGTTCAATGGGAGTGGATTGTTAGAAGCATTAAAGATTCTATTAAGTCTTTACTAAAGCCACTCTATTCTAGTCCAGCTGTATAGTGGCAAGAGCATTAAATTTGAGAATGTAGTGGGAACAAGGGGCCTGAAAAAGCACCTATAAAAAAAGGACAAATTTCCTAACGAAGTAAGACCACACTCAATTTAAGACCTGTTACTTTTGTATCTAGATCTAAAGACTTTCTCAATGTGCATCTCACAGTGTTCTGAATTAAATCTAGTTTCCCTTAATGGATGAACAAGGTACAGTTTAAATCTTCATTTATTTTCAAAGCATGTGAATAGATTTTTGCTTCACCACACTATTGAAGTCAAACAGCATTATGACTTTAATCTCAGAGAAACTACCAAAATCTTGCAAAGGTCCTCTTTCAGATAACATTTAAATGCAATAGATTTTCCCATTTGTTTAAATACTGTAGTAAGATTGGTCTGTATCAGGAATTCAGAAATCTCTGCACTTTGAGGGGAAGATAAACAATGCTTCTGACAAAAAAAAAAATCTGCATTCAATGCCTTGTTTTGCTTAAGGGTTTGTTTTTTATTATCAGGTCTGTATGGTGCTAGCCACCAGCACTGAGATGAGGGGTAAAAAAAATGAAGAAGGGGTAGAATGGCCAGGATTTCACACAGTTGGCATTGACTTGGCTTGAAGAGGCAAGCACTAAGCTGTCTTTTCAACCATAGTAAAAACCCTCCATCTGGCCACCCTGAAACTCTGTTAGCTTGTTCAACTCGCTGTCGGCTGATTGGGCTTTGTGAAGCAGAAGTAACAACATCAATAGTATAAACCCTTGCCACTTGAGAGTATTACATTTCATTTCATGCTTGACTTAATCAAAACTGGGGAAATGAAATTTACACCTTTTTGATGTTCTTTTCCCTGCTGTTTAAGGAGAAGAATCTTAACCCATTTGATCTTCACATGCACCCAATAAATGACCAAATATGCCAAGCTGCCAAAAGCAGACGGCTGCCAGTTGCCAGTTTATGTCAGGTCACTGTGAGAGAGCTCAATGCAGAGGGTCTTTAGTTTCATACCAAACACTTTGTTTTGCAGCACGGTATTTTGGTTGCAGTGTCAACAATTTAGCTCCCCTCCCTATTAATATTAAACTATTATAAAGAAAGCAGAAATGCCCTTTTTTTGGAGGAGGAGGGAAACGTGTTAGCAGCCGGCTGTTGCGTGACAGTCAGGAGAGAGTGACAGGGATGAAATGAAGCTGGGTTGGAATTGCTTCTTCAAACCCTTGACATTTGTTCCTCTCTTTTCTGGCTCTGATCTACACGATATACATAGTTGTTGTTGTTGTTTTTCCTGCTAATAACAAGACAGTGCACTGCCGGATTAGAGACTGAGTGAGTGAAAAATGGTGATAAGGTTTTCCCTGTGCCTGGGGGGAGGCTCATTAAGTGGGAGATCAGATCGCTACAAAATACATACATGAATAAACCCAACGACTAACAAAGTTGGCTCCGCGACTTGCTGATGGGGAAAGCGTTTGATTGAGCACAGTCGGGGCTGGGAGGAGGCTTTGCTGCTCACTTGGCTGCCGGGTTTGGAGGCTCTCTTGGTGCCCACACGGGTGTTGGGGCGGGTGGGAGATGTTGCTGTCACCACCTTCCTGGGCACAGCGCAACAGGTCCTGCCTTCCCGCCGCCGCCCTGCTCCCTTCAGAGACCTTTTGCCTTTTGTCAAGGGCCCACGTTTATGACTTGATGAAAACATTTGTAATAGATCATCAAATACTGGTACATTCTGCGGGACAATATCCCATTTGTTAAATATAAATTAACATTAACACAGATCCCCCGTCGCAGAAAGGCGAAGGGTTTTGACACCTTTTCAGCAGGACAGGCCGGGCCCCAGCGAAGAAAGCCGAGGGCCTGTAAAGGAACTTGTCCCGAATGGTGATCCTCGGGCTCTTGTGTGACAAGGTACATAGTTTCTATTCAGGAACAGGCAGATTATCGGTTACTATAGTTTCCCTAATGCTCAAATGGAGCTGAGGCCTAAGCTGAACAGAATAGGTTAAAAGGTGCCGATGTTTGGGCCTGCGAAACCACATGTTGAGAGTCAGAGACCAAACAACACAAAGAGCACATCTCTCCGCTCTTTGATGTCTTCTCTGAGGGGACGCGGGGTGAGAAAAATGCGGCGGTGCCCCCTGGCCCAGCGGCCGGACAATGCGGCCGTGTGGGAGCGCGGCTCTCCGGCGGAGCGGGGCTGCTCCCGGGCCCGGCACGGCTCGGCTCGGGAAATGCCTGCCGCCACCGCACGGCCTCCCTCGCTTTCCTCTGCGAGCCACCAGCTGTGCTCCTAAACACACACAAACTTGGGAACTTCAAGCGCTAAGTTTAACTAGACTTTATTTGCCGTTTTCTGCTCTTGTTTCCATTTAGCCTGTTCTTTAGCATTCCCTTTGTGTCGGGTGCTTTAAAAACTCTTTACAGCACTTCAGCTAGCAGCTTTTTATTTGCCTGCGTGCCTCGGTGTCTGCTCTGAATCCACTGTGGAGTTGGTGCAGCGGCTTCTCTGTGCTTCCTGAATGAATCACTGATTCTGCTCTTTTTTCCATTTGCGAGTATATAGTGTTTCTAAGCAATTCATATTCACCAGAAAAATGTTCCATGTAGGATATCCCTTGATAGCACAAGTGATGCTTTTGCATTTTTCATAAGCAAGATTAAAATACCCACTCCTTGTGCTCACGTTGTAGGTCTCCTCTGTTCTGTTGCAACTCAGTTTACTATTTTAATTTTTTATTAAAACTCTCACAAGCAAGATAAATGTGCATTGGCACTAAAGGGAGACTGCCAGCTTTGATAGGTTATATTGCCTCAATTTGCTGCTGCTCTTTAAGTATTCCAGCACTCAATGTCCAAGTATTATGCAAAGCAAAATTAATCAGCACCTGCATCTTTTAAAATAATAGAATTCATGAATTCTAAAGTTTTATCAGCGTTATTGTAATTCTGATTGTCGTCAGTTCTTTATACCATTATAGAAAAATATCTAATTGTAACAACTGTATTCCTATAGTGAACATATTACTTGAATTCAAACCCTAACAATGGCAATAGGATAACTGTCCTTGAATTTGAGCCTTTTGTGATACATCAATAGGCTTACAATGTGCTGAATTAGCAGGCATATTAATGGGCAGATGCAGCACCAGCCCATTCTTTTTTACCCAAATCTTCTTATGCAAATACCCCATGAATCCAGTTCAAAGAGCTAGCTTTAAAATGAGCTTCTACACACATTCAGATGGGTCCTTTCACAACTGCAATGGGACTTAGATAGAAAGTGACATGAGAAAAGTTTAGACACTTGTTTTTATAACTGAACATGATCTTGTTATCATAATCTGATACTGGTAACTGGCATGGTCTGGTTGTAGAATTTTAAGCCTTTAACAGAGGGAGATAATCTAGGCCTTTGTGCTACAATGTACTGAATCCTGCACTTGGTGAAAGCTATCAATGAGAATCGCAGTTCATGCTTTTTCAAACAAAACTTTTTCATGGTAAAAGCTTTTATCCTATGATAATTACTTAACTGATTGTAGCGGTGCCTTTAACGTCAGGGAGCTCGTAACAAGGACACGTAAAAAAGGCTGCGTTATTTTAGAATAAATAAATTATCAAATAAACACTTTTTGTTTGCTTGTTGAACTGAATGGTAATGAGGTCATTATTAAAAATGCTAATGTATAGCAGCATGGCTAGTAAAAGTTAATGTATTTTATGATCTTTCTTTTGTTTCCTCCATTTCTTGTGATTATTTCTCATAACAGCATCTGGACAAGAATGGTTGAAATGATTCAATTGCAAATTTAGGAAAACCTGCCAAAGGAGAAGAAGGATAATAGTTTTACTAGATTGCTAACGTTGAAGCCCCTTCCTTTAGACTTAATTTTAAATTTGTCTGCAATTTCAATCAAAGCTCATGGTTTTCTATGGGGCAGATTGGATTTTTTTAAACTGTCTGTTTTAAGAAGTCCAAAAGCTGGTGAGAAGGAATTTTGTGTTGACATTTCCCATACATGCTGACCAAGCTTCATTAAAGCAATGCTTCCTACAGAATATTCTATAGGAAGCATAAAGACAACCGAGAATCGATTCTCAGCTGGAGCAAATTGGCATAACTAATTGACTTCTGTGGATCTGGTCAACACTGCTTCAGCCTTGGCCAGTGTATGGAGTTGATAGATGTAGATAATTTAAACTACATGAGATTATTGCGAAAAATGAGAGAGGAAATAATCTGCTCTTTTATCATTGTATTTAGATAATCATAATGTCTATTAGACTAGGCATGTACAGCATTATCACTTGGTTTATTCCTTGGAATTTTTTTCTGAAATTAGTATTTATGCTGTTCTGAAGCATTAATGATGTGATTCTTATACCAAGAACCTTGCTGCAACAGATGAAGATAAAAGCCTGCAGATCTCATGAAGTTGTTTTTAAACTAATACAAGGATTTCATGTAGATGCATACTGGCAAAAATATGGGTTGTGCTTGATAGTCTTCATGTAGAAATGTTTTATTACATAAGAGCTCCAGATTCTTCTTCTAGACACTTTGTGTTTCAGCATTAATTAGCAGCATTATTTTGGGACGTAAAATATTTAGCCAAAGCTTTGATTTTTAGTATTGTTTTCTATTTTCTGTAAACCTGCAAGAGGAAACTTATGTGCTGAAAAAACATGTCAAGTTCATGTATGGGTACATAGAGGGCTTTATCCTGAATTCTGATATATGTTAGTCATCCTTGTCTCAGAAATTTATCCATCACCATTGATTTAGCTTTATCACACTTAGAGTTTGATACTTAACTGCTTAATTATTCTTTTTATTTGATTTGGTTTTTTTGGTAGTTTTTGTTTGGTTGTATGTTGTTTTTTGTTTGGTGGGGTCCTGTTTTGTTTTGTTGGAACTTTTTTTTTTCTTTATGAATGGAGCTGAAATGATCAAGTGAAGTTACGTTTTCTTACTCTTTTTGCTGTATCTGGTATTGTTTAATCACAGCTTGGAAAAAGATGTGAAAGGAAATCGGTGAAGGAGAACCACTGAAGGGTGAAGTGTCAAAGGTAATGCAGGAGAGAAGCATAAATGGGCTAGAACAGTAAAATGCCTGGAGGGCAAACTGCATGGTAGAGCAGTGGAAGGAGAGAAAGATGGGGAATCATCTAGAACATCAATATCAAACTGTCAAACTGTATGTTATGTAAAAGAGGAAAGGAAATTTTATGTAAATTAATGGCAGATAACACCAACCAGGGAGCAGAACAAATAAAAGGAAACTTGGAAATTCTCAAGAACTAGTAAATTACCTGTTATTTTATTGCAGTTCACCAGCACAGAGTTCATGTTTCACAATGTCAACAGTAACAAAAGACAAGGTAAAGCAGATTGTACTATCAAAATTAATTTGAATGAGCTTCAATATCATTAATGTCTCAGTTGAGCTTCAATAGTAGAGGACAAAACAGGAGAAGACAACAATGAAGTGTGTTGTTTTTAGAATTTATTTTTTGAGGAGTGGCCATGAGCATAGTTTTTTTATTGAAAGCAGAATTTAAATATTCTGGCATGAAAATAAAGTCCTTGAGTCCTTTTACTCATGGAACAGTTATTCTCTGAAAAAGGAGTTTCATGGTGGTAAAGACTGTCTGCAATTTTATGTCAAATTTTCAGAACATGTTTTAAAAAATGTGCACTGTTTCTGTAAATGAAAACTGGCTAAAATATTTGCAGCCAAATCATGTTTGAATATTTTGCAAATTAAATGGAATGTTTTGACAGTTTGAAACAAAACCCTTTCATTTCTAGATGGTATTTTTCCATAAAAGTGAAATTAATGTATCTCAGAGGAAAGGGTTTCTGTATCATTCCTTGCACTGGTCTTGTTGACTTTTATGCATATTTGTACTTTGAGAAACTGGGATAAGTATGTATTTTGGTGCTTTGAGGAACTGGATCCTACAATGTTTGAGATAAGCCTTAGTTTGTTCTGCAGACAAAGCTGAAATTCATCCCCAAGAGATTCAAATTCTTGATTTTGTCTTTTTGACATCTGGCGCTGAAAGAATAGTTTCATGCCTGCTTTTCTATTTCTTTTTGTGCACAGGAGGATTAAATTTTTTTTTTAAATGCTCCTTTTTCAAATCTCCTTCCAGGGAACAGTTTGGCATGCTTTGGGCCCTCTGAGCAAACCAGTGTTTTCTAACTACAGGTGTTCACCCAGCAGTAACGTTGCGCTGCACTGCATTCCAACCAGAACAAAAAAATTAATTATACTCACAAAATATGCCAATGTTCCCCGTCTTGTGCCTTCATCAGGGATGAAATGTTAGTATACTCTGCTAAATCCAAGTCAATGATAAAAGAATCATGAGAAATGCGAATGGAATTGTTTTTCTGCCAAGCGGAGTGCAATGAGTCTTTACTGTTTGATGAACATCTGTAAATACTCTGGATTCCCCCGTTGCTTTCGTGCTGTGCAGGTGATAATGCTGGTGCTCTCTCCTGAACATCACCAAAGTTGTTATCATTACACTCAGTTACAGCTTCTCTCTGCTTTTCTTACCTTCCAGGTTTTAGATGTGCAATACCCTATAGCAAATACAACTACAGCTGAAGTATATCTCACCTTTTCTCTGTAATTTCAGAGCAGAATTTTATAGCAAAGCCATCATTCCTCCCATTAAAATGCCATCGGGGGATTTCCTTATGCAGGGAACACCTCAGAACTGATTGTCTTCTTCCAAGTCATACAAGTTGGTGATAAGTTTGGCGATGCAACCCAAATAATCTTATTCAGCATGTAGTTCAGCTTCTGTCTTTCACTTATACCTGACAGGTGGAGAAGAAAAGAATGATTTACTTTGAAATAAATAACTTTTGTTTTCGGAGATGTTTATCCTAGTAGTGCTAGGGATTTACATCGAAGTGTTAAGCATGGGATCAGGTTAAAAGCTATCGTGTAACAGTATGGGGTTTTTTGCATGGATATTGGTATAACTTTTGAGTCTGCAAGTAAGCACAGTGCTATTTGTGCCTGAGGGATAAAGTAGTAGCAGAGAAGTTCCCTGGACACACTAGCTGTTTTTTATGGGTAATATTTGGCACACTAGGAGAGGAGCTCAATCACTGATTTAAATATAAGGCAGGTATGATTTCATGGGATCACCATGGCCATGGGGCTTTCTTTGTCTTTCTTTGTGCACTGGTTTAGTTTGAAATAAGAGTGGAGGTATTCATAAGTGA
The DNA here is from genome assembly GCA_013398615.1 of Brachypodius melanocephalos. Taxonomy (NCBI): domain Eukaryota; kingdom Metazoa; phylum Chordata; class Aves; order Passeriformes; family Pycnonotidae; genus Brachypodius; species Brachypodius melanocephalos. The sequence continues at coordinate 8,904,587 of VZSR01000393.1, read as the reverse complement.
TCAGACCCCTTGGAGAAAAAAGCATTGGGACAGTAGGTCTGTGTTAGACCAGCATCATGATCAGATGTGAGATCTGGTGCATGAATGCCAGAGAGTCATAAAATAGCTTGGGTTGGAGAGGATCTTAAAGATCACCCAGTTCCAGCACAGTTAACTCAGAAGGTTTAGGGAAATAATTGCTTCACTGCTTGTGATAGCGTTACAGATACATGGCTGCTAGGGCTAGGCTTAGTCTACAACTACAAATGCAGAGTGACAGGGAAAAGAACGAAATTGGCTTCTTAATCCAGTCTCTCTAAAAGAGGATGGAAAATAAAATTGAACACGTTAAAATAATTCAAATTACTGAAAATACTCTGTTGAGTACTGAAAAACATGTAAAATTATTATTGCTCCTGAGGCAGTCTATAAATAACATTACTGTATTGGCTGAATCCAAACATAAAATATTTTCTCCTTGGTTTTTAAAGCCATTGACAGATACAATAGACACCACAAGCCAACTCTTAATCTTGGGTTTAAGGTTTAGATTTGTTCTAGATGTTAGAATTAACCCTGGTTAGAATACATGATAGATTTCTATTCTAACAGAGAAATATCCCCTCTTCAGAAGAAATCCCCTTCTTAAATCATCTAGTCTGTGACATCCCCTTAATCCCTTTATTTTTCTCGAATTTAGCATAAATACTTCCCTTTCTTCCATCTCCATCTGTTTGTTCTACTTTTTTGCCTTGGTTCCTGTCAATGATGCATGGAGCTCTGTTTTCAGTCAGAAGGGCATTAGCTAAAGCAGTAGTTTCCCAGACTTGGTGCCAGAGAAGTAGACTGAATGTCTTGAGAATGGTGAAAGGCATAAATACACAGGGACACGTATTGATCTGTATGCATGCAGGAGTGGAGACGGATGGGTGGGTAGATGTACACTCACACAGATAAATAATACAGCCACTGAATGTACATACACAGCTATTGGAAAAGTCAGAGAATTCTAAAATGCTCTCACTAATAATCTGGTTAATGAATACAAATGCGGTGCAAACTCAAGCAAGCTTAATGCTTACGATGGTTTGTTCCCAGGCATCTACGGAGTGGTAAGGAGAAGAATTAACATAGGATTATCATATTTTACACATAGACATACTTGCCAATCCTTTTAAGAATACTTTAAGGACAGATCTAGCGTCTAAGTATTTGGAAGTAAGAATCACTAAATATAGACTGTGCAAACCACTTAGCCATAATTCTTTTGAGTTACTTCCTGTGTGACAGAACTGTGTGTTCAGTTGATTTCTACATAATGAAATAAGCCACTTTAATTTTTTAATGTGGGAAGATAGCAGTCTGTAAGCTATCCTAAATATTTAAGAATGTTTCATTTGATTAACTGAGCCATATTTGGCACTATGAGGAGCTATCCACAACTTTAATACTATCAAAAATTGGTTCTGAAAGGAAATGGTAAAAGAGATGTGTGTCTACCTGAGTTTCAGGATTCAGCACCTTTGTAAGGCACATTCCACAGATGCTGGAGGTTTTATGCAGGTACAATCACGTATCTATAAAATCACCCAGCTGCATTATGTAGCTGTCTGACAATGTGGGCTGTGGTTTCACCATCGTTAATATCCGATCTATGTGCTATCAAAGCACTCAGGGTAAATTTGATCTGGCTAAAGGATACTTGGGTTAGCTCACAATATGGAGTTTGTGCTGGCTGTGGTAGGACAAACACTGTTTAATCTGGCATTAAGCCTGCTGACACCTTTTTTTTTGAAAGATGGCAGAGTAAGATTTTTCCATAATGTGTCTTTGCATCTTGTGACCACAGTGCTTTTTATTTGATATTAATGATCTAAACCCATGTCTTTAGCAATTGTGAAATGTATTCAGATTCATAAAATGTATTCGCCTGTTAAAAATATATTTTAAAAGCCCTGTTTAAATGTGCTTTCTTTATTAATACTACCCAAATGACTTATTTGCATAATTTATGGGAATACTTTTCAGATATGTTTCAGGGTAACTTTTGGTATAGGAAAAATTAGGTTTAGAACACACAGATGAGTAGAAAAGTCTTATTTCTTCAAAGTTTTAAAAGTATTGTAGCTGAAAGGTTGCTTAGTGATGCTGTGTCTTGAAGGATTTTGCTACGTTGTTTTTCACCTTTCTATCTCTTCAATGTGAAGGAGAGCAAGAAGGGTAATTAGGAAAGGGCTGAGCCAAACTGCTTGTTTCTTGTTGAAAGCCACCATTAAAACCAATGGTGAATATATGCTTGAAAGTATCTTTTTATTATTGACATCCTATGAGTCTTATTAAGCAAAACAAAACAAACGCTGAAAGTACAGCAGAGTGGTTCCTACCCTTTCAGCAGCAGGACCAGCCAGAAATTTGGTATTATTTCCCATGTTAATCCTCAGTGTTTAGCTTTAAAATTCTTTATTGATAATTTCAAACTATTTTGAAAGGTAATGAACACCATACAGGGTCAGAGCAGATGTCCTTCTGTTGTGTCCTGCTATCTGACTCCAGCTAGCAGTGACTGCTTATCAGTGTAGGAGTGATGCGTCATCCTTTCCTTGGTATATCGTTCCAACAATCAGTGGTTCACTCTTCGCTGAACTAGGTGTGATCTGAGAAAGCATCTCACAGCAGCATTCAGCACTTTTCATGTTTAAACCCATCGAAACATAGTATTAATTATGGTGGTGCATCTAATGCTGCTGTCATTATCCTCTGATGGATTTTTCCAGAAGACTCAGCCACCAGATGTTCATTTGGTCAGTTTCCAAGAGAAATACGCTCCTCTATACATCTTTCATTTGGCATTTAGTGACGTACTCACAGCAATGTTCATGCAATTAAAAATATTTCGGTTGGGTTTGGTTTTTTTGTTGGGGTTTTGCTGTTTTGTTTTGTTTAGTTTTGTTTTTTAGGGGATTTTTGGGGGGTGGTGTTAACACAACAATGAGGTCAATTGTGTTTACAGGAATTGCATCAGGCAATGACTCAGTCTTGGTCTCTCTTCAGCTGCTCCAAGTTCTCACCCAAATGTTTTTTAACAGTTTGGTCACTTTTGATTTATGGAGACATGATTAAATAAGGAAACTGCAGCAGCAGAAAGTATCTTCTGCTATTGGGGAAGCACAAGCTCTGGGAGCTGGCGGATGTTGTCTCTGCAGCAGATCAACCTAACTGTAGCAAAGGTCATCCTCTAATGGAAAGGAAAACAAAAATAAAACACTCCCATTCCACCATGAGGAGATACTGAGCTACCAGGGGGAGGGAGAGCTCCTGTAATATGCTGCTGTACAGACCTTTATGGTCCTTTACTTCTCTTTCCTCCCACTGATAAATTACAGAGTCTGTTGGTCCTGTGATGGTCTGAGCAATAACAAGATGAGCTGTTGCTCAGCCTCTGTCCTCTGTGGGATCCAGGACCCACTCTGCTCAGTGGTGGATCCCCCCAGTCCTTGTGTCCTTCTGTGATACCAGCTCATCCCCTGACCCACAATGGGCAACCTTCAACCAGAAGTCTGTGAATGATCCTCTGTTAGATTCAGTATGGAGAGTTGAAGAGAAGCTTTGCTGTGGACAGCGACACAAGAATGGGGAGACCTGCCCACCTCCAGCCATGCTCTGCCTGTTTGATGGCACTGGTGTGTCACAGCCACTGACAAACTCTTTCCCAATTTCCAGGTATGGCACTGATCTACCTTCACCATTCCTCTATGGCATGCAGATGGCTGAGTGCTGTGTAGTTGGCACCAGAGGAAGGAATCCTTTCAGGAAATCTTCAGTTCAAATGACAGGAACAATTGATTTGCAGTATGGAGGACCTGACATCACACTTTTATTGTCAAGGAGGCATGTCTCTTGAGATGTTTCTTATTTTTCCCCTTTATTGTTCAATTAGTTTTCATTTTTATAACTACTGTATTTAAATACAGGCCTTAAAAATTCCAGTGTTGTGTGGTTATGGGCTTGTGAAGGATTTTTTTTTCAGGCAGTCTTTGTAGAGCAGTCTTTTCTGTTTACTCCGTGAATACTTAGTCTTGGGCAGGTGAACATTTGCTGTGTGGGTCCAGGATTTCAACTAAATCTTTTCATTTCATTTTTGTGGAAATTCTATGGTCATACAAATGTTATTTGCAGAGTAAGTCTGATCTATGTTTTTCTGTTGCATGGCCCCACTGTTGGGCAACATTTCTGTTGCTCTTGTTTAAGACTCTAGTGCCTGTTTTCAAGCCAGGGAAACAGAAAGAAGTGCTTGGGCATGTTTAGTTATGTGTGTGCAGTGAAATTTTTATGTGTAATGAAACCAGAAACATCCTATTTTCACCCTATTGAGATAACTGTCGTTACTTGGTTTAAATATAATACCAAATCACACTCCTTGTTCTCATAAAAAGGCTCCTGTTTCACAACCTCAGCCACAGTTATTACGAATCTGATGCATTTCCCTCACAGTTCTCATCTTTTCTTTCTATAACTCTGTGTATTGCAAAATGCCAGTGATTAGTATGCAAAATTTCTCTGTCTTTGAAGCTAAAGTCATACTCCTGAGTATTGTCATCAGTTATAGCTTTGGTGTTCTCTTCAGTATCTTCAAAATAAAATCCCTAGCTAAATTCTCACCCTGGAATTAAGGACCTAGAGTAAAGGAGCTAACTAAAGGAAGTATGTGAACTGTAAGACACCATTTTAATTTATTTTTTTTTGCCAGTAACACTTACTTCAGTAAAGCCAGTGGCAGCTTTAAAACAAGAACAAGTTGTACAAATCCACATAAATTTCACTTCTCTAAATTAAGAACCCCAAAAATGAAAACTGTCCAGATGCATTGGTTATAAATGGGGAGCTGACTCAGTGTCTGTTATGGCCATTAATGAACCTCTCCTACACCTCCTAATCATCTTGATTGCCTTATTGAATGAAACACATGACGCAAACCTTGTGCAAAATCTCGGTGCTGCTGAAGCACTCACTTTAGTTCTTTGTACGGCAAATGGTGATTTATTTCTGGCACCTCTTCAAATGGCAGCTCTTTACATTTGTGGTCTTCAGTTGAATCTTCTACCTATACACTTAGTTTCTCAGAGCACCAATTATCTTCAAGTCTTTGATGTTCCAGCAGGTGTAAATATCAGGAGAGTCATGCCTTGGTCAGCATACTATTTTGCCTGTCCATCCTGAAGTCAACATGCTACCCTCAGCAAGGAATTGGCCGAAGTGTAAAACATCTGCAATGGTTCCTACTTCCATAGCCTTCTGAAAAAAAGGATCAGCATGGTTCTAGCCAAAACAACCATTATCTCTGCTTAATAAAGGTTCTGAGTTTAATGGAAATGCAGAAAGCTACTGAATAAAGGCTCTATTAGTAAACAGTCCAGAGTTTAATCATCCTAAAGTTAGTTTTGTTCGCGTGTTTAAACTAAGACTGTGGTCCTATTGTGTATCTAGTGAAGATACAGTACTATCCTGCAGCCCCTTGTACTGTGAGAGTACTATGGGCTTCCTGTTGATGTTTGCAGTCTCAGGAAAAAGCTGAAGTTTACAATGGCTGTGGAAAGGGAAATGATTAAATAAGCTTTAGGAACCAAACTACTCTTCCTCCTTCAAACAGATCCTTCTGGGCATGGCTAGAAAGACATGGAGTACAATGGTGAGGAAGTCTACTAAACTTAAACTTCTGGTGTTCTCATACTTGTTACTGTCTATGGACATATTTAGTGGAACTTATTCATGCTTGTTAAAAATTGAGACTGTTAACTAGGAATTAACTGCATTTTTAACAACTTGTAGTTCCTAGTATTCTGGTTTGGATTGATTTGATTTGATTTAAGGGACAGAATTGTGCAAATTGGTCTGTACTGGTGAAGCACATTTGTTTGAAGATTATTCCTTTAATAGGCTAGGCTGTTGAGCTTTTAAATTGTAAACTTTGACTTAATAGGCTTTCAATGTTTTCAAATGTGTGCTTGTCCTTATTTCATCTTAGATCTTCCTGAAGAAGGTGGTAACTACTCTTGCAGATATGCATAAAATAAATATTTGGCTTGGCTTTCCATCATAGTTCTGTATCTGTATCCCCATTTCTACACAGTGTACATCTGATCAGCCCATGAGGTGCTAATGTGGAGAGCTTGCATAGCTTATCTGATTTGATTGGAGAGAACAATCCGTAAGAATGTTTTTTCTTACCTAGAGTGTTCCCATTTCCAAAGATCAACACATTTTGTAATGTAGTGAACTCTAATATGTGGGCGAGAGGGTGTGTTGTGCATGGAAGCCCCAAGCAGAAACTGGGCTTTGTACATACCTGTCATCCTTTAAGAGGCTGCAGCGTCGGTAAAGCATGGGGAGATGAGAATAAGGGACCTTGGATACAATGGTGAGCCATACAGAGCAGAGAAATGATGTTAGAAAGCTAAGGGAAGAAAAGAATGCCAAACTCAAAAGGAATAGAAGAGGGGAAAAAAAAGAATTAGGGAAGGGAGAAGACAGGGAAAAGGAAGCTAAGATACAAAATGAAAATGATAGGAGGAGCAACATGAGTACCACAAATAGGGGAAAGTAACACTAGACTGAAAACTCTCTTTTCTGGAGATATCCATGATATAGCTAGAGCATAACTGAAACATTTGTGTTCTGGGTAGATTTCTAAGTGTTGGGGGTAGATTTCTAATCTACTCTTACTAAAAGTAGATTTCTAATATACTTCTGTAAAAGCTTTACTATGTTAAATGCATTTGATGCGGTTGGATGAAAAAGGGATTTTATTTTGATACACATCTAAGTTTTTTTTCCTAATGTTGCGATATACACAGAAAAAGAATAGGATGTGTATTAGTTCAACAGGAACTCAAGACAACTTGTTTTATATGAACAAGAGTGTTAGGTATTGTGAACTATAAAAACATTCCATTGTTAGACAAGAAGAGTTAAATGTATCACTTTTAGCAATCTTCCAAATTAAACAGCCAGGCTTTGCTCTTCCCTCTGTCAATATGACATCATTTCGTTTATACTGAAAAGACAGTTTTAGAGGTACATCTTGAGCTGGAACACATTATTTAGTGTGGCAAGAATTCATAAAATGTTCATAGAAGTTTTAACATTTGTCTCAGTAAGAGAAAGTCAAAACAAACATTTTAAGGCATATAAACCTTATACTTTGAACGTTGTTCCTGGTTTTGCATTTCTAGAGGGTTTTTTGTTTGTTTCCTTTGCAGGTTTTTTTTTGCTGAAAACACAAAAACATTAATCACATACATTAATACACAAGGGGGAAAATGTATGAGGAAGAAGGCATACATCTGTACGAGAGGGTTGTCTACATTCTGTGTTTATTCCAGTGAGGAATTTCTGTCACTCAGTACATCAATATGTTCTTTTTCAGCTTAGTACTGCAGTTTCTTTTAAAAAAGGCTGTTAACAATCACAGTCACTTGAGGACTGGATAAAGTGGATTACATTCTCATTTTGTTTCTTCCTGATAAAAGTTTCTGTTCATTTTGTCTTATTCTGCTGGAACCCAAGTGCCCCTGAATGCTGCCCACTGGTGACAGGGAGAGCCATCCATCTGGACACAGCTGCCATGGCACCACTTTTTAAGGTGCTTTACAGAGGTTAAAGCATAAAGTACTTATGTAGCTGGACCTATAGGTGGCATCTTAATATCTTTTGGAAGCAGGCAGACCCAGCTCCACACATGTGAGCTATAAAGGGGATGACGTGAGGAGGATGTCGTGGTGCTTGGTAATGGTAACCAGTAAGACAGTGAAGTCTTTTCTAAAAGTATCGCGTTGCAGCGTGAAGCTTCCTGGCGTGATGTCAGGCAGCTCTCATGAACCCCGACTGCTCCACAGCAGCTATGGTTATTCTTAGAGACACTTCCCATTCCTTAGGAAAAGCTACTGTGTGAGGCTTAGTTGGCTTTTATCTTTAGAAGTGAGCATTTAAATGTTGGACTAATTTGTAACTCCTTCGCAGCTCAGTTGCAGCCCTGCCAGCTGCGCTGGGATCAGTGACAAGCCTTTCTTCTGCCTCCAAAGCACACTTGCAGACAGATCCAGGCCCTAGAAGCACATTGCCCCAGAGGCAACTCAACTTTTTCACAGGCATGTAGCTGCCTGAGGGAGTTTTCCAGAACAAGCAGCATATTAGGAGTTCCCTAGGAAAGAAAGACCTTACATGCAGGTAGTAGCCTTGCTGGCTTCAGGAGTATTGGATTGGCACTGCTGGGGACATGCTCTTGTGCTTGGAGGTGGAGAGGGGCCTGTGACCATGCTAAGTACTGCCCCACTTGGACCGTTCAGCTTAGAGACAGAGGTGTGAGCTGCCTATCCAGGTGACAGAAGGGGATGAGGAAAAACCTCTATCCCCTCAAGAGATGTTGATTCAGAATGGCAGGAGCAATATGTATTTAACTAAAGCATATTTTCTCCTGGATTGTCACCCGTGAACCTATGGCAGCACTCTTCCAAGACTTAGCTGAATGGCTGAATTAGAGGCAGCCTCTCTTGTGTGTTGGATTGCAAGGGAAAAAAGTTCTTATTTGGGTGGAGATCAGAAAATTAGTTAATGAGGTAGGAATTAGTAGTAACTACACTGGGAGGCATCTGGCTGTGCAGCTTAGCAGTTGTTTGGCAGTATGGAGCATCATTCCCAATTTTTCAGAGGCCTGTTGTACTCTTCATTCTTGTCCTACCAATCTCTTATGGTTTTGTTTGCCCTCACAGATTTGGGAAATTAGTCTGTCCATAGTTACAATCTAATAAATAATAAATACACTAAGTTGGAGGCCTAGCAGCTTCCTCTTGGTCAGGCTGGTTGCAGACTTGACCTCTATTATACAGAAGTGTGTGGTGACATCTGGGCAAGCCCTGGAGCAGCAGTTCCAGGCACAGGCCTTCACAGGCTGTGGTACCTTGGCTGGCGGGGAGCAGGAGAAGACAGTGGGTCCATTCTTGACCTGTCAATGTGGTGAGATGCCATCGTGTCGGTTTTACATCATTGCAAAAATAAATAAATCTTATTTTCATAGTTGCATGTTTCTATGAGGCTCTCCATCTGAGGGAACAGAAATGAACTAACCCCTCTTGACACAACTATTTAGCCTCAACAGTAAGCAAAGACATATTTAAGAGAATGCTTTTTTTCTTTTTCACTTTTCTTTTTTTCATTCGGGCGATTTCTCCTTGTTTACACCACTGTTAAATTTAGTCCCTCCTGTAGGCACAAAATGCTTCTTTTCAATGTCATTCTTTTAAGATCCAAGGAAGTGTGAAGGAGTAAAAACAACCAATTGTTAACCACGGTTAACATGAGCTGCTGAAGTGATTCTATTAGCTCACGATAACTGCCCAGATGCTCGAAGGGCTGGGGTCTCGCTGCCGGCTGGCGATTCCCATAGCAGGCGTCAGTAACAGATAGTGTGAGAAAAAGAAACATGATCAGGGCTCTTCTAAAAGAGAGTAAAATATACACTCAGCAGGGATGAGAATATCCTAGAAACAAACAGCAGGGAGCTGAAACGAGGAAGAAACAGAGCAGGAAATGGAGCTACAATTCTGATTTCATCAGATTAGCGGAAGCTGAACAGAGGAGAAACCAAAGGATTTCTGTGAAAGTGGGAGCGCGCTGTGTTGGATTCACCCTTGACCAGCAAATGCAGTTTTCACACTGGATCTGTGTGAAAGAGCAGGAGAGGCATAGAAATTATGCATGTGATGTCAGCTCACCGTGAAACAATTGAGGATTATTTTACCTAATTTTTCTTTTCTAAACTTTCATCTTTTCAACTTCAAGTCAATTTTTTTAAACTAAGAAACTGCTCTTTAAAACTTAACCTGATCAAAAAAATAGTTGTTTGCTAAGAAGATTCAGTTTCATTAATAGCTTTGTTCATTCCTAGACAATGTTTTTGAAAAACATTTTTTACTGAAACATGGTTCTGGCATTTCTGTTGTGATTCTTTTTGGCTTTTATGGAATATTGCCTTTCAAGTGCAACAAAACTAGAACTAATCGAATGAGTATTTAAAAGGATACTACTCTTAATTAAATGGAAACTTCAAAAACTTCAGGTTGAACTGGATGAGATTCACTCTGAGCAATAAATGCATTATATGTACTTCATGGTTTAAGCAATTTTTTATTCTGTTGCTAACAAAATTAATTTGATTTTCAAAATGAGAAAGGATGTGCAGGTTATATTAGTGTAGGGTCAACGGGTGATCCTGGAAGAGCCTTGAGTTGGCAGGTGGAGTGGAGCAAATCCTGAGATAGAAAGGAAAGGAAGATTTCTCTTTAAGGTGTCATGTTAACCTGAAATGATCAAAGTGTGAGGCCTTGTAGGAGCTGATTTTAATTTCTCCAGAAAGCAGGGCTTGTAAGCAAAACTCAGAAAAGGAATCAAAATAACAGAAGACTCTCTGTCCTACTGTGTCATGGATTTTAGGAACTTGGCAAAGTCAAGCTTCCTCAATAAAAGATGGAAATTGGTCCTTAGTATGTTTAATTAAAGAGGAGATTGAGAATTATTTAAATATAATTTAAAGTGATTTCATGAAAACCAATATTTGAATATAATGTTTAATTTCCCTGAAAATAAATCACAGCTAAGGAGGACAAACTTTCCATGTAAATGCAGTGATTTGGAGCACTGTGCACGGAAGGGGAGCTCGGATGCAGTGCATCTGTCACAGCCTTGGAGGGCTGGCCCTGATGGCTGTTGGGCTGGAGGTACAGGCAGGACTTGTGCCCTGCTGCATCTGCTGAGCTGTACAGGACTGGAACAATATGACAGGCAAAACAAAGAATGTGAGTGCTGAATAGGGAATATGATCAGTGCTACTGAACTGAGGAAGCATTTGTTTTAAGAATGGTTTCTTAAAATTGGTTACTTTTCTCCCCATTTTTATGCTGCTATTTTATTTCTTTGGTTTAGGATACTCTTTTTTCCTGGCCTCCAATGTCCGTAAAAGATGGATAAAACAGTACATAAAATGTACAAAATAATTTTAGAATATATTTTATCCAAATTTTGGAGAAGCTTATTTAAACATTAAATATTTTAAAACATATTTCAACAATATATATATATGTAAGCAAAATATTAAATATTTTTAAAAGAGAATATGTGATTTTTTGTATTTTATAGATCTAATGGACACAATTTGCACAAAGGCTTTTTGTGGTTGGGAGATAGATTCTGTCTTTGCTGAGCTCAGGAGTCATCTCTGAGCAGATGCTGCTGGCTGTCCCTTTGGCTGTGTTCAGTCTGCTGGTGTTATGAAACTCTCAGAATTCTTGCTTTTAGCACTTCTGTGAATGTTTTAGGAAAAGTGTTTATTGTTTTGGAGGAAAGATGGGGAAGGCAATTCTTTTTCCAATACCTTCACTGAACAGTAGATTAACAGCCACTTACAGAGAGGGAACTAAGACAAATAAAGGCCAGACTGTGTCCACATGCCACTGCAGGGTAGAAAACATTTTCTACCTTTCCCTCATTCAAAAAAAGGAGAATAAATGAACCAAGCAGGGAGTAAGCCAGGAGAGTTGTACTATCAGCACTCTCCAGCTTCTGGTGTTGAGCAAGACAGCTTGGATCCCCCTGTGCAGGTCCATACTGTGTTGTGTCCATGCACTTCTGCAGTCATCAGCTACAGCTAAGCTGCAGTTCCTGCATCACAGCAGCCTCCTAACTTCCCACCAATTTTATTTGTCTCCTGTCTTGTTTTACCCAGTCTGCTCTATTTAAGGGAATAAATACCTGTTGATTTTTTTAGCCTTAAATAGCTCACATTTAAATACAATGAGGGAGGCCAAGCATAAACACAAGAAAACAATTTGTGTGGTAATATGAAGTATTTCAAAAGAAACCTGTAGAGTGTAATTCTTCACCATGCAGAAGCTGGGCTAGAACTTTCTTCTTCTCTTCAGTGTGAAATTAGTTCACGTCTTTTCTTGCTTTTATGGTGTTGCCAATTATTCAGTGCACCATAAGCCCCGTGTCCTAAATTTCTTGATTCATGTCTAAACACTGCTTGTATTAGCTGTACCCTAATTAATCCTTTTGTGACACAAGTCTAATTTGCCCAGCATGCTTTTCTTTGCCAGGAGTGGGTGCACCAAATCTGCTGATGCCAAAGAGGTAATGTGTATTTAACACGCATCAGCACTCGCTCTCCCTTTTACAATTGCTGATCCTCCTCCACTTAATAATGCGCTACTAAGTTAAGGTTATAAATAGTTCAAGCAGTGCTAACTATCAGGGTGTGTGGTTATTCCATAATAACCACATTTTAGGGTGTGTTTCAATTTTACAGGCCAGTCATTTACTTCAAATTACTTTGTCATTTCTTAAAGTCATTGTGTAATTTCATTATTAAAGGAAAAGAAAAAAAATATAATTTGATTTTTAAAGATGCATTAAATAACACTAATTATAATGCTTAGCTATAAGCACGTATTTTATCCTCAGTGCTTTATAGCCAGTTTGCTAATTAATTTTTACAACATTCTTGTGATGAGCAACTAGCTGTGCCTCTGCCTGAAAGTCAGGAACACTGAGGCAGGGAAGTTGGGTGGTTTGCCCAAGATTACAGTGATTTTCCCAGGAGGTGATTTTAGAGCCAATATGAATATCTGGTTGTTTCTGACTTCCAGGTCTCGTATTCATAAATCTTTCTTTCCCCAAAACCATATAGTCTCAATAATTATTTTTTCCTTAAAACAGATAAGAACAGAATGGCACAAGTCAGCTCTGTGATCTACAGAATTCTGGCTGTGTAAAGGAAGATTTGTTTTTAAACACCTCCACTTGAAAAATGAAATTCCTCTATACCACTAATCTTTGGAGGCAGCAAAAATTCATTTAAATGTTCACCAGTTCTTTTCTTGAACTTTTCTTGAAGTTTCATTACTAATTAGTGGTTGTGAGGCAGTAATCCATGTTCTCATCACCTCCTTTAAGGCCTTTTCAAGCTTCAATCTAACTACTAGCTCTCAGCCTACGATTAAATTTCTGAGCTGCCTTTAGTCCCAGAAGCATTCAACACAGCGAACGAAATGTCTTCAGCTGCAGGCTTCTAACAGGTTAGGAAAAGGGAAGAGAAGGTGTTCCCTCTGTCATTTGTAAGTGTATCATCCTTAACAGAGAAGAGGAAGGAGAAGAAGTAAACAGAAGGTGACATGTCTGAAATGGGAGTTACTGGATGCTGAGGATTTCTGAAATAGCAGCCCATCGTATTTAGGCAAACATGCTGAGTGGGAAGCCTTTTTAAAATCACCTTCTTCAGGTAACAATTGAAGAAAAGCTTACTGGAACAGCTTTATCAATATTGTTAATTTTCTTGGATTGTTTATGATACTGTGATGTATATATATATATATATAAATGTGTATACGTATATACATATCTGTAGCATTACATTCTAATATTGCAATATAATGCATCTATGGAATCAAGTGCTTCGTAAGACTTAATTTCTATATTTTTAAAAAAATATGAAAATGTGTCTTTGACATGCAAGAGTTTAACAATGCTGAAAGACAAGTTAGAACTACTCAAAAATTTAAAATTCTTGTGTTTGACAGTGTTGTGAATGTATTTATTTTCCGAATGTGGAGTGGGTAATATTATACTCATATTTATTGCAGCTGGATCATTTTCAGCTCCTCAATCTTTCTTGTTTGTTGATTGTAACTTTGGTTCTAGCACTGAGGGCATTCAAACTGAATGCTCTTGTTTCCCTGAACTTTAAAGTTAATTACTCTTAAGCTCCAGTGCAGTTATGTTTGACTTAGGTATTATGTTAGCACAGCAGATACTAAATAATCATTAAAAGGACCTGTAATTTTCCCAAAGGTCCTAATCCTCCCATGGGATCATGTTGCAACACTTGAATAACACGTTGTAGTTGGGTTCAGAAGAGCTTCATGCAGGAGCAAGGTCTGAGACAAGCCTCCCTTGGGAGCACGACCTTCAAAAGGCAGGTATTTGGTACTGATAGTTTGGGGATTTTTTTTTCTTAGGGCTTTGTCACTAATGGTAATTTGTGACAACATGAACTTCAAATGCTTTATGGTAAGATAAAATGAAAATCATTAAATATTGGTGCCATTGACTTGCTGAAAGACTGTACTTTATGTTTATTTGCCATAAACAAGAAAAATATTTATTTAATAGCATCATCTCAAAGGCTAATGCCGTTTCCATGAGAGTCCAAAGAGGGCCTCAGCAGAGGCTTCCCTATTGAAATCTGCTCAACCAACATTTCTTTAAATACACTGCTTAGCATAGCTCTGTTTCTGTCCTGCCCTACAAAATTGCAGTCTCCAGTAAAGTTAAAGGATGATTCATACACCTAGAGAAGGAATTGAATATTCAAGTCACTTGTCAGGCTGGCAGGTTTAAATTATATAACAGGAAGCTTTCTATTCATATGTAATGTAACTGAATCACCACTTCTTTATTGATAATTCATTATATGTTGCTACTATCACTCTGCAGCTCTGAAAAGCTTTTTGCTATAATGATTTTATACCATACCAGTATAATGGCCTTCTGACTGTGTCAATCAGCTCTACTTGCGTGTACAGTAATATTATTCTGCAATCTGTCTTGGGAGAATGCTTAAAAGCTTTCTCTCATTTTGTCCATTTAACTCATGTATTATCTGAGTTTTTACATTAAATGGCCATACTTAATATCCCATGACATGTCACCTATTTTCTAGGGAGGATACTGATATAGTACTTAGCAAATCCAGAATCTATACTAATCAAATTACACCTGCCCAGCTCAGCCAAGAGCAGTTAGTTCAGTGCATCAGCATTTAATCTGTAGGAAGAACTTATGAGGAGGAACAAAAACAATGAGAACTTGGCTAAATGTAGTCATGGTTGATGCAATTTGTTTTGTGAGGAGGGATTAGATGATATTGAAATCAAACTGAGGCACAGGGGTCAATTTAGATACAGATTTGTTGCCAGAACTCAGCTTACATTGGTTGCACATTTATATAGACAAGGCCTAATCTGGAAAATATTCATGCAATTTCTGTTACGCACTTTGTGCATTCTACTGAATGAGACTTCTTGCCTGTAAAATTAAATGTGTGTGCAAAGGTAACAAACTGTCAGACTTTCTAAGAGAGTTCAGTTGAAGTGTAGATAACAATCATACTTTTGCACTGAAGGACTGCATGGAAGTCTCAAATATTCTAAACCCCTTTTACAGTTAGGTTAATGTACTCAAAATTTTAAGACTTGAAATGCCAGCTGCTGAACACAAAATCCTACTTTGGAATCAGTGCCAAGGCATTTAATCTGTTTGACTTAGAAATTTTCCCTAAAAATCCTGGATACATTTAAATCTTATTTGTTGCTTGATTCAGTCAATGCCATGGTGTAACTGACTTCCATGTTAAAGAATAAAAGACTCTATTTACCTAACAGTTTGAAAATTTAATGTTTCAAGGGCAGCAGGTGTCCATTTGTGGGGACACCTGGCTTATAATATCCCATCTATTCTGCATATGAGAACTTCAGACAAAGTTAATGCGGCAAATATCCAAGCACAGGCAGAATTAATCTGCTCAGCCACACAAGACAAGGTGGAAAAGCAATGGTTTAATTAGGCCACAGCCCTACTAACTCATAGGACAATAAATTGTACCTTTCCCACTATCATTCATTCCTCAGTCTATTTTTAAGCCACCTCTCCTTGGGAATTGGATATTCCTACCTGAATACTTGCAGCTGTCAGTGGAAGAGACTTTCAATTAACCATACAAAAGTACAGGAAAAGGTCCTAAACAGGCCAGGATATAAATATTTTTGTGAATTGGGAATAAGGATATGCATAATAACATGTAGGTAAATGGCTTTTATTGTTTTTTTCTAGCAGAATGACAGTCCTTGAAGCCTGTCCTAACTCCTGCCTGCACCAGTACATTGGCAAAAATCATAAGGAATTTCTTGTACAAGTGTACATAAGGCAGGGGAAAAGAATATAAGCAAACACAGTTCCATGTTTAAAAGTCAATAAATTATCAGTTTGGTTTGTTTTCCTGCTATTCCCTCCATTATGTTAACTTGTCAGCCTTGATTTTGTAACCCTTCACAGTATGTCAGAAACTCTTGCCACATAGGGCTGGGTTGCACAGGCATCATCATATCTTGGGTCCTTGTCCTGTCCTGGGCTGGGTTTCTGTTTTTACCTGGGCACAAAATTCAGCCTAAATGATTTTGATTTCCTCCAGCAGTAGCAGTGACAGCACTGAATAGACACAGCAGCCTTCTCTTTGTAGTTTCACAATGGTTTGCAGAGGTGAGCAAGCTTCCTTCCCCATGACCCTGGAAACTCAGTAAGTGATTTATAAATCCTCAGAAGGCTGTAGTAGCAGCAAGACCAAAGTATAAAGTTTAAAGAACATGGACAGCTTGTTGTATTGGGCATCCCAAATCCATCTGCAGAGTCTCTTGTGGGTTATGGCAAGGCTCTTACCTCATGCCTGAGGGTGGTGGGACCTGCCGCCAGCCTTTGTCCCAACAATTCACTCAGCCCATGCAGAGCATCAAATCACAAAATACAAGTGTCTTCTGCTTCTAAATTACACTGTAATTAGTAATTTTATGGGTTAGTTTTAGCATATAGTTTGTTAGATTGACAGGGTATTAGTATAACTAGTAACACAAAAAGGAAGTAATCCTTCCTTACTGCCACATTAAAAGTAAAAGATGCAGAATAAAGGGATAAGGGACTCTGGGCAGAAAGTTCTTAAAAAGAGGAATATTGTTTTTCTTTGACTGTGTTTGTTTTTTAATTCAGTAGAAATAAACACGTTACCATGGTAACTGTCATATCACAGGCGAGGCGCAGAGCAAGGAAGATGCAATGCACTTACCAATTAGCAAAATGAGTTTCAGGACTTTTAAAGATATTTTGCCTGCTGATGTGAAGATACATTGCACCTTGGCCTTCAAGTAAAGTTGGAGTTTGCTCCTGCACATTCTTTTGGCAGCTGCATTAGCCATTGCTTCTTGATGCAGCACCCCTCTTTCTGGAGCCCTCCCCCCTGGAGGCTCTTGCTGTTCCCAGGGCTGCCCTGGGGAAGACACCCAGGCACGGCAGGCACTGCTCACCAGAAGGTCGGCAAGAATCCTTAATTGATGCCCTTGTGACACCCAAGATGCTCAAAACACATGCATAGTGTTAATTAATCCTTGTGATAGTCGTGTGAGATATGCAAGTGCTATTACCTTAGAATATATGTTTACTTGTTTTTTTCTATTTTTAATACATGGGGCTGCTGAAATTTGTTTAAATGTTTTCATCATTGAGGAAAAGCAGAAGTAAACAGTCCCTGTTTTCCAGCCCTTTGACCTGGCTACTATTCAGCTCTCCTAGTTCTTGTTTGCTGAACTCCTCTCATATCCTTTTATTATTATTATTATTAGTGTGAGGATACTGTTAGTATGGTCTTGAAAAAGCAAACTGCTGTAGTGCACCAGACGTTGTTTCCTTTTTACTTTACTCTTTGTTTTGAAAGGACTTAGAAACACAGCAGCACAGCAACTTTCACAAATATAGAAATTATGATCATATGTATTCCTCATTTTCAAGTGTTGGAGTTTTTTTCCCTCTTTTTTTTTATTTTCTTTCAGGGTGAAGGGAATTTTGGTTGCTCTGCAGGCGGTCTGTAAAATTATCCTCATACTGCAGGGTATTTCAGAGTGTCATGTTTAATCTGTGTATCCATGTGCTGTGTAATTTCCATATACACATGCACACAAACATGCACATAAGCTTTAATTTTTTTGCATATATATTTATTTGTATATATTATCATACAAATGCACATATAGATGTATTTATCCATCACTGACTATAGCACATGGGATATTGACCGTGCTGTTTTTCTTTCTTTTAGAGAACTTTAGCACCAGTGAATTATATTTGTTTATGTTGTCTCTGGAGGAGACAATCTTTGCCAACATAATTTTTACTCCAGTGCCGCCTTCAAAGAAGGTTGTGTTTCAAAGCTCACATATTCCCCCTCTCTAAAGAAGAAACACAAGGCTGCAATTTGTCTTTTTAACTAAGCTATGTGGGTCTGCGTAGCATTTAAAAAAAAAAAAAAAAGTGTTGTCTTTGTCACCTGCCATTTTTCTAGCCGACTTGACACCCCCAGGCTTCCCAACAGCTCTTTCCAGCAGGAGCTGTCTCAGAGCTCTTAGCATCACCAAATAATTGAGGTTGTCACATCCCTTGTTCATTGTTTTTTCCAGGCCTGGAAAAAATGCAAATATTTCATTGTAGTCATTAATTTTCCCATCCTTTTCTTCAAGCATCTCATTGGTTTGATCTGATGAAAAGGGCTGAAGGCATTATTGCAAACACAGTGGCATCCAGGTTCTGCCTATAGTGGGGAAGAATCTCATCAGATAAAGTCTCAGGGAGGTCATCAATCACAGTTGCTGACAACCATTTTGCCTTCGTTTGTTACAGATGTGAACATGCTTAATTATTTGTAGTGTAATTAGTTCATGAAATGTCAGGAAATGTCAAACTGTGTTCACAGCACAGATTTTTGCAGCAAAGAGCAATGAGAGCAAGTGTCAGTGGGAGACATGGAGGACTGATGGGGGGAACTGTGTCTGCAGGCAAATGAGGGAAATGGGTTGGGGGACAAATGAGGGTCAAAATATTAAGATTAAAGTTTTGAAAGGGAGACCTTCAAGGCAGCTGAGTAAAGTGGGA
>VZSR01000393.1:8840813-8880813 GCA_013398615.1 Brachypodius melanocephalos | reverse complement strand
TATTTGTTTCACAGCAAGTAAGCTTTTTTAAAACCAGAATGTTGTGTTATTTTTATTTTAATAATACGTCTTTGGGGCACCTTTGCTTTCCTATGTTAATTTAATATAGGAGCTAAGCTCTCAATTAAAAGCAAATTATTAGGATTTGCAGTTAATCCAGAAGTGAAGCAGAACACTAGCAGAATTTTCCTGTGAGTTAGGCTATATATATAGTGAAGAAGCAACTCCTCTCTACTTGCTAATATGCATATTGAAAGTAGCCTGTTATTACTATTTATCATTAGATGGAGCTTATTTTCACATTTGTACTTATAATTGTCCCTAGTTATGTAAAATACAGGCTGTGTGTATTCTGTGAGGGAAAGGTGAGTTTGTATGTAGAAGAACAGCTGAAGTACATCAGGGCCTACATATCTTTAATTCTGCATTTCACAAAAAGACATATATTTGACCTATTCATTACCCACAATTTCCCTATTGTCTTTTCAAAAGTAGAGATGTATAAAATAGTTTAATTTTCTGCTGGTTCATTTCTCTTCTGTTTTCCAAGGAGGGGAAAAAAGAAATACATAACCAGAAATGCTTTACATAAAGAAGCTCTCCGAAAAGCAAAGTAGATGCTATTTATGTAAAGTCCAGTCTCCTGGAGCTACTGTTTTGCTTACACATGAGTCCAGCACTGAATTTAGACTGATTCAAAAACCCGGCCTTTCTAGTTTTGCAAGTTGCATTTTAAACCGAATGTTAAACTATGATTATAGTAGAAAGCATCAACTGAAAATTGCAAAAGTTAATAAATATTCAGATGGCCTGATTTTATGATCAACCAATTTTTTTTTCCAATTACATATTTCTCCAGGAATTTATATTGGCTTTGTGGAACTAGAAACTTTTCAGATATGTAAATCAATCTTAGTGTTACTGTGTAGTATTCTTTAAATTAAATTACAGTACAGATATCAGATTCTAGCAGTTCTTTTGCAGCAATGAGATAATTTCTGGAGGCAAGACACCTGGCCAGGATAGAGTGGTGATTAATTTTATGTGTTTAGGGTGCAATCATCACTCAGAAAAAGGCTTAGGGTTTGGATGATGGATGACGGGTAAAGTGCAGGCTGATAGGACATGGCCCATGAATCTGTTCTACATCATCAGTTCCTTTGATCACTGGCAGAAGTTCAGAGATACTTCTTTGCATCTGTCCAAAATAAACAAGGCTACCATATACCTTTTGCAAGATCACTTTTAAATACAGGCTTATTTGTGGGGGCGAAAACATCTTTATTTTTCTCAACAATGGCTGAGGGAAATAAAAACAAACCCTTGGTCTTGCATTTACATGCACTTTTACAGGCAAAAATACGTTGACTGCGTGTGTGTCCATGTCCATACACACATATATATATATATATATATATTAATGAAAGATGATAGCATAAAAGCAATTTTTTTCCCTTGTAAACTGATACCTGTGTTGACACCATAGAGGGGATTCAGCATAGCTGCTGGAAAACAGTGTTACACTGCTTGTCATGAGAAGAAAGCCCTAAGTTATAGCAATGTTCTGCAGCATTTCTTCTTCATTAGTAATGGTGGTATGACTACAAATTGTTGGGAATCTTTCTCACTAGTGATGTCAAAATGTACTGTGTAACCAAAATAATTTTGATTAATAATTCAGAACAGTTAAAGGGCAAAGAGATAGAGAGGATTTGTGCCAACCTACCAAAAAAAAATTTTTTGTATCCCAATTAACAAAATATCATTTGATAATTGGAAGCAAATGCTTCTTTATCATCTGATTTCTACTTTTCTTTACCCAATGCTGTCCCCTGCAGGGTGTAAGAAATCAGATCACAGAAGTACTCAGAGGCTAAATTTTTTTTTTTTTTTTAATCCAGGAGTAAGAGAGAAATAGCTGAATTAACATCATGTTCTCTATCAGAATTCATTATCAAGCCAGCATGGTTTATGAAAAATCCTTTCAGAAGCCTGACTGGGTGCTGTGATGGGCATTCCTTGAATATTCTCTTATATCTCACGGCATATGTGCAACACTTCTTTCCATAGGTGTTATGAATTCCTAGTGCTCATGTTGATATTCTGTCTGTGGGCAATAAGATGTTAAGCATTTCTGTTATATGTCTCATCAGTTGCACTTGGACAAGAAAATCAAACAGAACACATAAATTATAAAATACCTCTCAATGGACCTTCTTACCATATTATAGAATAAGAAGGGTATCCAAGAGTGCTCTGTGTATGTAGAAAATACTAAGCTACTACTCTGCTTAAGAGAAAGGTGACCCTCATAAAAGAATTACAGCTCCTCTCAAAAAGGACATTAAAAAAGTAAAGTGAAGCATAAAGGTGGAGAGCTGATTAGATTTCATTAATAAGATCAGCTTTGTACCAGACAAAAACAAAACATGGAGCTTAAAAAAAACCTCTGAGAGCATTTGTTATCACAGAGAAATCATACTCACATGATTGCTGTCTCCTTACTCAGCTGGAAAACTGCTCTATCTGACTAAGTGCAAATACTGAAATGTTCATTAGCTCTCTTGAAACACCTTGACTTGTCTTTATTGAGTTGCATTTCATCCATAGCCTTTGCACCTGGGGGCACACAATAAATTTTTCTTCACAAAGGGTTTCTCAAGAGTGGTATGACTGTTCCTTTTCTCCCCGGAGTCTGAACGCATTGCATCATCTTCTATCATATTTACAAGCCTGGGGCCCAGGATAAAGAATTGTTTAGTATCTCCAAACCAAAGCTTGCCACGTAGCAGATCAAATTGTTGTTGCTCTGCCACTGAGCTGACTCAGTATTTGCTTGTTTGATTTAAGGCACAGTTCCACTGTGAAAAGTTATTGTAAAAATGATATTTTCTTCTGCAGCAGAGCTAGTTCCTATGTGTATGAAGAATTATATGTGCTGACTCAAGTGACAAAACATAAGTATTTACTGCTTCTGGTGTTACCAGCTCTGCAGAGCAAAGGCAGAGGAGAGAAAGCAGGTTAGGATCCATTTATACTCATTTCCAGGATTCCGTGTGTTTAGTCTTTGCAAATTCAGGAAGAACAGCTGCATCCCAGAGCTGTTTACAGGAGTATAATTTGGCCTCTACTGCTGGTGAGTAGCCATAGAAAGGAAGCATTTTGGTCTCTCAGATAGTGAGGAATGTGGAAATGTCACAGACAAAAAAAACCCTATGATGAAATTGTAATTTGAAACAGAGTAGATCAACACTTTATACTCTTCTGTACCATATTTTACCTGTAGTGACCTGCAGAGTTTGTGGCTGCAGTAGATTTTTTTTTTGTGGCATTCTGAGTCTGTAAACTCTTCTCTTGGATTAACATCATCTCTTACTATCCAGATGTAGTGGGAAAATATTTCTGCTTTTGTCATTATTTGCCACTTCTTTTAGAATAAAGCAGAGTGTCAATTCCTTTGCATTACCTAGCTAGCTATCATATCATACTTTGGAGATAATTTTTGCCTCAATGTCATGGTGTGTTAGCACACAGAACTGCCTTTCAGTGACTCTGAGCCATTCTAAGGGCTGGTGAGGGCTTCCTCCTTTGGCTGTCTTACACAATCAGTATGTGAAGCTATGAAGGGAACTCCTGAGGAATTACTGAGTTCATAAGGCTGAGTGTTGGTTTTAGCATGTTCACAGTGTCTGGCTTTATTGCTTTAGCTTGTCTAATCCAGGGAGGGAAGTTGTCTCTCTGTTTCAAAGCGGCACTGAAGCTTGCATGAGAATGACTCGGACTTGTGTTCCATCAAAAAAAGGAAGTGGTTAGAGCAAGCAAATGAGCAAGAAGATTTTCTTGAATATTTCAGCTACTAAAAGAGAATTTTTAGTCATTGCTTTAAATTCCTAGTGGCCACTGGATGATCAGATTGCCAGCAATATTTGTTGTTTACTTTTACAGTCTTTTGCAGTGAAATTGTCACTTTTCAGAGCAGTTTGTGGGCACTTTATATTTTAAGTCCAGTAGAACAGAAATCAGTGAGAATATGGCAGCTTGCTTGATTAGTCCAATAACTTGCTCTATTTCTTTGAAGCAGTAAAAGTTTAAATAGGATTTATGGTTACTAAATTCTCAAAGATTGTCTTAACCAAAAGACAGTGGCTATCAACAAGCCAGGCTGTCGTATTTGAAATAAACGCTGGCCCTTCTGCTGAAATATCTTAGCTTCTCTTGGCAGCTTTGGAATTTTCTGACCAAGTAGTCCAAAAAGTTGACTTGTATTGGCCTCAGGTTTTATTTGTTCTTCCCCTTGGAACTAGAAATAGGTTCTTCTTTAAGAGAGTACAGTCGTAACTAATGATGAAGCTGATAGCACTTACAACCTTTGGTATAGTCTATTCAATTCTAAAGCAAATATCTATAAATTAAAGCAAAACATCATTGTTATAGAGAAAAAAATATGAATAAGAGGCAAATACATGAAGCTTATATATGAATAAAGGGCAACTTACCTCCTAGGTCCCAGCATTTAGAAGCTGACTAACTCTGTGCAGTATAAGATTTACAAAATATCCTTGGAAAGGGGCAGGGGGAAGTTCCCTTGACTTGTCTTAGAATAGAAACTGAAAGTTTTAAGGCTTCTCTCTAACATGAGGCTAAACTACAAAATATCAATTATTCTTTGGACTTGTCTTTTAAATAACCCTTTAGGTATTGTAGCCTGAGCAACAAATATTTTATTTATTGGTGTGTGTGGATGGATTGTGCTTAAATATATTCAGCTAATATTGCTTAGTCATTCTTTCTGAAAATACAGCTCTTCTTGTAAGCTCTTGAGTCTGGTTTAGCTCAATCAGTAGTTTATCAAAATCTTATTATGTATTTCCACGAGAAGGAAGAATATTGACAGCAAGAGCTGTGTAACTGCCAGAACTCACCATTTTGTTCTGCTGTGTAGCACTTGAAGTCACATCTGTGGGCTGTCCTTGCTCCTGAAATGTATGAACTCATAAGTCAAAACGGAGACTCAAGTGTAAATTCACTTCCTGGTGGTTAATAGCAGTTACATCCAAAAACCCTGAGGAGAATCCCTAACTCCACTAGAGTTTTACCTTCTTCTGGAAACCCTTTTGTTGTAAGCAGGCCTGATTCAATGGGATAATAGGAACTTGAGAGGTGAGTATATTTAGGAAATGCGTATGTACACTACAGACACATAAGCCTGACAATTTTTTAGGAGCTGTCTGATAACTTTCTACAAAGCAGCTCGACCCCCTACTGTTATTTTTTATATTTGTATTTACTTTATCACACAGAAAACCAATCATGTTACTCTGTCATACCAGTTATTTTATAAAAATAGACAGAGGCATGTAGCAGCTCAGAAGAGCTTAGAGTCTCGTGAAAAGACACAGCACTTTCTTCCCTTGAGGTCTGAAGTTATTGGGGCAACAGAAATGCTTAGATTTTGTTATTTTAAATCTGGGTAATAGAATAATAAAGCATAATAATAGCGAAATATTCTTGAAAAGATCTAGTACCTAAATATGTCCTTGAAAAATATCATCACAGTTTTATAATATCACCTACATTAAAAGTTCAACATCATATTACACAAGAGACTTGACTTGAGAGCACATATCCATTTAAATTGTTGTAAACTTACTCAGTCAATGCAATATAAAATTATCTTCCATGTTACTGCTGGTGATCATTCTGCTGCATTTATTTGGATGTCAAAGTGACAGGCCATTAACCTAGGGCTAAGCTAATTATTTAAAGAACTTTTCTTGTTTTGTACAATGAAGAAGTATTCTTGAAAATATAACACAAACATATGGTCCATTTCTTTTAAATATGAAAATGTAATTTTAGCATTGAAACCATCAAAACTGCAGTAATTTAAAATAAAACAAGAACAACCATCATTAAATGGTTGTGTTTCTGGACTTAGATTGATGCTTAACACATTGATCTTCTTCAATAGAAGCTTTCCATATTCCATCTGTTAGAATCTTTGACCTTTTCTTAACACCATTAAAAGATAAAATGTTAATCTACTGAAAAAAAGATGCATGACCTTTTAAAAGAGAACTGTACCACTTTACAGTCTGCCATCATTAAAGAACTTTATGCTCAGGAGCCACGCATTATGTGTATCATAGCAATGTAATTGTTTAGAATAATGTAATTGTTCAACCAAGAAGAGATATACCACAGATAACATAAATTAGAACTAGAACTATGTGAATGTTGAAAACCCAATCAAAATAACATGTCAGATCGAGTCTTACTTTCAGTTTTAATCAGACTCAACCTCAAATTTATTTTTTATTAGTATGCTACAATGCATGCCTGGAAGACACCATTTTAACAAAGGAGAAGAAAGGTACTTTGGGACAATGAAACCACATTACTGGCAAAGGAAGATTCTTATCTTCCTTTGTTTTAAATCACTTTACTTATTTTTTCAGTATAAGGAAATAACTGGAGCACAAATATTTTATATTTCACAAGTAATTTCAATAGCAAGGAAAATCATGAAAATGGACTTAACTTGTGTTTATTAAATCTGAATTATTGTAAACTTGAGTTCTTAAAAAAAGCAGTGGCCACAATTCAGGACAGTGCTGAAACCTGGTTTAAATCCAGTTCAGTATCAGACAGTAATTAATTTTGAATATGGGCTAATCTGATTCCAAATTAAGATTTAAATGAGAATGAAAAAAAAAATAATAGGCTCATGATAGGCTCAGATAACCTAATCTTATCTTCTTGTAAGGTGTAAGTTTTAGATGAAGCTCATCAAATTGTTTTGAGGGCACAACTATATAGTAGTGTGTCTCCTCAATAGCTACTTAACAGAGGAAAATAGAAAGTTCAAGTTGCTTCTGCATTTGAATCTGATATTTTGCTAGTACCTTTTATTATTTAGGTAAAAAACCCTTTCTACAGATGAAGGCTTATATTCTCCTATTTAACCTAAATTCTGTTCAAGTCCCTAATTTATTCCATTTTCCATGGTAAAATCAGTCAACTTAGGCTGGATAATTTGGGATTGGAATATCCTTTATGCTTGTTTTTTCACTTAAGGTAAGTGGCTGCATGCAAAATAGAAATGCAAATGTTCTAATGCAACATAAATTTAGGTCCTGATATTAGTATTATTTGATTATATTAATAATTATTATGTTTAGCAATGTCACTGCAGTGGAGCCTCTTAGACAGCTCTGATGCAATGGGTGCATTTAAATCAGTAATTTAGGGCACAGAAGTGATTTTTCCTTTGTGATTTTGCCTTGCACTTGTGCCTGAAGTTGAGTGGTGTGTACCCAAATCAGTTTCCTACCTCATGATATTGAAGCAGAAGTCATTTGCTGAATTATCATCCTGAGTGGTAACGAGGACACACAGTCCTGAGGATTTAACCCTCCACACACATATTGCATGCCTAGGAATGGAAACTGGCTTGAACTTCATTGTTAGTGATCTGATCATCTGCATAATCATGCAGAGAGTAAAGGAGAAATCACAGGCTTTGCTAAGAGTTTTGGCAAGTTGAAAGACATTCACTTCCAGTGAAAACTTCATATTCTGTTTTCTGATTGCGTTGCTGCACTAGCCCTGTCCATTTATGTGTTGTTCCTGTTAAATAAGCAACATCTCATTTTGTACAGGCCAAGCATTTAATCTTTGAAGTTAGTAGTCACTTTTTTTGTCAAGCTCTTCCATTGTTTAGACCTGCTTCCCAGTCCCAGCCCCAGTTTATCACACCGCAAATTTCCTCTCTCGCATATTCTTCCCTCTAGGTCATTGATAGTGAAAGCAAGCAATATGTTTCCTGGTGTTCAACCATGTGGCACTTCACTAGTCACATAACACACTAGATAAGGAGATGACAGTCTGTGCTGCTCTGAATAGCATATGTGCATGCCATCTGAAAGCCAGGAGCCCGAGGACATGGATACAGCCAACAGAGGGAGTCAATGGCAGCAAAGCACTGGCCATTCAACCCCTGCTATGGAGAGAAGAAAAATGGGCAGCTTTGCATTTATGGTTAAAGGGAAAATTTCAGTCTGTTTCTTGTTAGTCCCTAGGCATCCTTTGGAGGCCATGTGCTCCTCTTCTTTCAAGCTGCTTGTTGCCTATGGGACACAAGTTTGGTCCCAGCTCAGCAGGAGCTGCTGCCCCACTAGAATGTCAGCTGTTTTGATAAAAGTTTGGCCCTTTTAACAATTTTTATGTGTACAGGGAAGATCTGATCCGTAACATTTGCCTTTTTTTCTACTAAGTATAACTACCAACTAACATAAAGAAGGTATAATTGCTATCTAGTTAGGATTACAAAATAAAGCCTAATCTATGGGGAACACCTGCTTTCTCCATCTTTTACGGTACAGTAGTAATGTTTAACATCTCTTCTGCCTACTCATAACTTGGTACCCAACATAGCTAAAATTATATAGATCTCATCAACCAAAATGGCATTCCCTTCAGACTAAAAAAGTCCTAGATCTCAGCATTAGTGAATATAACAAAGAGAAAGAGTCTTTTCTCTTTGACAGAAGTAAGCTGTCACAGTAATAGTGAAATGAGACACAGAAGAAAAAAATTTCAAAATATTCTTAGACACATTCAGGCAACATGTAAATAGAATAATAAATCTGGCAAGAAAGATCTGTTTATTTTTCTCACAAAAGGGCTAAGAACTTGTTTGGGATTGTTTTTTCCATTTTAAAGCATGAATTTCTTTTTCTTCCACCTGAAGTCTTCACAGTATTCCACAGAGCAGCTGTCCACAGCAAGAAACTCATCATTCACTCTCTGATCAGCACATACAGTAAGTGACATGAAACTCTGCTTAATTCTCTTGTGTCTTCATGAAATAATTTTTTCACCAACTAAAGAAATCCGCTGTTTACCATAATCTCAATTTAACACCTTCTCTCACTGTTCAAAAGTAACTGTCTGCATTTGAATGGGGTTTGCAAAGCAGAAGTAACTGCCAGGGAAAACTAAACAAGTCTTGTCTCTTCCTTGAAAGTTGAAAAAGGCTTTAGGTTTTTTTATCACAGTGACAGGTTACATGGTAAATAAAGTTTGAGATCTTTGCTTTGGCCATTTAATACAAGAATTGGTTAGAAGTGAACAAAGCTGAAGGGTGAGAAACTTGAACTAAGCCCAAGTTACACATTAAGTCGGTTGTTGGGAGGCGAGTGGCACATGCCCACAGTAACCCTGGTAGGGCGGGTGCGGTGGGGCAGGCTGCGGGTGCTGCTCCTCACTTACAGAGGATGCCCCTTCAAAATAATGAGCTCTCAGTTAATGAGCACTATGGAGAAGAGGCCTTGGGAAACATTCCACTCCTTAGAAGCTAATTTGTTTGGTTTGTGTAACGCAGAAAGCAGATGGGAGGATCTCAGCGCCATCAAAGCTGGGAAGGGTCCCACCTTGCTCGCATTACCATGCATAGCAGAGGATCGCTTAGAAAAGGTTTCCTCGTTTGGATAGGAATTAGATACAATATCTTTTAATCAGCAATCAAAACAAAGGCCCTGTTCGTACTGCAAGATTAGCTAGATTTCTACAGATTTGTTCTGAAGATAACGAAATTTCATCCGAATGAGACATAAGATATGAAATGTTCTGCAGGAGTTCAAAGCCTGGACTGCAGCTGCACTGCCCAGCAGCCTGTACAAGCCCGGCAAGTACTTACCTGGGAACCTGTTCTTGAGGAAAACTTCCCTGCAACTCTCTTCCCCTGACTCATAAGGTTATGATTTGAGGAAATTCACATTTGAAAATTTAGAACTATGGTGCACAATGGTTTCATGTCATAGCTGGATTGAACTAAGAAAAAGCATTGTGTTGGAGGGTAGGAACCTCGTTTTGTCTTTTGTGTTTATATCACAGTGTTGATTTACTGAAGGTAAAAAAAAATGGTGATGTAAAATCCTTGTGTGATTTTTCTGAAACAGGATGAGTTTTCACATGATGTGAGTAGCATTGTACTAACTGCAGAATGCTTAGAGGAAACTAAACTAAGTTGAAGGAATTCATATTCCATCAAAGCATCGGTACTTGCCTCAATAAGATATTTTTAGCATTTTTGGATTTTGATAGATGCGTCCTTTTTTTCCCAAGAGAACAGGAAAACTACTTCTCACCACTTCTTTCATGTTAGGTTGTTTATGGCAGATCATTGCATTAGGTCATGTAGCATTTGATCCGCTGGGAAATGAACAATGTTTTGAATCATCCATATGTTTCATTTGCTGCCTCTCTTTGGTCAAGTGAATGTAATTTTCCTACCAGTACCCAAGTATGTGGCAGGGTTAAAAGCTTTCAGGTAAGCCAGGTATGTATCTAACCAGAATACTCTTGCC
Source organism: Brachypodius melanocephalos (assembly GCA_013398615.1). NCBI lineage: Eukaryota > Metazoa > Chordata > Aves > Passeriformes > Pycnonotidae > Brachypodius > Brachypodius melanocephalos. The sequence goes on along the minus strand of VZSR01000393.1, from coordinate 8,870,443 downwards.
TGGGCAGAGCTTTCAATGCAAGAAATAATGTTTTTAAAGCATATTGACATATGCATTAAATGAAAAGCACACATAGTGTTGAAGCGCTCTATTTCCCTAGAAAAGGAAGAGAATAAGTCTTAATTTTCCTTTAGGGCAAAGCTTTAATAGAATTGCTGCTAGTTCATAGTCTTCCAGTTATTGTTTAAACCCCATAAGATACTTAAGGCTTTGAGTGTTTATACCAAGAAAAGAAAAATATGAAATCATTCTTGAGCTCAGAGTTGCAGCTAATAAAGTTATTCTGATTTCTATTATGTTTCTTGCCCACCAGCATTACCCTCTTGCTATTATTTAGCTCAACAGTTTTAGTGTCTTGGGTGCCTTATACCTTATGGATGTTGGGAAGGAAAATCAAAGGTCACAAGGAACATGGAAAAAGGTAATTAAATAATCGCAACAAAGGAAACAGAAAAAAAGAAAGGGAACAGAGGATACAAACAGAAGCTATCAAAATGGTTCTCTGCAAATGTTTTTAGTGTTGTCATTTAGGTGTGTCTGTGTGGTTGAGTGATTTTCCTCAGTAATCTGCTTGTTTTGTTGGTTTTACAGTTTTTGGTGAGATGATCTCTGAATTTTTCTTAGGTTCTCTCTGTTCCCTCCAAGATGAACACAGTTTATCATTTTGCCATTATCCATCCCCAGTGATTCAAGGACTTCTGTGTTTTCTTAGCAAGACAGCCAACTTCTCCCATGATGTTATTATGTACTTGGAATTAAATCTCATTTCCCCTCTCTCACGGCTACCAGGCATTGTATTTCAAAGTGGGATCTTCAGCAGCTGAAATTTCAGTTCTACAGTGCCCAGTACATGTAAGTTGCAATATCCCAGGGCCTGAGTGGAATTCCACTCTGTCAGGATTATTTTACTACATCATGCCCTGTGCAAGAACATGCCAAGCTGGGCAGAAGAGAGGGGAGTATGCAGCCATTTTAGCAGCTTCTGTATTCTCCTTGACTGAATTAGAAATTAATGTGAATTTTGTGATAAAATTATGTGTCACACTTATAATTTGCGATGGGGTCAAATATGGGTGTATAGTATGGGTCAATAAATAGAAAATTGATTGCACCTTTAACACTGTGAATCTTAGGATGCTATCAAGTTTGGCAGATGTGTATTTTTATCTACAGTCGTCATCTGCTGCAAAACATCTGGATTTTAGAGGGTCAGATTTTAGACGATGTGAGTGTACAACAGATACTACAGAGTCTTTGTATCTACCCAATTTAAAAACAAAAGTGTATCGGCCTTCTGAAACAGTTTGAAAATCTGTCCTTAAAAGAAAATAGGGGGTTTTGGTGGCTAAAATGAGGGGCACATAAATATCAGTGCTTTTGTCCATTTGCTCTTGTGTTTAAGAATTCAGTGAAAAGTACAATTTTTTGCAGTGCCTTTGCTTATTATATGACTGGGCTTTAGATAAGTTGTTGTAATGTTTGGGCTCCATATTTGATTTCTAAGTTTTGAGTAGGAGGTTATGCATATCCATAGCTCGTAAGAAGAGCCAGACAGCAGAGAGGTTGATGTCCTTTGTGGAGCAGGTACAATATGTTGCTTTTTTACCTTGTCGACTCACTTCAGTCTCAACACACTCTCAATATGGAGAGTCCCAGTTTGGTTCCCACATCCTCCTGTCCTTAAAATCTGGGCTGGGCTGGGCTGGGCTGAGCTGGGCAGAGCAGGGCAGTCTGGGTTCCTATCAGTTCTAGCTAGTGATTGAGTGGGCAAACCTGCAAAATAAGAAAAGTAGATGTAGACAAATAATTTTTTTCTTGGCCACTTGCAAGGTCCTATGAATCTCCTGCTAACAAAACCCTCTGACTTTCAGCTTCATCAAAAAATGCAGTGAAATCAGGCTTTAATCAGGAGAATGAGACATTATGGTGCATATTTCCAGGTCTGAAATGAAAATCTATTTTTTAAAGAAGAAAATTAAATTCTATTTCAATTTTCTTGTGCTGACCCTTTAGGACTGTACTGAGCTCCTGCCACCTACCAGCAGGCTCGCCAGGCAGTCTGTACAAATATTATTATTACTTAAATAGAGTCTGAATCATTACCTTGTGTTTTCACTTTGTAGTGAAGTGATTTAAATATAGTTTTCTTATGTTGGAATCCTTTGACAAATGCATAAATAGTTAGCGCATTGTTAGCAACAGTGAAAAGGAAATGGATGCCTGGCAGGAGGAAGGGCAAATAATTTTCTCATGCTTGCTGTGCTTTTTCTGTAGTGTAAATCAACTCTTCTCCTCTGAAAGTAAAAACTTATTCCAAGATGTCAACAAAAGTAAAGTAATTAGGAAAGGAAATGTAATTCCTCTCTGCTGCTCCCCCCTCACACACATTAGTAAATGAAAGCTATTTAAAGACACAACCTGGCATAGACTAATTGGAGATGAGTCATTTGGGACCTGATCCTGGAAATGCTTACTCAAATGAGTAGCCCTTTGATTGTTCGCCTGGGTCAGTTTGGAGTGCTCGTGCATGCTGCAGGATCAGGGAGGAGAAGGGTCAGTCCTGCAGGGTCCTGAGCTCTCCCGAACTGAACGGCTCCTGAGCTGGCCAGCTTGCCCCAGTGGGGAGATGCCTGTGCTTGGAGTTAACTGTTTTATTGGATTACAGCCAGTTTGGTCAGTGTCTCCCAGGACTAAACCCTGAATGCTTAACTTTGAATGGAATAGGAATATTATGAGGCTACTTTGATTAATTAATCTCATTTGGAATAAAAGAAACAACTAGAAAACTGAAATGTACCACAAAACTTTCCCACATCCACTTCTGCTCCTGGTTCATGTCTGTCATAAAATTAACTACTGTAATATGCTTTTTCCACAATTTAGTTCTCAAATACTTTGCTGCAAAGGAAGCTGTAAAGCTCAAAAGCGTATTTTTTCTTAGTGTTAGCAATTAATATGCTACTTTGCATAAATAAGTTGTCTATTTTAAAGCAACTCAAATGGGCTATTTCATTTTATATGACTGGTAATTAAGATGTTGATTAGCCCTACTATTGAAGCATTGAAACCCTTTCTAAAAGAAATGGCCGCTGCTTCAATTTTATTTTAATTAGTTGGACTTTGAGGTTATTTACTACAATGTCAGCTATCAAAGTAAAGCCATTTAATTTGATGTTCAGTCCAAAGCAGGTAGCACACAGAATTCCACATTTGCCTGTAACCACTGCCATTAACAGCAGTATGATTTAAGGTCATTTAAGAGTCATCAACCTCACAGATGGTAAAATGCGAAGTATCTAAAAGGGAAAATAACAATTGTTGTCTTGTCAAATAAAATCCGAACATTGTATTTTTTGTGAACACCCACTAGCTTCCAGCAATTTTATACAGAATGTGTTTCCCTTTGGGCGGAGAGTGTTAGGTCTTCCCTTTTATGTATCCTTCCATTGAGACATGCTAACCCCCTTGGGAGGTGAAACCCACCCAGATATTTGTGATTTTAAAACTTCATTTGCGTCACTTGCAACAGAGATGGATCATTATTCTGGAATAAAACCACATCCTGCACAGTGAAAATAACAGGCAACATTTGACCTGAAAAGAGAAAGAGGAAAAAAAAAAGTCCCCAATAACTTTAAAGTGTTAAAAGAAACAGACAGTGTTAAAGCTGCTTCAGGAAACAAATTCTCCCTGTAATGCAGTGTAATTACGATCTTTTCTAAGCTAAGTATAGTACCCTAGAGATTACTATAAGTAACTTATAATAGAATTTTTATTAGTGGTAGTAATTTTTTATGATAATTAGTGTAATCTGCAGCCAATAAAATCAGAAGATATATAGTTATCACTTTTACACCAGAAAACTATTCTTCAGACAGCTGAAACATTAGAAAAAAAATATTATTTTATGATCGTTATACACCTTTATGTCCTGATTATTTGGTATTTTTTTAATAGCTCTGTCCATTTAATGGTGAAAAATGTGAGGCATACTGAAGAGCCAGTATAAAGCATCCAGTTTGGGGTAAGCATTTTGTTTCCTTGGCAATCTGTATTCCATCTGATCTGAAACCTCATCCTTTGTGGAAGTTAGTGAATTTTAAGTATTTCTTCTAGATGATGGGTGACCCTGGCACAAGCCCTGTCCTCGGTGAGATTTTGCCTTTCCTTATTGATTGGAGTGAGACCCCTGGCTGCACACATGGCCTGTGTAACTTTGGGACTCTCTTCTGCTGCTCCACAAAATCTTGGCTGAATGGATCTGCTACTACAGCTAAGCCAGTGGGTTTGCTGGAAATACAAAGACAGAAAACACTTCCAAATAGACCTAGGAAAGGACTAACTGCAATTTTCTGTTAGTGTTCAGAATCATACTTTCAGTTTTTAGTTTGCTTCTCTGCCGGAACCCTCCAGGCTGCATGGATGAGATGGAGCTCTCACATAGGCTGTCAAAGCTGGCATCGTACATGCCTAGAATTTCTTAGGCTTGGACTTCAAGGCTGTTTGAATATACATGAAGGCTATGAAGAGAGACTGCTGTCTTCCACTCAGGCAATGGCATAAATTCTCCTGGACCTGTTGGAAATTATTCCTGCAAAAGGAGGTCAGAGGACTGTTGCATTCTCCTAGGCTTTTTAGTCTTGGTTTGTCCTAAATTAAGAAAGAGAAAGAGAAAAGAAAAGGGGGAAAAATTATGGTCTCACTCCTTAGAGGTGTTGAGATTAGTATTCCCAACAACTGTACAGGTACTCATAATCTATGTTCATAATCTTCTATGCCTTGATGAGCAGCAACTCAGTATTGACAATAGACATAATGTCTCCAGCATATGACTCACTGTCTGTTGAGATGCATGAGGTAGAGCAAGCTGCACAGAAGTTTGTCCACATCCTGCAAATGTGGGATGACATCACTGCTTGCAGTTACCTCTGATCCGTATTTTGAGAGTTCTCCAGTGATCATAACTAATGCAGCAGGTATTAAGCTGGTTTATGTTGAACTAACTACACCAACTGTATAGTTCATAGACCTCTTTAGACAGTCCGTGAACACAAACATGTTCATCTAAAGACAAAGACATTGGTTAGGTCCCTAATAAAGATGTTCTAGTGATGTTTCCTAGATGTGTTGTCAGTACATTTTGTGTGGAAATATGATAAATGGCTGTTAAATAAGCAGTTGTTTCCTTCATGTCCAGGAAACCTTCACTTTGTGATGAAAATGGCCAGTCTTTCTTGCCTTGCCTCTGTTTCCCCCCACTGGTCTTTGGCAAAGGTAGCACTGTACAGGCCTTCAGCCTCCAGGTAGATTCCAGCCCTGTTCAGCCAGGAAGCACACAGGCTGTGAAAACGGTGCCCTGGCAGTGGAGCTCCTGACAGTGGAAAAAGCATCAAGTTTCCATGCTGATTCTGCTGGATTCCTGTGTGCCAGCACTTAGAGACTGCTGGCCGTGAGGTTTCTCTGACACTCTTGTGAACCCTCACAGGGACAGATGGATTTGCTCTTGAATGGCTCCATTCTTTTCTCTTTGTGAATAGAGCGGGCAATGGTTAATTTGCCCTGACTGCTGTCATGCACCACAGGCTTCTGCTTTGTCACCCCTCCTGCTGACCATGGCCTCAAGGGCAGGAGGTCTCATATTCTGAAAACCTGTGTACTTACTGTATGTGTCCAGCTTGTCTTTTGGGAGGAGTAGTGTCGCAGCTGAGCACAGATGGTGCTCTTCCCCTTGCTGGGCTTCAACCTGAGACTTAAATAAAAGGTTTCCAGCAAGCTGACTTGGTAGAAGCAACTGATGGGAGTTAGAGAAAGGAAATTCCTGTTCCACCTGAGGAATCTTACCAAAAGCCATGTTAGTAAAAGGGATCACCCATGAGTTTTGCAATGTTTTGAATTCATATCGGAGACATTATAAAATTATTTGTTTATTAACTTTTAAGCTGAATTACTGAAAGGAATTGTACCTAAGGCTGAAGAATATCTGGAAACTTGGATGATAAAGCAATTTCTTTCTTGTGTGGTCTCTTCAGAGTATGCCTTGCTTGCAGCGTGCTCTCAAAGTTCTCAAATTGTGCAACAACTGCCTAAGCATTTTCAGGTACAAGTAAAAATGAAGTTTTTAGCCATCAGCCCCAATAATATAGCCTTCCTCCTTCATTTTTCATCCCATCTCCACAGATTGGATCAGCTAGTGTTCTTCATTTGTTATTATTTACTCAAAGATCTCTCTTCTTTTACTGCCCTCAAAAATCACAGTGTGTTCTTCCTCCAGCTTGCTGACCTTTGAATTACATAGCAGGACTGTTTTCCAGGATTAGTGTCTAAGGGTTGATAAGTCTGAAACATTTTAGGCAAAAAGGGTTGTATTGTCAGTTTTAGAGTTTGTGAATACCTTATTAGCAGAGGCTGGATTGTGTGGTAATTTGTCAAGAGGTTAGAACAGATGCATAGCACCCTCCCAGATAAAGAAAGCTTAATTTGTAATTTCCACCACAGGCAGATCAATCTCTGTAATTTAAGTGACTGAACTTTTATAGTTGGTGTGCAAGGAAAATACCTTTTACTTAGAATAGCAGAAGTAACTTGTTAGTGTAATTTGTGCTGTAAAAATTGGTCACTGTATTAAATTGTGTATAAAACCCCACCATCTTTTGAACAGCAGCCTTAAGTTGTGCCCTAAAAATATAAATAACAATTTTTTAAAATTCAAGTATTCAGATCTTTCAAGACACTCCTTTCTGCGATTGATGTTAAACTTCAGGGGTTGTTTTCCTTGCTTTTCAAGGAATTTGGCATGTGCCACAACACCACATCTGGTAAAGGTTTAACTGAAAAATTGCTTGTTTCCAAACTCAAATCTTAATTTTTCCATTTAAAATGTGTATCCTGTGGCTCATGGTGTTCATCCATTCTACCACCAGGTAGGTAACAAATCATGCTGCTTACATCTCAAGATGAATATCAAACTAATTCACTGTGATATGTACACCACTACCTAGAAACCATAACACAAGTGATAAATACCAGAAGGCTGGCAGTGGGAGAAGGCTCTTCAAAGAAAATTTATGCTAAAAAGATGTAAGATTAGTGACATCATTGTCAAAAATGTGAAATCTCTATTCCCCGCCCCCCCTTGAAATACACTGGTAAGCAGATCCTGAGGAGAAGAAAAAATCAGCAGCCTAAAGCAGAGTCTGTGGCCTCAGCCAAGAAATCCAGGTCACATCTGACACCCATTGAAATCCACACTCATGAATCTAGTAGAATTTAGGTTGGATTCCTAATCACCAGAAAAATGGTTTAATTCAATGTGTCATCTCCAGGGAAGGGTGAGAAGACATCTGAGATGGAAACAGAGACAAATGACTCTTCCCTTGAGGTAACATCAGATACAGGAGAAGCTGCCCTGTGCTGCACTGGAGTCCAACAGGTAATACCAGTTTACCTTGGCCTCACTAGTAAACACCTGAAAGGTAATGCAGTTTTGATGACTATAATTTCAATGCTGAAAGCAACCCATATAAAACACTATAAATTAATTGATCTCAGCATTAAATTTTATCTAACTCAACAGTATTTTGATTTTAAGGAGTTAAATGCAGTCAGAACCTCATAGATGTTTTCTGAAAAAGAAAATTCAGTGAGGGAAGTGTTTTCTTTTTCACATGACTGTCAATGTTTTTATTTTGACATGTTAGAGAAATGTTAAAAAAATATATTTCTGCAAAATGGAATATTTTCAGTTTGAGTTTTGCCCCTTCTTTTTCCCCTGTTCCCATTCTGCACTTTTGGAACAGGCAGAAGACAAAACACAATTTTTCTTCATAGTATTTCTTTCTTTTGTTCAGCATTTTTTTTCATCTTCCTCTGCAATATCCTCAAAACATTAATGGAACATTTTGCAGTGGGGCTTTATCCAGAAAAAAAAAAAGTCAAAGAATTCTAAAAATAAGAGTTCTATTACTATTTCTGATGTTAGAAACTGAGCTAATTTGTCAAATAGGATGCAGTATAAGGTTATGGTTTCAGCACAATGGAGAAAATATCAATAGAATAATGGGTGGCAAACAAGAAGTCTTTCGTGTGTGTTTTTCTCTGAGTGGTTTCCAGATTTCACAGACTGAGACTAACACTGTTCCTGTCTTGGAGGAGGAAAGACTAGCTTGAGGCTACAGCCGAACTCTTTATGAAAAGAAAAAGGAAGGCTGCTCCCGTAATGGGGAGTGAAATACTGACCTTCTAGAATAGCCATTTTAAGTAGCTTTTGGGTTTTGTTCAGCTGCGGCAAGGGAAGTGTAACTGTGCTGCCCAGTTCTGTTTGAACAAGTGAGTTGTGCACTTCACTGGAGGAATGTATGGAGTGTGTTGAAAGCACAGATACGGAAGTGTGGCCAGGAATGTGATAGAGTGGATATAAAATGAGTGAAGACAAGTGTCCTCATGCTGGCTGCGGTGGTGACGTGCGTTATCTCGACATGTTATCAGGAGATAGATGTTTGCATTCCCATGGGTCAGTGCAAGTTGTCACAGTTTCGACTTCCAGCTTTTTCTTATGGAAATAACATCACGAGGCAAAGAACATGAAAAGTCCTCTGCTTGCTTGCACCTCCACATGTGATCTTACAATCCTGAATGCTCTCTAGAGGACTTAGGGTGCAGTGTGAAAGTATGACAATTGTTCTATCAATGGTCCTTTGCTTCTATTTATAGCAACAAAGTTGATTAAAATGTTCTATTTAATTCCTTCTTTTCTTACTCATTAAGTATATTTGCTAGTGAGACATTTTCAAAGAGGAACGAGATATATAGAGGTTTTTTTATCCTTACTTCTGTACTAAAAAAAAAAAAAAAAAAAGGTTAGACGGAGTTGTGAGCAGCAAGGCTTTGATGCACACGTTGAATGCTGCCTCTCTAGAAAGACACTGCTCTCCTGGAATGGCAAATTGCTCAAAACCTGGCACTTTCCACAACCTCAGCCCAACCATTCGAAGGTAGTTATTTTCACAAGACCACTTAACAGGCTTTGTTATCACTTCAGTGTGAAACAAAAACAAATAGCAGAACTTCTCCACAGGTTTTGCAAAATGCTGCTAAGTAGTTGTCATTGTTTCTGATCTGCTAATCAGTTATTAGTATTAATTAAAGCATCTCCTTAGATCAGTTCCTCAGATCCATAACAGTCAACAGGAAGAGGAATGTGTGGCATGGAATCTTGATTCCTGTATTTACTGCATGTTATATCTGTTCCTGGGTGTGTGAATATACCATCTGATAAGGTGAAACACTCTGTATATACTAGTAATTAGTCATAATTTCATGTAATTATTACAGCAATTTCTGTGGTAGCTATCACATGTTCCAGACATCTGTACTTTAGGAAGCCAAATTTGTAATTTTCAATGAATATATAATTAGCCCATTGAAGTATGTTACATACTTTTGGTTTATCCCAGCCTTTTTGAGCTCTGTTGTACCTCTTTGCTCTGCAAAGGCAGTAAGAAGAGTAATGAATTTCCAAAGTTACGTATTTGTTCTAGTAAATTATTTATGTTGCAACTTTTTTATTTTTTGGTAAGGTGTCAAGTGTTCTGGTGTTTCTATTTTTGGGTTGTTTTTTTTCTTTGAACTCTACCCTTCCCTGTGTTAGCCTGTAAATACAATGCTCAGAAAGGGGGGGCCAAACAGCACTGGCTCGAGTTAAGTGTGCTTGAGGGCAGCTTTGCTGTAAGGTTTCCCACACATACCCGTGATAAAGTTTGAAAAATCAGCACCCATCCTGATTTTTTTTCAGTCTGGAGTATCTTCTATGATGGGAGGGAATTGTTTCTTGTGCCAATCTAATCTGCAGGACGGCTTTGTCGTGCAAATGAAGGGTGAATGCAATTCACTTATTTTCACTTACAGCTAAAATCAAATATGAACTCCAATCTGAAAATGAAGCTGAGGTGCCTGGAGGGTAAGGGTTTCTTGGTGAGATTTTCTGTTTTTTAAGAAAGTCTGGTTTAAAGGAAAAAAAGGTGAAAAATGAGCATACTTGGCTAGAAATTTTTTTAAAGCAGAAAACTGCAGAACAGGGCAAGCAGCACAGAAATTCAGCCAAAATTAACTTTGTGGGGGTTTTGAATCTCTCAAAGTTTCAGGCTTAGAATTATTCACCTGCAACCCAACAGTTTCACTATAAGAAGCAACTGTCATTTATTTGTGTGTACTGATAGCATCAGCTCTTCATGCACTGGCAACTGGGACCTACTTGAATTTCCTTTGATATATTTAGCCTTAAGGTTCTTAGATTAAATAAACATAAACAATCCAAATGGCTTTAAACTAATTCTCATATAAAACAAGATTTGAAAAATATGCATTGAAAGGTAATGTAAGCATTTAGCTTATGCATTTTTTGTTTTAAAAATGTAATGAATCTTTGCAGCCATAAAGGGCTCTACAACAATGGCCTGTACACCAAATGTTTGGGTACTCCAGTACCATTGTAAAATGCAGGATTTATCCAGTGAAAGCAGTACAGATGTTTGACAGCCATACCAATGAGCAAATGAGTGAACCTTGAAAAAATGGGTTTTTTTCAGTTCCCTGCATATTTCAAGATTGTTTTTCACACTTCAGTATTTATTGAAGTGCAACATAATTTTTTCCTGTGAAAAAAATAATATTTACCCACATTTCTTTTACTGTGATATTTGAAATAATACAACATCGTTACTAGCTGTGCTTAGAGCAGGAAATAACTATGACAACTCCAATACCATGGCTTGATTAATATTGGATTCTTAATAACAATCTCTACACATAGATTTTTGGTAGCAAGATGAGTCATTTGTGCAGACAGTTGATTCTGAGGGAGCCAATGACTCCATGGCAACTCAGTGAGCAGCATCTGCAGAGGAAGGAGCTGGAGTTTTGTCCTTACGTGCACGTAGAGCCTTGATGCTTTGAAGATCTTTAGTGGGGCTCTCTGTGCTGTTTGTCTGGAGCACTGCACTGTGCTCCAGGCCAGGCCTGGCACAGCCAGAGCCTCACACACAACTTCAAAATAACATGAGCAAACTTCTTCTGAAAGGTAAAATATGTGGTAAATATACGGGTATGAATGGTCTACAGAAGCTGGAATCAAGAGGCTGCTTTGCTCCTGCACACCTACTTTGGGTGGCAGAACTCTAAAGGTGACTGCTGGCTATGAAATTGAGGGAAAGATGCTGTTGAAACCTCAGTTTGGATTTCTGCTTAAACGAGGATTGCAGATTTTGGCCCCTATTCAGTAAAAACTTGTTTCCCCCTCCACACTGCAGGAGAGCAGAGAGAAGTGTGACAGAGCTTGCTTTACTGCAGAAGGCAGCTAGGGGTAATTCTCATAATTTTCCCGTGCATCAGATCAGTTTTGGACACACAGGGTCTCCCCAGTTCATCAAGGTCTTAAAAAGTGCCATTAAAACTGTGCGTTGTGCATGGATATGTGCATGATTAGGTTTTGTTTTGCCTCCAAGTGGCACACTCCAGCAGTCTCAGCCCTAGTGCCCACTCCTGCCAGCATCCTGTGGCAGGCTGTGTGCTCAGGCTGGTAAGGCTGGATGGGGCAGAAAGAAGTTTGTTGCAGTGGCCATTTATTTCTTTGAACATAGAGACCAAAAGTCAGATCCGGTCTTCAGCAGCTTATCTTTATTGTTTGCGTTTTATTGAACCCTATTTTACTAATTCCTCCTGATTCCACATTGGCCATTAGGCATAATGTGTTCTCTATTGGAGTACTATTTAATAGGATGCTAATTGATGGCTATCACAGCATAAGAATCAGGGGCCAGTCAGTATTTCAGATGCTGGAAATCCTAAAGCAATGGCCCATCACTAATGGCAGCATGCTAGAATTATGAATGTTTATCATCTCTGCCCACCTTCAGTTCCTGAACCCCTCTTGCCTGGGTTCAGTACAGGCGAGTTTATGAAGAGCTGTTGTTTGAGTGATGGTGGGTGGGGAAGGTGAATGGTACAAGGTTGTACAAGGCTTGTAGCCGCTTTGAAAGCCATTTCATGACAGGTGGTGCTATGGAGGCTCACTGAGTTTGCTTGTATTTGGCACTCTAAAGCTAGCCAGCACCAGGGTAACAACATGTTCAGCTATTTGTAAACCAAGCAGGGGCCTAAAAAACATTCCACTCACAAGGAAAAAATTGATTTAAAGAGGCTTGGAGTGGAGCTTGAGCATCAATGAACACTGAAGAGCCTTCTTAAACTGACACAATAAATTAGTTCAAAACAGATGACAGCCCTACAGATTACCCACCTCTTAACAAAGGAGGGGCATTCTGGTCCCCTTCACGAAAACATAGATAAAAATTTTGTTCTTCTACTCTAATGAGGCAAGCTCAGATATAAGTCAATAGAGCAATTCATTAACAAATCTAGTGAAATCCCCTGGGTTACCAGTGAGATGACAGTGAAAGTGGATGTGCTGTGAAAACTCTCCTTTGGTAGAGATGTCCATATGCTAAGGGTCAGAGAGCTGAGTGGTTTGCTCTGTTTACTATTCACCATACACATATGGCAGTTAAGGTCACTGTTATCAGACACTTTCTCTGTACACAAAACAAAATTTCCATATGGTCCATGAAAATGGATATGCTTTGCTCCCGTGCAGCTTCCCACGGCTCTCTCTTTGTGCGGCACCGGTTAGAAGTGTAAAAGAAGGGTGCGAGGGGTTACCTCGTCAGTCAATTGCGCTCCCTGCTTTGTGCATCAGTCCAATTTAGGGCAAATCTGCATCACTTTTTTCCCCCTGTCTTTCAGGCACAAATGCTCATGTCAGTCTATTAGAACGTGATAGAAGTACTGATCACTGCCTCTGCATCTAAATCCTTTTGAAACCAGGATGACCTGCTGAAGAGGATTTTGAGTGGAAGGCCCTTCACAAGACTCTTTCAAATCCACATAAATAAAGCCCTTTACTGGCTTAAAATGGCCCCTCAGATTTAGCACTACAGAGCCCCTAAAAAGCACAACACGATTGTCATGGATATTACATGATGGTAACAACAACAGGCCAAGAAGACAAGTCTCCATGCTGAACAAAACTAGGCCAGACTTTTTCATGATTTGGGATACAGATTGCTGACAGCCCTGTAAATAGGCTGTTTAACCCTTTGAAAGTGAATAAAGAGTGGGGAGACAAATGCTTTCTGATAGACTTTGTGTATGTAATGGGTAAAAAAGTATACTGTAGCATTCTGAGACTTCTGCTGCAAGATTAATACTGAAATATCTGAGTATAATTACTGCAGACCTTTTGCTTCTGCAAAACCAGTCAAGCTCAGTAACCGATTGCAGGTGAATATCTTGCACAAAGGAGCTGGAAGGAGGGCTTTTACATTTTCATGTTTGGGTGGAACATAATTCTCTCTTTCCCTCTCTTTACTACAATTTTGTTCTTCTGAAAAAAATAATGACAGGCATGTGTAACCAGCTGATGACATCTCCTCTGCCATAATAATATAACAATCTGAAGGGCATCTCGTTTATCTGCTGTTCCTAGTTTATTAATACATTTTTAAGCTCTCTTTCTCCCTAGGAAAGCCACTTGACAAAAATCAAATTTTAGGAATCAGTATATTACCCAAGTCCTAAGATGGCAAAACTGCTGACAAAACCATCTCCTAGAAATTAAGAATTATGTATATTGCCTTCAATTTTACAAAGCTGTTTGTGTTACTACTTGAATGGCTCCCTTGTTGCACACAATTTCTGAGGCTTGGCAGCCGCGTGATTTTCATAAATCCAGGTACTACTGTTTCTAACCTCTGACCGTGCTTTAGCTGTGCAGGGCCTTTTTAATTCATTTAACTCATTTTAATTGTCTTTCAGGGGAAGAGCGCTTTCTTTGGCCAGCTTAACTGGCAGGGAAAGCTGCCTGCTTGAGTACTTGCTGCCATTCAAAGGGACCACTCATGAAAATGCATGCTTGTCCTCGTAACTCCTTCAGTAACTGTAATATTTCTCCCTTACTGTTTATGTCAGAGAGTCATTACTGGAAGCCGCTGACATTTTTGACATTCAGTAGCATCAGAGCACATTAGGTGGTCCTTAGATAATTTTTAGACAAAATTTACTTGTATCACATGCTCAGGCCATTACAAGCAACAAAAGTAAAATGCTTCTGTGTAAAGCTAAATCAGCCAGTGCACTCATTTTTTGTGGACCTTCTTATATTATTCTGTAGCTGAACAATTTTAACCAGATGGTGCATAATGCATAATACACTGTCTACCCAGGCAGTTCGTGCATGGGTTTTGGCTTTTGTGGAAGATCAATCTCTATTAGGAGATCTATTATCATCACTTATGTTTTACTACAATGAAATAAATAGGCAGCTGCAGTTGTTTGGCCTAATAGCTCTTAGTTTGATTGCTAGAAGTAGGAAATCAATGCAGGGTGAAAGGAAGAAACATTTTTAATAACTTACACTCCAGATATGAGATCCCCAAGTTATTACAAATTATAAGGTTAAGACCTCTTGAAAGAATCCTAGCTAGTTAAATATTTAAAACTCCTGGGTGAGAACACATGCACTAATGAGCTTCAGGCTACTAAATACCAGAATCTAGGGGGAGACATCTTGTTTTATATTAGAAAGTATTAGTGAGTATAAACTGGCCATAAGAAGTGTTTAATTAGGAATTATATTGATATGGGGAAAGAAGAGAGAGAAACAGATTACCAAATCTAGTGTTCATCACTATTAAAAGCTGGATTTGTCTGTGCAGGAAGAGAAACTAATGCAAGCAGCCTTGTATCAAATCAGGGGAGACACAGGATGGTTTCCTGACCCTCCCAATATCCCTCTCCACAGCCTTGTGGAAGTTGTGGGATACCTCAGACTGAACGTGGATGGATCTTCCTACTGAGAATTGCTTTTGACGTCCATCAGGTAGCAAGTTGCCTTAGACTTTTGATCAGTATTGCAAATTCAGTAACTGTTGTTTGGTGAAAACTATGATGCAAATGTCAGACCGATACACGTCTTGCAATTCTCTAACCCCAAACAAGAAGAGAAAGAACATCATAAATCTTTGAATCTCTTCCCTTGTCATCTTTTAATTCAGAATTTGGAGATTGTAAGAAACCTGTTAATTGTACTTGGCCATGTTAAGTCTTTAAGAAGAATAGAAATGTTGCAATTCAGATGGTAAGTGAAGAAGGAAGTCAGGGTTGACAATAAAATCTGGCTTGACACGATTAAGCACCAGATAATATTAGTCCTGTCACACAAATATTGTGGAAGAAGGTTTGCTGCATTGTGTGCACACATATGTATTTTATGTAAAATAGCCTCGGTCTGTCTCCTCTCTGAAACAGGGAATGTGAGTGGGTAAACAGCTCATAGCAACAGATGAAAGGCTGAAAAAGTTCAGACTCCCAGTTCAAAGGTTTCAGCAGTATGTGAAATGACAATCTCAGGTTATTTGTGTTTCCAGGCTCCTGTGTATTTGAATTGTTTGCTCATCTATGGAGGCTCACCATTATCTTATTCCTGGTTGTGTTCATCAGCTGAGTGAGCTACCTGGCTGCAGACATATCTCATAAGGAAACTTAGTAAAACCTCTTAACACTCTGCCTCTACCCCCAAGAAGATCATAAATACTTGTTTTAATTGTTGAGGATAAATTACAGCAACACAGACCATCCTGCTCA
The DNA here is from genome assembly GCA_013398615.1 of Brachypodius melanocephalos. Lineage (NCBI taxonomy): Eukaryota > Metazoa > Chordata > Aves > Passeriformes > Pycnonotidae > Brachypodius > Brachypodius melanocephalos. The sequence goes on along the minus strand of VZSR01000393.1, from coordinate 8,854,750 downwards.
CTCCCCATGCATCTCCTGCTGCTTGGTCAGCACAGGTCCGCTGTTCCATTTTTAAATCAAATTATGCTTTTGATAATATTGTCTTGAGCTTACAGTTGCTGACATGGATATCGACAAAGGCTTAGCCAGTATTTTAATAAGAAAACAAAATACAGGAAATACTCTAGAGTTTCCAGGTGGATCATTAACAAGACGCCTTGGAGGGCTGAGACTGCCAGCCAGCACAGGGAATGCATCACAGTTCGTCATACAACTTAAACTTCTTTTGACATCTAGTTATGTCGAAATGTGACTGATCACCTAGGGGTCCAGGCTCCTGTGAGGGAAAAGTTCACTGACAGACAGCGAACGAAGCTGATCTTAAATGAGAATCAAGAGAAAGCAGCATTCCAGCGTCTGACAGTCTGCAGCTGCTACCTGGGTCTGCCTAACGAAGACGAGCCTGCTCTGCTGAACAGTTATATTAGCATCTGTATGCTTCTGTCTCATTATCACACATCTGCCCACCTTTATTCGAATGAAGCTTCTTCTGATCTGACAGCTCAGGCATTGTCAGTGAATAGATATTATGGGAGCCGGGTACAGCAGCTTAGAGTGTTAGCTTTTATTTTCTAAAGGCTGTTGTACAGTTTGACAGTATAATGCCACAGAGGTAAAGAAGATAATTAACATATTGGGCAGTTTCTAAACAAAGCTGAGACAGTTATACTGGCAAAAGTGCTGCTGCTGGAGCAGTATTGTTTGCACACCGGAAACATCAAAGGCTTGCAAGATCTGCCTTTATGAAAAAAAGAACAGGTATGGCATGGTCCCCACACCACAAATAGGAAGTTTTGGGGGCTGATCCCACACCTAAAACTGCAAAACCTCTGGTGCTTGAAAAGCCTGTCGTGTGTTCAAACCTCTGCTTGCTCAGGCAAATTATCTCCCAGCATTTGAGAAGATGTAAAAAGGTGTATGTGTGGAGAGGAAGTTGAGAGTCTTTTTTACTTTCTTGAATTTATTTATACCCCACAGCACAAAGCTAAGCATTCATTTGAGCTTCACAGAGATCACATTTGGATGGAGATTTAAGCCTTCTAAGTTAGAGATCACGTGTGAGATTTTCTGGAAATGCCAAAAAAGCATATGACAGAGGTTTTGTCATTTGCTTAGCAATATACTAGAAAGGCTTGTTAAAAAACAAACAAACAAAACAACAACAACAACAAAACACCAAACCCAATAACAACAATAAAAAAACCCCCACAACAAACCAAAAAAAAAAAACCAACAAAAACCTCCAACAACCAACCAAAGGGGGAAATAGTTTTGTGAGCCCATAATGTAGATGGACTGAGATTATATGACTGAGGAAAGGGATGTTCATATTCTCTTCTACAGATCTGAGAAAAAAAAATGTAGTACTGCCATGGATTACTGCACAGCTTGTCTTCAGTTTTCACCAGGTCTTAGGGTCTGTATAAAATATTGGACAGTTCTGGAATTGAATGGCAACTTGACTTTATAAATAGTTTGGATATGAAGCATTTACGAAAATATAGCCTCTGAAAGTTCTCATTCTTTACATTTTTGAGAAAAATAGTGAATGGGATACACTGCAGCAAGATCATCCCTGAAATCACTGTCCCTTTGAGCCTTGGTTTATGTTTTAAATGGCATAAATAATAATCTAGACATCCCCCACCCCCCACCCCCCACCCCACGCAATGTTGTGGCCAAAAAACAGGTCTGCAGCTGGTCTGGATGAGTGGCACATTTACAGCCAAAATAATATTACCTGTTCCTGCGGCAGCAAGCAGATTTACCCTGCTGAGAATCTAGCCCCAAATTTCTAAGAACTTACGGACTTTCCTCATTTCATTCATGGCTTTCAGTTCACCACTTTTTCTTTGTTCTTGAGAGCACAGGGTTACACAAGTAAATGTTGAAATTACTGCTATTTTGCAACAACGCATTCAAAGTCATTTCAGCATCTGCGCTGATAAAGTGAGAACAGCTCATCCAGATTGGTCTCCAGGACCTGCACTCACCATTGCAAAGTTTGAATACAGAATTAGACTCGTTTAAAAAAGAGAGGAAAAAAAAAAAAAAGAAAAGATAAACCCATTGTCATTCATTCTAAAAAGGCATTACAGACTGCCGACACTGTACAGAAAAATAGGAGATGTTGACCTTTTTATTATAGACTTTTCTGTGCTGTTGCCCTGCTGTCGGAGGTGCCTCCCCCCGCAGCCGCGCACCCCCGCACGCACCCGCACACGCGCGCCCGCTCCTCAGCTCTGTGTTATCTCAAATAATTACCCTGCGCTTCTGGCTGTCCCCAGTGACTTCTGCTGCTAAAAAAGCTACTCATTGTCGGTGAGTGAAGAGGGATTTCAAACCTGCTTCTTGTGGCCCAGCAACAGCTCTTAATTAACCACTCAGGTATTGAGCCGCCTCCTGGCCCGGCTCCCATCCATATGGCAGGAACATGTCCACAGCGATAATCACTGAAGGAAATATTGTATCAAAAAAAGGGCTCGCAGAACAGAAAGCTCCTGCAAATTATTTTTAATGATTCTCCTCTTGTGAGCCGGATTATTTGTTATTTCAAGCAGCGCCAGGGAAGGGGGCTGTGCGGGGACATGGCAGTCCTCATCTCACTCTGCCCTGCACCCAGGCAGAGCCCCATCCCCAGCTCTGCCACCGGGTGGGCACCTGGGCTACCAGAGGAGGCCCTTCAGGCAGCCTAAAGAGCTTTAGTTCCCTATGATTTTGATAATCCTTTGTTACTAGTGCCACTGGCTTTCTACATGCTAGATGTGCATGTTTCCTGTGAGAAAGGCACTTGAAAAAAACTTGTGGGTTTGACAGACCCACACTTTTCCCTTACCCCTTGGTTTATAGTAAAGAAAACAGTGATTTGAGTTTATAAATCTAATTAAAAATGAAGTTGCATTTACATTTTAAAACCTTGCATATACTAGCATACTGTGTCAAAAGATATTATTTATGATTTTACTTTGTGACAGAAACCATTACATTTAAAAATTCATTACAGCAAGGTTAGTTAGACACATGATGGATGCAGCTTTAATCCTGCCATATATTATTACAGTTAAAATGTAAATGATGAAAAATATTTTGTGCTTATCAGCATTTATGTGGAAATGTGTTTTACAGTGATATATGGTGTTATATTTCTATTATTATGATGAGAAAGAATGAAATACAAAAAGACTAAGTGTTTATTAAAACATGGTTACTTGTGATAAAATATTCTTGTTGTACAAGACTTTAAACGTATTTACCAAGGGCATTTGTCCAAAACAGCTGTGAAATGTGTTTGCTATGCAAATCATTCTTTGTAATTTTTTCCCCTCTGTTATACCGACTATAGCTTTTTAATAGCCTAATGTTTAAACTATGTAAATATATTTTTATTATTTTTCATTTCAGACATGGGGGGGGATGGGGACCGGCTCTGTTTACACGCATGTATTCCCGTAGATGGAAGCATACATAAAAAGATAGACAGAAAATTGATCCTAGCAAAAATCCTTTTCACATTCTAGCTCCTCTCGTTTCAGTCTCTCAAAGCCAACCCTGATCACAGGGAGCTGAGCTCTCTGCCAGCGCAGCCCTTGGCAAGTGCTGATCTCTGAGCACACGCGTGGTTCTGCTGAAGGGGAGTGATTTAACACCTCACACAACTGAACCCTTAACTCAGCCTTGTTCTACACCCTCCTCCTCCTCACACATGGGTACTGCATCACTGCATGGGAGAACCATACCCTAGCCAGGAAACTGAATTTTTCTTTTTTCCCAAGGAAGGTGAGTTCTCAGTTGAGTGCTTGTGCTTTAGAGGAACCCTACCAAGAAAATCTGTACAGAGTTGTCCTAATTTGAAGGGTAGTGAGTTTTGAGGTCAGTATTGCATGTTGCAAATTCCTAGATTAAGTTTTTAAAGAAATTTTACTGCAATAGTGACCCTTCTAGAAAGGTTTCTGGCACTAAGGGCCTGGTCTCCACAGGCAAAATCCAGTATAGTCTTGAATAGAACAATACAAAGGCGTAAAAGTCATTAAGTGACTTGCCCAGCATCTCACAGGAAGTCTGTGACAGAAAATAAAATAAATTCCTGAAACTTAGGAATTTAACCATTCTATCTGTGCATTCTCACATGTGCTCTGTATGATGGCTTTTCAGTGGTTTTGGGTTTGGTCTCTTAGTCCTTCCACTGACTCTGGCTGACCACTGCATTATTCCAGTATTAATGGATGACCCAGAAGTTATTGTCTTACACCCCACATTACTCCAATTTGCTTCCGCTCTGTTCCCACTGTTTATTTTCTCTGTGTATCTACTACAAGTTTGTACTGTTTGTTTTGTTACTTTCTATGCAGCTCATAATTAAGAAAACAATAGAGTCAATAAACAAGTAAATTGTGTGGTTTCCTTATTGTTCCTGTAATTCTTTTGGTTTATATTGCTCTTAGAAAAGAGATTCACTTGAGTTAGGCATGTTGCAGTAATCAGGCAGAGGTTGCTTCTAGTTACATGATGCTGAGCCCATTTTTAACAAGTCATATATGCTTCCTTAAAAAAAGGAAAAAAGCAAATGAAAATATTTGTGATCAGCAGCATATATGTCCCTCAGTCCTCAATGCCTGACTTAATATGAGCAGAAGCAGGAGACCTGATGCTTGTAGTTCACTAAAGTGGCTATTTCCTTATAACCTTCCTCTTGTAACAATGTTTATTCAGTTTTCAGGGAAGAAATATCATTTGTCCGTGCAGCTACAATTACCCAATTTGTTATATAAATTATTACTTTTTTTTTCTCATCTCGTGTTGATGACAGAATCATTTAATAGACTTTCAGTTGCTCGAGCTTGAAAATTGGTTCCACATTCTCTCTTTTTTTAGTTTTCCTCCCTAGGGTGAGTGCAACGTGGTCTAAACACAATTTCCATCCCCCCTCCCTTTTTTTTTTTTAAACATCTGCTTGTATGAGGATGTTGTTGTGTACATTAGCACAGTACAGTTTAGCACCCTTTAGAACTACCTTCGTCCCTGGGCTTCCTCATTCCTGGGGCCAATCATAATATATCAGGAACTGTAGATATTTCCTATCTCAACACTCTCCATAACTCTTCTGCTCAGCTGTCTGAAGCTGTTTTCTTTAGGAAGTCCAAAGCAAGGGGGGGCTGGTTGACCTGGTATCAGTCCTATTTATAAGAATAAACCCTCTTCCCTACACACCTTTGGAGCTTTGTCATGTAGGGGTCACATCCGTTTAAATTAACAGCTACCGCGCCCGTGGCGGAACACCGACACCTAACCTTTACTGTCCTCTCTACCCTTTTGTTTGAAGTTATCCAGCCCAGTCAGATGATTTTCTCCAAAGCTGAGGTTACAGGATTTACAACTGTGGCTTTGCCACGTAGTTCATTAGGAAGGGAAAAACCAGGTATTGTCAAATGTACTGGATTTTGGTGTGTGCGTGTGACATTTTATTTGTTTATTTAAAATAAACATTTTCTTTTAAATTTTTCCTCCCCTGCTGTTGCTGCTGAAATAAATGCCAGTCAGGCTTGTTTGCTTAGTACAGGAGCTACTGTGTGGTTGGAGGAAGAAATGATGTATGGAGCAGCCATCTCATTCCCAGTCTGTGCTCGAAGGGCTTTTCTTAGAAGTAATGCCATTGCTGCTTCTGTGAGGCTGGAGATGTCATAGAGTTACCATCTGCCCACTCATGAGTCTACTGGTTGCCTATGAAATCTATTTATTTTAGTTTTAAGCCTAAGAATATTTACTGAAAGTGGGATTATCACTTTGTAGACCACCAACAGCTGTTGAAAAGCAGGGCATAAAACTTTGTTTATGTCTTTAATAACCCACTTAATGATGGAGCAAGCACATTATTCATAATAAAATAGGCTGGCATAATCTTACTCCAGTGCATGGTGTCAAGGAATTAAGAAACATCTGCTATGCCATAAACTAATATTGTATATACTATGTACATTAAAAACATGTGTACACCCATATGTATATTATATACATTATTTAAAATGTCTCAGTGGAATTCTACTATTTTTAATTACATTTAGCAAATAGTGAAATGATTAAAGGAGGGTATTTTTTCTTCTGAATCTGAATTTTATATGAAGTTGGAGTCTATAACTAGCTATAATTGAAAGGATATTTACAGTACATTTAAGACATAAAGGCAAAGATTCAAGTTTTGAAATTGGGGTTCAAAATCTGGTTTTAGCCTCCAAATAAGTGACCTAATTTTCTGAACCACAAAACATTTGTGAGTTCTTAACCTGATTGAGAGTGTTGGTTGCTCAGCAACTCCAAAAAACCAGGCCAGTGTTTCATTGCCTAAATGCAGGTTTTTATTTACAATGAAGGCATCTGAATTTACAGCTTTTATCCATAGCAGCTCTAGGCACTGCTCCTGCCGTCAGAATGGAAACCCCATCGTGCTGCTGCTGCACATGCCTCTGTTTTGGAGAACTTGGAGCCAAAGAGACCAACTCTTCCCCTGCTGGAGGCAGAGTGGGAATCCTTCTCCCTGCAAGAGGCTGAGCATCGTGGCTCCCGACCAGCAAAGCATGTAAACATGTCTTTAAATTTAAGCGTGTGAGATGTAAGTGGAACTACTTGCATCTTAAAATTAAATACATGTTTCACTAGATCAGGCCAGATGGTTTTACATGCTCAAAAGTGACATTTACAAGGTCACATAGGAAATGTTTGACGGAGCCAGGAACCGAAACCAGATCTCCTGAGTGCCAACCTTGTGCCTTAATTTTGCACCCATCCTTTTTATTTTTTTTCTTTTTGTGATGACACATTTCTCTTAACGCAAACCAAAAATGGGAAAAAATAATCCAATAAGGAGACAATTAACTGGTGGAGTTTTACATGTCTGTCTGTTTTGGATTTTTTTTTCCCCAAAAATACCTGAATACCCCAGTGCCACTGTTTCAGATATTATCACTTTAGGCTTTCCAGAAAAGCATATACTTTTATTCACTTAAAAAATTTCTTCTATCTTTCGAAAATGTAAGTAATCTGTTTTCATTTCGAAGGTGGCCCACCAAATTAAAAAAGTTATAAGTTAATAAAATTTCTATACAGATTTATATGAACTGAGTGAACTCCCCTAGTATCTGAATGTTAATCTCTTGGAAAATAGCTGCCATGGTACTGGAATAACTCAATGTCACACAGCAGGGCACATTAACAGTAGTTCTCTCATTGACATTTTCCCCACAAGTGCCAAAATAAACATGGGAAACTACTATGGGGAAAAAAGCCAATGAACTACTGGAATGGCAACTGTGATAAATTGAAGGCGGTTTCTTCAGATTCAGCTAAATCTCTGATTTCACTAATGTGTATATTTTTCTTGGTAGTCCTATCCTTGTGAATTATCTCAAATGCATTTGGTTTGGTCTGTCTTTGCTAGCTCTGGTCTTGGCATACAACTACATTCTTTGCAATATCTCGTTCTACATCAGGTTTGAGTGTCTTTAGCCTTTCTGTCCTTCTCTAACTCACGTCCAGAACTCAGCACCATGAGAAAGTACTCTAGATTAAATACTTTTTGCTAATTAACATTTATTTACCAGTCTTACTCTGTTTATGAAAAGGAAGGAAATAGCATTCTCACCTTCACATAGGACTCTCCTATTACACCAGCAAAATGGAAAAAGTTAAAATATGAGCATGGCAGAGTGGGTTTAATGTAGTGACCTCTTTTTTTTTGGCTGGCTGGGTTCTGTATTTCACTTTTGGATTTAATTGACTTCTATTCATAGAATTTGCGTATCTGTGACCAGTTTGCAAAACCTCTTAAAAACTAGTATAATTTAAGTACTACTCATGTATGTGAACTCACCCAGTCATCTGTGGGGTCTGAGGAGCAGGCTCCAATTTTTTTTCTTGAGGATATTTAAAATATCATTTCTTCAAGCTGTCTGGCTCCCCCAGACCTGAACAGGGGCCTGTGGCCAGGACACTGCAGCCTGTGAGCTGAGAGGACCGAGCCTGCAAGTGCTAGAGATTTAGTCTATATGTAGAACTATTTCTTTTCTAATTTGTATCAAACTGGAAGAAATTGAAATGTAGAATCTTCCCACAAAAAAAGTTGTCTAACTTGTTGTGGTGGTTTCTCCTTCAGCAAAGACCAACTTCTCTTGTAATGAGCATTAAGGATCCCTGCTGAACAGCATAATACAGCTCCCTGTCAAGGTGTGCTTAACATCAGCTTTCCACTCCTCAGGACAGACAAACGTCTTCACTTGTCAGGGGAGCAGGCACCCAAGCCGTTAATAAGGTATGTATCAGTGTTTCTCTGGGGTTTAATTGTTATTTTTCTTTAACTGAACCTGAGCTACACTATATATGGGACTAGAGCAACTGTCCTATCTAGAGAAGGTATTGCTCCTTCTCCACCAGCAGCAGACATTCATGAAAAGAGACATAAAGGCTGTCTAGATGCTGCTGCTTCTATAGCACAACTTTCCAGCTTCTTGCACCCAGCAGCTCCAATTTACTGAGCCAGGGCTGGTATCCTGATTATTTTTTATAGTCTCTGATAGATTTTCCCTCACCTCCCCATACACGGCTTTGCATAATCAATTTTTAAGGCCATGTAGTTTTGATATCCACAACATCCAGAGGTATTTAATTCCACAGTTTTACTCCATGTTTTTTCAAACATGCACTGAGTTCTTACATTCTTGTTCCAAATAATTATTTCCATTACACTCTTGATCTTATAAACTTTTGCTGTACTTTCTTTTTGTTATCTGTGCTTTCTTCAGGCTGTGGAATCCTCCTGTGTGTAGGTGCTACTCAGAAGCAGTCCCATATCTTTAAAATGTGTTAAATCTCCACTGGTAGCTTAACTAATAGTATTTACTTTTGGGATAAAATGGACATACATTACTACCTTCAATGATACACAATACAAGCCTGAGAAATACCAGTCAAAACAGAAATATAAAAAGCAGATTAAAATCCAACACATTTCAAAGGGTAAGGAATACAGAGCTGAGACAAAGACACTGGTGTCTCACTGAATTCCCCATTGTAGAGGAACCTCCAAAAACCCAGCAAATGGCTATAGAAGGGCTCCCTTCCCATGTGCTCCTCTGCCTGGTGAATTGGGTTCAAGGCTCTTTAAATATCATGCAGAGAAAATCTTGGGAGTAAAATCAACATCTCAAGTGGTTGAATTGCAAACTTTAAAACATGCTTAATTTTATGTGGTTCTAGCCAGCTTCTTTATTTAGGGGCTCCCTGTTTCCTGCATACTGGGAGAACTGGAAAGCTAATGCCAGTGAAAGCACCTATCACAGCTTATTACAGAGAGTAAACAGCTAACGTTATTAGTAGATGAGCAGGCAAGGTAGATCAATATAAGGAAATACTGCTTTCATTCACTATTCCCTTTGTCACTGCCAAACCTCAGAATTCTTCAGTTCATTGATGTCAGTAAGGATTTACTTCCCTGCCTAAGGAGCTGGGGCCAGATTATTCCCAGGCTGCAGCAGATACTGATCAGCATGTAAGCTGGCTTGGGCAGCTGGGTAAGAAAATAAAATTTAAGTTCACAGCAACTTAAACACTGCTTGGGTTTATAATGTCCACATTGGTATTCAGCAACTTGGCAACTGAAGTGGCCAAAATATATCTCCTTTCACAGCCATGCCTGGTGAACACACCAGGTTGGTTAGACAGAGGGGTACACTGTTTTCATCAGCTGAGTGAACACCTAGGTCAGGCCAAGTCTGGAAACATTTTATTCACAGGGCTGCTCAGGGGTTAAACTCTGTTTAACATATTCACTCCCCTACTAACATGTCATTATTTCATTTGCAGAGCAGCTTCCTCCCCAGCAGCACCTAGAGCCTGTCCTTGCATACCCCCACACTCTAATACCCTCAGCAAGCTGTGGTTTACACCACACACACCTTCTCATCACTGTTATCACCGATGGTTTCCTCAATGGAAGTAATCATTCACATTATAACTGTTGCCAAAACCCTCTGGCACCAGAAGTGCTCTTGGAATGAAAGCCTGAAGGCATGCAAGAGCCTGAGCAGCTGTAGCCTAGCCCAGCCAGTCAGCGAGTGCAGCTGAACCACATCAGGGGAAAGGCACAAGACTTCCCTGAGACAAATCACACTTTGCTTTATGCACACAAGGAGAGCCACGTTTTGTGCTCAGTATCAACCAGAGGTAGGTGCCTAGATCTGTCTAGTCCTTGCAGACAGGTTCAGCTGTGTGTTGACACATTTTAAAATGTCCTGTGACACAGGAATGTGTGTGTGTGTGTGTGTGTGTGTGCGCTTATCTTTGCTCAGGGTTTGTACACCTTGAGGACCTCATTCCCTAAATGGAGGTTAGGAGTTCTCCACAGTTCAAGTTATAAGCAGAGACAGTGAAAACTAAACCGTCTTCTCATCAGTGATATGACAATATCTACCTAGTCATAGAATAAGATAGAGCAGATTAGTCTGCGTTTCAAACTGTCACAATTCAACAAGATAATGGACCCAAATAGTCATTTGACTTACCTGGAATCAGCTCAGTGCTTTCATCTTCTCCAGGCAACCAGGCTGAGGGGCATTCCTAAAGTCCCTGGCAGCTAGCATGTGAGGAATTCTTATTGTGGGGGTGCTGTTTATTTGAGTGGGCACATGTGAGTGCAACCACCACATTCTGATTTCAAAGATGACTCTAAATGTTCTATGTCCCTTCATAGGTTTAGAATTTTTAGTGAGTTAAACTAACTGCATCTGCTATTTTTGTGCAGTTGAATTGTGTAACTTGATTGCCTGACACAGTATCAGCAGTGCGAGGTCCTTTATGGGTCACAGCTCAGCTGAATTTTATGCATAACAATTTCCCCATTTTTGTTCAGGACATAATTGTTCTTCTGGGCAATACTCATCAACTCAAGTCTAGAAAAAAAAAATGCAAATGCAGCCAGACATCTCCAAAATAGTCTGTGTCTTGCAATGAAGCAGAAGGAAAGTAAAATTCTACCCCATTTCTTTTGGATGGGGGCCACCCATCCCACACCAAGACCCTCAGTCACATCCCAGGTGGCTGATTCCTTGCCCTGATGTCTCAGGGCAGCATTCCTCTATGGAGGTGGCTCTCTGACACACTGACTGGATCCTCAGGCACTGTGCAGTGAGTGCCCACCCCCAGCACAGTGCAGGTGAGCAGCCCAGCAGGTACCAGCAGGTACCAGCATGCACCCCTGGGCACCATCTCCCCTTCTCTGGAGTCCTCACAGAACTGGGGGGCTGCACACCCCCAGGCAGACAGCGACCTTGGAACAGGGCTTGGCACCAGGAGGGTTTGGGGCAGAGTGGCACACCATAAAACTGTGCATCAGCAAAGACAGCCCAGCTCCTTGTTAGCGTTAGAAAACACTCTGCAGCATCCAAACCCTGCAGTGCTCCAAGCTCGTGCTGACGGGCCAGCTAATTGTCAGTATGCCACTGCCTTGCTCCCTGTGTGGTCCTGCAGAGAGCCATCGTGATGGCTGCCAGTAATGAGGAAAACTGGTGTGTTTTTGTTTTGTTTCCTTTTAAATAAACTTGCAGTCCTTAATCTAGCAGGCTGGAGTCCAGATTTGACAGCCCTGTGAGTAACGAGGTGCAAGAAAGGCAAGATGTAGAATTAGGAGGTAAGGGCTGAAGGTTGCCCCAAATTTGATCTCTAGACAGGACATGTTACATCTCCTCTCCACCCCCCTTCATCCTCCCCCTTGCCATCATTCTTAGACACAGGGCATAGGTGCTCACTTACCAGGGCAATGACCTGCCCAGCACACAGGAGAACTTCAGGGGGAAGAGACCCACTGGGCAATTCCCCCCTGGTCCACCAGGCCCTGTCTGGAGCATCTCATGAGCTGGTCAGGCTGAGGCACCTGGAGCTGCCCACAGCTCTGCCCCAGGCACCTTGCACCCACCTCTTGCTCACCTCACCTTGAGGAGAAGCGTGGAGCTGTGGATCAGCTTGCTCAGATGCATGCACAGGGGTGACGCATGCATATCTATAGAGATCTATACAGGCTGAGGGATAGTTACAAATATTCAGTCATTTTAAATGTCTTAAATGTCTCTTCAAAATAAAGGTAAAATATTCTTCTATATCTTTTCCTATTTTGCACACACTTTCTCTGTTCCTCTGTGTCTCCCTTCCCATCCAGCCGATCATGTGACTAATTTCCTTCACCTTCAAACTACATTTTTGTTTTTCTGCTATCTACTAGAAAAATACAACACCCACCCAAAGTGTTTGTTTTCATGAGGCTGGTACATTGCACATTTGTTTTCTGTAATGATAGTGGGTTATTGTGCCTTCACTTCTGTTTAATATTCTATATCTTGACTATTTACAACTGTAGCACTGCAGAGCAGGGAATTCTTATGGATCGGTGCATCAGAGGTGGACCAAAACCCAACTGGGGAGAGGTTGATGTTGGTTTATTGGTTCCTGTATGTTGTTGCCCAAAACATGAGCTCTAACCTTTCATTTGTCAGGCCCCTGAGCTCTGACCTCTGGGCCCCAGGTGACCTCACACCACAGTTATGTACTATCTTTACACACTAAATGTAACTAAGAGGCCTATTTTATACAGCAGACTAACACCTGGCAGAACATACTGAGCTTGTCAAACAATGCTTTCTGTGCACCAGAACTGCCCTGGAGCTCATGGCCCTGCACCCACCAGCTGCCCTGCACAGCCACATCACCCCTGGCCTTGGCTGTGAGTCCCAAGAGCAGGACAGAGCCACCCCCACAGCTGCTCCCTTGGGTGCAACTCTGCTAATGAGTGGTTGCAGAGGACCCCATCAGCTTCCAGATAAAGAGGTTCAAGAAGCAAAAGGCAAATCAAGTTCATCCAATGTCTCTGGTGATGTTTTTTGTTACGTTGCTCGTGTAACATTGGCAAAGTTTGTGGCCATGGCTGAATTACAGCCATGTATGCACCAAACTGGCATTTATTTACCATCTAAATTTTTTTGGCAGCAAATAAGAATATGCACAGATTAAAATTTTAGGTGTTATCTCAACAGGTTCAAGACCCTCTAATCAGCTCACCTTGGCTCAGGTGTCCCTCTGCTTGCCAAGAGTCTTTTCCATGCATGCATCAAGGAAAAGAATATAGTCAGCAAATCCCACCGTTTCCATGGTGACCACAGGTGGCCCTGTGCTCGCCTCCTCTACAGATGAACAGATAAAAGGTCATCGGGATTGATGGCACGGGGGAGAAATTAGTGCAGGCTGGTTTGTGGGCTCCTGTGCTCAAGCAGGACAGCGATGGAGTGAGGACTTCAGCAGTCTGTGAATCCCTTTGGGTCGATGCCACTGCAGCTGGCCCAGGTGCTTTAGTGCATTTTTGGACAGGAATGCTTTCGTGGTCCATGGCTCTGGCAGCAAAGAGAAAAGCTCGGTGGTTTAAATGGCCAGCCATAAAATAGATTAAAATACTCAGAGTAGTGTAGCTTTTTCTCTGGAGAGTTGGTAAACATGGTGAGCAGCTCTATATTTTTAAGGCAGCATTTTGAAAGAGGGGCAAGTATAAAAGTTTAATTACAGGCTTTTCCTGACAGCGAAACAACTCTTTAGTGTGTGTATGGGTTGTCATACTGCAAACCTAAAACAAGCAAGGGAAAGGAAAATATGTTCATGCTGGCTCATATTCTGTGCTGTTCTGACAAAATATTTTCATCTGTTTAGTATAATGTCTGGTGTATATTGATGTGTATTGATTTTTCAATCCAGAGCTTTAATTAGGCTCTTGTTGTTCAACCTTGCACCTTTGCTGCATGAGAGAATGAAAACTGCATATCTTCTCTAGGAGCCTTGGACCTGAGACAGTGAAGCAGAGCAAGGCTGGAGGAAAA
>VZSR01000393.1:8715813-8835813 GCA_013398615.1 Brachypodius melanocephalos | reverse complement strand
GTTCAAAAAGTAGAAAAGGAACAGAAATTGCTCTGTAGCCCTCTAAGACGATAAATTATATTATTTAACAATAGATAAACTTAGGGCACCTTTCCTGTGGTACAGCCCTATTGTGAATTAAGCTTTAATCTGCTTCACCTCAACATCTGTTCGGTGGAACCAAAGATCTGGCTGTATTGGACACAGACAGTAATTTGTTTGTTAACTGCTTCTCCGGAACAATATATCATTTCAGAAAACAAAGCCTACTAACACAACGCATATTTATCTGTTTCCTCTATCTGTGTTCCTTTTTCCATAAGTGCAAGTTCAGGCTTTTGAAATGTTTTCCTAGAGATAATTTTTGATGATGTTAGATTCATAACCCTGGAAAAATAGATTTTTTTCAAGGTTTTTTTCATCTTTGACCAACAGATGTTCTGTTCAAAATCTGAAAGTACGCACGATGTATGTACTAGCAAATTATAATTGTTAACGCCCCTGTGGAAGGAAAATGTCAAATATTTTCTATCAGTAGGCTGTTTGGAAACAAAGGCATTTGCTTCACAGAAGTTCATGTGCTCAGTCTTCCCATTTGGCTTTTCCAACAATCTATTCAATTAGACATTTAACATTTTGTTTGTTTTCAGAAGAGGAAATGAAAATTAACTTCAGAGAAACAAAAAATAAAACATAAAAGCCAGTGGGCATCCTGTATTCCACTGTAAAATGACACTCCAGTGCATTTCAGTGATACAAAGGTGACCACAGAAACAAGTCTGTGATCCTGCGCCAGCATTTTACCACTGCACACCAAGGTGGCAAGCAAAGAATAAAAAACATCTGGGACTGTGATGCAGATAAATGTCCAAACATATGTCTTCTAATGAGAGCTCTCCACCCCCATGGATAGTCTCTCCTGGCCAGACAACTTTGGTAAAAACCATATTTACCTGCAAGTCTCCACCTCCATGTCTCTCTGGTGTGACACACAGTGTTTGAATGGTTTGTACTTTCCACTACTATTTTAAAAGGTGAGATTTATTCTCTATTGAGGGGGCTAAAATCTCTCTGCTAAAACCTCTTTCTTCCTCTCTATCTTTCTTTTAACTTGAAACAAGAAAATCACTACAATTTTCAACAACAACAGGGCAGGTTCTCTGCAGAAGTCTTCTGCAGAAATGTCTTAAATCCGTACCCTGACAGTCCTTGTACACAATATGCCAACCTTGTATTGTGTTATATTGTGTTGTGCTGTAGTGTCTTCTACTCTAGCCTATATCTCATTGCATTCTTTTATCTCCCTCCTTGTAGCATTGGGTGCGTCCAAGTCCCCCCATATTTCTATACAAAAGAATAAGACTAATGTTTAACACATGCTGTCATGATTTGGGGAATCAGTCTCTATACCACTAAAATTAATTCTGTTTTATAGCATTGACTGCATTGCATCTGTTTCAGAGAGCAAGCCCCATATGGACTGGAACTTCCTGGCCCTCTCTGCAGCCTCTTGATCTCTCACTGATGCACTGACCATAGGAGATGCAGGTTACATCCTTTTACCTGGCTACAACACTAACAGTAAAGCATCATTAAAATGGGAAAAATCAGCCATGCAAATGAGCCAGAGAAATGGCTGCCAACCAAGGCAGAGGAACTTTTCCAAGTCTGAACCCTATCAGGCTGCAAGTTAGTAACTGTTTTGTGGATTCATTTGATGAGCTGATAAATATGATAAGAGGGCACCTGAGGTGTTACACAAATCAGGATAGACTGAGAATCCGTGTTTCTGAGAAGTCAGAGGCAGGAATTTGTGTCTAGAAGAATTGTGACCTACTTAGAGGAATCTGACTTAAGCCCCAAATAATGTTCTTGCTCAAGCATGAATTACAAGCAGCTGAAGAAAGATGAGCTTTTGCACTTGTGCTCTAGCCAAGTTTGCCCACATCTAATGAGCAGAAGTACAACTCGGTGCCATTTTGTATTCCCAGGACGTGGTGCAGATGGGGAAGCTGCTCTGAATGTGGGTCCAGAAGCCGTTCACCCACTCCTCCAGGCACTCCACACATCCTGCCTCATGTCCCTCCCTGCAGAGCCTGGAGGTGGAAAGTGTCAAGTTCAAGAGCAGAGGGAGCAGCAGTAGCTGTGAGAAGCGGTCTTACAAACTGGAACCAGAGCTGGCAGCAGCACTGGAGCATTGGGCATGGATCAGGCTGGAGAAAAAAAATTAACAGTTCCATGCTCAGAAGCCTGGAGAGTGAGAAAGCAGCAATCATCCGTGGAGGGAGGGGAAATGCTAAGCTGCCACACATAAACTCAGGTACGATAGTCTCAGTACAGAAAAATTGCTGGGGGCAAAAAGATGGTGAAAATGTGGGTCTTGGTTCACCCCCATGCTGGGCGATGCCTCGCTGCTTGTCAAGTCTGGGCAGATGCTTTGTGTGTTGTGTTATTTGGGCCAAAGTCCCACAGGAAAAAAAAAAAAAAAAAAAAAAAAAAAAAAAAAAAAAACCAAAAAACCAAAAAGAAACAAAAAACCCAAAACAAAACAAACCCCCAAAAACACAACTGAGTCCAAATTGAAAGATGCTATGAGTCAGTCTTCTGATGAAAGAGAGGAACGTGATGTTGGGGCTGGCAAACATGAGAGTGCTGTGGGATTAAAAGAAAAAAAAACCAAAAACCCAACAACTCAGAGAAAGGGTATGCAAATGATGGGAAAAAGAGCAAGAGAGGACATTTTCTCCAGGGATGCTATATCCCTGCCTTCCCTTCCCTTAGAGGATTGTGAGTGAGTTCATCAAGTCAGGATCCAGAAGTAAGAAGAATGTAAAAAATAATAACTGAAGTATCCCATTGGCCTCCACAATAGAAATGTTTTAGTTGGGGCTTGAGGCTACCTGGAATCCTGATTTAAGCATATTCCTGAGAGGGGGGAGAGCCCTGGGTGTTGCCCAGCCAGGTTGGGCAGGTTGTAAGACATGGCCCAAAAGCCACCCAGGAAACAGCTGGACCCACACTGGCATCACACACTCTCCAGCACCATGGTTTGAAGTGAGACAAACTTGAGTTAAAGCTCAAGTTTTAACAAACTCCTATTATCTGCAAAGAAAAACTAAATGATGGCATTGGCACTGCCTTGAAATGGCAAGGGGAAAGCAGGAATTGCACAGAGCAGGGGAAATTGCAGACTGTGAGCTGAATGCTGCGTGGTTTTGGTTAGCAGAAGTGTTTTCTACAGCAAAGGCCTCACATTTAAAGATACCATTTTAATTTGGCCCCAGCAGCACTGGCAATGCAAGTAGGGTAAAAGGAGCAATAGAAGAGGTAGCTGTTGAAAACAGAAAATACTTCCTGGAAAATATTAAAGTTCTCTTAAGGCATGTAGAAAAATTCCAGAATACTGTATTATTACTGTTATTATTATTACCCTCGATCTTTTGGGAGGTGGACATGGAGTATATGCAGTTTTAAAGAAAGAAGACAAGACATCTGTAGCCTTTAAAAAGAAAAGCACACAGGCTGCTGGGCTCTCCTTACAACATTTTTAATTATTTTCCTTAAGTTTCCCAAATAAAAACACATGGCATGGAGCCTCACCCAATAAAACTATGAGGGTAAAGGCAATACCCATTGTCTAATCAATATCATATTGCTCATGGCTTTAGCTTGTTCAACAGTTGAGCTCATTGACTCTTGAGTTGCACCTTAGGATGCCAATATCTGCTTAATGTTGGACAAACTGCATTTGTCATTCCCTGCAACCGAGTTCTTTAATCTCATTAATAACCCACAGATACTGAAACACAGCTTTGAATAAGCTGGCTGGACTCTGCCGGGTTTTCACGTGCACTCCAGCTCAGGGGGCCATGTGCTGTATGTTAAACAGGCTCATTGCCCCTCCAGAGGCTGCAGCCCTCCTGTCCCATTGCTCCTCAACATAAATGGGTGCAAAAAAAAATAAAACCCAGGAGAAACCATCACATAGAGAGAATCATGTCTGTATTTAGTGCATCATAACCCTCACACTATATTATCTGTGATGGCCTCAGCCCCTGGCGTGGGGGAGGCAGAAACAGCTCCTGCTCCCCATGCCTCATCCTCTGCTCGCCTGGTATGGCAGAGAACCCACGTGCTCCAGCCCCACAAGTGTGCATCAATAAATTATCTTCATTAGAAACACATTGCAAACAAAATGCAAATGGCAAGAAAGTGCTTGTTCTCAGAGGTCTGTCTTGAGAGTTCATCTACCCAGATTATAAACACTTGATAAGCATCCTGGTTTTCAGGCTAACTGTCTGTATGGCAGATCCCAGGACTAGACTCCTGGGATTTCAAAATGTATCATGAAATAAAAACAGCTGCAAGGGAAACTCATATGACTAGGATAGGTGCCATATAGCAATTAACAGCCAGAAGTTTTGATCTGGAAAATCACATTTATTTTAATTGCTTCACTGTTGTGTTCATAAAGAATTTGGCTCATTTGATTATTTTCCTTATTAGATATACTACTTAACTTTGGAACAATGTAGTCATTAGTTCCATTGTTCGAGGTTTTTCATTGCAGTGAAATGAATGACAGAGACATGTTCTGCAAGGAAGATTGTTTATAAATATTTATCATAGCCTTAACAGATACTTGTGTAATCCATCCTAATTTTTCTAGCACATAATTCAGCAGTTATTTAATCTGTTGTTTGATGAGTGGCAGGTTCCTTAACCTCAAGTTCAATAAGGCATTTAAAGCGTGTGATCTCTTATCACAAGAACGGAGCAGGAGAGTAACTCATCTTTTTTATACGAAAACTGGCATTGTCTCCATTTTCCTTCAGCGGGCTGTTTCAAGCAGATGCACGTGTCTGAGTGCTCTCACTCCTGCCTTTTCTGTCGGGATCCAGCCCCGCCGTGCCCGCAGCGGGAGCGAGCACACGCGTGCCCGGGCACGGCAGCGGCGAGCGCACCTGCGAGAGGGGCTGGCACCATAAAATATGCATGGGCCCTTCTGCAGCAAACGAACCCACTTAATTGAAAGGAATCGGGAGGTGAAAAATGAAACTTGGCAGTTCAGCTTCACTCCACCATTTGGTGGTTGTTGTGGGACTCCAGCAAAGGGAGCTATCACTGCGGGCATAATTTACTTGATTTTAAGGATCCATATGAATTCTGGCGACATACCAAGTAGCCATTAGCTATGAGGAGTGCTTCCCGATGCTCATTTGTTTTCCATGTGTGAATTTTCACTCTTCCAAACTTTCTTTAGAAAAAAAGAGTACTTTTTCTTCATCAATTCCATGTGGAAAATAAAACAAAAATACAGATAATAAATTATTCAAGGAACACAACCGATGTTTTTTTTAAATGGAAAAATACTGGTTCTAGAATCAAACTGGCAGCTTGCTTTGATTTTGATAAGTGTTAAGTTTTATGTTAAGTGTTATAAAATGATATGCTTGTTCACATGCTCAGGCACAGTCTTTCTGCTCAAATTATCCTAAATAGGGTAACTCAATAGCAAAGTAGGCAGGTTTATAATACTATTGCTATTAGGAAAATACCCTTAATATGAGACATCTGCAGTATGCTATTACATCAGTAGGCTGCATTTATTAAGTATGCAGGGGCAGCCCTGTGGATCAGAGCAGAGATGCTGGGCCTGTAACACATGTAACTTGGCTTAGTCTTGGGGTCAAAATCTGTTAATGCAATTTTCTGTATAAGAACAAGAATTTCAAATCCATGTGGTTTTAATGACACATTCAAGATTGGGGGTGTATGGGGGTGTTGATTTTGGTGGATTTTTTTATTTGTCCTACTCACATTAAATGAGGACTTCTTTGAAATTTGTGTGTCAGTCATTGAAACTAATCTGTAAAATAAGACAAACTGTAAAAAAACCCTCTTTCAATTTATTTGCTTGAAAAGTTTAATTTTGGTCAAGACATGTTTCAAATTAAAAATATCATTAGTGATAATTTGCATTTACTTATTGAAGCATTACATGATAAACCAGAACCATGTGTCAAAATGTAACTCTCATAAAATAAGTGTACTGAGATAAAGGGATTTCAGAGATTTTTTAAAAATCAATGTGACACTCAAGACATCTAAGAAGGGTGCCTGCCTTTAAAAAGGGAGTGTTTCTATTGTGAATAATTAATATGTTTTGGTTTCTTCATTTTTGTGGTCTTGTAGCACAATTTATATCTAAGGCACTATGTTGAACATGCATATTTTGGACTGAGCTCTAGTTTGTGTCTATTTAACAGCTACTCACAGCTGTCTCTGCTTTGGAAGTATTGGGATGAAGTTTTTTCCCAAACTCCAGTCGATACAAAGCACTGACATTATTTTAAGTGTTTCTGCCCAGGCCGTGGGTGGTGCAGGCACCAGGGGAGCACACCAGCATCTGAGCACTCTACCAGTACATGTAGAAAAATGTATTTTTAAATGAAATACCTGCTAAAGAGTTCTGCTGACCATGTCTCTTTTCTTCCAAATTGGAATTTCATTTAAATCTCATTTTAAGGGTTTTTCT
This sequence comes from Brachypodius melanocephalos, assembly GCA_013398615.1. Classification (NCBI taxonomy): domain Eukaryota; kingdom Metazoa; phylum Chordata; class Aves; order Passeriformes; family Pycnonotidae; genus Brachypodius; species Brachypodius melanocephalos. The sequence continues at coordinate 8,829,296 of VZSR01000393.1, read as the reverse complement.
TTGACCTTGCTAATTTACATTCCTCCTGGTCAGATGTTCTAACCAAAGAGCCCCATCAGATCTCCTATGCAGGGCTCACTGGGGACTGAAGGCTGTGCATGTACAGGGGATGAGCTATGCAGCTTAAGTTACATCAGGGATGGTGAGGAGTGTGAGGTGATCAGGTGAATTGCCAGGTGGTGATAAATCAGCTGCTGGGTCTTACCATAACATAGATGGAGTGTGTCTGCCCATCTGCATAAATGTAGAGAGACTGTATACACAGGATATAGGATTTACTGTACACACATGTGTATTTATATACAGCATATACCCACCTGGGCTGTAGTTTTGGTCCTGGCATCCTTGTGCCACATCCTGTTTGACCCTGTGATGATGATGGACTCTTCTGTGGGGTTAATTGTGTTTTGGGAGAAGATGTTCTTTTTTTTTTTTTCAAAAACCCTGTTCCCAGACACAGCTCCTTGAGCTTTATACATTCAAATGGTGTACTTATATGACCAACTCTGCTAAGCTATTTTTTGCCACTTTTGACGTAAAAGTTCTCATTTCATTAACTGTACCTGCAAAATACTCGTACAAAGTTTTAATTATACACCTAGCAATTAGGATATTAACTCAAATCATTATATATTAACTTATAATCTTAATATGTGTTAATGGCAACAGCAACAAAGAGAGACATGCACAAGAAATTAGAATTAATTGCTCAGTAGTACAGATGACTTATGCTCTTCCAAGAGACGAGCTGGTTCTGGGAAAGGCAGACTCATTCCCAGCAGGCAGAAGTTTTATACAAAGAAAATGGAACTTGGGGCTTTTTAAACTACTGTTCCTTTTCACTTTCTCAGTGAACTCCATGTCTTTGTTTTATGGTGCAGCATGTCTGGCTTTCCAGAAGTTCATTCCCTTGGCTTGCAATTCCAGAACCATACTACTATCTGTGTGTATAAGGCATTTTATCCAACAGGCCTAATGGTTAGAGTCAGTCTTCCAGATGGGTTGTAAAACTCTTTGAAACCACTCCACTCAAAGGATATTATACTCCCGAAGCTGTATGTATGTTTTATTATGAACAGAAATTTCTAAGTAAAAAACATAGAAATGTTCTACTTCTGAAGCAAACTGACATGCGGAGCCATGCTAGATCTCAGCTGAAACAAAACTTAATTTATCACTCCCTAAATATCAAAGGGGCTTGAGGAGGAGCTGAATCACATTTGGTCTTTTTAAATGAAAGACACTGTGTGGGTGAGTGAAAAGCCCATGTAGTTCTCCTTCACCATCTGATTGACAGGCATGGGATGATGTCCCTCCAGCCAGCTGATTTCAGCCTTTCTCTTGTGCAGCCCATGCAACCCCAGCAGCAGCTCTGCAGCATGAGTAGCATGCTTGACACTGATTTTTCTCTTCTCATCTCCTCAGAGAGGGCCCTGTAGACCTCAGTGTTGAGCTGGAGGCAGAGCATCTGGCTGGAGATTTACAGAGGGGTGACAGGGTAAACTGCAGCTCCTGTGTGTTTGCCCGTGCCAGGACATGCTGCCAATGCCATCCATGCCATCAGCACACCCTGTCCAGCCCTAACAGCCACACAGCCACTGAGTGGCCTGGGCTGGAAGGGACCTTAGAGATCACCTAGTCCCAAACCCCATCCCATGGGCAGGGGCACCTTCCACTATCCCAGGTGCTCAAAACCTCATCCAGCCTGACCTTGAACACTTCCAGGGATGGGCAGCCACAGCTTCTCTGGGCACTCTGTGCCAGTGCCATATCCAATCAAAAATATACATATTATATATATATACATATATATATATATATATATATATATATATATATATGTATGTATAAAATGGTCCTTTGTAAAACTTTTGTGCATTGAAAGACCAAGCAGTCTGTCTGAATTTATGAAACCAGCCAATCTAATAATTCTCTCAAGAAGTAGAGAGAAAATTCAACATGTTTCTGCATCATGCAAGTACCATCAGCCCTTTGGTGGGAACAGACCTGCTAGCACTGTTGGCCTTGTCCTTTGCCAAGGTGTGATTTTCCTGTCTGAAGTCAGTAATAAAGGTTGTCCCCAGGATTTCACACTTAAGCTGATTTCCAGAATGTGCCATGCATCTGAAATTTGGCTGCTCAGGAGGATCCATAGGTGGGATGGGAAGAGAACAGCTAGCTTCAAGCAGCCACTGTCTACAGTCACCATTTTATTCCTTTGAAATGTGAGAAGCTGGAATTGTCCCTGTAAAACACAATTAGCCTCCCCATTATGATTTGTCAGACACCAGCCATAAGAGAAAAGCTAAGTGGATTTTTTAATCTGAATTTGCACAGGTTTTTCTGACGTTCTTTAAGTAGATTCATTATTATTTTTTGCCCATAATTTGTATAAAGTACTTAGCATTCAAAACAGATCCTTTTTAACCTTTTGCCCAACTTAGCTTTTTGTGCTTTTTAAAAAAAAAAAAAAAACAGGGGGGGAGATGGAAAGGGAGAGAAACCCTTTAAGTACCCTGGGCCTGGGTTCCTTCAGTATGCAGGCTGTAAATGTTTTACTTTGATTTGAGATACATGACAATAAATTAGGGGACATTTATCAAAGCTGCTTTGTTGCATTGCTGACAAAAGCTGCTTTTTGCATAAATTACTGCATTATACAAATACACTTAGCAGGATCCTTTTTCTTTGATGTTGGTGGAGGAGATTTATGTCCAATGGAGTTTTTATTTATCTGCCCTGTTCACCTCAACAAGGGCAGGACATATTCCTCAATTAGTTCCATACCCCTAGAAATGACATATATATCTCACAACTAGAAGCAGAGAAACTTAAACAAAACAAAACAAAAAAGCACAAGTGCACTTTTTCTGGCAAGTCTAAACTACTGTACAGTGTAAAAAGTAAATATTAGGCTGGAGCTGTGGCTTTGAAATCTTTGTTCTCAGACTGCTTTGAAAGCTATTTAAGTAAGCTAATTTTGACAAAACAATATTCCCTTTGCAGAAAAGCTTTTCTAGACTTCATTAAGAGACTAAGTAAATACGAGTCCTTTTCAACAAATACTTGATAGCCGAATAAGTAGGTTAAAAGAATGGATTCCCTGGGTGGTAATCCTCTCTGGAACTGTATTTATGCTAAAATCTCTTCCGATGAATATCTAATAAACTAATGAAGGCCATCTTAGGCTAAATGGTGAATTAGGATGGTTAGAAAGGAACTTGTCAAATGAATAAATTGGCTAAACAGTTACACTACTTAAATGAATACAGAGTCTCTTGAACACCATTTCTGAGTGCTATTCTTCTGTCACTCACCATCTCCATACCTCAGTCTACACGTAATTCATTTTGTTCCTGGGTCAGGGGTTCAAATGCAGCCCTATGTGGCCAGTCAGAGCTGTTGCTGTACAATGGCCTGAGATCATTCCAGAGAACCATTTTCTACCTCAGACATCAAATATATTAAAAAAAAACAACCAAACAAAAAGCAAAAATTTACTATCACCCTCCTCTTTATAAATATTATATGTTTATGCATATATACATAATATAGTTTGTAAATATATATTATATATAGTGTATATATCTGTACACATATATAGTGTTGCCTGTCAGCCTTTGGCAGGTTTTCTAATCAGTGCTCAATGCCAGAGTATCACTGAGCCAGACCATGAGGAAGAGATGATCTGGAGTACTGGAGACTACTACTTACAGCCCCAAAGTTGTCAGGGCCTGTGTTAACTTTAAAGTTTTCCCAATAAGAGGGAAGAGCTGATGCTGAGGGGGCTGAATCAGCTCACACAGATGGTTTGGAGCGTTGCCCTCCACATCCTTGGACAATCATTGCCCAAATCTGCAGTGAAGCCCCTACATCTCTGGACCACTGCACTGAAATGAAGCTAAACAGTTCATAATTGGCACCTCTCATGTTTCACCCTTTCTTTACTGGCCTTTGCCAGGCACAGCTTTGATCAAAATATTTATGTCAGAAGGGCTTTGAGCTTTTGCTCATTCTTGTCTATGAAACTATTGAAGGTTTTCAACTCATAATAAAGAAAAATCATTTCTAAAACAATTAAAATATTTCAATAGCAAACTCTTGTTTTGTTTGAAAGATACTCTTATATGTTAAAAAATTTGGCGTTTTAATTGGATCATACCCTGTTTTTAAAAAATTCTGGGAAAAGTCCTCTGTCTTTTTCCCCCTCTTCCACCCCCAAGATAAAAAAAAAAAAAAAAAAAAAAAAAAAAAAAAAAAAAAAAAAAAAAAAAAAAAAAAAAAAAAAAAGAAAAAAAAAAGAAAAAAAAAAGAAAAAAAAGAAAAAAAAAAGTGAGGTCTTTTGAGCATTTTGTGATGGTAGGAAAACAATAAAATTATACAAAAATAGATTTTCATTGTTCAGGCAGCTCTGGGGAACAGATTACACACAGTGCATTTCAATGATCCCACACAACGAATTACTATCATAATTTGTTCTTAAAGTCTGTTTAATTGGCTTACTTAGCCACCTGTTCTGCATAGCTACCATGAAAACATGGTAACTGAATTGGTTTTGCTAAATTTCTGAGTGCCAGCCTTTCATCCTTCATCCTGCCTCCTTCACCCATAAAGTATCGAGCAATGCTTAGCACAGATTTAAAAATAGTGCCATAGCCGTGCAAAACGTATTTTAGCTAATCAGGAAGGAACTGAAAAGTTATAACAATGCTATGCTAATGGGGGCATTTACTCACTGTCAGCTCTGCCTGTTCCTGGGTGAGTGTCAATTTGTTACATCCCACTGCACATATAACAACAGGGGGAAAAGGTAAAGAATGATATGCATGCTTAATGTACATAGAGAGATAGATGCTACACACCCCTCCAGCTGAATTACATCAGCCCATTTCACACTAAGAAGTTCCATAAAAAGGAGTAAAACTGTGAGAGGAAATTCAGCCAAGGACTTTGAAACTATTATCCATTATTAAAGAAAAAAAAAATTAAAATAAAGAAAAGAAAAAGCGAGCAGAGTTAAAGGCATGAACTTCCATTTAGTGATGCTCACCACATTAAAAGAAAAAGTTATAAGGCACTGGAGCACCCTTTGTTACCTGCCGTGAGTCAGATTGCTTTCCCCGAGACCAGTGTAAAGTATTTTTGCAGAACAGCAGATTCTGAGGAGGAGAGGGGTTCAGCAGTAGAGCATAATTAGCACTCTCTAAAACTGGAGCTACAGTGTAAACAGCTCGAGTCTTCACTGCACAAAGCAAACAAACAATCCCAGCTGAGAATTCCCTGGCAGGAACCGAGCAAATACGGCCCTCGCTGCTGACTGCTGTTATTGCTATGGTTGCTTAATCAAAACAGACAGCAGCATGTAAAAATGTAAATATTTGATATTTGTTAATACAGTCCTAAGTTATTGCTCTGGCCTGCTGGTGTGGTTCCATGCTTGGGATCCTCTGTGCAACTTGCTCGTCATACATTTCAGTGGAGGAATATTTTTAAGAAGCCATTATCTAAACTGCTGATGTAATAAGGCACCGGTATATGAAATACACTTAATAACTCAACTTCGGTTATTTATTGTGAACGAGGGTGCATTCTCCTTGATTCCATTTCCCAGCAAAATATAAGTGGAGCTTTCATCATGAGTGCTTGAATTTATGGCAAGCAGACCAAGTGACATTAAGAAAGCCACACAATCCCTTCATTCAGGCTTTAATAAGGAAGCCAAGGAAAAATTATCCAAGCTGGTTTGCGGGTGACAGCACAAGAACTTTTTGGAGTCAGAAAGTTAGCACGGAGGCTCCCTGTCAGCCCATTAAAAAGCAAGGTTGGCATTCCCAGATATTGGAACCATGTGTGCAGAGGAATTTTTCTTCTGGTAAGACATTCCAAATATTGTCCCAGAGCCAAACACTTCGGTGTTAGACTAATTTAAGCAGTATGTTGGAATCAGCTCTCAGGACTTTGATCATATGGAGATCGTTTGTTACAAATTGAACTAACCCAGTCTCTATTTCTGGTGGATCAGAACTATGGATTTGTTGAATTAAATGCCTCATTTAATGCAGTTTGCACATGAAAAGAAAGCTGCACTCAGGAATCTGATAGTGAATTTTTCACCTAACCAACAGGTCTACTTTTTTATTACTTTTAAACCTAATCCATACTCAGTCCACACTGTTCTTAATAAGCCCGAGGCTGTTTGGAGCGAAGGTTTAAATCAGCTCGTATGTTATGGGGGGAAAGCATCGCTGAATTATCAAACCGTGTAATAAGGAACACATTTGAATCCAATTCTAGAAATAATTTTATGAAGAAAAATAAATTAGTCCTCGGTTGTTATTTACCATCCAAATAGCTCAGTGCTCTTTATGACAGCAGTGGACAGAAAGCTGAAAAATGATTTTGCAGACATACGATTTTCTCCCTGCTTCTCATTGCTATCCCCATTTTTGCAGCTAAACTATTGTGAGGGTTAAAAGTGCACAAAATAAAGCATTTCCACATATGGCTGCACTTTCTTTTCATTTCTTGAAGTTATAATGTCTTTAACTGTTGATAATGATATTATAAACTGTCATTTAGTGCATTTTGAGTATATTAAATACATGAACAAAGGATGTGTGGTTCCAGCTGGAGTCTGATCAGAAACACTGAGATCTGATTCACTGAAACTACAGATAGCAACGTGCATGTGAGGAGCTTTGTGGAACAGGTAGCAGTTGCAATAGTAACAGAATAAAATAATTGATTAAAATAAAAGAACCTGACAGCAATTATTTCTCCAGGAGAGGGATGAAACTGAGAAATAGGTACCCAAGTGATATCTAATGGAAGAGTCATTGGCATGCTGCTACACAGTGGACTGACACAGGGCTTGAGTATATCACAACTCTCTGCCTTGGGGAACTCAGGATTTACACTGTTTTCAACACATTTTCATCTGGAGTCTCACACAAAATAAAAGCAGGAGCACCAGCTAATCCCAGGGACCCTTCCTCTCAGTCCCAAGGGAATCTACATAACAGAGTTGACATGGAAGGAAATGGGAACGCTGCTTTCTGCCCAGCAGGGGCAAAATGAATCTCTCCAACCTCATGGCTTTGAAAGGACCCTATAGCCAAGGTGAAAATAATCTCTGATATATGGATGTAATTTTTAAAGACATCTCACTGTTTTACTGGTTTAGCAAAGAGATAATATGCCATGGTATATATAGCCTCAGCCCCTTGGTGCTGTTACAGGCATATCTGCAGCTGGAAAAGGAACTAACCAAAAACCTAAAAAGGTGAAATCACTGTCCAGACATGAGCCCTGAGCAAGAATTATCAAGACCTTTATTGGGTCTTAGAAGACAGGAATGGAAAATAGTGACATGGAAATAACATGGCAATACCCTAAGCCTGACCAAAGCAGGCTCAATCCCCAGTTTATGTTGATCATGGTGTTCCCATTGCATCAATCACCAAGAGAACCATCCTGAGCCTCCCCTGCCCTTACCCAGGCCACGGGGGGATGATGGTGAGCTTGGCACCACCAGTGCAGAATACCAAACAGGAGAGGGAAGCAATAAGGGTGTTGTGTGCTCCAAACCCCATCCTGGGGCTGGGGGAGTGGGAGTGGGAAGGATCTCCCACGGATTGTTCATTCCAACTCCCACTGCATGTGGAGAGCAGAGTTCATTCTTCATAAAGAAAAGGGAAACTGTTTCTTTAGGGGAAAAAAAATAAAAACCCAAACAACCCAAAACAACAGTTATCTAGCAGATACTGATTTATATACACTCACACACATTTATACATTTTTTTTATTGGCAAATAAAGAAAGATCAGATCTTTAATGAAATCAGGATGGGTTTGGGAGGTGAACTTGAGCTGAACTCCCTAGATTTTCATGGAACTTCAATTAAAAGGGTTTCAGAGGAGTTGCTGAAAGCCAAGCACTTGCCATTGAAAGCTTAATTTAAAATGAGAAGCATTTTTACACCACATTTCTCAGTGAAATTCTATCCCTGATCCTCATTATATACTTTTTTTCTCTAACAATATATTTTTTTTTCAAATAAACCATGTGACAATGTATATAAATTTTGTCCTCAGGTGTTATGGTCGGTGCACATAGTGGCTACAGTGACTAAAGAAACCATCATTATTGTGCAGAAAATCACTCTGCCCTCTCTTCTCTAAAACTAGTGGTGAAATTTCAGTCAGAACTTGTTGTCATGTATGATATATAAGGATTTAGATATCTGATAAATACTAGGACTAGCAAAAAATGTATTTTGGGGGAAAGGAGTGAAATCTAACTTCAGAAAACAAAACAGAAGAAAATAATTAAAAATAAATATGGTTGTTTAATTTCTGCTTACCAGCCTATTCTCCTTCAATCCCAAGAATACAAGGTAAATACACAGCCTCACTTTAGGGCCTTTTTCAATACCAATGGAGTCACACAACTCAATCTTTGAGCTTTGCCTTCAAAACATATCCCTTGCTTGATCAGATGCACTACAATTCAATCTGAATGTCAGCTTCTGGCTGTGGAAAGAGGGCACTAACTAGTGATTGAAAAGTGACCAAAATGGACACAGATCCTGGAGTTTCAATGGCTTGAAAGCATTAAGAGAAATTATCTTGTTTTAACCAGGTACCAGGAAATAAGTTACTTTGAAAACCATTTAAATAAATAATACTTTACTGTGTAATGAAACATGACGGAATAGAAATTATTGTGAAACTTTTTAAAGTAATAATGGGGGGAGGTGTGCCTAAAATAACAAATTCCAGCACTGTGTCAGGGACACAGTTACCAAGACAAACTTTATGTGCCGTGGGGTGGAACCTCTCCCTCTGCCCAAGCTATCTGCACTGCAATTGAATAATAACAGACCTGCAAACCATAGCTGAGCTCTTGGAGCTGACATGTAAGACTAAGCACTGTAGTTTCATGGTCTCACATGCAAATGGCAACAATAAATAGACTGAAAGGCCTTGTTCCAATTAAAACATTAATTTCATATACTTCCTCTAGTTTTCATTTTCCTATGATCATTTCTTCTGTCCTCACTGTAGACCAAAGACTTCTAACTCACTTAAGAAAAGGCAAAACCAGTCTCCTCAAAGGCTCTCCAGTCTCCTTCCCTTCCTGGCAGCTTTGTGAGGAGGCTCAAGAGGAATTCTCTCTTCTCTCACCCTTTTGGGAGATCAGTTGTGTCCTAATACCTTCTTTGCCCTCATTGCATTCAGCTGTGAGGAGCAAACTCCAAAACTTCCTTTTTGTAGTCTGGGAGAAGAACTGAAAGTTCAGATTGCCAAGCACAGATGCTAAGAAAATTAGAGTGCTGGATTGTATCTTATTGGGCTGAAACATTGTCTTAAAATTGTGCAAATACTCAGAATATTCAATTTTGTCACAGCTCATCCCACAGGAGAACCTCCTCATTTATTCCACAAAGATGGTTCCCACCCTGGTTAAACCTCAGTGTGAGAGCATTGGGAGCAGCCAGGCTTTTCCAGGTCAGTATTGTGTGCCTTGGCTGGTGATTACTACAAAGCTCCTAGCAGAGCCTAGGACTGCAGGGCTTGCTGTTAATGTTCAGAGCCATCTGAGCATGGCCAGATATCCATCAGGACAAGGCTCTGGAGAGAGGCACAGCTGCAGCCTTGCTGGGCTCTCCAAAGCACGCAGTTTCTGCTGGCTGAATGTCTTCAGTGGAGCAGGAGTATCAGGGCATGGACAGGCAGCATCTCCTACACACAGACTGTCCAGCAGCACCTGCACAGTGGTGGTACATCAAACCCAGCAGATACTGCTTTACACACACACATATATGTTAGTATATTGTAGATTATTATGTGTTACATATTGTGTTCTTACATATTTTATAATATTTCAAATCAAGATATTTCACGTTGGTATCAGAGTGGGGTTGGCACATCACCGAGCCATTTGTTAGGACAAATTTTCATATAGAAATAGATAATCTGGTGAGTTAGAGGAAAGAGCTAGTCCCTCAGCTTGCTGCACAGACCAGAGCTAACACCAGCTAAACCAGGCTGCTCCCAAGATGTCCAGGCTTTCACAGATAGAGACAACCTTCCAATTCGTGTTTTCAGCCTCCTATAATGCAGTAAGAGGAAAATCAGAGCAGATTTGTTTCTTTGCTCATACCTTCCATTTCCATAGTTTCCTATTTTAAAAAGAAACTGATGCTATTTAAAACCCAAATTCATTAAACCTTTTGTTTTCTCTAAATAAGAAGAAAATGGTTTCTCACAATTTTATGGGGAGCCATCAATCTTTCCCAAAGTGACTTATTGTATGGAAGAAAATAAACATCGCTGTGTATGTAAAGCAGAGCAGAAAGGCTGCAGTCATGGGCAAAGCACTGCTTTCTTTAGCAGTAGCAACATATTAAAGCCAAATGTAGTCCACTGAAAGTGACATAAATAAGTGGATTTCTCATCTGAAACATTGTTTTTAGCAAGAGAAGCTTTTAATCCCCTTAAGTTCATTTCTAATCTGTCTTGGAAGTGCTTGTCTAAAGAATATTACATTGATATAAAGGATTTAATTTATTAAAACTAAACAGCAGCCAGCACACTACTAAAGAATATCTTGTACACAGTACTCTCCCAAATGAATAAAGCTGCTACAGGTAGAAAAAAAAAAAAACCCTGCACAAACACATGGCACAGCATTCATTAAAAATTCACACATTATGTTCCTGAACTCTCCTGCTCGCTGTGCTTTTCCCAATAAAGCAAACACTTTAGAATTCATAATACCTCTTTATCCCCTGTGCGCAGATGACCTCCTCTCCTTTATGCACCTAGCAAATGAACAAGTACAAAAGGGAATAGAGTAAGCAGAAAACTAAACATGCCCTCTCCTACCCAAGAGCATAAAGAGAGGGCAAGCAGAGGTTCTCTGAAGGGTTTAGAGCAGCCTTGACCAAGATGCCAGGGCTCCCATCAGTTTTGGCCAGTGCAAGCTATGTAGGCAGCATCAATTATGCAGTTTGTCAGTCAAATAATTTTAAGGGCTCTTTCTTAGAATAGCAACTGAAGGAAACAAAAGCCGCCTTCAAACTACATTTAAATCACTCGTTAACCACAGATTGGGCAGACTGTTTAATAATCAGCATGAAGCCAACTACCAAATGATGAAATGGCCTTTTTTTTCTCTCCTTGAGGGTATGAAAATATCTCTGTTTCTAGCAGCCCACCTTGAGACATCATGAGACATCTCCCTGGTTTCTCCATGAGTGCTTTTAGTATGTAAGGTGGGTCCAAACACAATAGCGTCAAACAAAGCCCCAGAGATCTTTTAATCCCACACACTTATCTTGGAAAAACTTGCAGAAATTTTCTGAAAATGAGTAACCAACTGTTGTAAGGAAAGATTTAGTCCACAAGGAGCAACCTTCACCTTCAAAAATGTAGTTACTATGGGGCCTCTTTCCTGAATTTTGCAGTTTGATATAGTATAGGTCTCCAGGGGGATTTTTCCTGTCTTGACAAAAGCGACATTATTTATTGGGAAAATTCTGCTCTGCTGTGGCACAGTGTGTGTGTGTTGTGACTCATCTTACATTACACCCATTGATTCCTCCTGAAGTCACAACGGAAGCTCACTGTTACAAGTGAGATCAGGATTTGGTCACACATTGTTATCACTCTGGATCTGAGAGGACATGGCACATGACATAGTTTCCATTCATTTCAATTATGGACAGCAGCCATCCTGCCTCCATTTTGAGCCCACATAGCTTAAGTCAAATGGGGTCAGGATTGGTCAATGCTGGAAGGTCTCCAAAGAAAACCATGAGGCAGGCAGAGGTATTATTCAGGGATTAAGATTTAAACCTGCAGAGAAACATGTTCCTGAGGAGTCAGGCTCTTAGTAGGTGTTTTCTGTAAGACAGTCTGGGGTTGGTCCTGTTGCTGACTAAACACACCCCTCGCCAGCCAGGGAGAGAAAAACAGACTCAGCAGGCCATGCTGGCTTTTGTCCTACTACAAGATAGCAAAGTGAAGTGATTCTCATTCTATCACCTGCACACAGCTGAGGCAGCTCCAGCAGCATGGACACAGCCTGGTGTGAGTAGAAGGGGGACTGGCTTTCCTGAGCTCTTGCAAAAGAAATTGTCCATGAAATTGGGGGCCTATCACAGGAAACCATTTTTCACTGGGTGAAAATATATACATGCATATTCTAACTTGGTAGCAAGAGAAATGACAAAAATGCTCATCTTTAACATAAAAATTAATTAGCACAGAAAATACAGTCTTCTGCCTAATAGGAAATCCCGTTTATTCCCTGCATTCTTCCCATCATTTTAGATGGTGCTGTAGCACAGTCAAGTGGTACTTACTGACGATTTTATCTTGGGTAAAAGTCCATGAAAACATTAAAACATGAACAAGTCATCAAGTCAGTTTATGAATCAATATACAGATTTCCTCCATGCCCATAGCTGATTTCCATAACCATGAGCGTGCTGAAATCCTGTCTAGATGCCAAATCAATTTTTCTTATATATGAACATCACAGCTACTTGAGAAAGGGAATCTGTGCCAAAAACCTCACGCTCTTAACTAATTATTTCTGTGACTCCCTCCTTGCAAAGCACAATGACTGCCACATAAATACACACATTTATTAGGAACAGGCACACTTCCCACAGGTTCAGCCTGAGTGCAGCAACATCCCTGACAAGCTCATCTTCCCAAAATGTGCAGCCAGCCTTTATCACAAGAAATAGTTCTGCTTTTCCCAGGACTTTTTTGCCGTGAAATATTCGAGCATTTATCGTCTCAGGCAGGGCAGCCAGGAGGGTATGGAAATTCTCAGCTCTCCATGGATGCATCCTGCAGAGACAACTGTTGTCTGGCATTTGCTTTCACTGGTCATTGATCCTGGTCTTGCTCAGTGTCATTATGGAGCTGCTGCCTGTGAGATGAGAACAATACTTTACGTAAATAATGTCCAAGTAGAGGAACTAATCATTAATGCAGACTGTTCTGAAAGTAAAAGCAAACAACATTTGGCAGGGAAAACTATTAATGAGAAGGTCATCAGGGAATTCATTCTGCAAACCACATGGAGATTTGCTGGGTATTTCCTTGTGAGGCATCTCGGAGCAGATGTCGTGCAAGTATCACTGATGTGGAGTGGGAGAAAAGTGGGGTTAAGGTACAGTCAGTGCTGTCGGCCAGGCAGAGGGAACACCAGAGGCTGTCAGGACAGCAGGGCCTGAGGAGATGTGGGCTGGTATTCACAGGCTAAAAGTATGCTGATGTAATGAACTCCCATTGCACAACAGGGACAGCACTGGGGTAGGTGATGGTTGGGTCTTGGCTCCAGCCTCCAGTTGTTTTTTTGGGCTTTCTGGACTTCAGGCACCATTATGCTTCTGTGGGGGTGTAAATGTGTGTATGTGTGTGCAAACATGAGGAGCTAACCTAAGCTAAGCCTTGTCTTTCATAGGTGGCTTTTCTCATTGAAAAATAAAGCAGATTCAGAAGAGGAAAGAAATCTCTCCCTTGTGTTCCACATTAACATATGGTTTTGTTGAATTAACTGCTGGCCCCTGCCATCCCACCACCCACAGCCTCAGCTCTTGGCTACCCTTCCCCACGTACTTCCCCTTGAGAAAGAATGAGTTTTCACCATTTCAAGCACTAGTAATAACAAGAAAAGGAAATGTCCTACTCAAACCTATATAAGTTACAAATTAAATATATTATGCAAAAATCTGAGTCACTCATATAAAGCAAGAAGACAGAGTGCATTCCAGGCTGCCTGGTGATGGGATGGATATCTGAGGAAGGTCTGAGGGAGAACTGCTTCCCTCATTAATAAGGTCTGGAACACTTGTGCCCTGTCTTTCCACAATGCATTTACAGGTGAGAATACCAACCAATGGAAGGCTGACAGTGAGTGTATTCATTGCCTGAGCTAGGACTGGAGTCCAAGTTCCCAAAATATTTGAGACCAGCATATCCCTGTGCCACAGACATGAGACAAAGCTCTGGGTGTTGAAGCACTAATTCTGTGCTGTCTTCTGGAGCTCCATGGCCTTGAACCACCCAGATTGGTACCCTGAGCACTGATCTATCTCTGAGGAATTGTCTGAATACATGTAACTGGCACTTTCATGTAACTGGCCTAATTTCTGGTTACATTTCACTTCACTGGTGAGAAATCTCTGTCCCCTGTGCTGATCCTGCAATGAGCACTGGATGCTGTCAGCCTGGTGCTGATCACTGGGGATCAGCACTCTCCCTCCCTGCCCTGACCCAGCTGAGCCCTGGCACAGGAAATGCCACAGCCATCCCACACCACAAAGCCAAGCTTCTCCAGATTCCTGTCGGGGAGAGAATGGGAGAAGCGGTTTTTGAGCTCTCTGCTGCAATGAGACTGAGACTTTCTCAGAGCTCCCATGGAAAATGTCCATGTTCCCTGGCTTGTGACACTCAAAGACAGCAATGCTGCATCTTACCCAGCAGAGACTTTTTTACAGCCTTGGTTTCAGATCAAGCACACAAGTCTGTTCCATGGCAGCTCTGAGAAGGAAATAAACCAAAAATTGTTCCCAACACATGGGCAGTGCCACTTTAATACATCATCTTGCCATTTGCAAATACAAACTAGACACCTAAGCAGAAGTAAAAGCTACAGACAGATCAAAGCCTGTCTGTGTAACAGATCCATACCTTTTCAGGGTGCTTGCTGCATCAGTATCCTAAACAATATCTTAAAATTCTGTTATAGTCTAATGGCCAATTCTCAATCTAATGGCATTAGAGCTGCAAAACTAAAACACTTACTATGACTCAGAACTGCCTGTATTCTACCTCTGTCCTGTAGTTTATATAAGGAGATCATAACCTCCTCTGGCACCATAAATAACCATGGTCCTGCAGCAGCAGAGCCAGGCACAATGGACAAAATCATCAAAATTGCTAACCAAATAAGCAGAAGGAGTTATTAAAGAGCGCTTAGGCTTCCACATGTTTATTTTCAATGATTTCCATGGCAAGCACTGCCTTAGCTCTCCCAAAAAGCCAGGACACTGATTTTGCTCTCATTAAACAATGCCCTGTCATCAAGCCGAGATGCTGGATAAAATGCATGATTATTAATCCCTTCAACATAATTATAGATGACAAGAAAGAAAGAGGGGAGACCGCACCAGTGGAACAACTTTGCTCACAAGAAGAGAGAACAAACAAGTATGATTGCAGATGTTATAAATGTTTCTAATTCAACTAAACAGTAATTTTATGTTTTTCCAAGTAGCATCCATTGGGTTTTGCCAACAGCTATGAGCATACACTATGTGGTTAGTAAAGGTTGCAATTCTAGTAAATACAGAAGGAGGCAGTGTTTTTGTTAAAAATAAAATTAACGAGCCTTTACTTCATCAACAAAATCAGTTTTTGCTTCAACAAAGTGACAAACCTGCAGTCAGAACCTGGCTGATATAACTGGTGATCTAGGTCCAGTGTATGGTTTCCATGCACATTTTGTGGAGCTATGGGTATTCCTTTGGCTGGCTTTCATTAATCTGAGTGGAGGAGCCAGGAGTAGCCATAGAGGGTGGTGTGCTAAGACCAGGACAAGCTTTCAGCTGAAAAGAGAAGGAAGATGCTTGATAAGAAACAATGTTCTCTGTTCTCTTTTCAACAGGCTGTGGAGACACCATGTGTGAAGGGAGTTTTAAGTTATGGTCTTCCTGAAGGAGAAGGAGGGATGCAATGACAACAGCAAAGAGTCAGAGATTCAGAGATCATGTGCAAATATCTGTGTGATATTTGTAGGAAGTCTGTGTGACTTCCTGGACTGCTGAGTCCAGAACGAGGTGGCACATGTGTCTGGGAAAAGATATTCCTGAGCTACAGAAGGGGTGTAGGGTGATTTGGGAAATGGGCAGAGGAGCAGGGCAAAAGCAGAGCTGTGATAAATGAGTTACAAGACAGGAGCAGGAGCCACAGGAACACGTGGGGGTTTGCAGCCATGGAGTCTTCACTCCACAAGAATTGATACCAGATGACTCAGCCGTACAAATCTGATACAGATCACACTATGGGCATGTGACTTCTTCTACCAAATTAGATACAGCACATGATGGGAGCTTGTGCCAGCTTCACTCAGCCTGTTAAAAGACAGACAATAAGGATGAAGAGCCCTAAAGACAGTGTGGAGCAGTCAACCACCACCTATTCAAACCAGGATCTTCTCCCCAGATTTTTTCCTCCAAAATGGTGAACAAGCTTAAACCTGTGGTGGTGGGATATACTGGGACAGTGCTCTGCGTCACAGGGCCATGATGTTTCCCACTCAGTAGCTGGAAAAACAAAGCCAGATGAGCTGTGTCACTGACAGCAGCCAGTGCTGCATCACGCACAGACGAGGGGTGTGTGGCACTGCCACAGCTGGGAACAGAAGGAAAGGGGGGTGATCCCTGCCTGAGACCCAAGGCAGCAGATGGTGTTGAAAAGCTTGACTTTCTCTTGGTCCTGCTGTAGAATATAGGTCCAAAACTCAGATTATACTGTTTGCAGCATCTCAGGAAGTCAGATTTGCAAAATCTGAATAAACCCAAAACAATACACGTGAAAAAAAAAACCAAACTAGCAACCCAGATGCCAAACTCAAACATTCTGGTCAGTTCATTCTGGCTATTTTTCATTTGACTTATTCACTGCCACCAACATTTTGCTTAGTCTTGAAGAAAACGTTGTCATTCCACAGTCAGATGTTTTTACATGTACATCCATCATGGCCTGATATATCCTGACCTTACTTAAAACTTATGTTTTCTAAATTGTACTTTTATGTTGAGCAAGCCCTTAGGCTACACTGTTAAAAGTTTACACTGAAAAACCATTTATAATTGGTTTGTTTGAGTTTGCCTGCTTTGCCTGGTGCAAAGTCACCAGAAAGAGCAGTTTAATTAGCAATGGCTTACACATAGTCTAGACAATAAAAAGGAAATGATTTTACCTTTTTAAAAAGCTTTAAGCATCTCACTGGTTCTAACAAATGAATCTTATAGAAAGCACATTTAAGGAAAAAAATTGCTGTATAATTTACAGCGAAGTTGTTCCACTTGAATAATTTATTTTTTCTTGAAATATTTTCAGGATATACACACATTGCTCAAATAGAAATATGATTATTACGAAATTTAGACAGCCAACAAAAAATTTTAATTTATTCCATTTGTTATACAAAAGCTTGGTTGGAGAATTAAACAATAAATTTTAGTTTATTGCATAATGTCCTAAGTTTCACTGTAAAAGACTTGTTTTCATTTTGGGTAGATAATGATGACAATTGCACAGAATTTTTAAATAGTGCACATAACAGAAAACTTTCCAGAGTTCCAACAAACTCTTTGCTGCACATATTGTTTCAGCAAAACTAAGGAGGCAGTTCGTCTAGGTTAGACGCTGAGGGGTTGAGCTTTTAGTTCCAAACATCCTTTCCAAGTGTCTGACATAACTTTGCAAAGCCTTATTAAACATGAATTAATGAATCATTGGAGCTGATTTTATTTATTCGCAATGTCACCGCGAAGAGACAGAGGAGTTTTGGATCATGGCACTCCGCAGCACTTGATGTTATTTTAGTTCATAATTGGCGGTGACAAAACCACAAAACACTCGGAGCATTTGCCAAGAAAATATACTAGCAGGCACAGAATTTATCTTACATCTACCTTAATTTGGAAGCAGATTGTTTCGTCATCCTTGAGGAGACTGACAAGAGATCCCGATTTCTGTATTGGTTCAGACCCTAACTCGCTGCCTGCCCGGCCCACATGTGTTGCAGTTTATCCTGCTGTCACCTGATACCCTGGAGGTCAGCCTGGCAGGGGGCACTAAGGAAGGACTGACAATACAAAAATGGCTGTGAGCAAAAGGCATTCTTCAGGGCTGATTCTGATCTCAGAGCAACCAAAGATCAGCATGTATTTAAACAGATAGGGTTACTTTAAATAAATGTACAGTAGCAAAAATTCCAGGAAACCCTAAGGCAAACTGGAAAAAATAATCTGCTCTGTTTCCTTGTAGTCCTTTCCTATTTTGTATTGGAAAAAAACAAAGAAGTTGGGGTTTTTGGGTTTTGTTTTCGTTGTTTTTTTTTTCCTCAACACAAAGAACAGCTGAAATAAGGAAAGGAGAGAGGACTGACACGCTTTACCTCAGGGCTTTGCTCAGCCTGAAGACAACCTCTAACTCAAGAGACATTCCCTTCTTTCATCTCCCCCATTTTTCACTGACAAAGGCAACAAACTGTAAGCAAACACAAGAAATGTAAAGCTCCATCCTTGAACTCTTTCTTGATCCTTTTCCTATTTTTACTTCCCATCTTCTATTCTCTTCCAGGCCCATCCTTTCCCAACAGCTCTAGGCACATATTTTTGCAGTAAATGAAGCTGATTGAGATCTTGCTGACCCAGGTTAAACAGAGATTCATGTCATGAAAGCCAGAGGAGCTGTATCAATATCAAACCAGTGTGAACAAAAGTAGACCCAGACTCAGCAGTATAAAGGTATGGAAACATATATGTCCCAGTTGCCTTTTATTCACATCAGTTTAATGTTAATGAGGTGCCATTGGCATCAGAGGAATGGTTCCTGACTTACAGAAGTAGAGTAACTGGAGATGTTTAGCACTGCTCTCCTGTGCAGTGCAGGAGCAGAAGTGCCAGGAATGCCTTTCCCTGCCTTTCCCTGCCTGAGCCCTCTCACCTGCTCCCAGTGAGGCTGTTCTTGCCCACCTGCTCTGGCAAGAAGCTCCCACACGTGTTCAGTGTCAAGCACAGCCACAGGGTTCTCCCCATCCTTTGGCACCATGTTCCAGAACGTGGCCAAGGAACGGTGACTGGCTCTGTGTCACAGCCCCTCTTTCCATGAACAGCCTATTTGCCCACAAGCCAGCCTCAAGGGCTTGTTTGTACCTAGTCTTGCTGCCAGGTTAAAAAGCAGTTACCCCAAGCAGAGGAAAAGAAATATTTTACAGGTTTGTAATTCATTAAAGCACTGGACCTGTTCCAATATGGGTCTACTGTAGGGTAGGAGAGAAGACATGTTCAGACCATGGTCTACAACGACACACTTGTAATATTTGTGAACATTTCTAGTGACTGAAACTATTTTCTTGGTGTTCTGCCTGTGTGCCAAGACACTCAAGCACACAAATTCAAAGTAATGCCCTTTTGCTTGCATGATTCAGACTTGTGTCATTTCAAGTTTTAATGGTAGATTTAAGAGGGTCACTTCAAACATGCGCTATAAAACAAACACTCCTGAAACAAAAAAAATTCCAGCATAGCACAAACAACAAAATCACCTTAAATCTCCCAGGTGTGGTTCTTTAGTGGCTTATACTTAAGTGATTTCTGTGCATGTGAAGGAAAACACTCCAAAGATCCTTTTACCAGTATTATAGTCACACATTTACCTGGTTGGAGAAAAGAATTCTTGTCTTTTCTCTTTTAGAAAACCTGTAAAATAGAATTTACAAGACTTCAGAGTCTTTGGCCATCCAGAAATCAGTACCTATCTTCCTATTAAACACAAATGAAAAATTTAAGTAGAAGTCAGTAAAATTGAGCCCTTTGACAGAATTGACAATGCTCTCAATGGTTTTGACATCCCTGACTTTGAATATCAACCTCAGTCACCTGTTACTTTCCATAACAGCTCTAACCAACATCTTTCACAACAGAAGTAAAAACTTCCTTGCTTTTAAAATTCACAGAAAGCTTTATTCCTCCTCTACTTTCAAGAGGAGTGTCACACCAGAAAAAAAAAATTAGAAAAAAAAAAAGATATGTGCAAGTATTTATGAATTACATGCAGATTCAAAAATATTACATGTTCTGATTTTCCTTGCAATTCTTTACATGCTACAACCAGAATATCCCTCCAGTTCATCCAGTGTCAATTTGTATGCACTTAATGAGTGATTTACACAACTTAACACCAATAATTACACTCAGCAATGAACGTATGTTTCAAAATAGCCAAATTATTACCCTAAAAGGTAGAAAGGTTGAAGCTAAAGTAAGGGGAAAGAAGAACCATAAAACAAAAGAGATTCTCTTGCTTTGCCCAGGCTGTAGCTAAATGCAGAGAGAGTAGAAATAAGTCTCCCAGGAATGTATCAAACCAAACAACATAATTGCAGCCTCAATGCACAGAGAGAGAGCAGCAGTGCTGCCAACCTGCAATAGTCACAAGTCAGAAATGATGCCCCAGAAAACCAGGAGGTGTTAAAGCTCAATGAATGTAAAAGTTCATTGTATTTGTTTGTGAAGTTTGTATTTCACATTCAGAAGCGATTTTCTACCCCTCCAAAGCCTGAAAAGATTTATTAATAGCTAAGCTTCTCATGAATCTAGGAGCTGGGGAGTTTATAGAAAACATCAAACATAGAAACCTTGGATGAGCAAACTCAACAATCCTGAGACAAAAATTAAACAGGACACAAAAGCCATGCCACCACGGCTGGAAGGACCCTGTGGACCTGGCAAGAAGTGATCCAGCAAGATCAAAAGCTCGTGTGGGGCCAGCCATGCCAAATCACACAGTCACTGGACAGCTGATGCTCCTCAGCCTTGGCCTTGGGGTGACACATCTACTTCTGGTTCAAAAAATCTGGGAAAATCTCTTCTGGGTAAATGCAAAAGAGAAACTCAAAAGTCATGCATTCTTTCTGAAGAGGATGGTGATAGTCTGTCCTTCACTTTATGTGACAGTAACAGAACAGAAGTCACTCTCAGATGGGAACAAGCAAAGGCACCTGAGAGCATTATCCCTGTTGAGACCAGCACAGCCAGCATGCCCTGCCAGGACATGCCTGTCATTCCCAGGGGCCATCCAGGCAGGGCACAGGCTTCCTCAGGAGGCTGTTAAGTCCCCATCACTGAAGGTCTGCACATCCCCACTGGATCAAGCTCTAAGCAGCTTGGTCTGACATCCCTTTCTGCTCCAAAAGGAGCAGTTCTGATGAGGTCACATTCATTGTGAATTACAGCCTGATTCTGTATTGTGACAATAACTGCCCTGACTGAGAACAAACCACCATCCTCTATGACATTTCACATGATAAAGTATAAGTAAACAGACTCAAACACAGGCAAATATAGACAGAAAATTGGAGCTCACATATTAAAACCCTTTTGCCACTCAAGGGACCCTTTTTAGTCGGCATTTGCATGAGAAAATGATTGTCCCTGTCTCCACTCCCACCCAGGTGCTCCTCTCTCTACAACACCTGATAGCCTCCAGGTTGCTGCCCTGCTCATGGTTTCTGTGCTCCAGCTCAGCCCACACTCATCCCTGCCCATGTCAGGATCATCCAGTGATGAAATCGGCCATCACCCAATGCCATGGCAAAAGCCCAAGCTGCAGCAAGGCAGGATTTCACTCCCATTATGGGTAGGAAGCTCTTCATGCTCCCCTTAGAATGAATTAGGAAGGGCCTGCAGTTTTGAGTGCAGCTTATATCAATGACTCTTTGGTGAGATAATGCCCTGAATTTCCAGTCTCCATCACAGGCAAGGCGCTCACTATTTCACATTACGGGAGATGAGAGTTTAATCACAGTCAGCCCTTCCCATAGCCAGATCCATTGGGCACACCAGCAGGTCACCAGCAGCTCCCAGCAGCAGATAATAA
The DNA here is from genome assembly GCA_013398615.1 of Brachypodius melanocephalos. Lineage (NCBI taxonomy): Eukaryota > Metazoa > Chordata > Aves > Passeriformes > Pycnonotidae > Brachypodius > Brachypodius melanocephalos. The sequence goes on along the minus strand of VZSR01000393.1, from coordinate 8,807,601 downwards.
ATAAACATATATATAACTATAAGGAAAAAAAACAAATTTTTATTTCTACTTTAGGAGCCAAGGGAAACGGCTCACTGGCCTGTAGACTTATGCAACAATTGACTTCCTTTCAAGTTGCAAATTACAAGATGGCACAACCACAACTATAAATATGTTCCTATCGTACTAAAATAAGCTTTGCTTTCAATTAAGCAGTTGTTAAAAGTATGTCTCTTTTTAAAGAACTGGCTTATGATAGGGGATATTTCTTCCTTGGCATTTTTAGTACATAGGAGCTTAAATTTAGGTTACAAAACAACCAGCCTGACCTTTTCCCAGAGCTTTAAATCCTGGACAATTTCCATGGCACTCAGAGGTTGCTCAGTGCTTTTGAAAACTGGACAATTTCATTCAACTTTAGGAGCGTAACTTCCAGGTACCAGTCCTGAAAATCTCAAACTAATGTGTTGCAGAAAATAGTAGTTTTCTTGAAATATAGACAATTACAGACAAACCTTTGTGGAGTCAGTTATATAGGAAAAAGTTCTAAGTGCTTTGTCTCAGTAGTATTGCAACAAACTTTATAGGCAAGAAGCACCAGTTATCAGAAAGAGTTTTAAAAAACACAGATCATCTGCTTTTCCATCTCTCCAAATGGAATTCTGAAATGTCATCAGTTTAAGGTTTCAGATGAGAAGATATTTTTATCCATTTGAGAGAAAAAAAAATCCATTTCCCATGCATTAGATTCACGCGAAACTCTAATGTTAGAGGCTGTGTCCGTCCTGCTCACTGATATAAATTGTACTCTGACAATCCCAGTGATGGGATTGGAAGTGGGCTGAGCACCACAGCATCTCATCAGATGGCTCCTCGGTGCTATTCCTGCAGATAAGATATAATTCGTGCTCCCCTCAGGCACCAAAGGCAATGTACCAGTGCAATAATCTTCTGAGTATCCCAACATTTACAAATGATTGTAAAGACCTGCTAATATGGTTTAGTTCAGCAACTCTTCACAGTGCTGAGTGCTGACAGAAATGACAACCAGGAGAGTATTAAACAGCCTTTAGGATGCCTAGAAGGAGAAGGCTTGTGAAGCAGTTACTCCAAGGAACAAGTAGGGAGAAGCATGTTGAACATTTCATAACTGTGGCCCCTGCAGCCCCACATTTTATTCCTAGACTGAAAAAAAGCCAGGGTTTGGGGTTTTTTAAAGCTCCCTAACAAATGGGACAAGGAATACAATGGTGAGGTTACAGCAGCCATAAATGTGTTGGTTATTTACTCATGTTCAAATTTTGTTACTAAACTGCTTAGCAGTCACATGCAAAGAAGGTTGCAGAGACCTGATTTTTTTTTAATTTTCAAGTGGTTAGAAGGTCTTATAGGGCAAATTAAGGAGTTTGATAGAAGTATTAGAATAGCAGTTGATAGAAGTACTTAGGATGGCAACTAGTAAGTGGAACACTGTTTACACACCAGAGGAACAAGTGAAACTGAAGCCAGAACTATTAAACATCCAACAGAAAACCAGGGAAAAAAATCCAAATAAATTTACTCAGGTGCCCCCGTATTAATCACACTAAAATTAATAATGCAAAGTAATCAAGGGAAAAAATGTTGGTGTCAGCTGAGACAATATTTTGCCCCCTCTCCCTCATGTCCAAGGCAGGGTGTGCAGTGCCCCCAGTTCTTCCAGCAGAGCCCTGGATCCCCACATTCCCTCGCCTCATACAGTGGGGAGTTATTTGGTCCCAGTTTCTGCCAGTGAAGTGCACAGGAAGGCATTCCAGCACTGCTGCCCAGAGCCATCAGGAAGGCCTGGAAGGCCCCACCAGGCTTCCAGAGGTACTGAAGGTCAAATTCTCTGTGGATGGAGTGGTTGCCATCTGCGGCAACACTTCCAAGACGTCTCAGCAGGGAAGCAGTTGCCATTTTCGTACTAAGAAAGCACATTTAAAGCCTCCATTCATTTTACTTTTGAAGTTGGATTGGAGTTAGGGAGGTAAATAATTATTAACTTTCTGGTTTGCTACACATTTCTTTTAGATGATTGTGCCTCTGCCCCAGCTATCCCACCCATTAAATGGTGTTACCATCAATTTCATCCTTCACGTATCTTAAATCTACAAAAACTGTTAAACGCTTAAACCACAATGTTTAAATATCAGAGAAGAGGGAAGATTATATATTGCTTAAAAGAAACAAGAAAGGAAAAGAAATCAAAAGCTATGCTTTTAAGGTTTTTTCCTAATTATAACTGTGAACACATTCACCTTTCATAAAAATGTTACTTTATATACTTACATTAAATTTGTCAGATTTTTTCATATCATGATTATTTCTGAAAAAAATGCAAGTTGCCAGCAAAAAAATGAGCATTAACTAAAGACAGTTACCCATATTTTATTCTTGTGGAAGTGGAAAATCCAAGCACATAAATCAAAATGACCCTAAAGCAGTAACCAGCATGCCCTAAGCAGATCAACAGTGGTTTCATTGACCTCCAGACTCATAAGGGTCATATTTTCACACAGATGAACTGGTCTTGAACTGCCTTGCCACTGCATTGTGCACAAAGAGACCCCAGCCACAAAGTGTCTCTGCTTTCTGTTAGGGTAACCTGGATCAATTCCCAAAACAAAAAAAATCAAAGCCACATTCCATTTTAGAAAGTGTTTGTCTGTCCTGCCTGGAGCTCTTTCTTTTAGTCTTGATTTTCACAAGTACATTTGCATAAATTTACCATTAATATTCATATTAAAAATAAACAAAGAAAGAAAGAAACACCCCCAAACTCCCAAGACAGCACAATAACAGCCCTTAGAATTTGTTATTACACATTTTTCTTTTCTGAAGATTTTTCCAGGACACTTTTTCACACTTGTGAGACTCCAGCTATTCAATTATTGCTCAAAGTCTGGGGAATTTGCTTGAAAGCTGTAGGCTCTCCTTCTAACAGACATGCACTGAAGTGTCCCTTCCATCACAGTAGTATTTCACAAATGTTAATGTGAAAATCCTTGCAGTTTTCCTGCTTGGTGGGAGGGAGCACTGAAGCACTGACTACAAACAAGAGTTTTATATTTTGTCCCTGTGCTGAAGGACACCACAATGCTTAAGTGCCATTAGGGTTTTCTAAAAATACTTGTATAATGTTCAACCAGTGTGTGAGCCTTGTTTGTGTCCCAGCATCAGATGGTATCCCAAGCTCTGGCTGGCTCTCGGCACAGGACGAGTTTTGTCAGAAACAGAGGATGCCATGGCTGGCTATGTAGAACATCTGTGGCACAGGCAGGAGCTGAATCCAAACCAGCTAACTCCCAGTTAACTGCTTTGATCACAAACTCTGCTCCTTGCTATCCTGTAGCATCCCTCTGCACAATTTTGGGAGTGCTCCCAGGGCAGGATGGTGAAACAGCAAGAAAAGGCAGCAACAGACAGAAATGGGAGGCTGTGTGGGGTAGGTTCTCATCCTCACCCTAGAATTTTATAGAATATATATATATATTTATATATTTTAGAATTTTATAAAAGAATTCTGGAAGCTTTGGGGGTGACCTCCGTGGCAGAACTGGAAAACACAGAGGCAAAGTTTTACCTCTTTCAGAAGCCCACATTTTGTTTCTACTTTCAGTGCCATCATTCGTATTAATGAAAAATGCACGATGCTTTTGTTGCCTCTTTTTTTTTTTTTTTTTTTTTTTTTTTTTTTTTTTTTTTTTTTTGCAATGGAAGTGATTTCGCTCTGTCAAAATCAATCATCATATCAGTTTTAATCAGATAAAGCTTTTGGCTTCTACTATCTAAATTGCCCTTCCCACAGTGCCCAAGACAAGCATCAATGCTCCATCACAAAATAAATGTGTTGATATTTGATAGCTCATTGGAACACCATGGTATTTACATCTTACTTGGTTAGATTTTCATTTAACACAAGTTATGGGTCCACATTGAAAATAAAAACAATACTTCTCTGTTCCTCTTGCCATTCATGTCTACTTTTGTTTCAGCCTAAAATAACACATTGCTGGAGGGTATTTTCTTAACACTGTCAAGCCTGAATGCAAGCCCTGTGGAAAATGTTTGTGTTGGGCTTGCCATGGTCCAGGCTAATAACAACGTGATGATGTATAGGTGAATTCCTGCTCCTCAAGTCCTCTGTGACATACGGATTAGGTCTGCCCTTATCTTCTAAGACATCTGGATGAGTGTCTGGGTTTTAATTTCACAATGAAATCACAGGGGACTAGAGTTATGTTATGTGCTTATGAACAAAGTGGAATATCCCTGGTAAGGGCAAGAGTGGATTACGTTAGATAACTCTGCTTAAACCAGGGAACATTTGAGAATGTTGAAGAAAGGAAAGAGGTTCCACCAATAAAAACAAACACAGGCTTAAATTTGTGTTCTGTGTACTAAACATTTTAAAGCTCCTGGAGGTTGAAATATGACCACATGTAAATGGACTGATAAAACTAAGACAACTCTTGAAAGACCAGATCAGGCTTCCCAGGACAACTACCAGCACTAAATCCTAATGGCATGCATAAATCATTTGAAGACACATTTATTCAGAAGATGCCACTTTAAAGTCAAAATACTCTGCTTTAATCACCAGAAATAGTATGTGCATGCTAACATTTGCAGAAAATGCTCAAGGGCAACATGAAATTAGTATCTTAAAATTCCTAAATACATGCTTTTCCTAAGATGAAGACTTTTATCTATTTATGCCCATAAAACTGTCAGGAAAAAAAAGACCTGTGAGAGCATAAAAGGGTCAGTCCTGCTGACTACAGCCCAGCCATGGACAACATTAAAAACATCAAAGTTCATATGATGATCACGGTTGGGCTCTGAGAGTTGCAGAACCGAATAATCAGCTTGCCAGACCCAAACCCTGTGATCTGGGACTATTGCAGCTTCCCAGCTTCACTGAGACTCTATTCCCTTTCTGCAGCCTTTGTAGACATTTCCTCCACACTCTCATCCCCCAGTCAGGCTGTAATCCCAAGAGTCCAAGCCTACCTTGCTAATATCTGTTTGGGTCTGGGAGTCAGCAAACCAGAGATGGGCTCTTCCCCTGCCTGTACTCAGAAACACGGGAGAAGCAGGAGGGAATCAGACTGAAAGCCTGAATGATCTAGGCTCATTTTCCAGTATGACTGCAGACTGTTCCTCTCTGCTTGTGCATCTAAGTTGCAAAAGTGCTGAACACTTGCAATATAGGAAAAATGAAGACACAAATAATGGCATTGAGACAAAAGCAGACAAATTCCATTTTGTTTAGCACATTAACTACCTGTCTTCTAATCTATTAAATTAAAAGCAATCCAGACATATTGAAAGCTTTTAGTAAACCACAGAGATTAATATATACTTAGGAAGGCTTCTGTTAGTATAATATTACTTCATAAATATGCAACCAGCTATTCAATTTTAAATAAGTAACAATATAACCTGCAAAAGTTGTGGGTTTTCTCCCCCCCTCAAATATCAATAGAAAATACATTAGGCTTCAGTTAAAATCATGGAAAAACTTTTATTGACTTTAGTGAGGTAAAGATTTCAAGCAATAATTCTTTAATTTTCATGACTGCAACAAAACAAAATATTTTCCTCCTGATTTAAATACTCTACTCACAGTTTCTCTGCCTGGATAGGAATATATCTTTAAAGTTGCCTTTGCTGTTCCCATATAGACCAGCTATGAAAAGAGCTAAATGAGGCGTCGAGATTTTTCTGATCCTCAGTTTAACAAGAGTTTTAATCAGTAATAGATCTAACATACGTGTGATGCTCTGTGAGCAACGTAAGAAAAGTATATCAGTTTTCTTTCTGAGCACTTCACCTGCTTACTTTGCTTAACAAGCAAGTCAAACACAGATCCTGTTGTAATTGCTCATACATTAGATACAAATGGGGCAGCTCCATGCAACTAAACTTTCTCTAAATGTGTGTGATTGCAGCCTACAGACCAAAATATTTCAAGGGGAAAATGCTAAGTGAGACACTGGCCCTGGAAAAATGAATATACTACAAAAGACATCATTATATGTCTTTCTTATGTATTATTCACAGCTGTTTCTTAACAACATAAAAAGTCTAATATTCCACCAGAGAGACTCAGGCCAGCCTTGTGAGCATAGATGTTCTGCTTGGCTGGAAAGCTGGTGGGGTCTTTTAGTATGTGAGATTATATATATCACTCTGATTCATTTGAAAGACACAGAGATGGCTGAGATTGAATGTTTTCTTTTCATTTTGGTGGAGAGCCCACTGAGTAAGGCAGACAACAGCCACAGGGGTGTAGTCAATCTCATTGAAGTTGTTGTCACCACCGGGTGCCTGCTGCACTCTCCCAACAGCAGTTGCACCTCTGTACTGTGGGGTGGAAGGAGGTGCTCTCAGCATCTCAACTTTACAAACTTTATATTAGCCTAAACCATTGGTAGAATGCTGGAGTGGTGTCCCCCGTTGTGCCATAAGGGCAAGCAGCAGGGTGGCAGCTGTGTCTCCCAGTCGTTCATTCATCACTGGGGTCTGCTGTCGATTGGAAACTGAGTCAAAGCCCTAAAACCAGCTCTGAGGCTTTAGTGTGTGGATAGAAGACAGGTTGAATGGCTAAAGCATCAGGACTTAAAGTGGCACCTTCTAGAGCACAGTGGATTGGTGAGAAGGGGTTTCCTCATCTTTGACAAGTTAACAGGTATGCCTGAGGATGGAGGCAAAACTCCAGTGTGCCAGAGGAGAGCAGGAAAACTTCCAAGACCGAGCAGATCTATCTACCATCTCCAATGGCTGTGGGTAGGCTTATCAAATTTGCCTTCAGTGTTCAGCTGAAGGCTGTGGCTCTGAGAACAGCAGCAGAACCCCACCCACCCCTGGGATGCAGGCTCTCCTTCCCTGTGCAGGCGTGTGTGGGCCCACCTCAGCCACAGCTCCGGCTGCTCCGCGGCCGCCGGCATGCTCGGTCCTGCCAGCACAGGTACACCTGGAAGGGCCAATCTTGCAATCCTTTGCTCAGACAGATGAGTTGCACATAAGTAATGAGCTGCTAGCATCCCAGCATGTTAGACAATATGCTGACAATGTCATAACATTATTTCATCCTTCTTAAAAGATAAGGCCCATCCTGTTCTAACCTGCTCGGGTCATTATCTTGTTACCACAAGATGCCCTGTCACTAACCAGTTTAGAGCATGTAAAGCTATAATTTGCACTAAAATGAATTATGTATTGTTTACAGTTTACCATTAAATTACAATGAACAAAAACAAGCATCTAGGATGCTTTCAAAGTCTTCCAGATGAGTTTAAATGTACACAGAAACAAATGTCTTGATATAATAGCATTAAAAGTAGGCTGGAGCTTGGTTGACTAATATTCACACTAACTTACTTAAAAGCCAGAAAGAAAACAGTGAAGATCTTTATACAGACCATCAAAAAGCCTGACTGCAAGTGTTTCCAATTTGCTTTAGTAATTAAATCGAAAGGAGTTTATGGGTTTTTCACCCAGGTCATTTACTACTTTGGAATTTTACTGCTTGCTTTGCAAAGAAAACAAACTGGAATGAATCACTGGTGAGTATAAAGAGTGGATGAACACTGCTAAACAAACCAAACAGTGAGCTCAAGTGGATAGAGAAAACATAAGTCAGAATTCTAAATATGGATCTGAGAATAGTGTAAAAGGATTAGACGTCTTTGTCACATGAAGAGCAAACCCACATGCCAGCATGCCTTTCCAGTGCAAGCAGCCACTGATCAAAGTAACATCTACCAGTTTGTAAATATGCTAATCTTCATGTTTACACAAAAGTGTCAGCACTTGCTTTACATCACAAAGAGCCTCATACAGTTGAAGATTAATTACTTCCAACACTGAGATAGTGTGTAAATACTGGTCTCACCAGAACCCTACCTTCTGCTGTATTTGCACAGCTCAGCAGAGGTGTATGTTGCTAAAACAGATAATTCAGGGACACTTACAAAGTGTCAAATACCTCCGGATAGATAGACTTTTGACAGGTATTTTAGTGATTATGTGGAGCCAGGATTAGGCAGGTTTAGGCTTCATGTTGCAAGTAATGGATTGAAAAATATTTTTGCCTTTTTCTACAAATTTTAGCTCTGAATAGCACTATCTACCCTAAACCTGATTTGTGCCTTTAGCCTTTACACTTATATGTGATTACAAAACATTTAAAATTAATTTTTCCACTCACTGACTTAATATCACTTTCCTTCCTTATAGTGGCTTAGAGCCACCTCACAGTCCAGTGGGCTCTTGGTAATGTCTGTGCCTGCTTGCTGAATGCTCTAACTCTTGTTTAGAGAGGGATAAGAGCTGTGATAGGGACAAACACATCATTTTCTAGTAGAGAATTTCAGAAACCTTCAGCTGTGGTATAAAACAGGGAAAATAATTACAATGCGCACTGAGAAGGAGAGGGCAGTACCTAATGATGCATTGTTGCAACAGTGAATGACAATAAGGAGATGAAGCCAAGGCAATACTGGATTTCCAAGGTTCAGGTGCTTAACTGCAAGATCTCTTTAAAAGATATTTTACATTTTAGTTTTCATTACCATGTACTCTTTACAAAAAAACCCATAGTGGCAATTCTAATACCGAAGGCCCACGAGCAATAATTAAAAAATGGGAAAAAATTCAAGCGGGAATTCTCTTCACCTCTCCCTTGCTGTTAGTGCTCAGCACAATTGCCACAAGAACGTCACTACTTGCCAACAAATATTATCACATTTGTTTCGTATTCTAAACTAAGGGGGGAAAAAAAAAAAAAGTGGGATGTTGGCAAATGCCAGCATTAAAAGATTGCCAGAACAAACAAGAGTGACTAGATGAGGATTACTGGGAGATTTAAAGAAAAGAGAATTGAATGTAATGTTCAGAAAGTGAGAAAGAAATGTGAAGCACCAAACCTGAGTGGAAACACTTCCACATCAAATACTCAACAAGGCATTTCACAGGAGTACTTGCTGCTCAAGTCAGCCAGTCTTGCATTGCCCTTTACTGTGATGATGGCACCAGGAAATGCTCTCAAAGCACAGGGGCTGACTGCAGCCAAGCAAGATGGACGAGGTGACACATGGGCTGCTCCGTGCCCAGTCCCTGTCCCCAGGATGGCAGCTGGGAGGCTGCAGCCCCAACCCCCAGGCAGTGCAGGGGCAGCAAGAGCTGCAGGCTGAGCTTGGGCACGCAGCAGGAGCAACATGTGCAGCAGAGACTGAGGCTGCTGTGGTTAAATCAACATGCTGCATCTCACGTTTGCATAGGGCAACACAACCATCAGATTAATTACTAATTACAGTGGATTGCTCCTAAGTAGGTTCACAGCAATAATAGTAATAAAAAGACTAAAAGAAGCATTATTAGCATAGTTAATTATATGACCATTGGCGAGATTATTGATGGAGATACAAAATGCTGTTGAACAAGAAAGATATGTTTGACATTGCTTAAGAGAAGCTTCACTATTGCTTCATATCTTTTTGGGTTTTTCTAATCGTCTCATCTGTGCTCCAAAAGTGCAAAAAACCCAGTAATTATTTCTGTTTGATCTTCGACTAACAATTATTTATGAATCTAATGGAACAATAGTGTTTCTAAAATGTAAGTAAACCCAGTCATCTTTATCGTCACGAAATCCTCAGCCACACTGGACTGGGTTATGGGAATCTGTCGTGTGATGAAAGCAGACAATAGTAATTTATTGGTTTAGTCATAATCCTTTCAGTAGTCCAGATTGCTGTTGCAAATTTGTTAAAAATCTGCTACCATTCACTGAGCAACAGTACAACACCTGAAGCAATAGCATGGGTGGGGAATGCAAAGCAGCATTATCCCAATGTTCATGTGTGGCATGAGTTAGACAAGGCCACGGGAAAAGAGCTGAGAAAGAACAATGTTGCACAAACCAGTGAGAGATTCCTGTTCTCCCACAACACATATGCAATTTAATCTCCAAATGGAGTCCAGTTTAAGTTTTCAAATGCTTCAAGAGTACAAAAAAGAATTATTCACTCAGCAGTTATTTTTTTATCCTTTACAGAGTGGCCATGTGCTCCCATGAAGGACCTACTGCAACAAGACACCACCTGCCTAAAACCACACTCTCATGTGAAAAGTATTTACATTAGTACACATTATTTTCCCTTTAATTTTTCTTTATTTGGTGTACTTGGCAATACATAGCTCACAGCTCAGTCAGCCAGTTGCCCCAGTGTTTAAAATGGCAACTACAAGAATAAATATTAATATTTTTAATCATCTAGTTTGGCAAAGGAACTGAGGAGCAGCTGCTGTATTTATGACTGCTTTCAATTCATATCCTGAAATAGGCTGGATTTGACTGCCCCCCTTTAAAAATATCCTAGAAGGCAGGCCTCTGTTGGAGTCTCACTTTGGTGGCAGGTACAATTAGGCTCCCATTGAGAGGAAGACAGAATTGTGACCAAGTAATACAGATCTGTTTTCAGAGCAACCCTCAGCAAACAATCCTCCCAAGCTCTTCAAGGGAACACAGAACAGCATAAATGGTTGTGTTAGCACATTTGCCTCAACATTACTTTTTGGTTATGCTGTGATCACTCACTGCTAGTCATCATATTTTATGAACCTCACCCATGAACACTAACATGCAAACTGAAATTTAGGACTCCTGACCTTTAACACAAAGTGGCCATAGGTGTTCCCACAGCTGTTAAATAAACCTATGTTTATGGAGCCATAAATGTAGTGCAGGTGAAGTTTCCAATGATGTAATAACAACTTCCATAGCTGTGCAGTTTGTCATTTATACAGCAGTGTACCATCACCGGTGAATATTGTTTTACAATAACAGAACAGGTTCCTTCGATTAAATCACTCTTTCTTCATTTATGAGTCATTTGACCTTTAACCTCTCAGAGGAAGATCAAACCACTTCTTAAGGCCCCACTCTTTTAACCGAGGAGCACAACAGTTGGTTAGATAACTAAGGAGGTTGGTATGTGCCCCTAGGGTTTCACAAACAACTGTCCTAGATCTTTTATAAGATAATCTTAACATAATCATGTAGCCACAAATTGTCGTGTAAATTCCCAATTAAAAACACCAAATAGGAGCTGTAAATCATGGTACAACTGCCACCTTTTCAGCACTGAAATGCAGTTTGAAAAGCAGTAGAGAAGCTCTTGTTTGTGCTTGTTCTAGTACTCAACACACCAACAGCAAAACAGTCCATTTGATTTACCAGCAGGCGACAAAGTGACAGGACAACTAAAACTGTTCAAAACTTAACCTAGCAGCAACAGAGAACACAGAATTTACAAAACTGTTCCATCCCCCATTCAGGATTATGCTTGTAAAAATGAGCATTTGTGTTGGCATGGCTCCACACCCACTCCTTGTCCCAATTTACATAAAACTGCAGCGTGCTTCTGTTGGGAGGATTGATGGCAATTTGGGGGATGGAAGAAGATTTTGTTTTTAAGAAATGGCAGCTTAATTACAATATAAATGTTAGAAAAATAAATAGTCATTAAAGCCCTTTATCCATGGCTGACTGGCTTCATTCCACAAACTTTAGCAAAGTTTGAACCAGACAGAACTGAAGGCACCCCATCTGCCACAGCTCTTTGGCCTTTGTCAAGGGTCCAGCTGAGCTGTGAGTACCACTCACGGTGGGTGACACCTGTCCATTGGGACACAGATTCCAGCCTAGCTCATGGGTAGACACAAGTCCTCGTTCCAAGACAGCTGCTTTTCTCCTGCCACCACCAAAGTCAATCTCATCTCCTTTGTGAAGATCATTCTGTAACCTAAATTATGCCAGGACTAGGCTTTAGTGCTAAGCGTCTTTGCTCCTTGTCCTTCACATGCACACTCATCTGAAGATGCACATCTCTTCCCTGCAACATCCTTTCCCACTCTGGCAGCCAGAAACTTGATTAGAATGGGTTTTATAGGTGATGCATGAACAATCCCCACAATTAATTGCAAAAATTTTAAAGCATTCAGCAAATGTCTTAGTTGCTGTCAACAAGCAGTCAACAAATGCAGATTGTGTTTTTCTCCTCCTACTTCACACTTTCCATGTTTCCCAACACTTGCCAGAATGTTGTGGTAATAGATGCAGACAATAGATGCTTTACTAAACATGTCCTTGATATCTGCATAATCTCCTTTAATATGTATCATTAACTTGGGCCAGTCCCATGTTATTGCTTCCTCAACACTGCTAGCACATCGTGATCTGGAAGGAGTTATTTATTGCTCCAAGAATGTGACTGTCTCACCCAACCAGTCAGACCTCAAAATATTACTTACTTGTCCATTTTAGCTTCTGTTCCCTACAGTACCTAATGCAGAAAAGATGAAAACGAGACATTTCAGCAATAAAGAGACCTGCATTAAAACATTCCTCCCAAATGCTTTTCCACGCTGCTAAAGTCTGCGCATTTGCAAATCCAAGGTTACGGAAATGTCTTGTGATCACTAATAAAATCCCTCCTAAACAAATTTTTCAAGTATAAAATGTAGTCAGAGATATAATCATTTTTTTCAAGTGTAAAACTCATGCTTGTGAGGTGCATAGGATCTGAATCCCCTGAGGGGGACCTCAGATACCTCAATGTAGAAGAATTCCAGAATTGCAAAAGGGACACCTTCCTCTGTATTATCTGGTAAAACTTTGCACGTGGGTCACATGATAGAAACAAATTGCCTTGGCAGGAATGTGGAGAAAAGAACAGTAAGAGGCACATGCTGAAAAAACACAATGTTAAAGTGGTGGGCAAGGCCAGATTCTCAACCTGAGTAACCCCAACTAAAGCAGAGTTCAGGGAGTCAGAGCTGTTTCTCTTACCCAGATTTACTGAACGAGCCCCAGGGCTACCGTCCCCAAACAAAGAGCCTCAGATGGAAATGCTCAGATTGGAACTGGCTGCAAAGAGCCTGCAGTGAGGAAATGCTTGGATGTCTATCTAGAGCCCACATCTCACAAAGGAAAAACAAACCTGTCTGAAGCCTCCCTTGCTGTGATGCAGCAGGAATTTGTGGTCCCTCAAAGCCAGCTGGAATGGTTTGGCTCCCAGTGGCAAAGCTGCCCTGACAACCTCCTGCTGTGCAGTGCTCACCAGGACAGCCCCACGCTGGCCACCAAGGCACTCCTGAGGCTGAGCTGGTCAGGAATGCTGCTCCATGGGGCACAGCCCCAGCACTGCTCTGAGCCATCCTCCTCCCAGCATGTCCCACGTATCACAGTGCCACAGGAGCCCCCTCTTCCCCTCCTGGGCACAGAGAAAAACAGCCTTTTTTCTCAATATTCCTGTGTTCCTTCCTTCATCTTTTTACCCTTTTTTTTAAACTAATTTTGTCTTTATGAAGACAGCTACCAGCTTATCAGAGGACAATACTAACAGCCTCTCCTTTCTTCTCTGTTTTCTTTCCATGGTCAGCAAAGGAGATCCTAGAGGAACAATGGTAACATCCCACCCTGCCTAGCAATTTTGCCCAGCATAATACTGTGGCCAAAGGTACCAATGTTTCCAGTGTTCTTATTGCACAAATCCCTCCAAAAGGGTCTTTCGTCCTTCCTTTTGGATAGATGCCCTCAGATCTGGGCATTTTCGACATACTTCTTGTGAGTGGCTGTTTCAGGAGTCATCAGAAATCCATACTTTGTGCCCTTTAGCAGTACCTGAAGGCCATGGGAACATCTGCTCAGGGTATTGTATCTGCTCTGCTTAATTTGTATGGCACTTTCCAGATCCTGAAGATTCAATGCTCACATCAGGCCAACAGATTATGCTGCTTTAGGCCACAGGGATCAATCAGAACCATGCCAATGAAAGTTGATGGTAGACACCTAAATTATGATCTGAATTACACAGATATTTGTACAGGCTCTTCCAGCCTCTCCCAAAATGCACGGAGTTCAGTCTGATGCAACCTATGAAAACTGCTCTGGGACCAATTTAATTTTTGATTGTTCTTAAGCCCTGAGTAGGACCCTAGAAGTTTTGCTCCTAGGACCTTAATTTTGGTACAGACTGTATTCATGCCTGTTCTATAGGTACAGAAGCCAGGACATGCAGGCTGTGTCCTCCTAGAGGGAGGCAGACAGATACAAGCCCTTCCTTTTCCTTTTTTTTTGGCAAATGCCACAACAGCTCTGCTGCTCTCCAGACAGTCCTGAGTGAAGGCAATTCATCTTGCAAGGAAAGGCCAGCAGGTCCACTGACCTAACTAATAGGCATGCTACAGGAACTCTTGAATATGTCCAGACAACAGCGTTTTCTATTTTGGGTAAATGCTCATGCCTCTCATTGGCATTTCCTACCCATTGTATTCTCCTGATAAATTCAATGCATTACCCTTTGCCCACCCTTGTTGGGTTATAAGTCCATATATCCTGTATCGTATATCCTGTAGCAGTCCACTGAGAATCTGATTTCTTTTCCTTGGCAATCTCTGCTAAAATCACGACAGAACTTGCAAAAATATAAAATGGATTCACCCAGGAGCAATTTTCTCCTCTGGTTTGAGCAAAGTTACCAGCTGTTGTGATAAAAAAAATACAACCAGGTTTAGTGGCCAACCAAAAAAAGACCAGGAAGGAGATCAAGTGTTACCCCTGCTGAGCTCCACTGGTACCTATATCCCTTTTTCTGAATCTTCAGCTGTTATTAATATTTCAATGCTAGACTGCCAATATTCAGTACCTGATGGAGATGAACATTACTGAAAACAAGCACAGCAGGAGTACATAATTCTTTAGGTTCTGGATTTTTGATAAGCCATTGCCATCATGAAATCTGTCCAACTGCTCAGGAAAATCTGGCAAAGTGAAACGAGATCCTTTTGCCCAAACCCCGCAGCACAAAATCTCATGCCAGCTGATTGTATTTCTTGCACGCGTAAAATTTGCTTCAATCGGCTGACAGAAGGTTTGGGGTTTTCCAAATGTTGTGAACCTGGTTGAGATTATTGAAATCCTCAGCTCTAGGAGTGTTGGGTTACTGTTCTTTTAAAGCATGCTTCCTCTGACAACAAAATGTAATTAAGGGGGGCATCGCTGTCATGTTACGGTCTCTTTTTAGAAGGTCTGGAAGAATGTAAAAAGGGCATAGCAAAAGTTGCTTAACCTCCTCAGAAATAAACGTCTCTAACATTTTCACGTCGTCTCTTTGGTGCATTATTGGTCACAATGATGAAACAATTTAAAGGAGAAAAGGTCATGGCAAAGCAGTGAACTTTATATGCTCTTCAGTACAATAAAAGTTACTTAACTTACTAGCATGGGAAAGGCATGCCTGGCAATAGGAGGGAAGAGGATGGATTTCAGATTCTCAGTAGGCTGTTCAGAGAAAAAAGTCTTTGGGTATCTGTGTGAATCAAACACCCAGAAAAAAATGAAACCCTTGCAAATTTTCCATCTTATCTAATTTCACCAAAAGGAAGAAAAACAAGGTCAACCCTTCTATGCAATATTCAATACGCATGAAGTATCATGGAAAACCATCATAGCTACCTCACTTCCAACACATGTACTGTACTAAGGGTTCAAAATTTGCCATGGTTGAAATTGTCTCTAGCTTATGCCAGCACCTACAGGAAAAAAAAGATAAATTTGAGTCATGAAATTTGAGTCAAGAACATTATTTTAGGCTCTGTATTGAAAATGAAAATCATACCTAATTTACAAACATTTTTGAAGTTTATTTGCGTTGCTTCACAAGCCTTCACAACATCAACTGATCCCAAATATTGTACTGATTCAGTCAAAAAATAAATATATTGTACCGTGTGACCAAATAAAATCACCCCAGACTTCAAGTCCTTAATATTCAAAACCTCCATGAGTGAACTGTAACCAAGAAGAATCCATTATAATAATTTGAAAAATGAAAACTTGAAAAAGTTGTATCTGTTTCTGAACAATTCATGAGCACAGAATGAGGCACAATTCATAGAATGAATTATTCTTTGTGAATTATTGGCCCACTATTATCCTCATAACCAACGAGACACATGATTTACATTTCTTTTACAGGCGATAGTAGCTAATTGATGTCCTGGTGTGATATGGAATGAAGCACAGTCATATAAATAAATTGTTTCCTAAATTCTTCACAAAAACACATTAATATCTTTGACACCATGCAATTGTATGCGGTGAACACTGCTAAGACAGTAATCGTGTCATCAAGAGTTAATTTATTCTCAGCAAGTCCATGTAATGCAGATATTAATCTCCTGGAGCACACACTGTTGTTCAGGGTTAAAACATTCACAGCTCCTGAAACATAAACAAGTCTCACACTCACAGCTGTTCTCCAAGAGCCAAACAGAGCTGCTGCTCGGTGAGGATTTGTCACTTCCCTGCTTTTTTGAAGAACAAGCAAAGAAATTCAGAATACAAAGGGAGGGTAAACTTGTTCATAATGCCAGAGACTTTTCTGGTACCTTTGGGTAATATCTATCAAATTATGGATAAATATGAACTCATAAAAGTGAGAAATGCAGCTCTTGGCAAGTGGCATGGCTACACATAAGACTCAGAAGAAATATCCTTTTGAGAGGACAGTTTTAATGCAAACAGGCCTTGAAAAACTCCAAACCACTTCCTAAACCCATCTTATTGTGTTGCCACCTTACAATTCAAAAGGAACAGAACACATCCCCAGAGCAAAGCTGACGCTTTCAGATTGCTTTTCCATCAGCCAGGACACAGACAGGGACACCACCTGAGCAACACCCAGTGACCTGTGCCCCCTCCAGCACCAGGGAACAGAAGTGGCCTCTCAGTAGGTGCCCACCACAAACCCCACATGCCTTTAACTCTTCAGAATATTGGCAAGGTACCCCCTGGCCCCTGTCTGAGGCAGCTGTGCTCAGAGCAGGAGGAGGCTGGGTCCAGCCCTGCATTCTCCATGCTGCAGCCTCCAGGGAAAGCTGTGAATGAGGAGATTTGATACACTTCCCTGAGGTGTAGTTTTTTCATTTTTTTTCTATCTTTCTTTTTCTCCAGTTGGCTGCCTTGACTATGGGCTCAGCACAACCACTGCATGATATCTTCATCAGCCATTTGAAAGCTCTGGGTCAGAAGCTCTGAGATTTGAAGGTAGAGACATGCTAATTTGCTGAATGGCCCTTTTGACCACAGTCAATTTCTACTAATTAGAAAAAAGAAATAATTAGTTAATGTTGGTGAAAAGCTTTGAAGATGAATAAGCTATGGGGAAAGCACAGGGCATATTAGTGGGAAACAAGTTTGATCCTTTTTTAAATTTGTATTTAAGTAGCTCAAAGTGATTATAAATGGACCAAATGGAATAGCTAACCACTGTAAGATTAATACAATGTCTTTTGGGAAATTACAGTTTATATTATACAATTAAGTATTATACAATCTCTTTATTTTAAGGACTCCTCCTTGGAATTTTCTATTTAGTTCCGGTCAGTATGCTTTTTATATGTCATTTAATCCTTCCTCTAATTTGTACAAGTAAATTATAATTATTATATAATAATAATGGCAATGGTTAGACAAGTAAAATGTGAGTCTGCAACTGAGAAATATCTTATTATAAAACAGTCAACTAGAAATTACTCAGGCAGGTTGTTTTCCATTCACCAGATGCTTTGTCTGCTCTTTTCAGAACGACACTGTGACACCTTCATAGGGTGCATACAATGAGCCACATCCTGAACTGGTTATATCAGCACAGCCCCATTCCTTATCACAGTCTAGAGCAATAGTTACCCCACTTCGAAACTAGATGAAAATGGCAAGGCAAAAAATGAAGCTCCCCCTTCTTCTTGCTGAATTCTGGGGGTATGTGATATGAAAATTTACATTTCTGTAAGTCTCTTTGGAAAAATAGTATGGGAAATGCTGTCCAGGACTGAAACATTGCTGGGGCCGCAAGTGAGAGCACTCTGTTTGGACAAAAACATTCTCTTCATTTCCAGCTCCTATAATAAAGATCCATCTTTTGTATTACCACTTGACCATCTGGGTATGTGTGCAGGTACTTTAGCTGTGACAGCGTGACCACAATTCCTGCATGAGTAACACACTGTACTCCTCCTGCAGGAAGGACTATACTTTAGCTTACCACATCAGCCACTCCTCAGAGACACCTCTGCAGCACATATTAGTGTGTGCTTCTCTTCTCCCCTCCCTTTCCAAAGTGCCACTCAGAAATAATTTACCCCCTGTTAGCTGGGATGATAAATGGAAGATATATTTGGCAACCTTCATACCGGGTTTCCTTCTTGGCACCTCCTCTTGCTTGTAAAACTCAAGATGAAATTACCATCCTACTGTCATTACTGCCACAAACCAGCTGGACACCTTATATAGGGTGTAGAGAAAAGAAATGAGTAAAATAAGCTTTGGATTTATGTGTTGATTCCTACCCTGCTTTGTGGACACATGATGCAAAGCCCTTGGGTCAGATAACATATCATTTTGTGTAGGAGTAAACTAAATGAGGTGTCATGACATGAAAACTCAAGGCTTTAGCATCTTTTGGTATCTCAAGTCCAAATAAAAGTAAGAGGAATGTAGCTCCTTCCTGAGATGCATCTGCTGGATTGACCTAATGCACTGTGTGGGCTTCAGAAACTAAAACCCAGACTCCTCATCTTTTGCATGTGGCAAAAAAACTAATTATATTTCTGGTAGGAAAAATGAATCATACAGTGTACTTGGCTGCTGTAGGACCCACTGACAACTGGGCTATTGAACTGGTCTTTAAGATGCCTTCTTGAAAAAAGGAAAACAGGATATGAATATATATTATATTAATACTTGTTTGTTTATTATTTACAAAATGAACATGTTGTCGGTAAGCTCAGGAACAAATATTTTTAGTGAAGATGTGCCCCAAGCCTCAAACACATGATTATAACTTTAGAGAAGGTTGACAGTCTGCCAGGCAAAGCAAATCAAATCACAGGGGATCAGCATGAAGAACCTGTTGTTCTCACAAACCCAAAGTTCAGTTTCAAGGAACTTCAACCATGACAAATCATGAGTTTGTGGATGGCAGTACACCAGGGATGGGTCATTCTCATGTACTACTGATCCCTAGGGCGAGGGAAGTCCAGAGGGAAGGAGCTTGAGTGACATTCCAGCTTTTATATCACAACGGAGGACAGTGAACAGCTTTTTGGAGTGTGGCTGTGTGGCTGTGTGCCTGGAGCCCTGCATTTCCTTAGCAGTTCTGCTGTCCATCCCCCCCCTCTTCTGATGTGGGTCTGGGCTGTGAACTTCAAAGCAGCATGACAAGAATATTGCAAAGAAAAAAATTTCAGGCATAAGTCAGTTATTTTTCCAAATAACCAGTGTTTCTCTTTTCCCCCCAGACATTTATTCTTATCCTACTCTGTAGTAATAGCTAGAAAATGACATATAAATAGCTCCCTACCACAAAAATAGCAGCAAAAGAGAGTCATACTCCAAACCAGTCTACTAGGAGCAAGTCTTTCCTTAGAAGTGGGAAAAAAGCCTACAAAATAGACACAGCATTTGAATTCACTAGTGCCACAATTTCCAAAGCCACTGAAAGCAAAGGAAGATCCAAGAAAACACTGATATTTATATATATAAGGGTGTTCTATCAGATCTTGCAATGTGACAACAACACATGTCAGTATCAGCACAGGTCCTGCTGGCAACACCTTGAAAACTGTGTGGAGGTATAGAAAGCAAACAGCACTAACTGTGATTTCCATGATAAAATAAGAATGCAAGGAAAGTCTCTTGGGATCCATAATCTGGAATTGTCACAGGATACAGATTGTCTGTCTTTCTGATAAAAGATGTCAGCTCCTTTTCTGGGATTTAAACAGAAAGAAGCACTTGTGATTATTAGGCTGGCTGTATACCATGAGGGCTGTTGACAGAATCACTACAAACAGCAGATGTGTCTGCTTCAACCATCAATGTTCCTAAAATTTCTGCATTAAAAGAGTAGTGCAGCCCAGTCTCAGGCACAGAAAACGAAATTTCCTGACTCCAGAGCTTCTCATTTGCCCTAGTACACCCAGTGGAACAAATCTAAAATTTCCTGGTATCTAAACAGATCAAAAAGCATCCACTAGGTCATCCCACATTAGGCATCCCTAATTTTAAAAAGCAATGGCTTAATTAAGCTTAGGAAAGCTGAGGTGGTTGTTGTCATTTTGCAGAGCTGGAAGCTCACACTGTGGGGTGTGTGTTGTTTCATGGGGAAAGGATGTGCCCATTGAGCCAGCACAGCTCACACCCTTTGTGGGAAGCTCTCCTGGCTTTCAGAAGGGCAGCCCAAGCTGCAAGATGCTGTCTTGAAAATTAATTAAGAAGAAGTGCATCCCACACTGAGGATTATTACACTCAAGTATCTTTAATACTCCAAAGAAGACCTAAGACAGAAATATTGACCTTTCTGCTGCCAATCCAGTCAAGAGAGAAGCAAGCCCTAAACAAAACAAGTGTGTTGCTCAAAGTTCATTTTAAAGCAGAGGGCTGAAAATAATTTTCCAATTGCCAGTAATAAAGCAGACTTCATATGAGTTCTCTGGAAACATGTCTTTGGGCTGCATCAGCAGCAGCTCTCATTTTGCACACCACAGCCTGGCAAATGAGCAGCAAATATCAGGAGCTACACTTCTGTGAATTCCTAGGAAAGGTGCAGGTGGAGCCACATTGTGCTTGGAGACATCACTCCAAAGCTTGAAATGGCTCCTGCCAGAGCACAGAGCCGGGCATGAATGGATCTGTCACTGTGGGAACAGCCGTGCACTCCTAACGTCAGACATCCTGCCAAAGCAAAGCCAAGAGGGACAGCAAACACGCTCTTTTCTTGTCTGATGTTTGCCCAGTTGAAAATGCACAGCTCTCAGCCACTCCACAGATTTCCTCACACACTCGGCCCGGTATAAACCAGGCTGCTCTTCAGTCTCTTACACAGAACCCAGCAATGTACAAACAGTCAACTCCAGAGCGTCACACACTGACCTGTGAGTCATCATTTCTCCACTGTTTTCAGCTGTACATCGATGCCACAGGAACAGGACTGCTTCCCTCCTGCACTGCTTATAACCCAGACTAACTCTGCTCAGATCAGCAGCATTGCACCTGGATATCCTTTGTCCCTCAGCATGACAATTGGGAGCCTGAAAGCATGGGTTTCTGCATTAAATTCTTGCAGAACACCATTTCCACCCATCCTGCTGTTTGTGACTCACATTTGCTTCACTATCAAGTGTGGGAGAAGTGCCTGGGCCCTGCCTGTGCTCCTTTGTGGTTCTTCCTGCTGCCCACAGGGTCAATCCATCATCTGCCAAGCATAATGCAGGTACCCACAAAGCCCATCCCCTCCCTGACACAGAGACCACTTCTAGACTGCTGCACACCAACACCATCATCCAAAAATTCACTTTATGACTCGAATGCTCATCCAGAAAAACACACAGTTCATAACAATGACCTCTCTTCTACAGCAGAGCACCAGAAAGAGGACTCAGGAAAGAGCAAACTCAAGCATAAGTGGAGACTGGCTGACACTGAACAATAAAATCCCTACAGTCAATACCCAGTGCAAGGGCAAAAAAGAAGAGTTAGAATTAGAATCCTGTAAAGCTGCCAGCTGATGTTGCTGACAGCTTCAGTTTAAGGACCTCAGATGAGCTCAGTTGGTTAAAGCAGGGCACTAATAATGCCAAGATTGCAGGTTTGATCCCTATATGGGCCAAGAGTTGGAATTGATGATCCTTGTGGGTCCTTTCCAACTCAGAATATTCTGTGATTCTGAATTAGGCAAGTATTGTTCATGCAAAGCAGAGCTATGCAGTGTTTAAAAAAATATTGCTGTCATCATGAATCAATATTCATGGTATTTCTTCACCTGTGTCCTCCTCCCCCTTCCCTATATCTCCACTTGAATGTTTTTTTCACCCCTTCCCTAGAGCACACCAGCTAAATGCCCAGCATGTAATCTATGTTGAAGAGCAAGTAATTTTATTAATTAATCCAGGAAGCTGGATATTGCAATATTTTTCAGGCAATTTCTTTCATTGAAAGCCTGGATGTCAGCTGATTTTCTGCATGTGTGTGGTGCCAGGGGAACACAGTGAAGAGACAAGTCAACTTCATGGGAGGGTGGATGCGTGTTGTCCAGAGCAGGGAGCTTTCAGCAGCCAGATCCAAACCACCGGAATCAAAAGAGACACTCTTTTTTGTTGACTTCAGTGGACTTTGGATCAAATCCATAAGCTTTACTAATTCAGCACTGTTAGAAAACTCAGTTTTGCAGAATCAGAGTGACTGACTCAGAGATGCCCACTCCCACTTTAAATATTTGTCCTACTCTGATAAAAGCATCGTGTCATTTATTTTTCTCTTTTCTTCTTTTTTGAAAATACATTCTGATTATGCCAAAGGGGCAAATGGCCAATTTAACTGACTTGAGCCTTTGATCCCCATGAGTTACTTGTCTCTTCAGCAAAGTTCTCATTTGAAGTGCTTTCAGCACCTGATTTATTAACAGTCGGGTGGAGTTAGGCTGTTTTGCAATTCCTGAGAAGCTGATAATAAATCTGATTCTTGTATCACAGGTGGTGCTGATATTTTTAGCTGGGTTGGAAAAAACGATCATAAACTGAAACAAATGTTTCTATATTGATGCTTCCATCCTGGAGTCCAGAAAGTGACTTGTGTTGTCCGTTCTGGTGGACATTTTGCCTTTCACAGATTTCCTCTCTGAATACCTTAAATTCAACCTTTTAAATGACTTCTCTTCATATTATACTCATAAATTTTATTTTAATAAAAATCGGTGCCTAACAGGCATAAACAAAAAATGCCAGAAAACCCACCTTAATTGTTTTTCAAACCTTTTGCACATTTTGTTTAAAACAGATGTTTCCCTGACTTGTCATTGTGATGAAAGGAAACCCAATATCCCCTCTGCTTTCCAGCGGAGAGCTGCAGAAACAAGGAACGACAGAGGAAGAGCAAGAACCATCTTGACTGGGAGGTGATTATTACAGCTAGAAGAGAAAGTGCAAGGACACATGTTGGTGGTGCCAGCTCATGCATTTGAACATTCTTGTTACCTTTTTTCTCACAGTCTAGATTAATTTAAAAGACTGCATCTGTGCGGTTCAATACTCCAGCTGAAACAAAGTCAAATAAACTCCACCCACCTGTTGGGCAACATTCTGCAAATCCAGTATTAATGTCATGTTCCTAATTACATTTCACTTCTCCTGTTACATTTTTGCTCTGATCCTGTCTTCACTGAAAGCAGCTTTCATCTTAAACAGTTTTTCTTAACTTCCCACTTACTCCCCCAAACACCATTCATGATGCACAGCCTTGTCATAGTTCTGATTTTCATGGATAATTTTAATCCCAAGTTTATAGTAAAGTATTAATTGTATGTTTTCTTTCAGTCTGACTCATCCTTGACTGTCTTAAACCATGCTTAGTTTATAAAGCCATCACAAATGGTGTGATACACTTGAACAGGAGCCAAAAGCTTTGTAAAGATCCTTTGCTGCCTGTAACAAAGCAAAATTATATTTATTTTCTTTCAACAAACTGCCATGTTGCCTTTGATATGAAGGCAATGTGAGGCAAAAGAGACAATACACATGATCAACAAATATTCCTCCTTTATCAGAGGGTATTTTCTGCCTGGTCAATGTGAAAACTGGATCCTTTACAGATTGCTGCTCATTCAGCAAACAATACAAGCCAGTGTCTAAAATATGTTAACTGCTAAAAGGATCTTATATGCAAACATCAGGTATTTAGGTCCAACAGGTTGACAGCCTCATAAGTCATTTCAAAGAGGTCTTTTTGGTGTAGGGCATGGTGATTTTCTTCTCCAATACCACTTTCCTATAATTTTGAGAGTAATTATGCCACAGATGGAGGAGCAAGAGGCACAACTGAGAATCATCACTCCTCTTGAGGAAGCAGTCTTTAATTCTAATTTTTCCCATTATTTTCTCCTCTTTTTATACCATACTATACTCAAGGAATCAAGAAAAATAGCTATATAGGTTTTCTTTTCTGAATAAACAGTGTGGCACGGATGTGCTTTTAATGTGAAACACAAGCTTTGCTGTGATCATTTCCTAAGCATGATGTTTGAATGGAAAATAGAGCACTTGGGAAAACCAGTCTGAATTCCCTTCCCCAGATGCAGCCTGCTGATGTAGAATTCAGACTTAAACAGGGAAGGAGACTTTCTCCTGTACTGCAGACATAAATCTTTTCTCAGCACTGCTGGAAAAGGCTCTGCAGCTTACATAGGTGAGACAGCTGTGAGGAAATGAAGAGGGATTTGCTATGGGAGAGCTTGTCCAGTTTTCTGCCTGCAAAAGATAAGAGTTCAAGTTGATGGGCATCCTACTGCACAGATGGCAATGAAACCACTGTGTTCTCCTTCCAGAAACACAGGAAGAGATAGGATCTCACAGTGGATGCTGCTTTATATTTCTTTCTCCTTAGACTTTTTCAGTTTGGTTTGGGGTTTTTTCGTAGACAACTGCATATCCATGGATAGTTGAAGATACTTAAGGCATTTCCTAACACTGAGCTCTTCTCTTCTTAGCACTAAGCTACAGCTAAAGCTCTACTTTCCAGCTTGCAAATCTGAATTTATCTGAGGGTTTGAGAAATCTTAAATCTTATTCTCACTAATCACTAATGGGTTCCAGACTAGGAATGTCAGTCTCACTGATCCAGCAAAAATTTTACCTTACACCAGCGATTTACTCCCCAGCTGTCATCGTCTTGTTACCCAGGAGCTGCATGAATCTATCATGGCTGCTCTCAGAAGTGGGTAATTTGTGCCTCTGTATCAACACCCAGATGCAAAAAAAAAAGAAAAGGCCAAAGTGTTCTCAGTGAGTGAACTGCACTTGCATCTGCAGGTCTCAGACCAACCAGCCTTCCCAGAGCAAGTCAGTGCAGCCCCTGACCTGCTGCAACTGGCACCAAACTTTTATAGCTGCAAGGAACCAAGATTGCAGGCAAAGATTTTTTCAGATAAGCATGTCCTGGCTGGAGTCTGAACATTGTTGTAGGGATGTGACACAGGAGTTACAGTGGCACGGATTTCCTACCCTGGGCTCTTCCATGCAGGGAGAAAGTCTCTGGAGACATTATTCTCCAGAGGTTTGAGGACAGATTTGCACCAAGAGGGCAGAGCCAGCAATCCAGAATGAAAATGTGCACCTCCTTCTGAACCTGCATGCTTGTGTTGATGTAGATGTGGGCCCCAAAATATGTGTGATAGGACTTCCCATGCCCTGCTACCAGCTGGGGACAAGAAAAAAGCCCTGAATGAAATTGCAGCTAAATTCACAAATGCCTAACAGTCCTGTTTTTTTTTCTAGAAGAGTGTTTCAGTTACTTGATTTTCTCTGTTTTGTTAACAGTTGCAAGGAGAAGCAGGAATGTTGGAAGTGTTTGAGAGCTGATATGATAGAATGCCACAGCCTTTCAGTGTCTCAGTGGTCGGCTGTGTAAATTAGTAGCTAGACCATTTTACAAATGTATATTATTTACCCAGCAGATGCTGTTACGGTCTCTTGTGTAAATTCGTAATTAGACTATGTACTGCTTTGTGAAAATCCTTTAATAACAAAGGTGCCACTGGGTGCTGAAATAATTAAATCAACCCATTTGAAACAACACTAGTTCACCACTTTGACTTGGGTGATATAATATTACACATTCCTGTAAAAAAAAAAGCCAGAGAAATTGAGAATGATCAGCTACAAAACATCAGATACAAGGGATAATGTTACCCATTCAGTAGCTTTGGGTTTGGCATGAGTCTAGTGTCACAGTTGAAAAAGTTGCAGCCAACATACCAACAGCACAGACAAAGAACAGATGATCCATCTCCTCTGCCATCTATCATGCACAGCATTGCCAACTCCAGGGCTTTACCAGCACTGACATTTAAAACAAAGTATGTGTCAACCATATTAAATAATATACCAAGCTGTGGGTTATTAAGTGTGGGGTAATTTGACCACAGCAATTAAACTGAGATTAAAGAATGATAAAGGCAATGTTATACGCACTGTTCAGAGGGGTTTTTGGAACATATGGAGTCCTGAATATTTCCAAGTGTGAAAGCCACATCAGATATTGAGGCGCATGTCAGCCCAAATCAACACACTCCTCCTGTGCCCTCCCTCCTCCCCTTCCCCCTTGTGAGATGTTGCTCTCAAATGGCAATAGTTTTCATTCCACATATATTCAACCAATGAAATGTTTTCTGACTTCTGTCTCCAGACTGCAGCCCAAGGACTGTTAGCAAGGCAAGGGTTTAACAGGGTAGCACAATGAAAACACAAGATTTGTCAGGCTGTGCTGTAAGGCAGCAGGGAGTGGGTAATCCATGGACAGCCACTGTGCACACAGGCCACAGACTCACAGACAAACCATTCATTTTCAGACCAATAAGTCTGTGGAATATCTACTCTTTCCTCCTCAAAGGGTTTTCTGACTGAAGTCTAACGGGGAATTTGCACATAACCGTCTTGTCTGCACACAAACAACTGTGTCCAGTCCAGGCAAGACAAATCCATAGAAAACTAAAATTTAAAGGGCACAAGGCAGCTCATCAGCAATCTGTTCTCACTTCACGTCTGCAGGTATTACCCCTTCCAGCAGGGTGGCCAGAGAGAGAAGTAGTGAAGAACTGAGGTCTGCAACTGCCAACAAAGGAGCATTAGAAAATCAGGGTCAGAATTTCCTATGTATGGCCCTATTCCTAGAAGTATTTTACTATTTAAAAGAAAAGACAAACTTAAAATTGAAGGTGAATTCACATTCTCAAATTACACAGGTACCAAACACACTGTGAAACTCTCCTCAGGTGTCTGGGGATCAGACTTGCTCAGCAATTGCAGCAAGTGTGGGTCATCTATAATGCAGCTGGCTTTAACATGCAGAAATAAAAATCCTAATAAAACGATTGAAGCTCATAATCCATTTATAAACAATGTCTCTTCGAATGATCCTGATGGAGAAAGCCACCACGGTGCTCCTCATAAATACCTCAGCCCTCCCTTTTTAATATTTCCAGGTGGCTGCCTTTGGTACATCTTTGAAATTTTCAGGTAAACAACATTTCTCTAGTATTTGCTCACCCTGAACCAGAACAATTCAGGTATGGTAAATGGAGGATTTTGAATACCTATCTGTTTCTTAAAAAGCACCTTTCCCAGGGGGACAAAAAGTATATATATATAAAACACAGCAGAATGGTAAAGAAAATTTAAGAATTAGCTACAGCATTGCAGAAAAATAAGACAATATTCTAGCAAAATATAAATGCAGAGAAATACATACATTGAGATAAGAGAACTTCCATTTAGAAATGTCAGAAGAACACCTAAAATATTGCCAGGACTGAATGAAGCATAAATGAGGGAAAAAAATTAAAATCCCCTGGAAATAATTCCAATATAAACCTGTCTGCAATTGTTAAAACAAAAAGAACACACTCAGACCTGAGAGGATATTGACATCACTAAAATTTCAAACAGCTTATCTCTTATTTGGAGGCCTTTAGACATATTTAAAAAGAGGCAATCCTTGCATGCCTTTCTCTATTTTCTTATCTGTAAGTATATAAGTAGTTTTGTTGCAATAAACAAGCCTGCTCATATTCTCAAAGTTGAATACTTTTCATTTGAACTTTCATTCAAAAGGAAAGGAAAACGGAGAGAAAAAAGAAAACATTATGGCAACATTGAATATTGTTCCATTGCAGCGACCCCAAAGGAAGGGACTGTTAACACAAACCCAGGCTCTTCACTAAAAACGATTTCAAAAAGTTAATAAAATTGTTAAAAAATTATATTTATATATATGACACAAAACGTATGCCTTCTGCATTTCATCTCTCTCATTATTTTAATAATGTCCTTCAATGCTACATTAATATAATTGTTTTTCTTACAATATATATTTAATCTAATTAATTTCATTTGTGTTCTCTTGACCTTGAACACATCCCAGATACTACACGCCACTCTGCTATGCCCAAATGGAATTTCCAACAGCCTACAAATCTGCTTTAAAAGAGAAAATCCTAGTGTGAAGTAAACTGAATTTACCTCTAGTGAAGACAAAATTTATTCTAAGGGAAGAGCAGAGACCAGAACGCAGTGGCCACAAAGACCCAGTCAGTCTGAAGCAGAAAACCAGACAACTTCTTTCTCTTCTGAAAGCTTCCTCTGGGTCCTCACACCCCCAACACTGACAGAATGCATATTTGCAGGTATTAATTTGGCATAGGTTTAAAAGTAAGGAAGAAAGAAAAAAAAAAAAAAAAAAAAGAAAATCCCTTTTTTTTGTGAAAAATAGCGTCAATTGATCAATTATATACAGGAGAGCTATGCAAAAATGCTTTCAGCAAGATGCAGACTGCAAATCTCAGCCAGGCAGCCCCATTAATATGAGTGAAGGTGAGCCATCTGTGCAGGTGAGGCATTGCCCCAGAGTTTCACAGTCAGTATGAGCATCACATCCTCAGCCACGAGGCAAGTGTATCACAGGTGTATTCTAGGGCAAGAGCACTGAAGCAGAGAATAGAATAGCATCACTCTTAAATAAAGCTTTTTGTGGTTACAAAACAATTATAAGAGTTTTCAGAAAACTGCCCTGTTTTATTAAGCAGAAAAAGTCTCCTCCACAATGCTGTGGAACAGCAATTCCTGCAAGTGACTGAAGTATAGCCACAATCTTTTTCCTTTTTTCTTTTATTTTTGGTGGCTTTAATTTGCTTGTTCTTTATGTTCATTGGCAGCCCTGCTAAAATGTATCTTTGCAACCTATTGTCTTTGGTAAGATTATATCAACAGCTCCAGAAGGACCACTTTTTAAAATAAATTCTGCTTTCCCTTATCATTGACAAGAATCACATTTACATATTCTCCTGGTGGAACTGATAGTGCAGCAGATGATTAATGTGCCTCGATCTAGTGATACCTGTGGACTGTTTGATCAATGTCTCGCGAACAAAGTGTCTTTCATTCAGGATGCTCAGAGTCCAGAAACGCCTTGTGATTAATGTAACTAAATGTTTGGGGTCAGTTGAAGCTCCAGTTCTTGTTCCTGATTCAATATCAAACTAAAGACAGGTCACAGGAGAGTGGATTAGTCATGTGAAGAAAAAGTCTGACCGTGCAACTTCAAACCATCTCCTTAAGAAAACCTAAAGGGTTCTACTATTTTTTAGTTACCACTACAGTCATCTGCACTGCAAATTTTATCTCATTATTAAACAGAACAGCCCAACATGGTAAGCCTTTTAACGCCAAGATATTTTCACTATAAAAATAAGTGGGTTTGATTCAGTCCTTGGCATTGAAGTTTGGATTTATTCAGATTTATTTATTACAGTTAGTGAACCATGAAAATCCAAGTCTGAAGTTATTCCCCAAAGAAAGCACTTCATACAGTTGGAAGATAACAAAATGCCTAATGAATACTAGACCTTTTCTTGGTTTTATTTGATTATCTGGGCTAATGCTGACTATTTCTGCTTGATCTTACATCAGCTCTTTGGTGTCTTGTTAAAAATAGATGTGAGGTATAGGAAATACTGCGACCAGCTGAGGAATGACTCTTACTTCCACTTGTATTTACTCTTTTCCTTGAATGTGAAGGAGGTATAAAAGTCATTCAGTAAGGGGAGATGTCTCCTCTTGCCACCCTGCCAACTCTTTTCCCACCTTTATCTTACTTCAAACACATGCCTGACCAGGAGGAAAGAGCTCAGATGCACACTCTCAGCTAGCTCCCTACATGGTAAACTTGGTTGTCTTAGACTGTCTCTATAGACATAGAAAGTCCTTGAAACTAAGTGGAGATAAATCCAGGCCAAAAAAACGGCATGCTGGGAACAGATAAAGACATCTTGTAGGATAAAGGCTTCTTGTAGGATGTACAGAAGTTAGAGCTGGAATGGCTACTGGTTCCAGGAGAATAAAGGTGATGTGTAATTCCCCTAGTCCCACGAGCTGCTGCACTGCACCTTCCTGTCCTCAGCTCAGCACTGGCTTCACAAACACCACAGAAACAATGCCTTGTCAACATACAGGACATGTCCTGAGCTTTATCCAGACCCACTAATGCAGAAACCTCCTTCTATGCCATGTTGCCTCTTATGCTATTGTGTTGCCTCTCTTGTAGCCAGGCTTCACAAGGCCAAGTGGCATCATCTTATATGCCTCATCTGCCAAAAAGAAAGAGGTAGTGAGATCCACCTGAAAACTGCCAGTTTCCAAGGTAGTTAATCTTATAGTGCACAATGATCTCAAGAGTAAGGCGGTAAAAGAGCAGGTAAGAAAATATATTACTGATGAATTTTCACTGTTCTCATTATGTCCCCAGAACTGACTAAGGCACTATTAAAAGTATAGTCAGGACCCTAAATTCCTGTGTTTCAAATGAGCATCTCTGGCAGCAAAGCCCAGTTTGTGCCTTGTTGAACTTCCCAGCTGATGAGGGCTCCAGGGACTGACTCCTCTGATCACCTGATACCTGCACACTTTGCATGAGGGAAGATGACAAACCTGATATCAAGTTTACACTCATGAAATATAATCAGCTTCAGCAGCTTAATTTCTTACTCTCCTTATGACAAACAGAGGTTTCTTGGTGATGTCTTTAACTGCAGTGGTGCAGAGGACATCCACTACCCTATTTCTAGTACTTACCTTAAACACAGCTCAATTCTGTGCTTTGCAACTGCACTGTGGCCTTACAGCATCAAAACCAAGGAGAGCTTTCAACTTTAGGAAACTATGAGAGTCTCTGAGATTGTATTTATTATTCAAGAAAAACTCAAGACTAATAAACATATCGTAAATACTAATATAGCTGCAAAAGTTAATTAATGAAAAATAACTATTATGAAAATTGTTATCAATAATTTTAGGAATAACGTATATGCATAGTGAATGAATTTTGCCCAGGGGTAATAGCTTGCATCTTGGCCTGATTTAGTATGGAGAAACTGCATCATAATGAAAGGCAGAATTATCACATAGTATAACTGCTAGCTTTATCACTGCTTGGTAGGACCCTAAAACTGTCATCAAAATGTTAAAATTACACTCACTTAAATGATCTCTATAATACAAAACAATGTGCATGTGGATTTATTGCCCTCACAATAATGTGAACAACTTCACCATCACTGATTTCTAAAATGCTAATTATTCTGCTATGAAGATATACATCAAAATAAAACAAGATGGCACTTTTTAAAGAGGTTAGGCTTGAGGCAGGAACTTTACCTAATATGCTCTCTTGATTTTAAATATGGGTGAAATTATTTGTCATTTGAAAGGTTTGGGGTTTCCTATTTAATTTCTTGGGTAATTTTGTAGGTGGCATTTGCTTAGGCTACTGAAACATAAAGGATTTTTCATTTTTTGAGAAATATATTTGATTGTGTTTTTTTCAGTGCCAGAATAAAAAGTTAAAGGTGATTTCCTTGTTTTGGGAAAAAGTTCAAGTTATAAAGTGCAATCAATCCCTGAGAAATGACCTAAACATCTATGTCTCTTAAGGGACTAATTCTATCTGCACATATCCAAACCAATGGAATAATAAAATGAGGTTACTTTATAACAGAATAAATGCATTGGGAAAATAAGTGGATGTTATTTACACACTCTTATATTTAAATTTTGTGTAGACAATATATACTCAGTACAAACCATTACATCTTTAGCAAGGTTTTGCTGCTATGTTAAAGGTTTTATTGCACCTCACCAGTAAACCTGGTTCTCATCATCAAGTACCATGTAATTGCAAATGAGTCTTATTAATGCACAATATAGCAATGTTTTAAATTATATGGGCTCATAATGGATTACACAAAACACGAACAGTGTTGTTCATCAAAACCTTAACTTCACACCTACCAACATTATTTAATTAAAACTATTTGTTAGAAGGAATAGGTTTAATCTAGCTTTATCTCTAGAGAGACTTCAATGTAGCCTTTGAGGTCCTGATTCTGCTAGGATGCTTCCACCCTTTCAGACTTCATTTCAAGGTCTTAGATTTTAAGATTTTTACATTCACAATCCTGCAAACACAAACATTTGTAGATATGAAGGCCTGATCAGAAACCCTCGCTCATCCACTAAGTGTCTTCCTCAATCTTATGAATTAACAAATTTATTTAAGTAACTCTGCAATGTTGAGGAACGTATAATGAGATATATAGATATAGATATAGATATAGATGATATAGATATAGATATAATGCTGGGAAACCAGGGGAGGAGGCACAAGTGTGTGTGTAGTCTTCTTGTTCAGTAGCAACAAAATAATAATAAAATTAAAATAACAGTCAACAGTGGCATTCGAACAGTACCAAATTCACTAAATTCCTGGAGGAAAAGTCAATCTGATAGAATATTACTATTTATTGGTTGTTATGATTATAGCTTTGAGGAACCTTTAGGATGCCTGTACAAAGTTCTCTAGTTTTTCCATGAACTTCAAAGGATTTTCACCTCTCTGTCTTATTTTCATAGGACAAGAGTTATTGTGAATCCATGAATAGGTTATAAACTACTCCATCCTAGGCCAAGTAGGATTTACTTAATATTCTCTAACAGGACATATTTCAGTTCAAAAATTAACTCGATTTTGTTGCAATTCATTAGAAATGCCATCCTTTTTCACAAAATGCTCAATTCTATAAAATCCAACTACATTTCTCTTTAAAAAAAAGGCATCTCTGCTGTATTCATCTCAGGCAAATTAGTTTCTTCAAAAGCACGTGAGCTTATTGGGAGGAACACTTGGAAATGATTGCTAAAGAGGAAGGTTGCACGGGGTACATCTTCTAAGACATTGAAGAATGGAAGCAAATGGGAGAGAATGAACAAATTAATGATTAAGGAAGAATTTATTTTTTTTTAAACTTACTCTGGAAGCTCTGTCCGTCTTGGCCTCCCAGGTTCAAGCAATCTTTCACTGTCAACGTATGCCACGAGATTGATTCAATTAAGATTAGCGGCACTAGAGAAAAAAAAGTGGCATGGTTTACTCTTGATTAGGATTGTCTTTCCTCCCATCTCACAGTGGCTGTGACCCCTACAACCAAGGCAGTTGAAATATATTAGATGACGTAAATCATTTGTCCAGTATGAATAAGCACAAGAGGAAACAAGCTTAATCACCACTTGTATATTAGATGCTTTTACATCTTTGCAAGGATTCTCTTTTCCATTTCACATATTGAATTTAATTGACTTACGATTAACTCTTACTCATATCTAAAATAGGGGCAATGGTGTAGAGCCGGAAAAAAAAGGGCAGGGTACTGAATACAGTTTACTGCATGAAGTAGTGTAATTCTCAATATAATTACCTTTGAAGGTGGATTAGTTTCTATCCCTCTTGCATCTGAAGTGCTTTAAGTGTATATAAAGGACACTTAGTTCCCATATCACACATTAGCAGCTAGATTACATTTGAAAATTAGCTGGAGACTCAGGATGTTCATCTCCCTGCTGTCACTAGCATGGCCTACATTTTCTGCTGGTACAAATGGGATAAACTGTCTTGAAAACGATAGAACCAGACATATTTACAGTAGATGAGAATTTGACTGAAAGCTTGGGTTGTTTTTTTTTTCCTTACATCAGAATGAAGAAGGAAGTTAATTCCCATATTATCCATTCTAGAGAAAATTGTCATGGCCTTTTTTTCTATTTTCCACAGTCTCCTAGGACATAGAAAGATGAAATAACTTAAATCAGACAGATATCCTAGGCTTCATGGTAACACAGATAATAATAGGTAAAGGAGCACCATTTGCTACTGTAGTTATGTTTCTGTCATTGTATTAAAAGGTTTTATTCAGTTCAACAAAATAGACCATAAATCTAGTGCACAGTGTAAATACATGTGTTGCCTTTGTGTTTCTGGAGCTACCTATAAATTAAAGGTTAACTAATACACTATTTTAATTACAAACAGACTGAAAGAACAAAATCTCATCTTTAAGTGTTATAACACAACTGTTGATCAATGTTAACCAATAGCAGCTTTTAGGAACATCATCTTGGCCAGCCAGGGGCTGGTACTGACACAGGGATGAAGTTTCTTCTGACTTATGCCAAGATTTCAATCATGGCACAAAGATGCAAAAGGTATTTATTAGCACTCACAGGGTTTGATAGAAATATACATAAATCACAGATATTTTTTTCCTGAGATACATGAGGTGGCATCCTTGTCTGGATCCACGTCAAATAATACTGGTCAAGGGTTGCTAGGTAAAGGACACCAACAGAGCCTTTTATCTTTGCCCCAAATTCATATTCCAAACCAGTCTCGGCACTGAGTGTAATGAAATCAGAAGTCTCAGTTCAGTCCCTAGTGGCATTAGTTCACATTATAAAATCATTACACATCATTTGACAATGTTGTGCACTGTTAGCATAGAGAAGAACTTGTTCTGTGTCTCTGGGGGAGACGGTCCCCACAGAAAAGATCAGGTTTGTGTGTGATGAGGAGGTGCAGGGGGGAGTGCAGCTGGCTGGTTGATAATGAGCACTTTGATGTTTAGCGTTTTTACTCCCTTAACACTCATCAAGACCAATATTTGTCAGAATACAAAGAGGGGAAAAAAGTCAAATTGTTGTTTTCTAAAAGGGCAACTGAGTAACATTTACCTAGTACAAGTTTAAAGAGAAATTCAGATGTTGGAAAATGCACAGAATGTATTAAAACAGCTTTGTCTGTTGCTATTCAAAACATCTTTGACTATTGCTAGGCTGGAACGTCAATGTAAAAACATTGATGTTTTCCTATTTCCTTTCTTTTTTCCCCTTTTAAAGGCAGATTTACAGCATAACATCTGATCTCATACACTTGTCACCATGATACTCTCCAAAGGCCCTGCAGACAATGGATCCTTCCAAGTCAAGCAAAAGAGTGAGTGTTTGCAGTCTAGGTGTCTAACTCTGCATCTGGGGGGATTGGAAAACTCAGGCAGAGCCTGGCTCAGCTCACAGACTCCCCAGCACACAGTGGGCTGTTTACTGCCTGGTTTCACAGCTTGTAGCAGCACATCTTTAATTACTGGGAAAGAATCATATCTTTAACTGTAGTTGAAAAAATAAGTCTCTTTTTAGGCCATGTAACAGGCTCTTTCTCAAGTGGGTTGAGCCACAATTGTAATTGGAATATTAAGAAGCAAGGACAAATAACTAAGAAGTCAATTAGCTCTGCAGTTTTAGTTAAATGCTACATTGGCTTTTCAGTCATGGAAAAATCACCATTCCCAAGAGCACGGGTGAAATTATCTGGACAGCTGCTGGAAAACCCAGTCCCCAGGGATCACCTAGGGCTCTGTAACTGCAAAGGCTAAGGATGGTAGAGTAAGGTAAAGCTGGCTGGAAGCCATAAATTGGCTACAGCATGAGAACCTCCCCGTGTTGGTCCTACGACCACTTGATGCAAGTCAAGAGTAGAGAGCTGTCCTGTCTGAGCTGCATATTCCTGCCCTGTGCCTCCCTGCTCCTCCAGTGGGATGAAGCAGATCAGGGGAAGCTGGACAGGAGCCAGGGCCAGCACCATACTGGGGAGACAGGAAGAACACAGGAGCCCTGCTTACAGAAGTCCAACCACAGCAGAACCAGTGACTAATAAGCATGAACTGCACAATCTTGGCTCTGGCCTACCTTAAACATTGCAGCAATTGAAGTGATTTACAGTAGACTGAAAAGCCTGTCATGTCCCTTGATAGAAAATTTAGGGTTGAAAACATCTGGGTCTGATTAGCAGCCATCAGCCTAGGGCCCACAAAAGCCATGGCTCAGGCCTAGAACACCATTAACATCTGGATTTGGAGGCAATTTCACTAAGCAAGTTGCATTTCCTTCTGTGTCAGCCAGTTCTCGACTTCTTTGATTTGCGTTTCTGCCTCATTTTCATAATTTGTCTGAAATTAATATAACACGGTTTGTTTCTATTTGTAAGACTAATGTTCTGCTACAGTCTCAGTACCCAGACTGCTTTAAATAGAGCAACCTTGCTCATGCTTACCCTAATACAATAAAATCAGGAGACCTGACAATACTAAACACCCTTTAGGCAACTGTAAGCAAGTTTATCTACTGTTCACCCCAGTGTAAATATTTTCAATACAAAATTAGGGAATAAATGACTGTTCCAATTGTTCAGAGTCCTTTCTGCTTTAAATTGCTTCTCCAGCAGCTGTAGTCTGGGGGTGGAAGGGACGCCGGGTCTTGGAGATATCTGGCTTCATTCACCATTCACTCTTAAATGGTGTAACAGTTTTATGGCCTTTCCTTAATGATCACCCATTGTGTAATGGATTGCCAATCAAGGATCACTTAATGACAAAACAGAATAATTTAACCCCTATTCAAATGACAATGCCCAGAATTGCCCACGTAAATGTCTTTACACAACAGCAAGTTTTTCAGCTGAACGAGGTAAATAACATTAACAAGCTATTATCCTCTAGCTCTTCCTCCCCAGTTACAAAAGATCGACCTTTGAACTTTGAACTTTTTCTTTGACTGATCGCCACCATTATAACATTGGTGTTAGTCGTTTAAAACTGCAGGTGTAGCCACTTACAATGCCTAATAAAACGTGTAGGCTTCAAGGGAGGGGAACCCGGGGGCTCACAGGAACAAAACCGGCAGAATTGGCAAGGGCATTTCTAAAGAATTAATGTCCCGTGACTGTCCCGCAGCAAGGAGCAGCCTGGAACAGCGGTGGCTTTGCTGCCGTGCCCCATGTCCTGGCAGTGGCCGGAGCCGGGCATCGCTGGCATTGGGGCGATGCCTCTCACTGACCAGCTCCTTCTAAGAACACTTTGGGAAATGTCACTTGGGTTGCTAAATCACACAGATGGTCTTTAAAAAATAGTTATCACCGCACTGCTGAATACACCACCGAGGGACAAGTGTGTAGTGCACACTGTCAGCTTCCCAGTCAGGGAAATTTGGCGGTATCACTTTTTTTAGGTGACTGATCACAAACTTATAAAAATATGAAACATCATGAGCGTGATGTTAAGAAACAGGGCAAGAGGGCTATAAACACCGGCTCTTTCAGTGGAATAGACTTAGGAAGGGAGAGGATTTTCAAATTGGATACAACTCCTAAGAATCTACGACAGGCCAGTGAACATCCTAGGAGCTCTACAGAAACTAAAATTAGTGAATACCTTGCTTACTTTAAACCACAGCCTGAGGTTTAGTGAATTGACACAGTATAGTCGACACCTGCACTGCACCTCATTCCCTGTCTTTGCCTTGAAAGTGAATGAAAACAACTTGCAGAGCAAAACATACACGACACAGAGTTCCAGGACAGCAAGGCAAGCACCTTACTCCTTTCATGTGATCTTTACACATTTTTAAAAAACTGAAACGGATTGAAGGTGGGTGCAAAAATAAGTAGATGTTCAATGTTTTTCACCAAAAGTGAGTTTAAAAGGCAAACCAGTACAACACAACCACTTACTGGAACCAGATTTTAAATTTGTACAGTGTTTATAAGACTTGCCTTACCAGAACAGGCTCAATATATTTTGATTTATTTAGACAGTCTGAAATAAGCAACCTATGTTCCAGATAAGTTTCAACATTATGATCAATTCTGTGAGAAAAATATGCACAATGCATTTGTCTAGTAACAAATTTAAAGATATTTGAACATGGTTGTGGATATACTGCAATTGAAGAAATAAGGAACTTGATCAAATAACGTGTTCACTTTGAATCATTTATGCAGTTCAATTTAAATAATTGGAATACTAACTTTATTAATGTTTTGAGTTGAAAATAATATCAAGTTATGGAATAGTATTTTAGATAATTAATATGTAGCAGAAGCTAATCTAATATAAGAAAAAAAGAGGAAAATAAATCAGATGTTAGGAATGACCACTTAATTGCCACTAAAATCTGGGGGAATTTAGGAATTCTAAATGTATACTGTTTAAATTTTTTCCCCATTTTTGTACTGATGCCTCACAAAACCAGGCTGAACCCATCAGAAAAGGCTTACAGATCTGCTCTCTTGAGTAGCTTCTATAGTGACATGTATATAAATATTACAAAAAAAGCCCCAAACAAACCAAAAAAAACCTCAACCAACAAAACAAGACTTCATACCTAATAACCAACCAGATAAGTCCTAAAGGCCTGGTCATATAGCCTTATGCCAAAGAATTAGAGATGGAGTTCCTGTTTTGGTACACAAATACTCAGAAATTCAAATTAAACCATCTCTCTATAATACCAGAAGGGATGGCTCACAGATCCAAACGGGGGCCAGCAGACCTGCCCAATTCACTCACTGTTTTATACATAGAACAAGTCAGGAGTGTCCAAAAGTCTTCAGATCCTCAGCGGGTTTGCTGAGTGAAATGGTCTTTATCATGAAAGAAGACAAAAAATCCACTTCCATTGTAAACACATTTCTAGCAAGTTCAGTAGAGATGAAAAAGGAAGGAGGAAAGATACATTATTTTTGTTCTGAAGAGAATCTGGATGTTCCCTGTCTCTGTTCTTGCTCTGCAAGGAGAAAATATTGCAGCATTAGAGCTACCAGGACAGCTGGGCTTTCACCCAGAATCCCCCAGCTGTGCTCCACTTAGCAAAACTGGACCTAACTAGTATATCACATACCTTGATGAAGGGAATGGGAACAAAAGCTGCAACACAATTCCAGTGTTGGCTGATTCAAGACCAGATTCCAGCCATTTCTGGCATCCACCTCCAGCAAGGAATGGAATCCCACTGCCACTGTTTTCTTCCCAATTTTCATTAACATTCTTGTGTTTAACATAAAACACACCCACACATTGTACCAGAAATAATTACATGCCACAAAGGAAAGGTTAGGGATGCTCCAAATAATTGCCTACAGTGTCCCTGACATCACCAGCAAAGGGCTGAGGGAGAACAAAGGAAGTTTATAAAGAAATCCACATATATTCTAGAGGCTGACATCACTTCAGTTTTGGAATAGATATGTTGGACACACCAATATATACAGGTTGTACACTGAAGTACTTTCTTTGAGGCCAAAGAATCAAACGAGAAGTTTAGGGAAACACTAACTGTTCAAAAATCACTGAAAGCCCCCAACTTTGCTATGAGATGGGCACAACCCACACTTCCAGTAGGGCTCTCTCTGCTTCCCCAGAACCCCTGTTACAGGTTACTTGAACTGCCTGGTGTCAGCCACCGCCCCTGACCCGTGTGATGCTCCAGCTTGGCAGGGGTGAAGGCACACACATATCGCCGCACAGGGATCTGACACGCTCTTATCTCAGGCCTTTTGCTGTTGACATTTGTCACCGCTTCAAAACTTATTACAGCCCCCATCTCCGCTTAAATTTACAGATACGTTTTAATTAATGGGGGAAAATGTGTTTATCTCCTCCGAGCAGAGCCTGGCTTCCAAGCGTTTGTTATCTCCGGTGTGAAATTTAGGCTGACAAGAATCGGCGCTTCCCACGCCGCAGCCCCGCGCCGGCGGCCGGGAGATAGGCCGGGAGCGAGGCAAGGAGATGGGCCGGGAGATGGGCCGGGAGCGAGGCCAGGAGATGGGCAGGGAACGGGGCCGGGAGCAGGGCCGGGAGATGGCCCAGGAGCGGCTGTGGGAGCAGGGCCGGGAGCGGGGCCGGGAGCGGGGCCGGGAGCGGGGCCGGGAGCGCCTTTGGGAGCAGGGCCGGGAGCGCCTTTGGGAGCAGGGCCGGCAGATGGCCCGGGAGCGGCTGTGGGAGCAGGGCCGGGAGCTGGGCCGGGAGCGAGGCCGGGAGCTGGGCTGGGAGCTGGGCCGGGAGCGCCTTTGGGAGCGCGGCCGGGAGCGGCTGTGGGAGCAGGGCCGGGAGCTGGGCCGGGAGCGGGTGCCCACTCCAGCCCTGCTCACACAAGTGTGCCGAGCACATCTGTCTGCTCTCCGGCAGCTGGGGCCGTGTGACCAATTCAGCGTCAGAGAGGGAAATTAGCGCTAAAGAGTTTAATTGCGAGTAAACAATACCGCCTTACGGAGCGGTAAACACAGCAGTAGGGACTGAAGGGCCGAGCATTCAGTCACAGATGTGGCCGCTTCGGTGCTCTCACTAACGATGTCCCTGGCGGTCTGTGCCGTCCGGCCGGGTTTTGGGCGCTGTCGGTCATTTACAGCCGCCTCCCGTCGCTCCTGCCCCGCACCCGGCCCCGC
The DNA here is from genome assembly GCA_013398615.1 of Brachypodius melanocephalos. Taxonomy (NCBI): domain Eukaryota; kingdom Metazoa; phylum Chordata; class Aves; order Passeriformes; family Pycnonotidae; genus Brachypodius; species Brachypodius melanocephalos. The sequence goes on along the minus strand of VZSR01000393.1, from coordinate 8,767,325 downwards.
TGCCCCAGGCCAGTGATGCTGCTGGGGGAACGGGACACTGCCCACCGCCCTCCTCACACACCTAAACAGGGCGGAACAACGTGAGCAGACAGCATCAAGAGCGTGCTAGACACCTCTAGTATTTTTCTTAAATAATAGCGTGATTCTTTCTTTAAAATGGCCAGCTGACTAAGTATGTGTGTCACACCCTCAAAAACACACAGGCCCGGGAAGCCTGGATACAGATGGTTTGGGAACAAGGAGTTGGTAGACATGAATAACTAGCCAGATTTTGAGTGCCCTTGAACAAAGTGTTTCAGCTTATTGGAGGTAAATCTGAAGAGCTGGAGCAGTTTCTGCCATGGCCACTGTGCCTTAGTTTCCATCTTCACGAAACAGGAAGAGTTCCGAGGCTCTGAGAGACTGGGGGGATTATCTGCAGATCCTGTGAAATGGTAAAACACACCAGCTGAATAAAGTTTATGAGGGAAGATACCGAATTCTTGTTCATCATTTTGTTTCTTTCTTTTCCCTTCACTCCCATTCTCATTGCTTATTGATTTTTGTTTCCAGCTGACATACGAGCGACAGCCTAACATTAAGACAACAGCAACTGAAGCATCAGGAAAGTCAACATCAGTATATACCATTTAAGAAATCTGCTGTTTGATGATGCACATTTACCACTCCAAGAAGTGCCTTAGGGAAATACAACCACTTCTGAAGGGGGACCAATACTAGGTGGGTGGGCTTCAAAAAAGCACTGCTCTGCATGATGTCCAGTAGGAGAATCCCTTTCAAAAACAGTGAGATGGATGAGCTGTCATCAACCCACTTCATTCCCTGCTTTGCAGGACAGTCATAAAATGAGCAAAGGACAGTTGTGGTTTGTTCAACACACGATAAAAATGCACAAAAGGTGATTGACGTGAAGAAACTGCAAGCATGGTAAATTAACATATGCTCCTGGAAGCACTGATCTACTAGAATAACTCAGGCGTGTGTATCCTCTAGCTGCTGAAAGACTAACCACCACTTTAAAACTATTGAAATCCCTTTATATTGTGAGTATAAGCTCTTAATTAATTTGCCATATTACATGTATCAACAGCTAGACAGAAATGGAGCTTAACAGCAATTTATCTTCAATCCTGTTTTGAAGCCAACACAAATATTTCTACATTTCACCCTGCTTTTGACTCACTATGTAAGTAGAAGCAAAAGGGCCCAAACCACTGCTGACATTAATGTCATAAAAGGTGTAACCTGGCTTAAATCAGTGCCATTGGCTCTTCTTGTGCCAGCAATGAACTGGGATCTCTGCCTTCACTCGAGACACTGCAATTAAGAGAATTTGATGTAAGAATAATTATGAATGAACTCACAAGACTCTCACCCTTTCACGGAGTGTCACAGGCAACAGGTTTGCATGGTCCCAAGGCTGCCTTTCGATTGCTAGGCAGAGACATTCTCCCTTACCTGTTACAGAAAATCAGCTGTGCTCGCCCACCCAACACACGTGCAGTGCACAAACCCTGTACAGAGGTGTCCACTGAAGTGCTCCCACTTCAGAACCCACAGTGGAACAGCAGCTCCTTCCAATAACACTATCCATTGGGAGAGCACATTTCCGGCTGGGCTTCTCCATGCATAGGACACACTCATTAAAGCTATTAGAGGTGCCATGGAGCAGAAAAGATTAAAAACAAGACAAAACCAAGAACTAACTGCAATACCACCACCTTCACATACACACACACACACAAAAGACCCCAAAGTAAAAGTAAAAACAAAAACAAACAAAAAAAAAAACAACACAACAAAAAACCAAAAACAAAAACAAAAAAACAAAACAAAACAAAACAAAAAAAAAAAAAAAAACCATAAAAAGAGGAATGTGGTCAGGAATTAAAAATTCCGCTGCTTGTTCTGTCCAGGCTTTTCTTTTGAGATTTTCACCAAGAACATTACCGGGGTTTTGTGCTGATGAACAGGCACCACACACTTTGACTTGCCATTGCATTAGCATTATACCACCAGGGCTTCTAGCCTAGACTTGACTTGAGCAAGTAAATGAGGAATTTCCTCTAGCTTTTGCCATTCAGCTCCATACAAATATTTGGCAACTCCAAAATTCAGATGCTCAAACCTGAGGAATGATTACAGAAGGGCAGCCCTCTTCAACAGACTCAAGTGAAAGGAGGGACAACCTTGCTGAGACAGTTGGTCCATACTTATATTCTCCGGTTTATTCAGTCTTCCTCTGATTATTCCATTAGCTCTTCACTTTTTTAATGAGTGTAATCCCACAACTCCCCAAGCATGCACACTACACAGCCTGTCCCTAGAAATTAAGTCCCCCTGCCTTTCATAAAGCTCCCTCACAGACTGCTCCACGCTGTACACACATATCCATGTAACTAGCACAATTTGCCAATTTGCCAAAGGGTAAAAAACTCTAAGCTCCCTTTATTTGTCTTGCTGCTGAGTGATCTCAGCCCCAGTGACTAAGAGTCAAGCAGCGAGCTGTGAGGAGATGCCATGCTGCAGCTATACTCACCTCAGCTACAAGCAGCAGAGCTGCCATCTTGCTAATCAGCTTTAATTTAGCTGTCTCACAGCTTCATAAGTAAATAAAGACTTACTTAGTGTCAGAAATATCAGTATTTAACCGCAGAGTTTAAAAAGTATGGTAATTAAAAGAGTGCCACAAGTCACAGCTCTGTGCAATCCTAACAGATTGTAGGGTTTGCCTTTTTGAACCTCTCAGCACGTTTAGAAACTCGAGTAAAACAACAAAAGGTGTTAATAGCTTTAAGGGGAGCGTCATGCTGATAGATGGCCCATTATGGTTACCCACTCACAGAGAAATGGCAAATAGGTTTGATCAATTCGATTTTAATGCAAAGTGGAACTTGAAAAAACCAGCAATGAGCAAAGAGAAGACCTTTTGTTGCTAATGTGTCTGAAAAAAAGGACTTAATTGAGGTCATAATAATATTATCAGTTATTCACCATCAATAATTCAGCCTTATTTATTACTACATGGTAAAGTTCTGTCAAACAGGAACGGTTCAGGCTTTGTTATACATGTTAACATGAAGCTAGCTGTTGGGTGATTGGTATATATTTCACCAGCTGCTCAAAACTGCGGGATAGCAAGAACTAATGATATTCTTTCTTGGTCCTTGCATTACACAGTAGTTAATTTGCTGCATGCAGAAATATACGTTACAAATATAATAGTCCCACATAAAGTATGCATAATAAAAAAAGCATTATATCTGAAACAGTGACTGACTAATCTTGCCTGAGCTATCTGTCATATGGAAAACAATTTCAATTCCTGCATGATTTAGTACTCCTACAGCAGGAGAAACATAAATTCTGCCTTTTCACACAGTTCTAGTCACCTGTGATTAGTTATCTTTAAAAAATCTAAACGAACGCATAATTGTACAATTATAGATGCAAACTCCAGTGTTAAAATTTAAAATGTATTAGTCTCGTAAAATGGCTCATTAATCTCTGGGTCTTAAAGAACATATTTGTCCGGTAATGAGCCAAATGCAGGAAATATGTGTGTGATGGTGGATGGGGGAATTTTACCTCGTAAGTTTGTTTGGGTTTGGGGGTTTTGTTGTTGTGGGGGTTTTTTTGTTGTTTGGTTGTTGTTTTTTTTTTTTAACCTTAGAATAATTTAATTCCTACAAAATCTCTTTACTAACCACAAGGAAGTTGTCAGTGACAAAGTCAGTTGTAGTTCTCTGGTCATTAACTATGTAAATAAGCTGTTTTGAAGAGGTTAGGGTTTTTCCTCATACACGATATTCATGGATTTATAACAGCTATATAATTACCGACTGGAACTGCAACCAGAAAGCTTGGGCAGGAATATTGATCTCTCCGTGTCTGCTAATGACCGCTTCTCCTCTGCGGTGATGGAAGGAAGCCTTCTATTAGATTTTTACCACCTTCCTCGAGGAAGAAGAGAGAAAAAAAAAGAAAAAAAAAAAAAAAAAAAAGGGGAAAGAAAGATCATAGTGGCACCTGTGCAAAACAAAGTGTATCGCACCTAGAGGCTGTCAGGCAGCGCTCGGTGCGGCGGTCCGGGAGCGCAGAGCCAGGGGCGGGGAGCGCCGGGGGTGATGGATGCGGATCCATCCCCGAGCGGGGGGAGCCGCGGCCCCTCCGGGAGATAATCCACTTGGCAGAGGCGAGATGGCTCCTTGAAGGAGCTAAAGTCGACTGACACAATGGCCTGCGAGGCATTAAAATGTAGGAATTAAAAACTGTTAAATTGCACAGAGGGATTCTTAACCTCAGCCCTTTGGCAACACAGTGATGTTTCTTCCCTTTTCTTCTCCCTCGCCTCTTCTTGAAAGTGATTTGCCTTTTTTTTTTTTTTTTTTTTTTTTGCTTTCCCGAAATGCCTCACTCATCAGACCACACTAATTCCGGATGCCAGTTCCCTCTCCTACACAAACCCTGTTAATGAAGGGAATAAAGCATCTGAAGAGAGTCCCTCGAAAAATAATTATGTCTTCTCCTGGCTGCTGCTGCCCCTCTCCTGCCCTTCTCCTTGCCCTTCTCCCGGCCGTGCTCAAAACAGTTGCCATCACTCCAAAGCACATCTGGATACATAGATCCTTTTGGTCCTGCAAATGTAAGATCTCCAGACAAGCCTTCCTCTGCATCTGGGGCTGTGCCCATTCCCTGCACCATTTGAATGAGAAAGGTGAAGCTCTGTGTTGTTTAAACCGACAAGAAAATGTTCAAAACTATTTTAAACCGGGGACAATTATTGTTTGCCCTGGAGCTTAAATGGATATGGGCTTTTAATATTTTTTCCCCTTTTTTTCTTTTTCATTTTTTTTATCCCCTGAAACACAAATGATCCTCAGGCTCAAAAACTGACATGTGGTTCCTGACAATAATAGGGTATCACTCAGCCACTTTGTAGAGAGCTGCCAAAAGACACGACTCTCCTTCCCTAGCTGATGGCTTGGTTTGGGGTTTTTGTTGTTTTTAAACAGCGTGACATTTTAAAAGTTATTAGAGCATTAATGCTGCTTTTTAATGAATAAAGCTTTATAAAACTACTGATATGGAATTAACATAAGTTTACCTCTGAATGCAAGTCTCTTTTTTTTTCTATTTTACTACCCATTACTTCATTAAATCAACACTGAAAAAGACTAGCCTTGCCAAATTTCTCACTGCACATTCCACTGTTTGCCCATGACAGTATTTGAATGTGCTTATTATTTCTAGTAAAGCCCTTATCATTTTCACTGTGAAATTTAAATCACCCTGATCCAACTCTTCTTAGCTAAAGTCAGCTTTATCAACCACAAGAGATGTGGGATTTTAAAAAGATCTGAGTAAATTCACATTGTTTGGATAAACTCATTCAGGGGGTTCAGCAAATGAAAGCTGAAATAGATATGTATTCCAAGGAGGTTATGGACTGCTCAAAAACAAAGAAGTTAAAGCATAATTTAAAAAAAAAGAAAAAAAAAAGTTAATAGTATCAGTATCTTTTTAATGAGGGCATTCACAGATCAGATTTTAAATTGGTATTTCTGTGCTTCCACAATAATTCAAGTGAAAAGCAAGGGAAAAAAAAGGAAAGAAAAGAAAAGAAATTTAAACTGTTTACACATTTTTTTTTTTCTACAATCCACTCTGCTATGTTATCTGGTCAGTGTTGTGCTATCAAAAAATGTTAAGGGCTGCATTTATGCATTATGCCACAATTTAAGTAACTGTGTATCATGTATATTTAAAACCATCTCTCTGTAGTTTTAATTATCTCAGTCTGCAGGGAAAAAACGCAGCTCCCATGCCTGAGACCGAAATGAAAGTGCTGCACGCTGACAGCTAAGATGTCTGTCCTAGCTTGTTGAGATTTCCTGTAAAATTTGCATTGAAAAGGCAGCTTTAAATATACTTAAAATAAAAAGAGCATTTGCATCTAATTTGCTACACTTGCAGTATTAAAGTTTTATCTGAATAAAGACATGTCAAATGGATTTATATAGTTAAGCTGATAGCTTTTAAAGTCAACACAGTAACATCAGCTAAATTCAACAAAGTAATGGCAGCAGCTAATGGCATTTATTAGTTTATCATCATTTACTTAAAAACCATAACACAGATCATTTTATTTTCACATTAATGTTTGTGATTCTTTGACTCAGTTTGTATTGATTCCACAAATTATGGCAGAAACTGACATTTATCTAACAGAGTTTTCCCAGCTATAAATGTTGGCTTTAGTGGGAAGCAATTGAACACTTGCCACACAATGGTTTGAGCCATGCTAGAAACAACCATCTTCAAATAAACACATTTGGCAACCATTTTAAAATGCGATTGTTGCTTGTCTGATAATGACAGAAGGGTTTTTGTTACTGATAAGGCTCTTATTACAAACCACTGCCTATGTAATCTACAGCTTGATCACACAAAGTGCTAAGCACACTCACCCAACCCAGCAAAGACCTGAAGCATTAAGCTTTGTTTTGAAGATATGCATAATAGCAAGCAAGGCTTTTCACAGTGCTTCTCTTCTGCAGGCCTCAAAGAACTTCACAAAAGAGATCACTGCTGTTTACACAGGAGGAAACTGAGGCTGAGAGAATCCAAATCACACGCAGTGCTGCCGTGGGACTTGATGCTGTCCCAGTTTAGTATTCTGAACACTAGGATTTACTGCTACCTTACCCTCCTGTTGACTTCAGAGTGTCATCACCACTTACCCAGACTTCAACAGAGCTACCTGCCAAAAATAGATGCTTATGATAAAGATTGTTGAGGGGTCCAGAATATTACAGAACAGTTTTTTTACTCCAAAACCACGGTAAAAACCAGGATTTTTAATGCATTATACTCTCAATTCTGCTATAATTGCCTTTTTACCCGTCTTTTTAGCAAAAATTGATGAAGCCTACAAATTCACCATGAAACGTTCAGCAATATTTTATTGCCACCATAAAAACCAGGCACACACACATCTTGGTTTGTAAATATTATGGGTGTGGACACCTACATGTCAACACTCAGTTTTACAACTGCATTTTAAAATTACATCAAAAGTTCCCAATCATGAGATCTACTCTCCTCCCTGGTGACATGTTCTTCAGTGGAAGAAAAAAATCCAGCTGAGCTGGAGATAGGGTTTATTTTCAGAACTATGCACGGAGGTCAACATTCTTGCTAACAGGAGGCCCATGTCTAATTCTCCATGTCATACCCTAAACCTTTAATTCCAAAAAATCACCAACTTCTCTCTTATTCTTTGTTTTGGGGGATTTTTTCGTTTGATGTTGTTTTGGGTGGGCTCTGTTGTTGTTTTGTTTGGATTTTTTGTTTGAGGGGGTTTTTTTGTGTGTTTTGGAATTTTTTTCTGTTGATTTGTTTTTGGTTTTTGGTTTGTTTGGGTTTTTTTTTGTAGCAGATCATATTCTCAAGAAAAGTGACAATCACAAGTCACATTTGGCTAGAATTTGAAATGATCATGCTTCTTTCATGCCATTTATTATAATTCTCCCACGGCAATGGGCTTTGTTCTACTGTGTCCTCACCCTGAACTCTGGCTTCTATTTCAGCACACATTTGTAATTCTCTATCCCTGGGCTGAAGAGCTCAAACCTCTGGCTCACCAGAACAGCCTGAGACAGCTGGAGCAATGGTTTCTTGGGCATATCCATCCTTCTTGAATCACTAGCTCACAGCTGGCCAACTTTCTTATGTGTAAATGCTGGATCGGGCAAGAAGGAGAAAGAAGGAACTAAAAACTGTATTGACTTTCACTGGGAGCCCCAGTCTGACCTCATTCAATTCAACAGGAATTCAGTTCTGATTTAAACAATGCCTGGATCGAATATTTATAAACTTTTATTTAGCTGAAGATTACTTGTGAAAAAAACTACTGCAAAAATTTATTTTGGGGCAAAAAATGAGTAAAAACTTTGCCTATTTTGCTATATACGCTCTCTTCCTTCACCTCAAAGAACACAGTTGTAACCTACTAAAAATGCACATCGTATTTTACAGCTATTTCAGTCATGCTGGACAGAATGACAACCCCAGGAGTTTCCATTATGCCACAGAGACATGAGTCTTCATCAGAGTGTTCTTGGGACTGGAGGGGAGACAGTGCCTCTAGCAGGACACCTCCCGAGGGGAATATTATGGCACAAGTGTTCTGAAACAAAAGCCCAGAACCAGGGAGCTACAGCAATGCAAACAGCATCACGGCTTAAGAAGTAGGGCAGCTTAAAGGAGGAGACAGAGTCCTATTCAAAGTCAGAGAGAAAAAAACAACCTCTTGGTTTCCATCCAAATGCAAATGGAAAGCCAATGTCGCAGCTGAAGAACTGGTTCCTGCCAGCTCCACCTGAGGAACAGGGCATTTTGCACGGTAGTAGTTAGAGCCTCCAGATAGCTTTGAGGTACAGCCCCTAAGCAGTTTAGTTTGACCTGAAAACCACAGGGCATGGGAGAAGTTTCCCATGCCTGGTCACAGACGTGGGCTGCGGGAATTCCTCTGAGCACTGATCCCTCTAAACACAAAGCAGAGCAACCTCACTAGGTTCGGGTCCTTTCAGTAGCACCTCACTATGTCATGGTGAGTTTTCCTTTCTATTTCAATCGTTCCATACTTCAGACAGCTCATTCTTACCTTGTGCTGGCAATGACCAGTCTCCACTTTCATTCTCCCCCACTGAGACCCTTCCTATCCCACACGGGAATGAAACAACAGCACCCCAGCTGGTATCTATATGTCAGATACAGGGCCACATTCTCAACCGATGCAAATTATCCTAACTTCATTTACTCCAGTGGAGTTCTCGGTGTTTTCTATCAGATAAGGATGTGGACTTTAGCATTAATCATGTGCGGAGAAAGAACCCACCATTTCAAGCTTCATTATGAAACAAGTGCTACATTAGCACTGAGCATGGAAAATCTCAGAATTTCCTTTTAATGATCTTGAAGATTATGTGCAGCAGGAAAGAAGAAGTGGAAAATCTGTCATAAATATCATTGAATATTTTTAATAGCTGAAAGCTAGGCTTTCTTTAACACTCTTACCTGAAAAAACCCCAAAAAACTAGAGACTATTCATTAATTAGAAGCAAGGGGATTGGTTTGTCATATATGGTGTCTGTGAGAGAGCACACAATGAAAAGACAAAGTTCTCAGGCCCTGAGAACAGCATAACCTAGGAAAAAAGTAGGTAGGCAAACACAGCTATTTGAAAATATATTATGTGTAAGTATGGAAACAACTGAAAAATCTCAGGATGCACTTATTAAATATTGTCTGTTGTATCCTGTTCTTTTCTCAGCCTCAGCAATCCTTTTAGTACTTACACATCATCTGACAGTGCCAGGGAATACCTGTGATGGGGACTTGCTTTCCAGCACCTCTAGTGATAGCTGCAGACAGGTCACATGAGTGAAGGCTGCAGTGGACTCCCCCCTGCTCCCTGGTCTGGTGTAGTAGGTGCACAGAACACCATCATTCTGGGCAGGCAGCAGAGGCTGCTTCTTGCATTCACTGTTCCTTTAACTTTCTGATGAAAGAAAACATTCCTCAAGTCAACCTTTTCCAGTCCTGGTCTCTGCTCAGGCACTACCCCAGCCTGCCTCAGTTCCTATCCACCTCCCATGCTTGATGTTGGCCCAGGCTTGAAGAAACCCTCTAACACCATCCTGACCTCAGAACAAGAGGCAGAGTCCCAGTTTCTACCAAAGCAGCCGTGGAAATGGAAAATGTTACAGCTTCGTGCACTGTCTCAGCAGGCTCTTATGAGTCTAAGGCATACTGACACAAAATCTTGACAAGTGTCCATGTAATAAGGAATAATGTTTGACTGGAGGACATAAAGAATGAGTCAAGAAGGTTGTAGCTGTGACAGTGTTTCTACAAGGAGATGAACTTACTTCCTTAGATGATGGTGTGAAATAAAAGCATCTTCTCTCTTTCACAGGAACTGGAATTCTATTAATTACATGTTATTTGCTAAAAAGGAAGAAACAAAAAATGTCATTGAATCAATGTTCAATCTTCTATGAGAAAGATCTAAGCCAGCATGTAGTGCTACATTTCACCGAAATTTTTAACAGAATGAATACCCCAGAAGACTTCACTTGAAGAAAGGAACTGTCAAGTACTACAGGCTTTATAAAAATTATCAGGTTACTTTGAATGCATTTGGGTGATGGTTACAAGAGTTTTTTTACTTGGCTAAATTTTATCACACTCCCTGATCATGCTGCCAAACATAATTTCATTTGCTCTTGTCCACAAAAATCTTACTGTCTATATTTCCACAAAACTATATCCACCTTGTATCCTTATCCTACAGAAATCTTTGAATGTAGGAAAAAAACCCTTTTATATTTCTTTCTTTCCCTTATGGCCTTTTAATAACAAGTTTAGCCTCTTTTTGGAGTCAAACTTTAGTCACCAAAAAAACACCCAAACCACAACAACAAAACCTTTTCAAGAAAGAAAGGAATGAATATGCAAACTACACAATTACAAATAGACAAATAAGAAGAATAACAATAGAATTTTAATTAAAACATTACCATTTAGTTTATGGACTGATTTAATGCTCCCCTCCTCCAGACTTTCATTTAGAGTTGGAGGGAGCAACAGAAATCCCTTGGTCTCAGTTGCTAAACCAGCAAGACCTTAGACTTGGAGAGGGAGTCAGTTCTACCTGTGCATGGCCTGTGAGCTCCCATGTATGTGTTTACTGAAGAATGGTTCCCACACAGCCATTACATTTCATTTTTTAATACCAAAAACTCAGGTCCTGTTTTACCCCCTTATCAAATAATGTGCCAAGTTGAAAAAACTATCTTCAGTAATCTGCTAATCAGTCTTTCCTACTAAGGTCTATTCTATTGTCTGCATTTGAGATAATGAATATTAAAATTGCACAATTCATCCCACAGGGTGTTTTTCAAATTATGCAGAGCACAATAGAATCCATTTTCTTGCTGTTGAAATTCCGCCTTCTTCAGGGTGGAAACACAGGAGATATGGATGAGTGGAACATAACACTGTGCAGCAAAGAGGGGAGGAGAAACCCATGCCAAATATAGCAGGGCAATCCTTTAATCCTACAGAAAAATGAAAAGGTTCTTGGATCCTTGCAGCCTAATTTGATATCCTCAACCTGTCTGTGTGTGACCCACAGGTGGCCAGACCTGTGCAAAGAGAGCAGGTTGTGTAAGGAGTGACAAGATCAGCATGCAGGTTCCTCAGCCTCACACGTGTACTTTGATTTATGTGCAGGACAGGAAGGGCTATCCTACAGGAAGAGAACAAGCACATACTGACACATGTAGGTCCAGAAGACAATATAGACAATCTAAATTATAGAATACAGCCCCAAAGAGGTGAAAGGAAGCATCAGCCTGGCCAGGTGCTGACCAGGTATCCTAAAATGTCTGTTCTCTGGAAACAAGTGAATAACGCAGGGTTTCACTGTAGTTTGAACAAAACTCTGGAAAGCAATCTCTAAGAGGCAAAACTTCTGGTGGGTTTGTCGAGAGAAAAAGCCCAGACTGAGGGTGTTTTCAAAGGTTTTAAAAACTTTACCTCAAGAAACTCCCAGCTCCAGAATCAAACAAAATCTTTTCCAAAAACCTATCCTGAGCTGCTTGTTCATTTATCATTGGATAGGTAGAATATTTAGCTCACCCTTCCATGCTGTTTTCAGACCAGAAAAGAACCATCTACATTTCTTCCAAAAACCAAAACCAGAAGTTTCTGTGATGGGGCAGGCATAGAGGCTGAGTAAGGCCACACTCTGCAGCTTCAGTGGCAGCTCAGCATCCCCTTCCCTCCCATCCAGAGCGTCTCTGGCCTGGCAAGATCAGACTTTTAAAAATAAATGGAAAAATGCAGTTTATCATGTTAACATCCTTCCTTCTTTAAGATATATATACTGTACAGGTCATAACTTATCCTTTTTAATAAAAAAGAAATAAATTTACCTTTTGAGTGTCATTTCTGACCACTACTGCCCCTTTTCTAAAGCCACAGGGCTTCACAGTAGACAGCCTGATGGAATTTCAGTTCACATCTTAATTTTCCTCCTGATAAAAGAGACAAAAACTTCCTTTCAGTAAAAATAAAATTTAATATGGTCCGCAAATTTGATATATTACAACCTTCGACCTCAGCTTAATTGTTCACAAAGGGCTAACAGTACCACTGGCAAGTAAATGACTTCTACAGAGTGTTGCAACTCTGATAGCTGAAGAGAAGGGGAGCAGCAGTCTGACAGATAATCAAAATTTTTAATGTGAACCATAGTGAGAGAGGTTATTCAGAGCACAGCCAGACTGTAGGAGCCTTCTGCAGCTGCCATAGCAGCTCCTTAGGATGAGAAATGCTTAAACATCATCCTCACTCAACTTGGTTAAGTGTTGCTGCTGTTAGTCACCAACCAATGGAGTCTGACACTTCACAGCAGCAGACAGCAGCAATCTGGGATCTGCACACACAGAAACGTGTGACTTGAATTTCTTTGGGGCCAAGGCTGCCCAGTTCTGTAGGGTCAAGAGCTTTTCTTAGAGTTTGACAAGGAACCAAGGGAAGGAGCGTGAAGGCAAAAAGAAAAGAGTGCTGCAAACACACCCACCCTTGGCCCGTGGAGGCTGACCTTTGAAAGGCACTGCAGAGAGCAGGATTTTAGTGAAGCAGCCAGGTCTCCCACAGTTCACACAGGTTTGCAAAGGGCCACAGGGGGCAAGGCAAAGGCTGGGTGGAAGAGAGCAAGGGGGAAGGAGTGATGTTTGTCCTGGTTGCTTGGTTTGAGTAGTTAGGAAAAGACCAAATTTGCCCCCGACTCTGCTCACCCTATGCTGTCCTGATGAAGTCCACCTAGGTGCATTCAGAGCTGGTGTGCAGAGAATGAACCCATGGAGCTGAAGTGACCATGGCACCAAAGAGGTCCTTACTTCTTTTTTTCTAGTGAGAGCACACAATACAAAGTACTCAGTGGCTGGGAAGACAGCATGACCCATAAACTGGTTTACCTTATTGTCTTTATTATATTGGATAAAAGCAGGAAAATCATATAGTTATCCCCCCATTTGATTTGGTTGCTAAAGGAGAGATGGGTCAGAAGCCTACACAGGTGAGAAATGCTCACCTGCACAGTCTAAATCGTTCAGGATGTTGAAAAGCCAGCAGCAACAAAAAGAATTTATTTTCTCTGTGTTAATCTGGGTAACATTTTGCAGCAATATAACAGCATAAGTGAGTATGCTGAATAAAAATACTACAGTACAGTGTGCAAGCATGCACATGCACTGTGAAAATACAGTAGTGTCTATAAAGAGAGGGCACTTGCCAAAGTGCTGGCTGTATGCATACACTAACACCTTACCAGGCACAGGTCATTAGCAGATGTACTTATAGAGAGAATGCTGAGCGCAGTTTCCTCCGTCCCCTCCAGATTCAGCGTGGGGTCAACAACATCAAACAGCTCCCACAGAGAGCACTTGCAGCCCCCCGAACCCACCACCAATTTCATTTGTCCTGGCAGCTGCTGCTCCCCCCAGGGTGTGCTCCCCACGGGCTGCCCTCGGAGCTGGGGCTGCAGCACAAAGGAACCCAAACTGTGTCCTGCCATGAAAGGGAATTAAAAACCTGCCAGCTAAGAGCATAAATGCTTGGTGCCTCCTCCCCAAAACATGGAAGGCAATAGCAGCCTCTGTAGGAGCCTGCAGGGGCTCACTCCAAGCCATGTGAGGGTCCGTGCCCTGTGGGATTGCCTTTGTGCCCCACCCTAGCACACCAACTCTGCTCCACACCACTGACAACCCTGTTGGGCTTCCTGGCAGGCAAAAAAAGGATGGTGAAAACTACACCCATCTTCTTGTTGGTGAAAGGCAGCTGAGCTACCCACATGTGCAAACCAAAGGGAAAGAACATTTCCAGATCAGAGGGAGTCTGCAGCTCAACAGCCAAAATCTCCAGCCTATTTCTAAATTAGGGATGCTGATATATCCAGCAGCAACCACTAGTCATGTTAGCTGTCTCAGTGTCACTGGAAAGCAACTACCAAAGCCTTTAGAAGTTCATATTTCAATTTTAAAGCTGAGGCTATTTTAGCTAATGTCCCCAAGGCAATTGTCTGGTCAAATGTCAGAGTTTATACTGCTAAAGGAAATCACTATGTTTATGAGATCTCTGCAGTTTGGGAACCACGTTAAACCCTATTTGACTTTCTCAGATTATACTGTGCTGTGGATATCTTTTTTTCCTCCTGTGTTTGGAACATATCTCAATCTCCTTGTATTCCTATGAGCCATTGAAAATATCTCCCTCTGTCATGTTTAAATATGAGCTTCATCGCTGTAGGATTTTTCTCCACTAATTCACTTACTAAAAAAGAAAAAAAGTCCTTCAATTGATGTTTCTGTATGCTTCTGAGTCTGATACCCTGCAAATTGGCAATTTATTTACTTTTTAATTAGCAAAACATTGCTTGAATTTTGGCATTTCATGACTAATGCTAGGCTTCGAACTTTAATTTAACCCTTTGGTGCCCAAGATTCCCCTTCCTTTTTGTCTCTCTGGGCTTCTTGGGTTTTTGCCCTACTCACTGCATTGCTGACAGCAGGGATTGGCTGTTTTGCTTTGGCACAGGCACAGTGCAGGTGTTACCTGTGACTGCTGCAAGTGTCAGCTGCTTTCCACACGAGTTTCACTCTGCTCATGTTCATGAGCTGGTTGCACCTCAGAGATTCCCTGGACGTGTAATTTGGTCTAAGGAATTTGGAGCCTTACATATCCACTCAAGTAATGTGGCCTGAAAGCATTTCTTGATTTGCAGATTTAAAATCCACCACTTTCTCCACCACTACACTAAAGTGCTTGTTCCTCTGCCAGGCCTGAGTTGTTAAAACTCTGCCTTTTTTCCTAGCAGTGGGCTTGTTCTCAGGTTTTTAATGTCTCCTCTAGTTTGGGGTTTATACATATCTGAGTGTCATGACACCTACAAGCTAGCATCAAATTCCATGTACAGTTAATCCCACTGAATTTGTCAGTTCAAAGAGCTTAAGATGCCCAAAAAACTATGGAAATGTGTTTTTTTTAAAGTTTGGTCTTGACAGAAGACTTGGCCAGAGCAGCTGGACTACTACACTATGTGGAAGCACTGATGATGGATGTAAATGTGAAAGTTCCTGTTCCAAGGAACTTTCTTCCCAAAACTTTTAACTTACAGGCTTTACACTTAATTTTGTTTATATTAAAGGCTACTCCTACAATAGCCTGCATCGAAGACTATCCTTTACAAAACCCAATATAGATAACACACTATGTGATGAAAAGCTACACCTTTAAACACAGAAGAGAAGGAACTCACTTTTCTGTTTCCATGGAAGACAGTGGCTCCTCCACTCCGTACTCCCAGTCCCCTGCACGTGGTTACAAGGCTGGAACGTGCAGCACCTGCCCACACACAAGAGCTCATGTCTGAAACAGGACAATGTAAAAGGAGCAAGAGAGAGAGAGAAATAATGTTCACAGTATAGTTTTTCTTCCTATAGTCAAGGTTGGTTTTATTTTAGCTTTGTTCTCCTCACATTTCTGCTAGATCCTTCCCATCTTTGGAAAGCAACAGGTACCAGATGCTGAGAAGATAGCACTGATCTAAGCCTGGAAGCTAAATTTTCTGATTATCTTTCATATAATGAGCATTTGTACTTTTTAGATTTATTTATCTAAACCTCCATTTCCTTCAGGTATTTTTTTCCCTTCATATTATTGGCTGACACCCAAGTAGGCAAAGCATTTCTGTGCCATCCCATTTCTAGGTTCAAATACAAATTAAAAAAAAAAAAAAAAGAAAAGAAAGAAACAGTGTAAGGTTGATCACACACTTGTTATTAAGTCAAAGCTGGATTCAAGTGTTTGTGTGAGGTAGAATTATCTCATTCTTTTTGTCTGTGTCTTTCTGTGATCTACCAGTCAAGTATGTGATTGGATTTCAGCTCAACAAAACCTTAAATTACACACCTATTGTGCCTGAGCTAAGCCTAGTTTCACAGCACTGGAGAAGGCTCCTCACTGCTCTTTTGGCACTGTTCGATCTGGCTCCTGCTATCATCCGCAGGTTGATGAATGAGTAATAGGATTAGAAAGTCTCATCTCTGAAATGCTGTAATTGTCACATTTGGTGAATTGACAAAGGCCTGGGTGATGGAGAGGTGCTCCATAATGTAAAGTCATACGTTCAACCTGCTCTCACTGGCCAAGGCTAAGAGAATGGGAGGAATAAAAAGAATCCCTTCAGCTGCCCATTTGTCTCCAACATACACAGATATCTCACCCTCTAAATTAACCTTTTATGCATGAGTTTGTTGGAAGGCAGAGTGCTTTGCTTCTTAGAGGCTCTTATCTCTCTGGAAGGGAGATGATATACTTGTTGATTCTTTGGTGAGTGCAGGAGGTTTAAAAGTCTAGGAAGGCTAGAGCAGGGGGCAGATTTTCTTGTCTTCCCCAGCAATCTTCAATTCAAAACACCAGGGGAGAGATCTTCCCCCAGGCAAGCAGAAAAGAACAGCTCAAGCCATGACTCAACAGTTGAGGATCTGAGCCTCCGTATTTGTATAGACTGTCTTTCCATCCACCTTCTCGGGTGTCAGTAGCATGCTGGTTCTGGCAGAAATTCAACACTTTTCTCTCTGTAGGCCCACCTATATCAGCCAAGATGCATCTGAAAATGGATAAAGTTTTCAGTGGCTCCTATTCCAAGTCTCTTCTAAAAGGGTTGAGTTCCAAAGAAATGTACAAGCCAGACTTGGGTAGATGTGTTACTAAGGCACACTGGGGACTTACCTGCCTAAATATCTATGTGAACATAGTATTGAACAGCTTAACAGCAGAAAACAAACTGAGAGAAAAAAAAAAAGTTTTACTCATCCTTTCTCCTATTAACTATTTTAGCTACCATTGCTTACAAGCAATGGTGAAACTCCTGTTTTAAAATAGAAGAATGGAGAATTAAAAAAATATAAAGGAGTAGTTCTCTATTCCAAAGTACCATCAGCACTGCCTTCTCCTGAGAAATGGCTTCATGCCATGCATACAAATTAACACAGAACTTTATTCCTGTTCACCTTTTATTGAAAAGGAATTTCAGAAGCCAACATCACTTCTGCTGAAAGAATATGTCCCCAAATGCTCTACAGATGCAGCATGTGAGGTCAACATTCACCATCCCCTTTCTCTGTCAGTGTGAGTTTCACTTTAATTACAAGTGCATGTTTTGCACATTGTAAAACTACCCCTGGCTCTGACCACCATAAGAAAAAGAACATTTAGCTCAGGAAACAGTAGCTGACCCTGTCTGCTCTTTTTCTTCCTTGGCATCAGCTAAGACTATTAACACCTTATGTGTGTTGCCTGTGGGTCCCACATATGTGTGCTCTGCATCCATTTCATGCAGTACCTGTTGTAAGTGCATACTAAAAGCTGCCTGCTGGGAATTCTCTGCTTTGTTTGACTCCTCTTCTTGCTGTCTTGCTCAGCTATTGAATTCATCTGCTTGACAGAGAAACCTTTCTACGTACTAAAAGCTTTGTCCTTGGAAAGCTGTGACATTAGACTTAAACACATAGAGGCCTTTTTCACCTCCCAGTTCACTTCCTAATTATTCATTCCCAACAGAGGAAATCAGGAGGAACCTCGGCAGCCAATGTAAACATTTTGTAGTGGAAGGCAATTTTTTTTCTCCCCAAGAGCACAGTGAGGCCATGATAGTTGAGCTCCTTACTGAGAAATTGCTCTGGCTTCTGTACAACAGAAAAATGGCCAATAAGAATGTTTTTTTCTGGTGGGAAAGAACTAAAACAGAGTAAAACAGACTATTTGATGGTGACTATTTTGCTCTGAGAGTCCTTTGCCAAATAATTTCAGAGAAAAAGTCCAAGACTCCAACGTATGTTCCATTTACAATTTTCATTTTCTTCCTCCCCAAATCAGAGCAGCTTTCCTAGTGCCCAGCTAGTACCTTGTAACACAGGGTAAGATCACCCAGTAGCTGTTGCTTTAGGGGTTTTCCACCCCAAGTGGCAGCTGCTCTAAAGAATCACTTTCCACTAGACCGATGTCTCCCTGCAGGAGCACCTTCCCCCTCTTCACACACTCAAGCTGAGATGGTCGCCTTTCAGAGCACTTGGTTTTTAATGGAGGTGGGTGCCCTGTGCAAATAATTTGCAGAAGCAGGGCTACAGCCAATATTTTTCCAGTCTCACTGTAACCTTAACTGCAACACACAATATTGGCCCTCTCCCAGAAGCCGTCAGTGGGAAGCGCATACAGCAACAGGCCACCCACTTTCTGTTTTCTTAGAGAAAGTTTGCCAGCAGTGATATGCAGCTTGCACCACCTTCCTGAAACGTTTCCACACTCCCTGAGCTTGTTCAGGTCTGCTCCTACCAACGCCTCCCACCCCAAACTGCCCTGCTCCACCTCCTTCCACACAGCCCAGTCTTCTCCTCCAATTGCTTCCTTTTTCCTCATCACCTTTTCCTGGCTCCGTGCCTCTCTCCGTGCTGTTCCTAACGCCTGGGACAACCCCTGATTAATGTTCAGCAAACAGCCTTCTCCTCAGATCAGAACACACCCAGCATGCTGGTTCTCTTATGGGCATCATTCTGTCTCGTGCCTTCCTCCTTTCCAAAGAGGAGCCTCTGGCTTGCCCAACAGTGAACAGCACCCTTTGTTTCTTCAAAGTTACATAACAGCTTGTGAGTGTGCCTCCCTGCAAGCACCACCAGAGCTTTGCATGTGAGCAGTCAATGGAACAGTTTTACACTGAATCAGCTACTGTCATCTATAAACCAAAGGAAAAGTACAGCATCAACAGAGCTGCACTGTGTTTTAAGAGTTTTTGTGTACCTTTTGATAACTGCTGATAAATACCATCACATCAGCTGGTAACTGTTTGAGAACTAGTGCCATGATACTATTTTTTCTTCTCTATTCTATCCCAGGAGTCACTAATAAGTGGAAATACCCTCATAGATCTGTAGTTAAGGAATGAATAATAGACTGGCAAATAAGGCACTTTTGTGATCTGTTGCTGTGTATTGTTTTTCTGCCAGCCTTTTTACTTTTTCATTTTAATATATAGGTAAGTTACTCAGTTAGCTTGGTTTGGTGCATTATGCCATATATCTGTCACGGTATTTTATAAAATCCATATCCAGGAATCATTATCACTGATAATGGAACATCTAAAATAAACTAAGAATGGAAGAACAGTTTCTTTTAGTAATTGAAAATGAACAAAATACGGTATAATTTTTAGTTGTCTTAAATGGCTTTATACATATATTTGACCTTTTGGGGCAAAATTTAACTTTCCTTGTTTGAGAAAAGGTAAGCTAAAATGGGAAACAGTTGGGTGGCTTCTCACTGTATTAAATTCACTTTTCTCAAGACCAGCAATACTCCCATCATTACTCTGTTTCTGTATTAAAATCTAATTCTGAAAGTTTGACAAAGTACACGTTTAACACAGGTCAGCAGTATATTGACAGGATGTTAATTTTAAATTGTGTCAGCATTTCCTGTCTTGAGTGTTAATGTCAATTAGCACCTTGCTGCATAACCTCCAAGTCCTCCCTTATTACCGGAAAGTGGCAAAGCAACAGCAAAAGCACTTCTATTCAAAACACCACTCACTATCAGCCAAACAAAGAGCTGTCATAACAAAACCAGCGAGGTGAAAGTGCCTAAGCCGCTCTGGATTTGAGGTTAGAAGCCTTAGTCTTTTTCCTTATTCCTGATATTAAAAGTATAAGTGTGTCAACTTGGAGTGAAAGGCTAATTACTTTTAGGCTCTTTGAAAAGTGTGTTACCATTCAGAATCTCTAAGCCTGACATAAAGCCCTTGGCTTTGGATTGCACAGTGTATAGCTCACTGTAGGTCATCCATTAGTATCCTTAACACACTCTGAAATGTACAGTCTCATTCTGGGAAATGGGAGCCTTTCTGCACACCTGATTTTTCTGGCATTTCATATGTGATGTCGAAAGCACAAGTTCCAGTCTCCAGCATCTCAGTGACACCTCACTCTCAGGTGCCAGTGAACAAGGCTGGTGACTTTGTACATGTGTTTTTAAACCTCTGTATAAGGACACCTTTATAAATGGCACAAAACTCTCAGCCTACTCTATCATTTGACAGCGGCTCACAATATAAATGTGTATAAGAAAGTCTGGATGTAACCACATCTATGCCTGGTACCTATTCTTGCAATTACCTACTCTGTTAAATTCAACAGTGTAGGCACTCAGGGTGAAAAAATCTGACTTAAGTCAAGCAAAAGCTCTTCCATGATGTCACCAACCTGAATTCCTGTCTTTCTCAGAGTACAGATGTGTTCTTAGAACCACAGTACAAATCTCAGAACATTCAGCCTAAATTCTGAAGAAAACTAACTGGTGTTACAGACATTTGTGGGGGAAAAAAAAAAAAAAAAAAGGAAAATGGAAAGTGTTACAGTCTTTTCCTACAGCTCTAATCCCAGATCTTGTTGCATGTTAGGACCAAAAAAAAAAAAAAAGACAAGGATTTTCATCAACAATTCAATGTAAAGCCTAGTGCTGTTGAAGTCAATTAGTGTTCACATTTTGAACAACAGCTGTTTACTTTCAAATTTCACCTCGGTCACTTTTGCAATTTTTAATGATAACTAGCTGGTCCATATAAATAAATATTTTGGAAAGCACGTTACCGTTTATCTCGAGCGTGACAGAAAATAGGAATGAGAGAGAAGCATTTTATAAAATTATAAAGAATTAAAATACATTATTTCCATGCAAGTCAACAGCTCGATGGGCTTTAGCATTAGCATTCGGCGGTAGGCTACATACCACTGCACTAAAATGTAGTAATTTCATACTGAATTGTGTGTGGCTTTTCACTGGGATGAAGTGGGGCTTACTGTGGGTGTGATCATCACCCTTTGTGCGTCAGGTGAGCACAGTCATTGCTGGCAGTGAAATCCTACCAACACTTACTCCTGCAGCTCAGGCTGTGTGTGGAAACCGGTTGTTTAAAGTATAAAATGCATTTTCATTCTGGCCCCCAGCAAGCACCGTGGTGCTTTTGTTCCTACCTTTGTTCCCCTGAGCGGCAGCCCAAGGTGTGGCTGGCATCAGGCAGTAAATCTCCTGCTCTTGAGATCTGGTGTAGAGATAGATGACACAGGCGTTATGCACAGACATTGCACTGGGTGCCTATGCTCTGCCAGATTCTAAACAAATTGGCCAAACAAATTAATGCCACACACCCTAAATTGGCTGAACAAATTAATGCAACACGCCCTTTGCACAAGGGTGTCTTTGAAGGCCAAAGACCATGCATGTTACAGCGAGATGCATTCTACTGAACAGGGTGCTTCAAACAAATCTGTTTGGAGAGAAGAGAAACAGTGCATTGTAGTTTCAAGTTAGAACAGGGCTTTCACACAAGAGCTTTTCAGACACCAACACTCTGTGTTGACATTTAATTACTAAACTCTTAAAACAAATAATTTGTATGAGCAAATACTCCTCAATCATTTCATAATAATGCAACTAGTGTTTCTTGGCAGTTAGAACAAAACCAGAAGCATGTTGAAATCACACACACAATGCCTTGTTCTGACATGGGAAGAGATGCCAGATAGAGCAGTGTGAACCCTCCAGGCTGTGGGAGCTGATGGGATTCAGGAACCGAGCACTGCAGTTTTGTTCCCAGGGGCTGGCAGCAAATCAGTCCCAGCAGGTTCACTTGGAGGTTGGAGTTTACTGAATTTCATTCTCCAAACAACCCTCCCTCCTGCTGCTGAAGGTCCTTTCTTCCACCGAGCCCCAAACCTCCCAGCAGAGGATTAAGGGAGTGTGCATTCTTGAGGCTTGTTGGGCAAGAGAGGTTGCTGGAAAGGCAGGAGCCTGGCAGAGGAGCAGTAGATATGTGCTTTTTGTTGCTCTGTGTGCCCTAATCAATGGAACATTTCCTTCAACCTACCTTTCAGTGTGATCTGTTGCAACATTTACACATCTCTGCTACCAAGCAGCTAAGCTCAAAACCCATTCTAGCTAACATGTAAAACCCACACATTCAGTTTCTCATTTCCCCTGTCAAAAGGTCTGACTCAGTGCAGAAGAAAATACTGGAATGGTCCTGGTCTTCTTTAAGTCCTTCTTTTCCTCATGTTGCTCTCATTTTCTCATCTAGCTCTTCAGGACAATGTCTAAGACTTGTCAAGAGATTTTTCATAAAGCAGCAATATTGCTCTCCTAACACACAACTCCACATTCAAGACTATCTGCTTACCTATGTAGCCCCTCTGTATCTGGGCCTTTCATGAAGAGTGATGTTAAAAGAACAGACTAAAAGAAACAACTTTCTGATGAGACTTAAAAGAGCTGCAGTAAAATAGTTTTGCAAGTAGGAATTACAGCTTTGTCTTGCTGTGTTTCTCCAGGTCCAATCCTCATTAATACGTTACTATGCAGGATCTGCTAGCTAAAAGATCTCTGCAACACAAGTGATGTTGTTTGGTGTTTTGGCTTTTTTTAAAGAGTCAGGAGTCCCCATATTTAATGTGAAATAGCTTTTGGTTTGAGTTGTGACACTGAGATCAACTAGGGCCCCTCCTTCCTCATTTTCCTTCCCCCCCTTGCACTTCCACCTGCCTTCTCCAAGTCTCCCCTTTACACACTTCTATACTCTAATCTCCTTACAACTTTCTCTCCTTCACACAGTAATCCTGCCACTCCCCAGGCATCTTCTTTCATGTGCATAGCCACTGACACATCCCCCCTCCTTCACTGTAGTGTATGCCTGCCTCCTGTTTCTATGTATCTGTCCTGCTGCTCTTAAGTAAAATTAGTGAATTGGAGTGGAAACTTGGGAGACAACCCATTTATACAACCAGTTGAAGTAGCAGACTGTTTTCAGTGGTGCAGGACCTGGCCTGAGTTTAATGTCCACACTTCTACACTGGAGAAGGCTTCTTTGTGGACAGTTCACCTAAACTGCCTCCTTGGCCAGTAATGTTTTAATAACGCTCCAAGTTTGCATTAGTGGTCTCAGGCTCGCTGTGCCTTCAGTTAGAGGATCTCTTAAACACTGAGATTGTGCCGGCATCTTGCCCTCCTCTCTAATTAGGAGCCACCTATTGTGTTCCATTTTTCTCCCTGAAAACTGCTGCTGCAGCCTTGCTATCAGCTCAGTATCATGCCATTAGTCAGAAGGGCAAATGTGTGGTGTCCTTGACATGTCAGCTAGAAACGTCTGGCCCCTTTCTCTCTGGGGAGCCAGCCTATAAGCTCTGTAATGCATTTAACCTCTATCACCTCAGGGAGTAAGAGTCTCCACAAGCAGTTTGCTGCTGCCCCACCCCTAAGCTAACTCATTTACCTTATTTTTCCTTACAATGTTGAATAAATTACACTCCACCCTTTAAAAGTTATTATGGTTAGTATATGACTTGCTAAAGAGTTGTTTATAATTCCTGTAACTCTAAATTATAGCTTTAATCTCATAACACAGAACATTAATAAACATGGCAAGGTGCTTTGAATTAATAGCCTAACTTGTATTCACATATTTAGACACGCATATATTTATATACTTCTCTTACCATATTACAACATATAGGCCAGATTCTGATCTCCATGTCAAAGGAGAAGGAAAAAAATGAGAAAAATAAAAAAACAAGATGGAGAATTAACAGTACAGGCAATCAAAAGAAATATAATCTTTGCTGAAATTATTAATTTCTATTGCAAAACACTGAGGAGCTGGCTTTCACAATGCATCCACGAGTAAGAATTTGATCTGAGTTTCTGTTTAGTTTTAATTTGGACAGGCTGATCTTTAAAGACAAGTGTATTCTTTCTCAGTCCTCAAAAGTTTATTAAATTTGATAAAGGCCCAATCCCTTAGTTTTTGATAGTTGGTGCAATAATGAATCCAGCTGCTTAAATGTGAATGTTTAAAGGAAGACCAGTTCTTCAGGCAAAAGCAGAAGATGTGCAAGAGCCAGTGCTGCACAAATACTTGGAAATTCCTTGTAAAATTCATTCCCATTTTTATACTTATTAACTTTTCACATTTTTTGTGTGTATTCGTTTTACCAAATACTCAAAGCGCAAACCAGGAATGTTCACCCTAGCATGAAAAATTATGAGGACCCATAGAAAACACATTCCAAGATTGCAAAC
The DNA here is from genome assembly GCA_013398615.1 of Brachypodius melanocephalos. NCBI lineage: Eukaryota > Metazoa > Chordata > Aves > Passeriformes > Pycnonotidae > Brachypodius > Brachypodius melanocephalos. The sequence continues at coordinate 8,743,070 of VZSR01000393.1, read as the reverse complement.
CCAAGAACTCACAACTAGAAAATGTTATTATTCTTGACAGGGAATTTCTACATTTAAACCAAAAAATATGAAGTGTCATGAGATTTTCCTTAATTGAGTTATGCCTGAGAGAAATGACAGTTGTAGCCATTTGGAAACCACAGGTTTGAAAACGAATGTGCTTAAAAGCAAAACAAAACACAAGATTAAAAAGGCAGCCCAATAATCTTGAAATTTCCTGAATCATTCACAGCATCAAATAATTTTGATAAATACAACAAGGAATGCAAAGGCCTGTGATTCTGGACAGTGGAAACCACAGTCCTGCCACAAGCCAGGCCACATCTTCTTTATTAAACCCAACCCTGGAGTCTCAACTGCATGTTCATGGTAGTGCCCATGTGCACGAACCCCTTTGCAGCACTAAACCTCATTTCAAAGATTTGGAGCCAAGCTGGTCTACTTCTTACTGAGCAGCGCTCCACACATTTATCAGAGGCATCACTACCTGGGGAAATAACCTTATTTCTGGCTATGACCAAAGAGAAAAATATTTCTGGATCTACCTATGCAAAGACAGGGGGCTTTTTGGTTGGTCGGGGGGGGTTTTTTGTTTGTTTTGGTTTGGGTTTTTTGTTGGTTTTTGGGGGTTTTTTTGGGTTTTTTTTTGTGAAAGGAAAAGTAATATTTCATGATTTTCACTGCATCATCTTGGTTTTTGCTGGTTTAACTTTGTTGAAATGTTTCAAGCCCTGTAGCTAAATGACCTTAAATAAAAACATTTCAACGAAAGGAATTTCTGTTAGGCACCACAGTAGTGCAAAAAAAGCCTGAAACATTAGACCTTCAGAGTTGAAGGAAGACACATAGAAAAGAAGTGTAGCTCTAATTTTTGGGAAGTTTGTAACTAAATCATTCATTTTAGTGTGTTTGTATAGAGAGGAGGGCTCCTAGTTATGACTTTTGCATGTTGTTACTGGCAACACTAATGTAAATTTTAAACTAAACTTGGTACTATTTATTAATTAAATCAACTCCACCCAATTCACACAATAGTGTATATTAACTGCTATCTGACTTGGAAAGATCAGTAAATTAATAAACTACATTTGAAAGGAAAAAGAGGTGACGTGCTCTGAAAACCTCATTGACAGTCCTGGGATAAGGATCTGCATCAGATCTTACTTTAAAGCATTTGGCCTCAGGAGGGAGGCTTTAGTAGTGGAAACTCATCCTGTTCCATCAGATGGATTAGTCCAGGGCACTGGAGCCTTTCACAGCCACTGTGAGAGGATTTTAGCCACAACCTGCCACTGGGAAATGGCCACAAGGAGCTGGGAGCTGCCGTGTCCATGCACATGACCAGGGACAGAGATCCTGCCACATCCTCTGGACACACGCTTGCTGTCTCACTGCAGACCACGGGCACTGGAGGTAAGGCATCAATTCCTCTAAATGCAGACTACAAAGGTGAGAGTGGAACTCTGCCTCAGCCCAAAGGAGGCTTTATCAGCACACAGGCAAGGCCAGACAACTTCCACGACAACAAAGCGATGAACTAGAGATTTGGAAATGGTGGTAAAAAACCCAGCAGTGTAAAAAGTGAATGTTTTTAGGGACAAAAAACAATAATAACTTTGCATTAAAGCGCAAGCATCTCAGCTGACAGTGACCTGGGCATATTTATCATTCATAAGATGGCAAGCAAGGTTGCTGATGTGGGCATAAAAAGCAAAACAAAATTATAGAATATGACTCATGTCAGCCCTGGAAAAATGGGGCAAGTCTCTGTACCACATGGCCTGGAGAATTGGCATCAGAATTAAGGCAAATTCAAACTGAAACAGGAGCAGAAAAAAGGAAAGTAAAAAGTTCAGAGGCATGAAGAACATACTCTATGACAGGAGGCTAAAAGCCCAGAGCTCAACTAGGAAAGAAAGCTACCATCTAATTGGTAAATATGTACTGAATGCTGCATGCAAACACCCAAAGTATAGAGCAATTATCCTTCTTGTCAAGGAAAAAAGGGGAATAAATGACCTGAGGCTGGGAAAACTGAGAATGATAATTTCTCAGAACAGCCAAGAGGAACAGCACAGGGCATATAATCACAGTATTTGAAAAAAAGAATAGTGGATGTTCAAAGTTGGATGGAGCAAGTTGTTACCAAATCTGTGCAGTCCACCAAGAACTACAAGAACCCTGTAACCAGTTGGGAAAATCTGGTGCACTTATGTAGAAGAAAACAGAGTTTTTAGGCCTGGCTTGGAAAGGGGCATCAGGGCAAGGAGGAAAATTGGTGAATGAAAGATTTTTCCTTCTCCCAAGCTGGTGGTTCAGTTTCATAAGCCCCAAAACAACATCACCAAGATGTTCAGTAATAACATCCTTTTAGGGTGTCAGAACCAAAGGTATGACATATTCCAGTTTTAATGTCCTTACTGAGGTCATATTCACACAAATATTCTGATTATCAGCTTTCATTCAAAAATAAAATAAAAGGAAGGTTTCAAATGCTGAAACGGCCAGTAAATGAACCCTACTTCCTCAATTTTCTTTTTCCAACTGCTATGAAGTGCTATTAAGTTGGTTTACAACAGTGGGTAAAAGAGATTTTCTGCTTAATAAAGAAATACCTAATAATTGGTCATAAGGCAAATGGCATTAATCAGCAGGCCATTTGGCTCTAAATGATCATAACCCAGAGGATTTTAACTGCATCAGTCTCTGCTCTTCAAGAGGTTTTCGTTTCAGGAGTGAATCAGTGCTAAAATATTGCATTAAGGATGGAAGAACACACTGGGTGTAAATTTGGAGGCCAGTCACCTACTGGAAAAACCTTTGTGCACTCTATGCATCACTTTGGGAAGACTCAGGACATTCTGGTTCAATTTCCTTGCTGTGCCTTGGAAAATTCCTTCGACAATGTGGACAAATGAAGGCTGAATCTCATAAGATGAAACCCCTATAGCCAGGACTGAGGGCAGAGAATGGCAATTCTGCAGACTAACAGCAAGGCAGAAGATAATAATTCAGAAAAGGAGAGGTCCACATGTGGAATTACTTAGCTAGCAATGGCCAGAGTCCAGTGGAAATAAAGATCCAACAAAACTTTGTTTTGAAAACAAAATAATATTTAAAAACTTACTAAAATCAGTTTTCAGCATTTTTAGTTGAAGTTATTTCAGTTTTTGAGCAAAGATCATTTCAAACACTGAAAAATGTGCCTAGCATGTCTATCGATGCAGTTTGCATTGGTAGAAATTTGCTGTTAATTGCCTCCAGAGAGTTTGAACAATTCATTATATTTAAACAAAATCTGGATGCTTTAAAACTTTATTAAGTAAAGAAAATATTTCTCAGGTAGTGATTCTGATTCAGATCTCAGCTCCTTCAAATTCCTGTTCTCAATCTATCTTGACTTATTTCTCTACCAGCTGCACAGATAATTTAGGCTTAAATAACAATATATTAAGAAAATAATAAGAAAAAAAAGTAAAATGCAACTATTTCAAGCTCACATACCTCTTAGAGAATTTCAATCTTACTTTGCTAGTAAATGCCCCTGAAAAGAGAGGGAAACAGTGTTTCTGTGTTGCATGACAGTCATCTAAACTCTTCCCTGCCAGCTGTGTTCAGCCTGTACAGTATAAGCCACAACTGTTTAATTATCATGTGTTCTGCCAAAGGTGCAGCCAAGGCTGTTTATAAGGAAACTGAGACAGTAAGCCAAATTTCATTTGCAGATCAGACACGCCTGCTAGCAAGCAAAGCCAAGTTTTAGGTACAGATGAGATCAGTAGTTCTGTCCTCCAGGGAAGGTGGCTGCACCTCAAAAATTAATGAGCAATTTTTCAAATTGATGTGAGGTAAACTAGTTATTTTCACAATTAAGTGCTTTACCAAGCATTTAGGAAACGGTAGTTTCTCATTGGACACCCATTCCTGAGGTCCAACTGGAGAAGACAGAATGCAAACCCAAGGTTATATCAAATCTGTGTAACCACTGTGTGAATACCATTGGGACAACATCTCCTTGCAGGGCAGGGAGAGGACCTTCCATATTATAAAGGCACTGGAATCCAAGCAGAGCAGTTTTCCTGACCATAGTAAATTATTTTGCTTGCGCTCTATACAGCCGACCTTTAAATTACAAATTGTCCTAATAATTATTAGTTATGTCCCTTCTGAGTCCTGCACTGGTTTATAACAATAATCAATACTTCCCTGTTCCACTGATGAGGAGATGATGAGTCAACACACAAGACTGGCCTTGCTACCAACCACAGAGTCAGCAGCTACATGCTGGTCCACTTCTCTTCTTCTAGCCCACCTCCAAGACAGTTTTTTCTTTCCCTTCCCTCTCTGATGGGGCCAAACTTTCCTGAGCAAAAGTCTTCCAGGGATTGTCAGGATGATTATGGCTTTTCTTGTGATAATAAGATATGCAATAATACGTAGACTTGACAAACTGAACTCACAGCACACTGTATGGGTTTAGGTAAGGCTTTATTCCCCAGCCAGCCTTATTGTGTTCTACCAGATAATCAGTGCTTAAATACTGGCTGAGCCTGTAATCCTAATGTAAAGTTCCCTTTAAGGCCAGAGGTAACTTTGCCTGCAAAAAACCTGCACTGCTGCTCACAGAGAGATATTTTCAATGAATTCCTATCAATTTTCACAAACTTCACCACAAACCAGCCTCTTAAAGCATTAACTTCTTACAGCTACTTGTGAGCAGCTTCATACATTGCAACCCAGAGCATGTTTCTTACTTATATCCAAGACAGACATGCAGAATGTCCTGCTGAATTTCCTGCAACCACAGGTGGAACAATGTGCCCATACTGGAAAACAGTGGAAGTAAATCTGCTCCTGCAATATTGTAAGGACCAGCTTTGTTGTTAATGCTTTCTGTGCTTCTTATAAAAGGAAAATGGTTGTTGTGTTTTGTTTGGATTTTATTTTGGGGGGTTTTGTTCATCTGTATAGCAAAGTTTAAACTGACCTCATTTGGAGTAGACTCAAAGTTTCAGGTTAAAAAAACCAAACCAACACATAGAAAACAAATACAGCCCTGGCAACAGGAATTAAAGGCCAGCTATCCCTGCTATGCTGAAGACATCCACTTTTATTACATTACATATGATACAAGTCCTAGCTGTCAAAATCCTCAGGAGCACCTAAACAGATAATAAACAATCAGTAAAAGACTTATGGCTACATGTTTTTCATAGTATTGAAAATCACCTGGGAACCATATTTTAATGGAAAATACAGCTTGATGGAGACAAGCTTCATAGATTTATGAAGAAAGTGCAGCACAAATCAAGAGGAGGGTTTAGCTTTCCAAAAAATGATATGGAGGTGCTAGAAAATAGCACCAAAAAAAAAAAAAAAAGAAAAGAAAAGAAGGAAGAAAGGATGAAGAAGGGCAAGAAAAAGAGAAGGAAAGAAATGCTCCTCTAATGATTTATGCTGTAGAGAAGGAATATGCCTACTAGTGATCCTGTTACCTTTACTGCACTTTGTGATTGTTATTCTTCCCCTAAGAGAGGCGGTCATGTTACACACTGACAGAAAGTTACACCTCTTCAATGTGATTTGTCCACTTAAAACAACATTTATCATGTTGCCAGTTTATAAATCATTTAGGCCAACTAGATTAAGGCTATAGGAAGCCAGCACCCCTAACTGATCCTCATACCAGATAATTCAGAGACCTGCATTTGTTTACACTAAACCTTATCAGCCAAAACAGCAGAGTCCGGTGCCAGCTGAACTCTGGTTCCTCCATCTGAGTGAGAACACGGGGCAGGTGCAGCTTTAACACACTGAGAGACAGGCTCCTGCTTGGATTGAAAATGTACCTCCATCAGCCCACACCATGCCAGGGTGCTGGAAGGCTTCATTAACATGGACAGCTCTTCCTCTACACTTTGGAGGAGCAGAGTCTCTCCATAGAAATAGGAGACAAGCCGAAGAGGCTGAAGGTTAGCTCACATATTTTATCTATTTTGTACATGAGCACGTGGAAAATGGTCATTTTTAACCTATGAAAGTATGTTGTCCCCTTGTTGAACACAAGACACAGCCCTCACTGTGCTTTTTGCTCTGTGTTGAGCATAGATTCCAGTGAACTGAAATAGTCAAACTTGAAATTGGCCTTTTGTCCTATTAAAACTCTTTGGGCACTAAGAGGAGGCTGAAATACCAGCCTGGACATACGATCCAGCCTGCAGCACTGGCTACAGTTACCAGCTCACAGAAACCTTCTCAGACCTGCATGCAACACAACAGCTCCTACACTGAATGCACTTCCCAGCTATTTTAATTTCTCTTTGAATAAGGTCCCCAAGTCCACACTTCTTATGGTGCTAGGAGATAAAAAAAATTAAAAAAATAAAACAGCTAACCATTAAAAAAGGATGAACTTTGGATCCAGAGGATTTCAAACTAATTGAGAAGGAATTAATAACTTAAGTTTGATGATATTTATGTCTGAGACATAAATACACCTAGTGCAAGGGAAGAGGAATTACAAGGAAAATCTTTGTCCTAGAGGTGATTTTCTTAAATCCACAAGGAAAGCTACACTAGTCTGTGTAAAATAACAGCCAGCCAAAGCTCTTCTGTGGGATCTGGAGGGATGAAGCTCTTCAGTGTTTTGTGATTGTTGTTTTTAAAACAGCAAACCCTTCGACAAGAAAATTATTCTTAATCCAAAGTACTGGAACACTATCACCCTATCACTTGAGATGATCCAGGATGCACACTTAGCACACCATACTCCTCTCCACACAGCATCACAGGCCTCACTTCTGGCTTTAACTAAGGCACATTGACCAAGATTAAGACACAAAAAAGGTCTCTTCCTGAAGCTGATGCATAGCTGCCTTTGACACATCATCCTGAAACAAAAAGTAAGCCTTCACCGTTATTTTCAGTCATCATGACTGCTCTTCTTTCTGTACTTCACTGATTTGAATCCCTCCATTGGTTTGCTCTCTTTTCTCCCTTTGGCTTCTTCTAAATTCCGGGTGTGGAATTTCATCCCATGCTCTTGACAACACCTAAAATTCCCAGCATTTATTGGTAACGCACTTTGCCAAGGAGTTTTTCAAAGGTATGATGATAGTTTCCCGAGGAGATGACTTGTCTGCCTCTGACAGCCTGTCCTGCAGAGGGATTAATATTTTAACACTGAGAAAGGTTAAAAAGAAGCTGGAAACATGCAGTTGATTTTTCCAGACCTGCTACTGATTTAGGAGCAACCAACTCATGATACCCTGAGTCTGTTTTTCAGAAGTGCTCAATATAATGCCTTCGCATATCTTAAAGAATATTGACTACTGACATGGGGGTTTGGATATTTATTGTTTGGGTTAAGCTGAAATGAGAGCTATCCATAAAAATGAACAGAATAGTAATGAATGAAGAAAGATAACTCACTTCTCTGAAGAGTGAAAGAAACCAAAACATCTTCATAAGAAAACTTCCTTTCAGTGAGAATGACATTGAAGAGAGGTGGTCTGAGACCTCTAACACCCTAAAAGTTCAGCAAAGTTCTGCCTGCATCTCCACAGAGAGAGAAGTGACCAGTCATCAAAAACCATCATGCATAAAATGTTCAATGTTTTAACACTTTCCACAGATCCTGCTAAAGGCAAACTGGATTTAAGGACAGATGGATGCCTGGTCACTGTATATTACTGGTGATGGGCTGTTAAGAAAGCTTCTGGCAGAATGAATTCAAGCAGACAGGTGAGGACCTGATCTGACATGAATGGAAAGCCATTCATGGGTTCTAGGGGTGAATGTACATCTGATACAGGAAAGGAGATACTGAGACGAGGCTAGGGACACAAGCACAGTTCCTCTCCAATAATGACCCTGAGCACTCACGTGTCAGACAACAACAGGAGCCACTAAACACCTCCAAAATCCAGTTTGGAAACATGAAATATACAGGTTTCTAGATTCAGGACCTTTGTCTTCAATTATTATTTGATTTTTCAGGCTATGATCCACTATATTTGTACAGTCCGTACAAATACCAGAAGACAAGAACAAGCCCCTGCACAGCACTTGATAAAATTGCCTCAGATAGTGGGAGAAGCCATGTCTAGAGAAGGCTTTCCAGGTATATCTAACAAAACAAAATATTAATAATAATAAAAACCCTGACCCAACAAAAACCCTGCTAAACAAGGTTGTGCTGTTTAAGCAACTAATTAAGGGATGCACAGCTTCTGTGTAATTCTGTAGAAAACAGCTTGTAAGATTTTTACAATGAAGAAAAAATACACCCTGCAGTTCTAATAAGTTTTATATCAAATGCACAACTTCTAAATTTAGAAACTTCTGAATTGAGCTCATCATTGAAGAACCTCTTGAGCATTGAAGATTTAATGGCACTTTTGACCAGAGCTAGAGCACACAGCAGTTTCCAGAGTGGGAACTCCATTCTCCCTACTGAACTCCCTCATTGCTCTCCCACAGCACAAGAGACTTCCTCTCATTCTGTCTTACAATTCCACTCCCAGAACATTGCACAGAGCCAGGGTCTCTGATCCGGTGTGCCACAGAGGGGCTGCCCTTCATCTGTACAAACCTGGGGCTCTGACTACACCTTTGAAGCACACAATAGGGGTTAGAGAAGTTTTTAAAGTATAAATGAGGGAGAGAAAAGAGAGAGGGCTAAAATCATCAGTACAAGAGCATAATGGAATGACTTTTTTTTTTTTCCAGGAGAAATCACTGAATTTCTCTTCACAAAGGACTCATGTAATATTTTAATTAAAGAGATGCACTACCTAAGATGTTTAACTTTAATTTAAATTCAGCATAATTCCTCTGGCTTCATTTATGTGTCTCTGTACTTACACCAGCTATGGACAGAATTTAACATGGAAGTTTAATAACTCAAATTCATTTCAAAGAAATGCCAGTATAAAGCACCTGCCAAATGCTCAGTCTGCAGGTCTGTTTCTGAGTTTCTCTAGCCTCTTGCCTCTCACCTCTCTTCATTATTCTCCTACTGAGCTTTTTCTTTCATATGGGAGATACTCCTGAACACTGAACCACAAAGAATTACAAAACCTTCATCTTCTTACACTCAGCCCAGGACTTGACTCTGGCTTGAAGGAAAGCCCCTCATTAGGGCAACAATTGTTGGAGCAAAAACAGATGACCAGAAGCAAATACGATTGAAAGTGGAAGACACAATTCTCCTGCCATGACCATTTGTGGTGTGCCTTTGCCCCTCTGAACCCAAGTGTGTGTCTGTCCCTCCTGCAGCTGTATCTGCAGAGAGCCCTTGGGCTGTGGCTGGAAGCAAACAGAAGTCACTCATCACAGAAAATCACAAAAACAAGGGTTTGTTTTCATCTGCTCCACACACCACCATGACCCAGGGAAAGGGATGGCAAAATCAAATTATTTCTGGTCAGACCCACTAAGAAAAGACCTGGTGCACCACACAAACCAACAGCAGTGACGGTGCTCCGAGATGGAATGTGAACAGCAGCACACCAGAGCTTGTGTACCAGAGCACAACTTTCCAAATTTTGATTTATCATGTAATAGGAAAGATTTCTTGTGAAACCTTTTCCATGTGCAATAATTTCCCAAGAGAAATTAGTTCTATTAATGGAGACTTAAAAAACAAGACTTGGAAAAGCTCTAGGGAATATATACACACTATAGGGAAAATTCCTGTTTGGGAATAGCTATTATTCAGTGACCTCCCAGGTCTTTACAAGTTCCAATTGCATTAGTTTTAAGAGCTTGATACTGAAGTGCTGTACAAAGTGACACGAGTTTTTCTACTCATAACTAAGGTAGGAAAAGTATTTTGCAACAGAGCTAAACAGACTTCACAGAGCAAGAAAAAAGCTTTGCTTTGTTTCATTTTATTTTACTGGGAAGTCACTGCTGCTTGGTTTAACAATAGACAAGCCTTCTCAGGTGATGGGAGGAATGAAAAATGTGAGCAGTTAAGAACCCCTGATCACTGAGCAGATATTTGAGACAGAGAGCTCGATTAACTGCTAGCTAAGAGGCAGAGGAGAATATCGTGGCTTTTTGCCACTGTGTTTCGGCATAGCAAAGATACACACAAGATCCAATCTTGCATCTGGATCTGAATTTCAGCAGCCACAGCTGGGTAGGAGTTGACATTTAATTTGTCAAGGGTTTGTTTGTAATTGGTTAATACTAATACGCACTGTAATCCTCAGCCTGCCTTAACTGAACTTACATTTCCAAGAATGTAATGTAGTTTAAAACTACTGCAACTGCTGTGTCTCTGCTGAAAGAAATGCACACCAAAAATATCACCATAAAATACTGATTCATAACTGCATCCTACCTACACGTCCCCAAAAAACACAGGAATTTTGCCTTAACCCTTTCTGGATCCAAGTACACCAGAGCAGATTGTATCTGTTATGACGAAAAGACATGGAAGAAAAACCTCCTGACTTTGCTCTCTTGTGAATGGGAGGAGGCCACTCATCTCCACAACACCAGCAGGGATGGAAAAGAGTGAATCCCTTTGATTACTCAGACAAAAATTCACTCGGGTCTTTAAGTCTGTGCCTGCACCCAGTATCTGTGCCTGAATATTTGCTAGACTGGGAACACTGGTTGTAGATCCTGTTGCAATCAAACCAGGAAGACTCAGCAAAATTCAGGTAAGTTTGAACCTTTTTTCTCAAATCCTGCATTCTAGGTCTGAATATCTGGGTTGGGTGCATGTCTATTCCAAAAATAACAGCATGAGTAAGATGAAAACTAGTGTTTATCCCTCTTTAATAACAATTGTTTGAACAACCTGAATGTAAAAGGACATTAAATGCTCTCCTGCAAGTTAAAACACTTTTCCAACCTTTTCAATTTGACCTCCCTAAATGTCAAAGCCTTCTACCTATTTTAGGCCTCTTGGAGATGTGAATGCTGATCATGAGCAGATCACCCAGAGCGCAGAAATAAGTCGTAGAGAAGAGCAAAAATTCTTTCAATAATTAATTTGAATACAGCCTAAATGTAAACTATAATGAAGATTTCCACTAGGGAAAAAAAGAACTGAAGAATCACAAAAAATTTTAATAAATTAGTGTTCCACAATTACTCTTCCACACATAAAATCAGAAAAGTATATACTTTTTTGATCACTCCAAAGTTTGTCACTCCTCATTTCAAAGGAAATGGTGTTGGTTGATTGTTAGGACTAATGATCATCAAAATTTGAAAATATCTGAAAACTAAGTTTCTAGCTGAAATTTAACTTATACCTTAACCCAGCACACCCAATAACACATTTAAATGTTTTATTAAAAAATAACCTCTGAAAAGTACAGTTTTATATCTGTGATAAGTTTTTTGCAAAAATTTGAAAGTTTACCTTGGAAGAAACACAAACAACATTTTCTGAATTGGATATCTCTCAACTCCTGCCTGTAGAACAGACTCTCTGGCAGAGGGGGTGTGCTAGGGAAGACTTCAGAATGACACTGTGCCACTGAAACAGTCCCTTCACAGTTTTAGTCTCATCCCCACCAAGTCTTTTAAGATATAAGTCGGTTTAAATGTGCTGTAAGTATTGAAATGAATTTAAATAGCCTTATTAGTTTCTGTTCTCAATGAGAATTCAATTAGTGTCAATCTACCCAAGTTGACTGTTTTTTGTTCATCAACCCCAAATTACATGATTTGAGCCAACTAGGGATCAATGCACATGTTTATTTTCCCTTAGGATTTGCACCCATTCTGCAATGGTGAAAGAGCACCAAGATCATTAGAAGGGCTAAAATGAGAGTACTCCAAGAGAACAAGAACAGCCTTCTACTACTAATTTACTCATAGGCTCTCAGCACAGCCATATCCTCTGAAGTTAGAGGCACACATATATAGCCTGGGAAGTCTTCCAGACTTCTTTTTAAGGAAATGAAGTTCTCAACATAGGCTGCATTAAGAAGAGCATTTTTGGTTTTTCACCACACCAGCGGCGGTGCTGAGCAGGGCTCTGCACACACACTTGAAGGTGATGCAGTGTGTAGCCCCGTCCTGGTGGAGCTGCAAAAGCTGTCATCACCATCCCAAGTGTGCTGAGCATCCAGGTTTCCCAACCCTGCCATATCACATGTCTGTGCACTGCTCTCAACAAAACCCATCACAGAGCTGGCCACGTGCAGCACGGCTCTGATCCAGGATCAGCCTTCAATGGCATTGTTTTAGAGAAAGCATAACTCTTTCTGATAGCTATTTCAGCTATTTTGACTGTGAAAATCTTCTTCAAAACACATGTTCATTACATGAAAACATGTTCATTGCTAACGACAAAATAGAAAGAAAATCCAGTATTTCCCAATACGTAATTATCCATGGAGCAGAAGTATTTAGACAATGTGCTAATGCCACAGCCTGAAATTGTTTTTCCTCCCTCGATTTTCAAAATTCTCATTAGTTCTTCTCTTGAGTGCCCAATCCTCCAGCCTTCCCTACCATAAATGTTATGAGATATTTCAACAAACAGAGAATATATTAAATAAATAAATAATAATTTTAAAAATCCATGGGATCGTATCAAACAAATTAGGATAACTAGGAATCTCTGTACCTTGGGATTCTACCCTTGTTAACTGATGATGGAGACAGAAAGAATAAAGACCAATACGAGGGCTAAACTGAGAATATTATAAGAGAACAAGAAAACCTCACCTGCTGAATCATTTAACTGGCTTATATGAAGTTATAGACATTAGCACAGGTAAAGACTGTTTATGTCTTACATGTGCTTATGTCAGATTTGAGAATGTCTCCATTTCAAAATGTGAAGAAGATATCACTGAATTATCAGGGTATTGCAGAACTCTTGCCACTTGTTCACAGTGGAGTGTTTGGGATTAAAACATTTCTTGTGAATAAATTAATGAAGTAATATAAAAATTGACAGCTCAGCTATAATATCTGCTCATCCATAAAAAAGTCACTCCACCCAGCTGAGTGGGTGAAGTAAATATTACAAGGTGGAATTAATGTAGGTACTGATGGAAATATGACCTTTTTAATCAGCATAATTTCAAAATAAATTCCTAAGTAATAAAAAATTAAAACACATATGCTATAATGAGTGGAGTGAGATGATCTGGATTAATCAGCCATGGCTGTACTATTAAGTGAGCCTGCCCCATTAGTGCCTAATCTTCTTCCCTCCCACCTGCAAAGAAGCAACTCACATAGAAATCTTGCTTATGCAACAGCTTTTTGAGCCAGTATCCAAGTGTATTCAAAATGATCTGAAAAAGTTCACTCTATATCAATCCATTTCACTTGTCAACAAAGCTCTCACAAATGACAGAAGACTGGGTGGCAGGGGAGCACTAAACATTTGAAAAATTATCTGAAAAGAATCTGAAGTGAAAAAGATCTCACCAAGAAATCTCAGCTTGCTACTAGCTCAGGACATAAATGCCAACTCAACAAAAAGAAGCACCAGCTGAACTTTAAGCAGAGATTTCAAGACATCAGGTGTCCAAAAGCAAAACACCCCATCTTTACTGACATATAAAGGCAGAGGGAAAACTGGCAAGAACTCAGAATTTCAAATGTACAGGTGCCACGGGAAAACATAAGTGCTGTGCAAATGCAGGGCCTAGTTTAAGAGTAAGTCCAATTTAAATAAGAAAAACATAAAAAGACACAAACACAGTGGTTGGTTGTGCATCCCTCTCCTTCAAAGGAGGGTTCTGTGAATCTGTCTGTTCACCTAATGGTTACAGGCGTGAAATGCAAATGCTGTTCTGACCTTAGTGGACATAAACACTTTAATAATAACATTTCTCTGTCATAACCATGTCAGAGCTGCAAATGTCCATGCATACACATCTTACACCAAAGCTGTAATTCACCTGCAGCAGCATTACAGTGAAAATTGTTGACCTATGTATGTAATTTTACTATCTTCAGAGGCTGCATTCTCTTCTCACTGATACGCTCAGTGATTATTTCTTGTCTTTATCTTTTGTGCTTGTTTGTTTATTTAAGTGGTAGCAATGTAGTGACCATGACAAATAGCCTAGAGGATTCCAAACAGTTGTGGTTTTTTCTCCTTTAGCAGCTTTATAGCAACTCTTTATCAGCAGCTTCTTCATTTCTGCACCTTGAGAACACTCCCATTGCTTTGGGGAGTGTGTTTTCTTCCACTGATACGCGTGTATCACTCACTCCAATATTCCTCCAGTCCCTTGATGGATCTGCTCAGGGGCTGTCTGAGAGCACATCTGCCAAGGGGACTGGCTGCAGTGGCCTCTGAAGGGCCACTCTCCTTTTCATTCATTTACAATTAACTCCTGGTGATGTGTTTTAAGAATGAAGCTCTGAGAAGACCACTCAAAGGAGCTCAGACAGGAAAACATTCTCTGCAAAGATGCTCCAAATGTCCTTAGAGACTGCTAACATAAATCTACATGCTGCTGTCAGGGAACTCCTGCATTTTGGCTCTCCTAGGCATAAGTTTTTCCATGAGGGAAGTCCCTTGCCTCTCTAACTGACAGGAGGAGAAAATCAGAAGACAACCAAACAACAATAACAAAACTTGTTCACAGGGCTGCTGTATTCAGAGTATAGTGTGTGGGGGTGGGGGTAAGCAGTTTGGTTTAGTTTAAGGAGATTGACCTTACTGATGACACTGAAGCAGCTACACAAATTATGTTTAACATTGCAGCTTCATGTGTATTCAGAAGCCAGACTAAAGTCAATATAGTGCATTTTCCAAGTTACTATAGAGTGCCGCATGTTCACAACTCCAAATGGAAGCCATTCCCTTTGCTCAGCATGTGAGACAAACCTGTTAAATTAGAGATTTGTTTATATTCTGAGCAGGTAAGAAGAAAACAGCATACCTTCTGCAGTTCAAGGGTTGTGTTTCTATAGTGGCCTATGGTACGTTTGCACTCTGGCGTCACATTTACATTTTTAACTCTTGTGCATTCTGCAAGTAGCAGGAGGAGTTGCTCTGTTAAAGCCTTTTGGTAAAAAGAAAAGCATTTCTACAGCCATTAGACTTGTTTAGATCATCTTACTAAAATCAGAAATCACATTTAATTTGCAAACAACTGTGTCTCCCAAAATGTATATGCACTGGGTTTTGTTGATAGGCAGAGTCTAAATAGCAGAACTCTAACTTCTGATTTTACAAAACTTCCTTTGAATATAATATGATTTCCATCAAAGGCACATTTAGCAACCACCTTTAGCCATGGCTGAGGTCTTCAGACAACTGCCCCATACAAATGATAAATAATGGCAAGAAAACAAGTTTTCAATTAATACAACTGTAAGCTGCTAGCTTGGTCAGAATCCAAGGTTGCAGAGTGATGCTGAGCCACATCAGCAAGTGCATACAGATTGTGGAAGAGATGTAACCTTGCACCATGGAGGGCACCTCGGTTGTGTTCCATATGTATTCTTCACAATTCTTACAAGGGATGGTTCCAGCCCAGGAACAAAACCAGTCTTGCTCCAAGGGTATTGTATGTAAAGATTAACAGTGTCAAATGGTGACAGCACTATCGTAAATTCCAAGCACACAAAAACTAAGATGTTAAATCCTATCTCTATAACTTCTGTTCCCCTCAATGCGAAATTCAGAAGGTGTTGAATGGAAGTGATCACAGAAAGTAGTAGCTTGATTGATAAAGTCCCTATCTGGTCATTTACGATCTGGCTGAAGGAGAAGCAGCTTTTGCCAGACAGAAAAGCAATTAATCTGCAAACAAGCCGAGGAACAGCAGGGCTGTGCATTGGAGTCTCAGGCTGCTGGGAGCTCATGAGAGGAGATAAGACTGCAGCCTGCTATTTATTGTACATTTTAATTAAGTGCTTGTTAACGGCAGTTATCTTAACAGTCATAAAATTACTGTTGTAATGCATTTTGTTTGAGGAAAAAAAAAATGGAGGGAGCCGAAGGACTTTATGAAAGCAGTCACAGATTGCTTTCACTTTAAATCAAAGAATAAATTCTGAAGAGGAGGGATGTTGCAATGATCTAAGCCGAGCCACTAATGGTTATTTAATGTGGCCATCAGTGTTTGTAAGTCCCTAGCATACGGAACATACACAATAGCCTCCAAACCCTCTTTAACACTTATTTGAGATGACAGGAAAAATGAAACCGTTTGTGCTTTCAATGGAAAAGCAATCATTGGTACATTATATTCTGCTTGCCCTATCATGCTAATGCATGGTAAAAATGTCACCAAATGTATTTAAGGACCTGATGGAGTGTTGCTGTTTGATTCCTGTTACTGGGCTGATTAATAAAAATCTTCAATTTGTATGTAAATGCAGCGGGGTTTCATATCATCCGCATACCTGCACCTGGAGAAAATAATAAACTGAAGTTTAATGCAGCAATTATAAGCATTTATGGAACTCTTTAAAGAGGCTGCCTTCCTCCCCTGACCATCAAGATGAGATATTCACAGAGGAATATTACTGATGCTCAGACAAGCAGGGCTGCAGATGGTCCCCAGTGCAAATGCTGCCAATGCAGATTAACTCACTGACTCATATGCACTTTGGTACAACAATGTAAGCTACTTATTGTTAGACAAAAGTGTCATATTTTTCCCTACATCTGAAATAAAATCAAATTTAACTGCACTTTGGAGTAGTGGGAAGGGTGGTAATTAACATTTCAAATGAGGACTGTTTGCATCATTTACACTTTTCCTGACATCACTTAATTCCCCTGTGCATATGTTCCCATGACAACATCATCACCACAGATAAAAATTGCATTGGTACAACAGAAACTCTTCAAGATATATGACAACAGCTGTTTGTTTATTTTTAAGAATCCCTCTAATGATCTTCAGACTTTTTACCAGCAACCCCCTAATGGCTGTTCCGTAATAAAACAAAGTATGCAGCTATTTGCATCTTCACAGATGGATATTGGAAAGGGCTTGTGGTTTGGGTACTAATAGAATAATAAGTACCATGTATCGGATATGGTCATGTGGAGGAATACATTACAACATACGCAGATATCAGCTTTGATGTATGCCCATGCACAAGCTCTGCTCACACAGCAATCCTTGATTAAGTGCCTGTGACATGGATGTTCTTAGTTTGTTGTAACCATTTGCTAATTTGCATTTGCAAATTTCAGTGAATGTGCTCCAAATGAAAAACAAACACACTCAACTAAAATCCCTGGGAGACACTCCGCTAGTAAAATATTGTTCTACTGTTTAAACGCTGTCTTTTTATTGGAGTGCAGTTCTTCACTATTAGCAGGGTACCAATGTGTTTTAATGACTGTGATGCTTCTCACAGATTACAGCCAAAGAATGAAATCAATGAGCTACCAAAAGCACGACTACAATTAGTTTTTCATTTAGTAGTCCTAGACAAGGCTCTAACTTATCCCATCCACAACTAAGTGCTCTGTTGACACTGAAGAGCTGTTTTTATGCTACTTCCCAGGGTGCATGGTCAAACCACTCTCCTTAAGGAAGTGTAAGATCACCCCTTTTTTCAATCCAGCCTCCAGCTTGTCACCAAATAATAGTTTTCAGGCCCAGCTGTGGCACATTTGGCTGGCACACAGCATGCACTGCTCTCTGCTCCTCTGAGGTAAAGGCAAATGAATATCCTGCTCAGGAAGTCCTCCAGCATTTGACCAAAAAGCACACCAGGAGTCACTTTTGGGCCTGCTTTTTCATGAGCAACTGCTCTAGAAACAGCTTCTTAGCATGTGCTTTGGCAAACAGAATAAATCCTTTGCAAGAAAGCCTCTCCCTCCAGATGCAGCTCTAAATCCAGATTCCAAGCAGTTTTGTAACTGCCAAGAGAGTGGCATTGGTATGAGAGGTCTCCAGACTGAAAGAGAAGTCAGAATCCATTCTGAGGGAAGGGAACTTGGCAATCACCCACCAAGCCATTGTTTGTTTTGCCACCCTAAATAGCAAGTGTAGCTTCAGACAACCAGCAGCACAACAGCGTCGTGCTGCAGAGGAAGAGCTGAACCACCGGGATGCTCCACAGAGCCATCAGTCACCATATTCACTGCTCAGGACATGGCAGACAATGGCAGAGGCTAACCAGAAGGTCAGTGAAAGCAGCCCCAATTTCCTGACATGCTCACAAAGATTACCTGCTTTTAGCCAGTGTTCCTTTCAATGTGATAAAAATAAAAATTAAACTATTTTCTATTACTTCTGCAGCCAATGAACATGCAAGAATTCTACTCCTGCTGCAGTTTGATGTGTCTTACTAAATTCAAGTGCCATTGTTCCTACACATCACTCTGCTCACCAGTGCCATTCTGGAAGGATGAGGGAGGAAGATGAAGCATCATCCTCACCAGACTGAAACAATGACTAAGATGATCAGCTGTATCATCAATGTTTGAGCTAAACTCCACCAAACTAAACGGGAACTCTATTGTTATTGCCAGCAGAGTTCAGATTAGAAATCTGAAGTCTCAACCAATTCCATCTGTGCAGTTCAGCCAATCTCTTGGGGAGAAATCACCCTGGCACCAATGTCCTGCTAGTGCACTCCTCTTGCACACCCCTGCACAGAGAGCTGGTACTGCAGAACCATGGAGCTGACAGGAGCAAAACTTGTGATACTCCACTTTGTGTGTTCTCAACAGAATTGGCAACCAAATTCAGATGATAAAGTCTTTATTGACAATGAAAATACAAGAAAGCTTGCCAGGCAGCTTTCAGATCCCACATAGGCTCTGCAGCAAATACTAAAAAAATAAAAAATAAATAAAAAAAAAAAAGTAGATGCCATCAATACTAAAAGATAAACATCTGTACAGATAAAAATCTCATCCTTAAATAATATACTTAGATATGCTTTGAATACTTCAAAAACCCCACCCCAACTTATAAAATGTTGGGTTCCTGCAGACTTTTTGGACTCTTAGACAGTAAGCTGAGTTTGTAGTCACCACTTATGTTCTACTGTCCTTTTCACAGCTCACTACCACTAAGGCCACTCAGACATTTGCATGCTCATCTAATTATATTTGTTAGAGCAGGTATTTGTAACCCAGTGTAGTACAGGCTGTAGGGTTGATATAGTGACAGCAGCATAAACATGCCCTACTTCTGTACAGCACAGGGCTGGCCCACATGGCAGTGTGACTGTATAATAAGCTGCAGCATTCAGGTGTACTATTAACTCCATGCTAATTACTGCATGTTCGTGTGAGGTGAGGGAGCTCACTCTTATGCAAAACACAGCAAACCACCTCACACAAATGCACTTGTACATCTAGTAGCCTTGCCAGTAAAACAAATTAAAGGTGCCTGGGAACACTGCAGGGCACCGAGGTTGGATGGACACAGAGCTCACATCCCTGCACCATCCGGGCTGCCTGCAAACTCCAGCCTGCCCCAGCTCCCAGCCACAGGCACAAGGCTTCAGCACAGGGCAGCTGGCAGCGGTCAGAAGCCCATCAAGAACCCTCCTGAGAACCTCCCAGCATGGCTTTCCCCGTGCCAAGGCTTGGGAATGCTCTCTGGCGTTGTTTAATTTCCTGCTCTCAGTGTAGCCTTTGTGTCTGTGGAGGGGAGCAGGGTGAGCACCAAACCTATTTGGCAGTCACTCTTCCATGCAGGTAGGCATTTTTCCACTCCTAGGTTTGAGAAATATCAGCACATTTGCATCAAATTAATTATCAGCAAAGTTAAAAGTAGCAATATTGTTTAGACAGGGCTTTGAAACTCTTTTATTCTCCATTTGGAAAGCTGGTTTGACTGTTCTCCTACACCATGTTCAATGGTTTCGTGTATCATTCCCTGTTGAAGTCCATGACTCTGTGTGGTTTGGTGGAAAAGAATGGGTCTTATTACTTGGAGTTTTATTTTAGTTTTAAATGACCACTGTAAGGATAAATTGCCTTGAAAAATGCCTCCAAATCATTAGAAATACTTCCTAACCTTGCCATAAAGATTTCTTTTACCACTGTGACCTTAATGAGAATGTTTCCCTTAAGAATTGTGGAGAGTTTTATGAGAAAGCAACAACAAAACAGTGAGAAACCTTGGCAACATTGAGGAGGAAAAAGATCAATAAAAAGAAAAAAACCCCAAACAAATAAAATAATCTCTCTGAAAAAAGGCCAATACCAACTTTTAAGATGACCAAAGTCTAATATCCTCTCATTTGTAAGTTTAATTTGTTTTCTGTACTATTTTTATCTGACTGAACTGCTATTATGTGAAGTACAGAAAAAAAAGGTCTTTTACTTAGAAGAATTCTTGACCAGCTTTCTCCTAAATATGATATTCTTGGGAAAACAGGATATCACTTTAATAGATGGAAAGAACAGTCCACAGCCACAATACACAAAACCTGATCTACAGCCTTAGCTAACCCATTGCTTCACACGTGCCTCGTTTTAACAATGTGACGTATTCCCTAAAAGCCACTGACTCCCATCAATGGCCCTAAATGTGCAGCCTCAGTTTGAGCACCCTGCCAAACCTCTGCCTACCATTACCATAAAACCCCCTCAACCTACCCCCAAAAAGTGTAAATACAGTGTCCAAGGGAACAGCACTAAAGGCATAACCCCAAAGATGATGAGAAGATGGTGATTCTTAAATCAGATAATTCCACTCAAAATAATTGCTCTCCCTTTAAGGCAAATGACAGCTATTTGGCTAAAGCTGAGGCTGCATTCAAAACCACCACCACACAATATCAAGGGCTTTCCAGTCAGGGCCAAGTGAGTATTCTCTCAGACGGAATCATGGCCTTACACAGGTCCATGAGCTCCCAAGAGGACTCACACAGGTCCATGATCCCAGCTCAGACCTGTCCCAGGAGCTGGCTGATCTCACTATGAGGCCACAGAAACAGCCTTCAAGCAGCCTTCAAGCTTCCCTGCTAAGAAGCTATTCATGACATAAGGTCTGGAAAAGGAAGGGTCAAGAGAAAACACTTGTGGTTTTGGTGCATTTCCCACATTCATTCAAACACTTGTATTTCATTAAGTATTATGATTGGATGCTTGGACTTTTCAGAAAAAAATCCCACTGTTTTCAATTAAATGTCTCAAGATTTCTATTTAGTGGCAAAGCTTTTTTCTCCTCTCAAAAACTAAACTCTTCTGTGCAAAAAAATGTCCAGCCTTAAGCTGATTGACAGTTCTAGCAGGGACAGAGAAATATATTCACAGTTCTTCCACCAATTGATGAACTGAGTCTTTGGTTTAACAGGTCTGAGACCATACAGATGTTTGGAGTGAGAACTATGGAACTGAATAGAGCAAAGTCTTACCTTCTTATCTCCTAACATGCCCACTTCTAGGAGGTTTCTATCCATCTACATTTCACATATCTCTGAAGAAAAATATTCTGTTTCTGTGCAGAAGAATACATTCAAAGTACAATATAATGACCAATATTTTTCAGAGATCCTAAAGTGCCCTGCAGCTTTCACAGACATGACCAAACACTTTACCAATCTCTGAATTCAGGTATCTCAAACATGAAAGACAACAACCATTTAATATGGTACCACATTACCCACATATGAGTTGAGGATATTAAAAATAAAGAAACTATTAAAAAAAAAACAAAACTGGGAAAAAAGTAACTAACTTAAACCAATCAAACTCTAGCCAATGCACCAAAACTTGCATGCCTTCTTCTGCTAGAAGCACATATATTTCTTTAGTGAAATGGCCACAAACTCAACACTACATCTCACCGAGAAATTTATCATTTCCTCCATCCACTGTCCGTCCTCATTCCCATCACTAGCTATTACATTGATTCAGCAACTGACTCCAAAGGAAAAATACCACTCACTAATTACCATAGAGTGGTGTTCATTCAGCACTTCAGTTTTCCTTGGAGGCCTCTTACCCAAACATTAACCCTCAACCAAACCAACCTCAGCTGTTTCAACATTCTCTTTTCTTTTTTTTTAAATATGTATGTAAAACAGAAGAACCAGACCAGTTGCAGTCAGACTTCTTGGCAGTTTAACATTTTTAACCAAAGTAATTTATAAATTATGCCAGTGAAATATTTATTTATATGAAGAATTTTATGGGTTATTTTAAAGGTGGGATTGGAACTGCTTTTACATAGTAAGTGCCTGAGAAATCTCTGAATGTTGTCTTGTATAAACTTCACGCTAGCAGCAATGCTACTGAACTATTTTGCTTTTGTCGAGGACATATGTACATTTTAATTAACCACTTTAATTATGAAACAGTTGCTTATATAGCTACACAAACTGAAAACTGTTTGGGTGTTAGATTTTTTTTTTTTTTTAAATCTGTTCTAATATAAAAGATCGTGTAATTCAAACATAACAAAACCAGAGCGTTCCTCTCTCTGCAGTAGGAGGGGAAAGACACACAGCAGGAACTAAAGGAGGACTTGAAAGGCTCCGTGCTGGCCGCCTATCAGGGTCCCACTATTTGCATACCAAAGGTTGAGACATCTGGGGCAGAGCCTGTGCGGTGCCTCCCGCCTCTTCTGCGGGGCTGTGCCCAGGGAATTCCGCCCCAGCCAGGAGAGGACTGCAGCCCTTTTATGCTGCTCTGGCCTGTTTACCTACCACAACGGGGTCAGAGCACAGGAAGAAATCTTAACCCCACGTTTGAGGCACAGAATGCTGCAAACCTGCAAGGACCTGGCCAGATGTGGGGCGCAGTTATGGGCAGCAGCTCTGCCAACCAGCGTAAACCCCAAAGGTAGAACAAAGAACTTCTCCTGCTTGAATCGTACTTTGAGACTAAAGTCAGCACTCTGAGACATTATAACAGGCATCACAGAAATGCTAAGTACTCTTTTTCTGAGCTATGATTAGAAGATTACTGAAGAGCAAGATGTCACCCCTCTGCCATGTACATTGTATTTTCCATACTGGCATCAAGTGCACAGTCAGATAAGAATGGTCACACATAAAGACGCATTCTCAGAGTGAACACCACATTATTTTTTAAATTTTCTGGACATGCTTTAAGGTGCTTCCCCCCTTCCCCAGCTGACCATGGAATCACTGCACATCCTCACAGCGCTTTGCTGTGCTTGGACATCCTCCAACTCTGGACACTCCAGAGTGAAAAGTCAAGTAGAGAAGGGAGAACACAAAGATGAAGGCACTGAGAGGAAGGAAACTATCAAATATCACAATCCCAACAAGCCATTATTTTTCTCTGGGATCAGCTAGAGAGTTAGTAATGTGTTTTTAAACTCCATGTTTAACAATAGCAGTAAATTACTAACAAATTAGTAAAAGTAGTAAAACAATGACGATCAAATGGAATCCTTGCAAGAACAAGTTTGAATATTTCACTCTAAAGCTCAAAGGAGATACTAAACAAGAGTTTTGTAAAACACTGTTTTGCATGGAGTGACAAGAATTGTGACCACATATGTGATACTGGGGGGTTGGAGTGGGCAAATGTACTGTTTTAAACTACAGCATATCAGCAGGACAGCTGGCCAGGTACTACAGCTGTCGAGAATTTTTTTAAAGGGAAATATCTTGATAAAATTTACCTGCTCTAAAACCAGTTTAAAAATTCTGCATACTTTTTTTTTTTTTAAATTTTTTTTTTAATGAAATCCCAGCTGCAGTGCACTGAGTAGCATGTCTTAGTGAAATTAAGCACTCCTGGTTTTCAGCCAACAGTTACTCAGGTTATGTTTGATACCCCTTAATAGCAAAAGAACAATTGCTACTAAATAGCAATTAAATCACTAAGGCTAAATTGCAACATCCTTACAGTTTGCTTTAGGATTGGTTTTTCTGTGATGCAATCTCCATCAAAATTTCTTCACAAAGATTCTCTTGCAATGTATCAGAATGGGAGAATGCAAAAGTTTGTTCACCACCTCTGTTCAAAAGCTGCACTTAATCCTGAAGAAACCCTGAAATTTTTGGTGGTCAGAGCTCTCTTTTCAGAGGCTCCAGGTGACTCAATCAGAGCCATTTTTTGTCATGATCTCCCTGTTTCTCTTGTAATAGAAGATCCCTACAAAACCTAATGTGGTTTGAAAACGTATCACCTTTTCACTGAAATTTTCTAGTAGGAAGGCATATTTCCTTCACCTCTCAATTCTATCCCCAAGCTAAATTCAGAAGCACATATGGTAAAAGCTTCCACAGCAAGAAATTGGGGCGGGTATCACAAGCAAAGGACTCCTGTTGCTGTTCTGAAAGCAAGCTTTGAGATTTCCATGTAGATGCACAGATCTCAGAAGCATGATCTGGCCCCCGGACATGATAGGTTTCCTATAAAGAACAGTGTTACTATAATCCCTCTCTTGTCATGAAATATTCAATTTTCTTTTTCATTCTTACAAAATAAAATGCTAAATTACCTAGTTTAGTAGGTCAATGTCAAAACTTATGATGAAAAAGAATCTTCCTAAGAGAGTTTCTTAAAACCTGTATAATCAGGTTGGTAATGCTGCCCACAGGGAAAACCCATTAGCAGAAATCTCTAACACATTTCAAAAAGCTAAACCTAAGTGGATTGTGGGTATGCCTGTTTGCTGCATTGCAAGCAGCCCAAATCTGAAAATGTTGCTACATCTCAGTGCACTGGCTTCCCTCTGCACATACTCGGTGTAGAAACCCGACCGTGCAGCCAGCAGGCAGATTCTGTGAAAATGAGGAAAGTAGATTTCATCTTCCTCGTGTAACTGGAAGACATTCTGTAGCTGATTTCAAGGGTTAAACTCTACTCCTGGACTTCAATGCTCAGAAATTCTATGCACTCTCTTTTTAGAGTACTCTTCCTTCCTATCCGCTAACACAATAGGGAAAGCTTTGTTATCATTAATCATCTTTGGAGCCCTGGGGATTCTCTGAGCACTAGAACTGCTGCAACCTCCCTGGAAAAACCCACAGAGACGTGCACCAAAGTTTCTGTCAGAGTTCACTCATGTAGATTTTCATTAATAGCTGGATTTACAAGCTGGGGACACGGTTAAGGCTTCATCTGAAGTCAGAGAAACTAAATCTTTGATAGTTACCACCAAAATCAATATTTTAAAATAAAGTATTTGAACTTTTTTTGCCACAAGGATCTGTAATCTGAAGGGAGGAAAGAGACAGATTTTTCAGCATAAAACCAAGTAATGTTTTACACTGCACACATCACTAGATATTAGGAAAGCATTGTAAATAGAAATGGAAATTTATCAAAAATTATACATTTTTGAGAGACAATGATTGTGTCTTAACAGAGAACAATTTACCCAGACTAAACACCTTAAATAGCAGGCACTGGATGAGTTTAGCAGCAATTATTTGACTAATTCATCTTGTCAGCCTCCTAACAAATAGTCCCCAAAGAAAAGCAGCCTGTCTTGTAATTTCTGGAGACTTTGAAGGAAAAGGATATCCTGTAGAAATTAAAGAAAAGCAACAGGGCTGAGAAAACACTTGTAAATAAGTCATCAACATTCTGATTAGATCTCTAACTCCTTGATCTAAATGTCTTGTTTTTTTCATGCATTCTGCTACTTAAAACTAATTTTAAAGATACATTAAGTGCAGGAATAAACAAAGACAAAAATGTAGTCATGATTTCTCAAAGTCTTTTTATCTGCAGGTGCAAATTCTGCACTTATTTATAGCTATTTCCTCAACTTAATGCCCACTCTTCACAGAAGTATAGTGCCAGCAATAAAATACCCAATGCCCTAGCTGAAACAGAAAGATACAATGCTCACATGGGGAGAAGTGAGCTTTTAAAACTCTTCAGACAACACTTACAAATTCCACAAATTCCACAATTCTGTAACTAAAAATAAACCAACAGCTTCTCATTGAGAGCCCAGTTTCAGCATCCCCAGTGCCATACAAATTTAAGGGACATTCGTGTCTGAAACTGTGTGAGCACTAAGTAGTTGTGCAAGTACATGTCAAGATAAATGTCCCTACCAATCCACAAAATGATTTGGTTTGTGCATAATTGCAGTAACTACACATGCAGGTTAGGTCCATAGCATTGGTTTTACTCGCCTATCCTTGTGCCACTACAATACAGATAATTTGAATCTAATTTATTCCCATTGTTTATGCATTTAACAAGCTGCTGTGTGTGTAAACAGAGGCCTGTGAGCTAAAACTTGGTGTCTTGCTCCACAGAAATTGCAATCTAAACAAGAAACCTCTGCACTGGAGAGCAGACTGGTGTTCACTCCACTGAAAAACAGAAGGGAAGAAGCAACTACAAGAAACAAGAGATGACAGGAACAGTAAGGCAGAGGGATTGGGCAGGGCGCTACAGAAATTACCTGGTACACGACACAATAGTTCATAGCAGTGAACAGTGGGACAATGGGCACGTCTCACATCAGATTTCCATTCATTAAAAGGGATTTTCAGTGTTTTCCTACTTCAGCAGAGCATAGAGAACATAGATACAGGAAGAAAGGTGAGATGGTGAGCAAACAGTGGCAAGTAACCTGTAACCTGGTGAGTAACCTGGCAAGTAACTGTGCTGGTCACTATGGACATATCTAAGGTAGTTTTAGGATAAGAGATCTGACTAGGATGCAATAGGAGATGCTAAATAAGTGAGAAATCATCCCCTTTAGCTCCAGACTATGTTCCCTCACCCAATGAGACATCTTTCCAAAGGAAACAGGCTATAGGGCATATTTATGGCACTGTACTCTGGAGCAGGCACATCTCAAAAGGGTGTTCTCATCAAGCACAGTGGCTTCACCCAGGCATCTTTCATCTCTCAGCCACCATGTTTTGGAGCCTGTTCACCCAGATGCTTTATCCCATCATTTAAATGCTGTTTTAGACAACATTTTCTTCCCTCCTTTTGATTGATGTCCAGCCCAGCACATTATCCTTTCCTTTAAATTGATGTCACTTTCTTTAAGAGCCTAAGCATTACTCTAAACTGTGTTTTAATTGCTATTTATATGTCCCTCAAGTGTGCAGAATCATTTATTGTTCAGCAAAGGCCAGGACATTTTATAAATAAAATCCTCACTTGCTCCTGAGAATGATAATATTAGCTGACAGCATCTGGATGCACTTTCAAAGCAAAGATTTTACTTCTGCAAGACAAAGCTAAAATCACAGATGGCATAAGCTGGTGTGAAACCTGCAGAAAGCTTTTTTACCCCCCGTTCTTCGAATACCATTGTAAGTTGGTGAGTAGGAGGAAAGTTAAAGCTTACATACATCCCAGCATGCCAACCCATGTCCTACTGAGATACTTGACTGTCTATTGCTTCTAAGCAGCTGGA